>BSBM01000446.1:847500-2047500 GCA_027924585.1 Larix kaempferi | reverse complement strand
TCAATCCCTCTTTCATCATAGATAGATATTTCTTCTAACTTCTTCCATAATTAGTATTCTTTTCCTTCTTCTCTCCTCTGTTAGTTTTATTCCTGTTTTCTGTAGGTTAACTCTTCTTTCTTTTGTTCCAGCCCTCTTCTTTCTTCTATTCCCAACCTTCTTCCTACTTCTCATAGAATCACTCTTTTCTTTAGGTAATGATTTGCATAGATAACTTATTAGCCTCCACTCATTTCTCTCTTGCTTCCTGTGCACTGTAGGATCATTTGCATAAATCCAGCTGGTGATTAAATCATTCAAAAACTCTTCTTTTCCTCACTTTCAACCGTTTTCCTCCATTCGGATCGTCATTCGGACTGCCTTTCATACCGGCATTCGGATCGTCATTCAGACCTGTGTGTTTTCTGCATTATTTTAGGCCTTTTTCCGAATCTAAACTCTTCTGCCTCTTAATCATCATTCTCCTTATTCCTCCTTAATAATTTGAGATGTAATTTAATCTTGTTTTGTGTTATTTAGAGTTTTCAATCCAGTTGTCATCATTATTTCCTCCCTTCCTACTTCTTCTTTATCCTCTTCTCATCTTTCTTCCAGACTTTAGTTCTTTAATCTGTTCTGTTACTTGGTTATTGTTCAAAATATGTGAACGTTGTTCCTAAGTAGTTTATTTTCAAGTGGTAGTTGATAATTCCATTTCATTAAGTTGTTTTAGTTTGTTAATCTTAAGACTAGTTTCTATTTAATGAAGATGTTCATGTTGTAAGATCTGGATTAATAATAAAATATCTTTATGAAGTTTTCTACTTGCTTCCAAATCTAATATAGTTCAGTTTAACATCTTTGTTAAGTATTTCGATTGCTTCTCCTTACATTAGTTTCATGTTGTTCACATATGGATAAACAATAGTTCATAATGTTTAAGATTAGTAATAGTTTGTTTATTTTTAGTTTACATTTGCTTATAGAAGTTAAGTTAGATTTACTTCCGTTTAGCTTCCTCATTACATTTGAAAGTCATTACGATACATTTACTCCAATTCCTATTACATTTGATGTAGGTAATCAAGAAGAGTGGAATTAGATGGTTTCATCTAAATTTATGTACATTTACAAGTTCTCCCTATTAAACATCTAATATCCGTAGCTCTGATTCTGTCCATAATTGTCATCTGGAAGTTGAATTTGGTAGTTTCTTACTTTTCTAGAATAGTTTGTGTTCCAGTATTTGTTTCCATCTTTCTTATTAATTAACCATAGAGGTAGAGTAGTATGATCTAGTATTATTTCAATATGTGATTTTAATGTATCCTTAAATATTTAACTCGGTTTTTCATTTTGAAAGATCTTTCGATCTTTTTCCTTACTAAATCATTTTTAGGTTTGACAAACCTGAAACTGTAGAACCTTTCCTACCTTGGCATATATTTTGCTTTCAACTCTAAGTTTACTGATCCTGGTTGATAATAAATCTTAGGTGTTGTTTTTAATTTGAGATAGCTCACACACCCAACAGTTCCCGTCGAAATTTCTGAGATGAAATTTATATCTAAAGAATCACAATTAGTTTCAGTCATCATTTTTTCCAGACCTTGTCATTTTATCAACTTTGTAGGCTTAATATCCAGGTCATACTCTAACAAAACTGCAATCCATTTTGCTCTCTTTCCTTTGGGATCTGGCTGAGTAAGAATATCTTTTACTGCTGCAGACAGGACACATGCAATGGTATGAGAATGCAATATATAGACTCGGAAATCTTTCAAGGATTTTACCAATGCATAAGTCTGTTTCTCCATTATAATGTACTTCAGTTCTGCATTTCTCAGAATTTTGCTAAAAAAGGCAATTGGCTGTTCCATACCATCTTGATTCTTCTGTAATAAAACTCCGGCCAAAGTATGTTGCGATGCATAAGAAAATATAATAAAGTCTTTTGAAAAGTCAGGACTAATTAAAACAGGGGCCTCGGTTAAAGCTTTCTTAATATCAGTGAAGGATTTCTTGGCTTCGATAGTCCACTTGATTTCATTATTTTTTCTTAACATGTCTGAAATACTTCTCAAAATTTCTGGAAAACTAGGAACGAACCTTCTTAATGTTAAATTTTCAGAATTTACTTCAATCTGATCTAGGATCTTAACTGAGAGAACAACATGTACAGCAAATATACAGCATATTAATCATGGACACAATAATGCAAGCACACAAGAGACACAGAGTTTACTTGGGGAAAACCATAAAGGTGAAAAACCCCAATAACTTCCTCAGAGATAGATAGAGCAATGATACAACAAGAATACAAGAGATAGTCTTCTCCTAGCAGCAGAGCCTCCTCCTCCACAAGTGCGCCACTCTCCCAAGTGTGAGTGAGAGAATAGAATGTGTAAAATGAGAGAGACACACTCTCTATTTATACACTAACTTGACTTGACCTTTACTCAACTAGTTCGGCCTCAACTTAACCACTTAACATAATGCTGACTAGGCCGACCCCCACTAGGGTGGTCTAATAACCCTTTGACCCACATGGCCAACCCCCAATAGGGTGGTCTAATAACCCTTTGACCCACATGACTTATACAGGGCCGACCCCAACAAGGTGGTCTAATAACCCATCAAGTATAAGTTACGACATAATAACATCTCTATAGGAATACAACCACTTCCGTATAAAGAATAATAACATCTCTATAGGAATACAACCACTTCCGTATAGAGGAATAATAACATCGCTATAGGAATACAATATACATATATGTGAAATACATTCTGAAGTTACGTATACATCAACACTCCCTCTTAACTAGGAAGGTATTTCTCGACACAGGTCTTCTAGCACAAGTCATCTTCTCTGGATCATCGTCATTGGATAATGATCATCGAGTCATCATCATCGTCACTGCTGCTGCTATCTCAATCAATCTCTGAATCTACTTGTCATAGGAAGTTCTACAGAGCCAGTCCTTTTTCATACTGGATGTAGGCCCACCACCTGCAGGTCTTCATCATCACTAGCCATACTGTGGAATTCTCAGGACTTATTACGTGCATCACAAAACCAGGCTGCAGCATCCTAGGCTATTACGAGCACACAGCTCTACCTGTAGGATCTCCCAGGAGCACATTACAAGTGACCCATCACAAAACCTGGCTGAAGCATCCCAGGCTGTTACGAGCACACAGCTCTACCTGTCGGATCTCCCAAGAGCACATTACATGTGATCTCACCACAAAACCTGGCTGAAGCATCCCAGGCTATTACGAGAACACAGCTCTACTTGTTGGATCTCCCAGGAGCACATTACATGTGGTCCACCACAAAACCTGGCTGAAGCATCTGAGGCCTTTTTCATCCTGTCCAGATCTCCCAGGAGCAAATTACATGTGGTCATGGCAAAACCTGGATGAAGCATCTGAGGCCTTTTTCATCCTGTCCAGATCTTCCAGGAGCAAATTACATGCCATAGGACAAAACCTCGAAAGAGCATCTACCAGATATCCCAGGGCACGAATTACATGCCATAGGAAAAACCTCGAAAGACTATCTGCAGATCTCCCAGGGCACAAATTATATGTCCTCCCAAGCAAAACCTCGAAAGAGTATTTGCCAGATGTCCCAGGGTACGAATTACATGCCATAGGCAAAACCTTAAAAGACCATCTGCAAATCTCCCAGGGCACAAATTACATTCTTATCTGCACAACCTGATCCACGACCATAAAGTATCATCTGATACTCACCATACATCATCCTGATGTACACATGATCATCCTGATCATCATCACTGCAACATCCCGCTGTATGTCATCTGGAGAAGCTCGTCATCCACGATCACCCTGATCATACAATGCATCCATCTGATGCACACCAAGTATCTACCTGATACATATCATCATACATAGTGTATCCACCTGATACATAGATACATGATCCACACAATGTATCCATCAACATACATGATCTACCTGATCATACCTGATACATATCAATATACATGATCTACCTGATCATACAATGTATCCACCTGATACATATACAGATACATGGTCCAAGCATCCAACATGATGCTTATACAAAATACATACACATGATCCAACCGATCATATCCAGCATCCAACATGATGCAAATATACATACATAAAAATGATCCAACTGATCATATCCAGCATAAACCAGAACATCATCCTGATGCTCTTCATCCAGCGCTTACATCCACAGCCATGTGAAGGATCCTCCTTCCAACATGCTTGGAATGGCTTCAGCAAATGTGTCCATCACTTCTTCCTCGAAGTGTCCTCTATCTGAAGAACGCCAAGCCTCTCTCTGAAGTATTCGAACTTCACCCTGGCTAGTGGCTTCGTCAGCACATCTGCAATCTGCTCGTCTGTTGCAACATACATGAGCTTCACAGCTCCTCTCTGCACCATATCCCTGATATAGTGATATTTGATCTCTATGTGTTTCGACCTGTCATGAAACACTGGGTTCTCGGACAGCTTCACACAACTCTGGTTATCACAGAAGATACCAGTAGCATCCAACGGGAGATCAAATAACTCAGACAGTAGCTTCCGTAGCCATACTGCCTCACAACTAGCTGAACAGGCTGCAACATACTCTGCCTCAGCTGTACTCAGTGCTACGCAGGACTGCTTCCTGCTAAACCAAGAGATCACACCTGATCCCATACTGAAGCAGCACCCAGATGTGCTCTTCCTATCTGCAGCACTGCCTGCCCAATCTGAATCAACATAACCCTGCAGGTTAAACTTTTGATTCGCTTCATACTTGAGCCCATAATCCACTGTACCTTTCAGGTACCTCAGAATATGCTTTACAGCAACCAGGTGAACACTCCTCGAATTTGTCAGGAACTGGCTCAATGTGTTCACCGCAAAGCAAATATCTGGTCTCATGTTCGTCAGGTACATCAAGGACCCAATCATCTGACGATACATAGTGACATCAACTGGTTCAGATGAAGCATCACACAGAAGCTTCAGATTCGATGCCATAGCCTCGCAGTCCATCATCCCGAACCTCTTCAGGATCTCTATTGCATACTTCCCTTGTCCAAGGAAGATTCCATCTTCACTCTGCCACACCTCCATACCTAGAAAGTGGTGCATCATACCCAAGTTTTGCACATATATGACTCCCTGTCATGTGTCTCAAAACCAAGTGGCTGCTCCACATACACTTCTTCTTCAACTACACCATTCAAGAAAGATGTCTTGAATCCATCTAGTGTATCTTCTATTTCATCACTTTATATTTCTCTATGCTGCCATCTGTAGCATGCTTGATCTTGATAGATCCATATGGAAGTCATAACAAACTTCCCTTCAGGTCTTGGGACTACATCCCAAACATCATTCTTCATGATCAACGGATCATGGCATTCCATTTCTTCATCCCAGATCTCGGGAACTTCAATATCTTCAATATCTTCAATAGATATCTTTGTTGCTGGAACAAATGTTGTAGTCCTTTTGTAGGTGAAGATATACGGTCTTTCCTACAAAACAGGTTAAATTGCATGATTAGAAACATCTCATAATTTTTTGAACAAATTCTTACACATAAAAAAATATGTCATATAGTCATGCAATTATCTTAGCCAATGCTTCAATACAACATTTATCCATATCCCGTAACTTTCTAGATGCCTTCCAATCTCTACCAGAACATTGTTAAGAGTATGCACAACTCCCCACATGTCAGCAAAGAGGTTTCATTCTAGATAAGTAGCAATGGAATGTTGTACAGTGCCATAGGCCACTTACCCATGCATATTAGTAGTATACTGTTCATCAATGCAATTATTCTAATATGCACAATACACAACCTAATTCTAGGAACATCAATATATACATTATTGAATAGTATTATTTAAGAAATGACAATTCAAATACTTATCTTTGTTTGTTCGTTGGGTGGACTCCCTCTGAGTCTTCGCTTCCTTGCAGGAGCTACTGGAGTCCTAATCTAAAGTAGCTTCTTCTACACCTTTCTGTTGTGGAATGTAGAGAGATGGTCAACTCCCTCTGAATATCTGCATCCTTGCAGAAACCACTGGAGTGTACTCCCTCTTGATATTTGCTTCTTGGATTACTTGTCCTTGAACTTATATTCATACTCGATCCCTATGCATGCTTGTTAGTATCATCATTGTGTTATCCTCTAGGTCTCATACGTAATCAAACATTCATTAGTATAATCTTAATATTATCAAAACACAATAATCTCAAGCATGTATAGTCAGGATCATTTCAAACACAGATAATAAACATTAGTATTCAAGGTTTCAGGGAAGTCTTCTTTTACTCATGCATATTCTTATTTGATCATAGGACTCTTTTGGTTAGTTAAATCATCAATCAAGATAAGAGATATAATATGCATAAAACCCGTGATTACTCAAACCTATACCTTCATGTTTCTTCTGGTTAGTCATATCATTAATTATGGTAATAAATATAATATGCATACAACCATGACTATTCAAACCTATGACTACATAAATAATCATTATCAACAACACAACAGTATAAGATCCTAACACAAGGTAGGATTCTATCTTGATATAGGAAAAACATATCTGGATTAGCATGCTAGCTAGTTATGTCTAACATACTCACATGATGTCTTCTTGTTCTTCTTCAATGACTTGTGCTAGTAACCTGTATATCTCATAGGTTAACCGTTATAAAACCAAGTTATACATACCTCGTAAATGGATCTTCTATGAGATCCATGACAATGGATGAATCTTTGTCCTCATGTCATCATGATCATATGTTCTTGAACTAGAACATGATTTGCCTTTCTTGGTGTACCTTTCATGTTAGTAGACAACATAAACCTCATACAACACCATAATGCATTAGTACAATCATAAGTGTCAACACCCTAATCAATGAATATTGTCTATCGTGCATTCATAATTTTATTAAGGTGATACGACAAGTCTAAAATCAAGATTGTACTAACTGTAATAACATGAAGACAAACATACCATAAACTTAATCATGAACAAATCTCAAAACATACCTCGATGAGTCATACCTGTCAAAATTGCTTGTAATCTTTTTATGGAAGGCCTTAGCCTAATCTCCCTCTAAAACAGGAACTTCTTCACTTATGCAAGTGACCAATCCATCCTCTTCTAGGATTAACCCAATCCACTTGATTTGCAGGAACTGGATCTGGAGCTATATTAGGGTTTGTCAGAGAAAACCCCAAAATCCAAACTTTGAATTTCAAACTTCGGAAAGGATAAAAATATGCGCCTTGATGAGCTGATCAAACTGGTATATTCAGAATTTGAAAACTGCAAAGTTTCACTCCTCAATTTTGCCTTTGAAACTTTCGGATTCACTGGACGTGACCTCGAACTAGAGTTTGATGAAACCCACTCTTCTGCCCAATCAAAATTTTTGATCTTGGTCTCTAAATTTCGATTTTGATGAGTATCATCCAGCCGTGGTCTCCGATTACAAAAATTCCAACTTTCTCCGAAGCCCTAAATTTCGGAAGCCATGAATGAAGGTACTATAAAATAATTCTGTTTTGATAGAAATATGTACTTGATTGTTTCTGGTGTAACTCCAAACTTTTCGATCCACAGGGTCTGAAAAAGTTTCCTGAGATAGCCCGACCTGTTATCTTTCCATCCTGACAGGTCTGACCTCAATTGGATTCTCTGAGAGAGAGTTATGCCAAGTGTCGCAACGTGACCTATTTATGGGATAATACAGGAGGGCGAACTTGTACGGCGTGCCACGTGTCACTATTTCAACTTCGGCCTCTAAATTTTTTTCCTGAGATAGCCCGACTTGTTATCTTTCCATCCCGATAGGTCTGACCTCAATTGGAATCTCCGAGACAGAGTTATGCCAAGTGTCGCAACGTGACCTGTTTATGGGATAATACAGGATAGCGAACTTGTATGGCATGCCACGTGTCACTGGTTCAACTTCGGCCTCTGAACACTTTTCCTGAGATAGTGCAGTCTGTGTACTACCTGTCACATTTTATGAAATTTTATTTGGAGATTCCTATCCCAATTTATGACCTTTTTCCCAAGGTCACCTGATTTTGACTCAGATTTGGAAGAGGCAGAAACCCTATATTGTACAGATCATAAATCACAAAGTACAACGAATTAGAGGTTGTCCTTTGGACACAAGGTACATGGGGATTTAATCTTCGACCTGTAAAGGTTTGAGATCCGAAAACTTCACCAAAACAGATTTATAGCGAAAGTGCTACGATGACTGGTTTTTTCTATATCAAGTCCTAGCATCGTAAGTGCAACAAGTGTCATACATGCCATATCATGCTTTCTTTCAGGCTAGCTCTGATACCATGTTAAATTTTCAGAATTTACTTCAATCTGATCTAGGATCTTAACTGAGAGAACAACATGTACAGCAAATCTACAGCATATTAATCATGGACACAATAATGCAAGCACACGAGAGACACAGAGTTTACTTGGAGAAAACCATAAAGGTGAAAAGCCCCAATAACTTCCTCAGAGATAGATAGAGCAATGATACAACCAGAATACAAGAGATAGTCTTCTCCTAGCAGCAGAGCCTCCTCCTCCACAAGTGTGCCACTCTCTCAAGTGTGAGTGAGAGAATAGAATGTGTAAAATGAGAGAGACACACTCTCTATTTATACACTAACTTGACTTGACCTTTACTCAACTAGTTCGGCCTCAACTTAACCACTTAACATAATGCTGACTAGGCCGACCCCCACTAGGGTGGTCTAATAACCCTTTGACCCACATGGCCGACCCCCAATAGGGTGGTCTAATAACCCTTTGACCCACATGACTTATACAGGGCCGACCCCAACAAGGTGGTCTAATAACCCATCAAGTATAAGATACGACATAATAACATCTCTATAGGAATACAACCACTTCCATATAGAGGAATAATAACATCTCTATAGGAATACAATATACATATATGTGAAATACATTCCGAAGTTACATATACATCAACACTCAAGAAATTTACTCTTCCAATGAAACACTGAACTTCCTTCTTACTCCTTGGTATCCAAATTTTCTAAATTGCTGATACTCTTTTAGGATCAATTTTGATGCCATCTTTTGATATGATGTATTTCAGAATCCAAATCACTAAAATGATGTATTTCATTCTCTACTTCTACATTCTCTTCTCCTTCATCAGCGAATGGAGGTCTCACTTGATTATCTTCCACATTTCGCTGGTTTCTTTGATCTCTTTGATCTCTTTGCCTTATTTGTGGGGGTATCGGTCTCCTGAAATTTGGGTTTCTAATGGGTGGTTCTGGCTGTTCTCGGTTTTGAGGTCTGTTCTCCAACGCCAACCTATTTAATAATCTCTCCATAGTTTTCATCATGACATCAAATTTCACATCAGCAGAAGAAGAAGTTGAAGGTTGATTCTCTTCCCTAATCTTTCTTCTATCTAAGTCACCTTTTTGTTTCATATTTCCAGAAGCCATCAGACTTGCTTCACCATATCTGGCAGGGTGGTTGATTTTCTCTCTCTCAACATACAGGAAAAATCACCTTCAAAGGCATCTGCATAATTCAACTTGGCAGCCCC
Source organism: Larix kaempferi (assembly GCA_027924585.1). NCBI lineage: Eukaryota > Viridiplantae > Streptophyta > Pinopsida > Pinales > Pinaceae > Larix > Larix kaempferi. Next base: position 2,037,882 of record BSBM01000446.1, on the reverse strand, counting down.
TACCAGAGGTTTAACATCAGCAGTAATTGAATTGTAAACCTTCATAAATCTAGCAGAAAATTCTTGGACCGATTCAAAACCTCCCTTTTTCAAATTATTGTATTGTGTCAACATTTGTGAGGGATTCGTTTTGCCTTCCCAACTCTCAATAAAAAGAGTTACAAAATCATTATAGGTGGTAATAGATCTTGTAGCTAAAGTCCTAAACCATTTTTTGACTTCTCCTGAAAGACTTTGAGATAACAATCGCATTTTTGCATCATCATAATCAACCTCTTCAAGATCAATAAAGTCATTGAACCTATCAATGCGTTGTTGTGATGTAAAGTTCCCCTCCCCGTCAAACTGTGTAATTATCTGTCCATAATTTGCAGGAAGATCATGTAAAACGACAGGCAAAGCTAATGGAGCAAACCTAGCGGCCATGACTACTGGGTGATTTCGAACAATGTTATGAGTTTGAGAGGAAGTTTTGTAGGATTCTTTTCTTTCAATTTCTCTCCACCCGATTTTTGCAAACCTTCCCAAACAGAATGTAACAAATATGTTTGAAATCTATCAGAATCAAGCACTGTTTCCTTTAAATTTGATTCAAATTTGGTTCTAAATAAGCACTTTTCAATTTTTTTTATCCAAACCAATATCTTCAATATTCATTATTTCTTCTTGAAAAGAGGGAAACAAATTTTTTGACTGAGAGGTACCTTCTTGATATTTTCCTCTAATTCTTCTTAGAATTTCTTCAGGATTTTCCACTTCTTGAAATGGCTGGGAATTTGGATTACTCGTGTGAATCTTCCTGGAAGCCACAGTTCCTGCTTGGAGTCGCCTTCTTGAAAGAATATTAAAAAATTATGAACTGGAGTCGCCAAGGTAAAATACAACCAATAAATAAATAACCAAACGTCTTACCTAATAGAAATTTGATTACAGTGTCGTTCTTCCTAGGGACAATTTGAACCTTCGTTCCCCGGCAATGGCGCCAAAATGTTAGCACTTATAAAATCCTCTTGGTTGTAAAAGGATAATGCTAAGGTAACTCTTTCAAACCAACCTTCAGGAGGAAAACTAGGCCTTTTCCTACTAGAGAGGGCTCTCTAAAAAATATGTGAATGGCTAGGTATGTATAAAAATGATTAGGGTTTTTAAAACAAATATGTGTGCTATGAATATAAAATAAGATAATAATTAAATAATTAATAATTAGGTTAACTAAAGTTAGGTTATGAAATGAGGCATCTCCTCAACATCAAATGCCTGAGCCATATTTAAGGCAGGGCCACCATTGTAACATATCATCTTTTATCCTGTCATCTAATATATTATTCTTACTTATTATTCAATATGAGTGTCGGATTTGACTATTATCAGTCCAATCGGATACAGTTGCTGCATTTGGTATCAATGCTTGGCTCTTGATCTAGCGCTTGGCCACTCGTTGAGAGTTTCTCTCAACACTTGGTTTCTGACTAATAAAGTTTTTTTGCCTCCTAAAAATAAAAAAAAAATTACCCACAACCCATTTCTCCTTCTCTGCTTGTAGAGCAGTGCCCTTCCATCAATCTACTCTCTACTCCTCTTCACACACCCCTCACTCCCACACTCTCTTGTCCAATCCTCACCTCCCATCGTTGCTCCATCCACGACTCCACAGACCTTTGCACTCAACATCCGCCCAAACCCTACTCTTCCACTCTCCTGTCTGTTCTTGTTCGTTCAAGAACAAATATATTAATTGGTGGAAGTAGTATAAACACATGTAGAGAAATCAAGTGCTATCTGACGGTGTTGCGGAAGGGTTAGTACAACCTATGATTATCCGCGGAACAGTTTCTAAGGAAATTCGTGACTTGTGAGAAACAAAATCATGGATTGTGTTTACCCTTCGCCGTGTTGTGGTATGACCATGTCATTCCAATCTAAGATACCCTAAAGACGCAACCAACAGAATCGCTGCCAATCGGGATCCCGTCTATTTTTCGGTTAGAAAAAGAGTATCGGGTTATAAAGAAGAAATTACTCAGTGGGAAAGGAAATCGGTTAAATTTTCCATACACAAAAATACCAAGAAACCGATTTGTATTAGTATAAGACCTGGATCGCAACTGAGGGCATAATTGTGAGCCATATCTGCATTAACAAGGTCATATTAGAGATCTCTGAAGCTAATTTCACCAGTATGCACAACCGTATGGCACGAGACCTTCCTATATACTACCAAGTACGTGAAACACCTTTCGATATACGCCGAGTACGTGAAGTGCCTTTCGATATACCCTAAGGTACTTGAAAGACCCTTCGATATACTGGTTGGTACGTGAAAGATCTTCGATATACCGGTTGGTACGTGGAAGACTACAATACCCTCGGAATATAGTGCTTGCAAGTAACGACAGCTGCCACGTTTTACAACGTCGGAACACGTCTCTAACTTAACACACAAGTTACTAAAGATTGTACCCCAGTTCTACCATTAATTTTATCTGGATGGTTAGGTGAAGGCATGAGGTGAGTACATAAATGTAAACATAATGCAAGCCCTAACTACATGGGAAAATGTACTTTTCTTTTGATGAAATCTATATATGGGAGGGAGAAATGTTTTCCAAGTGGTTTTACGAAAATAACAAAAATGCAACAAATCCTCTCTACCAAATTTGAAAATGAAAGTACTCTTTTCATTTTTCTGATCAAAATATGAAAATCAACAAGCATCAAAACCAAATCTAAGCATTTTCTTTTTGTTTTTTCGAATAAAAAATGAAACTAAGTGATGAAAAGAGAGAATTTCTATCTAGAGCACACTAACTTTTCAAATTTCACTATGATGGCTTAAAAGCATAAAAAACCAAATATGCATACAATTCTTTCAAGCATGGAATCACTTTTGTAAAAACTTGATTTCACTTGGATTTTTTCATGAAAATGAATGGCTCATAATTCCTGAAAAAACACAAATGATTAAATTTCCTTTCAAACTTTCCAAAAGACTTATGAATGATTTCCAATGCATGAACCAACTTCTACAACAATTTTCAAATGCGCTTGAAAACGGTAAAAATGAAGCACTTTTAATTTTTCAATGATATGCCAAGATTACAACTTGATAACGATGATGTTTTTAAACACGAATAACTGAAAAGAAAGATTAATTGCAACACTCTAAATACTCAGAAATTCTCAAGAAAATGACAAGCACTCATATGGACCGAAAACACTCAAGACGCTCAACAAACAACCAGATGCAAACAAAACTAAGTAACACATGCAAAAAGAGGTCCGGGATCGGATCCAATACAAAGATTAGATCAGGTGAGGAGAGGAGGGAGTGCAAGGTCAAGTGGATGAAGGTGGGGGAGACTAAAGTGTCCACCACTACCGAGTCTCAAACTTGTCCAAAATGGAACCCAAAAACACTCCGAATCAAACCAAACAAAACCAAACACTAGAAATGCAACATCAAAAAGTTCTATGACTGGAAGATACAGTGTAGAGGAGGTCTGTAAGGAAAACCAAACTCAAAGGTTGGTGAGGAGAGGACCCAAGCACAAGACTAGACTGTTCATCGCAGTCTCTGGTCAGACTCAGAGTGACTGTCGCAGGTGGAAAACAGGTGAACTGCGTCGATGACGCAGGATGTCAAACTGTGATGTGCGACAACATTGCAGGATGCAAGGCAACAGACTGCGCCTGACAGGGGAACGTCGCTCTGGCTATATTACCCAGGTGCAACGGGCGAGATCCCTGTGCAAGGATGAATATATCTCCAAATATGATCAACCAAAAGGCCTGACAATCAAACATACAGACTCAAAGGAAGTCAACAGATTCTTCAAAGGGAAGATCTGGTGGTGAAATGGTTAAGGAGGCAAAAGAAATGGCTTAAAAAGAAATAAGAGAAAATGACTTCAAACTGAAAACTCAAAATAATGCATTATGATTCCCCAGTATGGTCTCCCAACTTGTTATCGGACAATCTACCTAAAGCAGACTTAAGGCGTGATCTCCCTAGTTCAATGTGAACCTAGAACAAGTGAGACAGAACATGAAACTGCTTTCCTAGATCTAGTTAAAGATCGAGTGATTAGATGTCTTACCTTTAGCTTGTAGATCTTTCTCCTTGATGTTGTTCCAAGATCCACGTTCGCCAGATCTCAGCTGCAAGACCTGTCAAGACATACAGAACAATACAAGCAGTAAAACAATATCTAAACAGTAATAGATCTAAGTAAACGGTTAAGCAAGTAAACTACACAAACATTATTAATACAACAACATTTGGTGGAAAGAGTTTATATTACTGTATTAAAAGAGGGAAGTACAAAAGAGAGATGATTACAACCAAATCTTAACGTCGCAATCCTCCTCCAACAAGCCAATGCCAAAGCCTCCAAAGGAAGTATAAGTCTCCCAAGAGATGAGTAGAGATCTCCGAAGCTAATTTCACCAGTATGCAAGTGCTATATACTTCCTCCCTTTGGAATGGGAATGATCCTCATATATATAGGACTAAGAGGATAGGGTAGGTTGAGACATAGTGGGAGAGGACTAAGGGATCCTCCCAAAGGGATAGGGAACCGAATGCCAGCTACCCCTATAGGTTAGGGATAGATATCCACATCACACACCTTTGAGAAATGGCTCGAAGATTCCCATTTATCCATTTAACTGACATCGTCGTAGGCTGTAGTAGGACAACCTGTGACGTCGCATGCTGCACTAAGGTGACCTGCGACGACCTCAGTAAACCCAATAGAAATAGGCCAGTATCTCTTCCAAGTTGATTTCTTAGTCATAGGAACTTCAGGGATGTTTACATCGAGTCTCAGGGTAGCAAGATTTAGGTGTAACACATATTTTCTTCGAAATTTCATTTATGCTGTCCTCTTAGCGCTTTTACTTTCAACTCTTGGTCACATTTGGCCACATGATCATGGAACCAGGGTAATTCTTAGGGCCATTCTCACCATATTAAGAATTTTTTCACAACATTTTCTCTATTATACACGATCATTTGCTCTGCAAAAACATGGTGCTAATAACTGGCTCCAACTGGGGATGCTATCCTCCCTGCGAGGTAGCAAAGAACCCTACAGACTGAGTGCCTGATTCATTTGTCTGCTCCCAATTTACAACCACATACCGCTCTGAGCTTCATGATCCACATATTACCAAACTGTAACCCATCTTGTGATCAAATACTGAAACAACAACGTACCTTTCTGAAAACAAGCTGTATATTGCTGAAAAAGATATTTTCACTAAGAAATTTTATTTATGTACAAATTTCTAAAAGATACTATGAAAGAAAGATGTATATACATTTTTGTGTACAATGATTTTCCTCTTTATCTCTTTCAAGAAAGATAGTGTTTGAGATGCCTCCCATTCACCGGTCCTCCTGTAACAAACTATCCATTCTGGTCTTGAAGAATGAATGAATTTTCTCCCTGATAAGCTGCTATTATATAAGGACCTTTCCACAAATGCTCTAATTTACCATGCTTATCCTCTCTTCTGGCGTACCACTTCAAGAACAAATCGTCAGTTTGAAAGTCTCTCCTTGATTTTCCTGTCAAAAGTTTTCTTCATTTTTTCTTGATGTACCTGAGTTTTGTTGTAATTTATTTTCCTTATTTCATGCAATTCTATCATCTAATTTATCCTTCTTTGCATGTGATTGGAAACTTCTTGTAACAACCTCATAATCGGTAGTCCCAAAGAAATAGGAAACACTACTTCTGTGCCGTTAACCAACTGAAAAGGAGATGTGCCAATAGCCCTCTTTGTGTTAATTCTGTCCGCCCATAATGCATAATTGAGTTTGGTATGCCACGCTCTTTTATTGTCTTCCAACAGTTTCTTTATAATTCTTACCAAACTCTTGTTTGAAGATTATGCCAGTCCATTGCCCTGGGGATAGTATGCAGTTGAATGATTCGGATGAATGTGGTATTTATGGCAAAAACTAATCATCTTTTTTGATTTGAAAGCTTGAGCATTATCTGTTACTATTCTTCTAGGACAACCAAATCTTGACATAATATTTTCCTCCAAAAAGTTCATAATCACTGCATCAGTACCATTTCTAGTTGGGATAGCTTCAATCCATTTTGTAAAGTAATCTATTGTAGTTAGAATCCACTTATGTCTCCCTGAGGAATTTGGATTGATTTCTCCAATCAAATCCAATCCCCATTGCTGAAATGGTGCTTCAACTGAAATTGGATTTAAAGGCAAAGGAAAAAGTTATCTTTTCCCGTCGAAAATCTAACATTCACGACACTTTGAGATTTCTTTATATACATCTGAATAATTAGTTGGCCAGTAGAAACCTGCTCTAAGAATTTTATTCACTGTGGCCTTCCATGAATGATGTCCTCCACACATTCTCTTGTGAAATTCTACCATGATATGTTGTGATTCATTTTCTAGTAAACAATTAAGCAAAATCCCACCTGGATCTTTCCAATACAAATATTCATTCAATACACAGAACTTCGTTGCTTTTAATTTTATTGATCTTGATCTGGTTTTATCCATTCCTGGGGGTGCTTGCAAATTTTGTAGAGGATATATAATATCCGCATACCATGGAGATAGAGAAAAATCTTCAACCACTTGAAATTCGGGGACTATTCCTGTTGGTGTCCAATATTGTCACCATTTTTTATCATTTAATTTACTCAAAGTGGCGTTATTTCTATCATTTTTGCTATAGTAAGTTGTTTCTTAGCCATTCAACCCATCAAACAATCCAGATATGCGCAAATTCATTTACCACGCAAATCTTGTTATATTTTGTATACTATGGTTTATTTATGATTTAAATGATGTTTTTGGGGATAATTAACACTTCTGGTTTTGATTGATAGGTTACGATTTGCAAGTTATCCATCATTCAGCCCATGCGCTATGTGCTCAACCTAAACACTTTCAACTCATCATTCAGCCCGCGAAATCCATGGTTGATGCATCTCAGGTTGTTGAATAAAGAGGAGGACACGTGGGTTCTGTTTGCCATGTGGCACTGATGGTGAATGAACTATTGTTCCAGAAGATTCGACCTCGGGCTCACCAAGCTTGACAGCGCACTCTACGTTCACATCAACGCTCCAAGCCCCAATTCGTCCGCGCATTCAGCCCGAAATCACGCACGTCTGCTCAACTCTCTCTCACGCCATCGTTCTGGAAGGAGTCGGCCTATTCACACTCAGTTGGCCGACATAACTCCCACATCCACACTCAGCATGCTCACGTAACTCCTGTGCCCACGTCGACGATCCAGCATATGCTTCTGCTCACGATTTGAGGGAATGAATGCTCAACTAGTCGAATTGGAAAGGATTGACACCGAGGAGATGGGTATATGCCCCCTGCACTGTTATGTATCATTTAATCAGTAGTTACAGACATTAAACACCTCTATTATTAGAGAGGTTGACTCTGTCGACCCTCTCAACCATTGTAACTTATAAATAGTCGCCTCTGTGATTGAGACGAGTTAGTCTTTGGTAGTCTTTTGGAGTTCTTTTGAGTCTTTGAGTTCTCATCTTTAGTTCTATGAAATTACGATGGTTTCCAGTCTCATTCCAAGCATTTGCTATCGTAGATAGTTTGAAGACAGACTCTATAATTTTCCTCAAGTTAATGGAAGTAGCAGCTTGTTGATGTTTTACTAGTAGTCGTTTAAGTTGAGCTAGTTCACCCTCTGATTGCTGGGAAGGGCCCCTCATCAACTGGAGATTTTATTTACATTTTCTGCATTTCTTTTCTTGCAATTAGCTAGTTTATTTCTTGTAGATGTAATTAATTCATTTTCCTGTGTGATTATCTTCATCTTTCTGTACTTGATATTCTGTTGTCAGTACAATCTCCCTTTTTCTGAGTAGATTGGTCGACCAATAGTTCTGTAGTTTGTTTTTCAATCCCTCTTTCATCATAGATAGATATTTCTTCTAACTTCTTCCATAATTAGTATTCTTTTCCTTCTTCTCTCCTCTGTTAGTTTTCTTCCTGTTTTCTGTAGGTTAACTCTTCTTTCTTTTGTTCCAGCCCTCTTCTTTCTTCTATTCCCAACCTTTTTCCTACTTCTCATAGAATCATTCTTTTCTTTAGGTAATGATTTGCATAGATAACTTATTAGCCTCCACTAATTTCTCTCTTGCTTCATGTGCACTGTAGGATCATTTGCATAAATCCAACTGGTGATTAAATCATTCAAAAACTCTTCTTTTCCTCACTTTCAACCGTTTTCCTCCATTTGGATCGTCATTCAAATCGCCTTTCAGACCGACGTTCGGATCGTCATTCGGACTTGTGTGTTTTCTGCATTATTTTAGGCATTTTTCCGAATCTAAACTCTTCTGCCTCTTAATAATCATTCTCCTTATTCCTCCTTAATAGTTTGAGATGTAATTTAATCTTGTTTTGTGTTATTTAGAGTTTTCAATCCAATTGTCATCATTATTTCCTCCCTTCCTACTTCTTTATCCTCTTCTCATCTTTCTTCCAGACTTTAGTTCTTTAATCTATTCTGTTACTTGGTTATTGTTCAGAATATGTGAACGTTGTTCCTAAGTAGTTTATTTTCAAGTGGTAGTTGATAATTCCATTTCATTAAGTTGTTTTAGTTTGTTAATCTTAAGACTAGTTTCTATTTAATGAAGATGTTCATGTTGTAAGATTTGGATTAATAATAAAATATCTTTATCAAGTTTTCTACTTGCTTCCAAATCTAATATAGTTCAATTTAACATCTTTGTTAAGTCTTTTGATTGCTTCTCCTTACATTAGTTTCATGTTGTTCACATATGGATAAACAATAGTTCATAATGTTTAAGATTAGTAGTAGTTTGTTGATTTTCAGCTTACATTTGTTTATAGAAGTTAAGTTAGATTTACTTCCGTTTAGCTTCCTCATTACATTTGAAAGTCATTACGATACATTTACTCCAGTTCCTATTACATTTGATGTAGGTAATCAAGAAGAGTGGAATTAGATGGTTTCGTCTAAATTTATGTACATTTACAAGTTATCCCTATTAAACATCTAATATCCGTAGCTTTGATTCTGTCCATAATTGTCACCTCGAAGTTGAATTTGGTAGTTTCTTACTTTTCTAGAATAGTTTGTGTTCCAGTATTTGTTTCCATCTTTCTTATTAATTAACCATAGAGGTAGAGTAGTATGATCTAGTATTATTCTGATCTGTGATTTTAATGTATCCTTAAATATTTAACTCGATTTTTCATTTTGAAAGATCTTTCGATCTTTTTCCTTACTAAAACATTTTTAGGTCTGACAAACCTGAAACTGTAGAACCTTTCCTACCTTGGCATATATTTTGCTTTCAACTCTAAGTTTACTGATCCTGGTTGATAATAAATCTTAGGTGTTGTTTTTAATTTGAGATAGCTCACACACCCAACATTTTGGCGCCGTTGCCAAGGAGTTGAAATAGGTAGAGATCAGTTGAAATAGGTAGAATTCAGTTGAAATAAGTAGAATTTCTCTTCCAAAACTTAGATTAGGCTGGTGGCAGGTGAGCGGTAAGACGAGAGGTAAGAACTTGCACATCTGTTATAACAGGCATCCCCAAAACCCAGCAGTAGTAGTTATGCAGTCAAAGTTTCTTTCAGTTAAAATTTGTTTTCATGAATAGGTCTAGAGATTCATAAGGTAGATTTATTAAAACTCAAATTCCTACTAAAATACCTACTAACCTATACGGGGGACGTACCACCCCAACTACTAACTCAACAGAGAGGTATCTGAAGACACCTAAAGGCGATAGTCCATCTTGGAAGGCTAGAGAAACCTTCTCTGGAAACATCTTAAAGGAAATCATAGGGACAACAGAACAGTCTGTTCATAAGGAAATTCCACTAGAAGAGCCTCAAGCTCATATTGAGACTAAACTCAGACAAAAAGAAGCTCAGAAGGATACAACTTCAGAACCTCTTAACCCTCCGTTAGTCCAAAATCCCAAAGATACTACTTTTTCAATAATAGGTGGTCCAGATTTGGTAGATTTTGTCAATCCTGCACAAGTATATGCTCTTTTTGGAAGTTCTACAAACATCGTCATCTCGCAGATTGACACATCAACAGTAGAACCTCCTAGACTAAATTCCCACGTAGCTGATCATTCTCCTCCTAAAAAGAAGAATATCTTTCCTGAAAAGAACGTTGGGATATCCCATATTCACTAAGAAAGGAGCCACCTAGATTTTCTCTCTTTGGTAATAGAGTCTTCATGGAGGATGAACGTGAAGATCGTGTCCGACAAGATGAAGAAGATGGAGAAGTTAGAACTGAAGGTACCTTCGGGTTTCCCATCTTAGACACTGCACAAGATGTTACTATGAAAAATATCCCTCCTTCCTCACTACCAACCTTCAATGGGAAAATTAGTGAGGATCCAGACACATTCTTATTTGAGTTTGACATTTTGTGTAGGAGTTATAATTACCTACAAGATGGCCAAAAACTAAAACTTTTTCCCGCCACATTAAAATATTCTTCTCTTTGATGGTTCATGGGACTGGGAGAATCTAGTATTAAATCTTGGGAAGACATGAAGAATGCATTTCTTCGGAAATATCATGATTACTGTAGACCAAAATACTCTCGGAATGATATTTTTAAAATTCAACAGCTTGAGGACGAGAGCCCGGAGGACTACCTCGAAAGATTTAACTAGGTGTTGCACAAGTCTAAATATAGTGATCTTCGAGAAGATGCAGTAAGAACACTCTTCCTTAAGGGAATCTTAGAATAATTCTTGGATAACCTTAATCTTATGGCAGCAGGAGATATTTCTCATAAATCTTTTTCAGAGATTTGTGAACTATGTAGAAATTACTCTAGAAGTAGAGGGAAAGGTGGAAGACACTTTCGAGAACCTTATGTTAGAAATCCAAAAGGAAACACATCCGGTCCTGGTGGAGTTACAAGGGTAGAGATAGGGAACCTGTTAGAAAATTTCAAAATAAATATTTTAGGGGTTATGGGTTCTCAGTTAGATGCCTTACAAGCTAAAAAGAGACAGGATGAAGAGCGTGCATCAATGAGTATTTTCTGCCCTAGTTGTAGAACTAAACATCCTCAAAGAGAATGTCCATTAAATAATGTTTCAGTTTGTCACCTTTGTACATAAGAGCATCCCACCGATAATTGTCCATCATTGCCCGGGTTGCAAGCTGTATACAAGAATGGAATTTTTGGTGAACCATCTAGGAGGCCTTGGAAGCCCAGGGGTCAACCTTCGGGTTAGGATCCATCATTCCAATTTCCACCTTACTACCATCCTTATCAACCTCCGCAACAATGGAACACTTCAGGTTGGCAGAACTGGCCACCGCAGTACCCTCCTCAAAATGCTCAACAACAGCAATGGCCTCATGGATGGAGAGGACAAGATTTTGCTCAACCATCTCCTATGCCTAACTATCCTTACCCACCTAATGTTCAGCAATTTTTACCTGGATATGCACCTCCTTCACTACCCCCTATCCCAAATCAACCTCCTCATTTCCAGAACATGAACCCTCCAAGACCCACAATATTACCCGCACAACCGATACCGAATCCTAACAACAAACCAACCCAAGATCTTAATAGCATTGGGATGTTATCTCTTCCATCATATGCTATTTCGTCCGCACCAATACATGAAGTTCAATTGCGGTCCGGAAGAGTCTTGCAAGATCATCATAAGTCGTCAGTTGTTATTCAAGAAGAAAATGAAGAAGAAAATGCACCTAATGAAATTTTAAATGATGTCATTCTTGAAAATGTGGTCATTCCTAAATCCTCAACACATATCCTTCCTCATAAAGAAGACTTGGAAGAAATTTCCCTTGTTAGTGATCTCTCCTGGGCACTTCAGGAACAAAATATTGAAAATGTGTCGAATTAGTTTATTTCTGCCACCACATGTATCGACTTTCCTCAGTCTTTTTCCCAACTTGACCAGATTTTTGGAGACTAATTTCAAGAAAACATGAGTCTCTCAACCTTTACAAGTACACCTTGTGTCTTTTTAATTGAGGAACAACTAGGATCTTATACCATACCATGTGAGGTTAGTTCTGAAAAATTCCTACATATAAATGCAGGTTTAGATGAGAGTCAGCAAAAGCAATTGTTAAAAGTTCTCAAAAGTCAAACTGGAGCTTTCGCTTGGGAATACACCGAGGGTATACACCCAGATACATGTATTCACCACATTTATACAGACACAAATATACCTCCCGTTAGACAACCCCATAGGAGAATGAACCTAGCTCTCAAAGATATAGTAAAAGAGGAATTGCAAAAACTTCTTAACGCTGGATTCATTTACCCAATTTCCAATAGTAAGTGGGTGTCTCCTCTGGTAGTAGTTCCAAATAAAGTCACAGGGAAGTGGTGTATCTGTGTTGATTTTCGAGAATTGAACAAGGCCACTCTTAAAGACTATTTCAGGTGTTAGATACCCTATCAGGGAAACAATACTTTTCTTTCCTAGATGGGTATAGTGGATACAACCAGATATTAATAGCACCTGAAGACCAAGATAAGATTACCTTTACTTGCTCTTGGGAGACTTATGCCTATCGAGTGTTACCTTTTGGCCTTTGTAATGCACCTACTACTTTCCAACGTGCAGTTCTAGGTATATTTGCTGACCTTATACACGATTGTGTAGAGGTCTACATGGACGATTTCACAGTTTATGGTAATACCTTCCAAGAGGCCCTCGACAACCTCGAGACAATTCTTATTTGATGTCAAGATACAAACTTGGCCCTTAGTCATGAAAAGTGCAAGATGTTATTAACTGAGGGCATAGTTCTAGGACATCATGTCTCTCTTCAAGGTATTAAGGTGGATCCTGCCAAGATAGAGATAATTGTCAATCTTCCTCCTCCAAAGACTCCGAAGGAAGTTAGAAGTTTTCTTGGCCATGCAGGTTATTATAGGCGGTTTATAGAAAATTTTACCAAGATAGCCGCACCTATGTTTAAACTACTCATGAAGGACACATAATTTCAATGGACTGCACCTTGTCAACAAGCTTTCGAAACTTTAAAAGCAAAGTTATTAGTAGCACCAATACTTAAGGGCCCTAATTGGTCCCTTCCTTTTCATATTTCTACTGATGCATCCGACATAGCTATAGGGGTAGTCTTAGGTCAAAAAGAGGAAAAGTTATCCTATGCCATTTATTTCGCCAGTAAAAACTTGACTCCTGCAGAATCAAATTCCATTGTTACCGAAAAATAATTCCTCGCAGTAGTCTATTCCATCAATAAGTTTCGTCATTATATCACAGGATATGAAATTTTCGTACATACCTATCATTCTGCTATCAGATTTTTGATGAATAAACCAGTCACCAATGGCAGGGTGACTCGGTGGCTTCTTCTGTTACGAGAGTTTAATATTACCATTGTTGACCGTCCTGGTCGAGAGAATGTAGTGGCAGACTTTCTCTCCTATATTCAAATTGACAATGATGATAGTCCTATTGACGATAGCTTCCCAGATGAACATTTATTCGAACTCCATCGTTCGCAGACATAGCCAATTCTTTGGCAACTGGAAAGATACCAAACCATCTCTCTCCACCCGAAAAACGTAGAATCATAGTTCAAAGCTCTAACTATTCTTGGGTGGATAACGATCTTTTTCGTATCGGTCCTAACCTTATTATTAGAAGATGTGTACGAGAGGATGAGATGGCAGAGATTCTTCATGCATGTCATGGTGGACCTTGTGGTGGACACTTTTCTGATAAAAGAACATCATATAAGGTTTTACATTCTGGATATTATTGGCCAAGCATCTTCAAGGATGCTTCCAAATATGTCAAAAGATGCGATAGATGCCAAAGAATGGGTAGACCTACGCCATATAATGAGATGCCTTTGCAACCTCAAGTTATGATTGAGCCTTTTGAAAAATGGGCTCTAGATTTTGTTGGACCAATTTCCCCTATGTCTCGTAAGAAAAAGTACATTCTAGTTTGTACAAATTATGTCACCAAGTGGGTAGAGGCCAAAGCTTTATTCCGAGCCACAGAGAAATCAGTGGTAGAGTTTATGTATGAAGAGATATTTACCCGATTTGGTGTACCTAGGGAAATTGTAACCGATCAAGAATCTCAATTCACTTCCAAGTTAATGAAGGAACTTACTAATAAATATGGTATTAGACATTGCAAATCTTCACCATATCATTCTCAGGAAAAATGGTCAAGTAGAAAGCACAAACAAGGTATTGGAAGCTATCGTGACCAAGACCATTCAGTTACACCACAAGGACTGGGCAGATAGGCTCCCAGAAGCCTTGTGGGCCTATAGGATAACTTGGAGAAACACCACTTGCCACACACCTTATGAACTTGTTTATGGCAAACAAGTTCTCCTACCCATTGAATTCCAGGTTAAGACATTTTGCATGGCTGCTCAGTTAGGAATGGATTGAGAAGAAGCACAGAAACAACGAATCCTACAAATAAATGAATTAGACGAGATTAGACAGGATGCTATCCAACAAACAATCGACGAGATTAGACAAGATGCTATCCAACAAACAATCTTAAGACATAATCAACGTAAAAAATGGCATGACAGATACATTAAACAAAAACAATTTAAAACAGGAGATTGGGCATTACTTTTCGATTCGAGATATAAAAATTTTAAAGGTAAATTGACTACTCGCTGGATGGGTCCTTATGAAATTGTTACAACTTTCGATAATGGATCTGTTAGAATTAAAACAATTGATGATTCTCAAACTTCCTTTGTTGTAAATGGCCATAGACTTAGACTGTATCACCAACCTATATCTAAACAAGACTTTGTAAAGAATGCCTTACAACAGCAGGAGATGGAACTGGTAGAAGAGGAAATCATTCCTTCTCCTCCTAGTCCCTGAAATTTCTAAAAGATTGTCTTTATTTGTACATATGTAAATATATTGTGTTTTTGTTTTAATTATAATAATGAAGAGTTGTTTCTGACAAGCTGATTGTATTTATACAGGGAATTTCATTTGTATGATCAGCTTATGAAATTTTTGTCATTAAAAATAGGAAAACTTTTCTCCCTTTTTAGATTTCTTATGATTTTTACATATGTTTTGTTTTGAATAAATCAAAATCATCTAACAACGGTTTTGCAGCTTAATTACAAGGACCTTATCCGCTCATGCAATATTATTGAAAGGGAAGCACTTAAAAGAATTTTTTTACCCTAATCCCTTCTTTTCTTTTATTGTTGAAATTGACATTTTTAGCAAAAGATAAAGTGTTCTTTATATGATCTTGCAACCATTTCATTCATGATTTTGAATATGGTATTTGATTCAGGCTTGCACATTTCTGATTATCGTTTAGAACTGTTGCTTAAAAGACCTATCTTAATTGCTATGATCTTAACAAGAAAAAAGTATACTATCTTACACCTATGGATCATTGGCTTGTCCTAGACTCATTATCAAAACTTGTCTCTTAAAGCATCTTTTAAAGGTAACTTAGAAGTGAATGTTATTTTCATTCTTGTGGGGAACATTACTGCATTTTTATGAAGAAGATTGATATAGATCAAAGAACAGCTTTAGGTTATTATCTTTTGACATGACCTTTAACTTTGGCTATTATAAGTAAAAGTTTCTCATAAAGGTTCGTTCTAATATTTCGAATTATGTGTTTAGAAGGCTTAGCACACTCTAGTGCCAACCGGCTTCCTTAAAAATAAAATTATATATATATCTATATCTATATCTATATATATATATATATATATATATATATATACGAAGCAAACCCGTTGGGGTACTGAACAGGTTTGCTGGCAGCGGGTCCATGCTAAGTAAAATCTCAAACAAGGAAGCTAGGTACATGCAAGTAAACCTGTCGGGGTACTAAATAGGCTCGCTGGCAGCAGGACTATGCTTGCATGGCACCAAGATAAACCCTCCGGGGTACTAAATAGGCCTGCTGGCAGCGGGTCAATATCGGGTAAAAGAGACCGGTTAATGCATTACTAAGCACATGATTCATATATAAGAAACCTGAGTATACAAACACATGTTTTGGCCAATCATCTATACTGTCATTAGAGAATAAATGTAAGTTGAACTTGGACCTTGTCATCTAATTCAAATATTATCTAGGATGTTATTATCCTAGAAATGGGACCCATAATTATGAAAATCTCACAAGCTTTACGGTACACCTTATCTATATATTGGGATGACAAGAAATCTTTTGAGTCATGGATGGCTAGTTTTCCTGTGGCATCTTTCATATCAAATTATATTATCATTCTTCATATGGTTCTTTTAAGCACTGTTCTATTCCTTATGATAAATGTACATCTCTGAATCATCTACATGCTTAGTTATATTTCATTTTCTTGAGAAAAGTATTATAACATTCTTCAACTATTGATAAAATAATTGAATATCTATTGCTCTTTTTGTTGGCTTGAGGACAAGCCATATCTTTGGTTTGGGGGAAAGGATTAGGATCAGAACTGTTTTAAACTATTCTTATCTATTTATTTTTGTTAGAAAAAAAAAGTTTATTTATCTCTGAAAGTGATAGATGTTTGCAGGTGAATGCAAAAGCAGAAGGCAAATTGTTTTAATTAAAGACAAAAAAAAGGGGACATTACTTAAAAAGTTCAGAAAGCAAAGTTTACAGCATTTTCTGTGCACTAACGGCCTTAAAAATTCTTTGCAAAAATTAGTTCCAGTTGGCTTCAGCAATAAAAGTTTGTATAGACAAAAATCTGTATGAAAGGCTGAATGACGGATCGAATGCCGATCCAAATGAAGTGACGAATGTAGCAAATAAGTAACGTTTTTGAATAAAAGCGCTGAAGAAATTTAGCTTATATATTTCAAATAGCATGCTAGACATTTTTGAAAATTCTGACTAACCAATGATGACAAGGATCAATCAAACGTCAAATCTCGCACTTGGTTTTATTTCCGTATTCATCTCATCTGTTAAATGAACGAATCTTGTGTCATTTTGAATCATTGTATGACCACTATGGCCTTACCTGTCGTATAGATTGCTAGTATATGGATTGGATCCTTGCGATCTTCCACGTGTAGAATATCCCATTACGTGAATTTCGTTCAACCTGTCCAAAGCTGGGCTTTGGACATGGTTGAATTTGCTATATCAAACACGCATCTATTAGATTCACGCACTTCAATACTGGCACTTAACTCAAGATCCTCAAAGTACAAGTGTGATCTTTCAAAACAAGCTTTACCTATGACCGTTCAGCCATCCAAACAGACTCTAATTTAACTGATGGCTGCGTAAACTTCTGTTTCATTCTATTCACCCTTTATTTCTCTCTCTGCGAGCTGCGTTCTCTAAAAATTCTTGGTATCCCCTGCATTTATCTGTTGTTTCCCTGTCCTCTATCAACAATTCCTAATCGTTGCGAGCTAGGTAGCTACCAAGATCTTCTTCATATCCCTGAGTTTAAAAGATGCCGTGAGTTATTCTTTCAAGTAGGCTAGAATCCTTTTCTCCACTGCTTTGATGGTCACGACCATGAAATTTCGTTGCTATTTGCAAAAGGTTTCGATGGCAAAACGGTCAAGGTTGGCCATTTTGTTTTCTCCATGACAGAAGAGTCAATAGCATTAGCTACGAAGCTCCCTAGAGAAGGTGCTCGATGGCACAAGCATTTGTTTCTTCCACGAGAAGCTCATCAGTTCGCTCCTAAGCTTGATTGTCAACACATTACTAGCACCAAAGGTTTTCATAGAGAATGGATCAAGCTAGAGTAATTGGGTCTTTTGACCATTATCATTCACTTAGTCACCTGCGAGGGTAAATTCACTGTTTTTAAAGCTTGCCACGTTAAACTGCTAGCTCATTTTGTCAATAATCAGACCTTAAATTTCCCATTCTACTTTCTAAAGAGCTTGGAAAAGATGTCGAGTCAAGTTAGAAAGAATATCATTAACCCTTCTAGCAGCTTATATCACCATTGAAAGCTTTTAATCATTCATCAGCTAGAAGAGAGAGTTCAGACTTGGGACCATTTTGTTTTTGAGATATTAAACCCCCATTTATCTACTGTCAAATCTTCCCCTTCTCAAGAACACATTCACGACCAAGAGGAACCAAACACTAAACGTGTACGATTTGATGAGAGTTCCTTAGATGATATGCACTCTGTCCATTCAATACATTTTCCTACTGAACCTAGAGAGACGAATCATGACCAATCCATTAATCAGCCCGACATTCAGACCATCATTCAACCCTCATGCTCAAATATTCAGTTGGACGATCATACTCTGGAATCCTCCCTCCTCACACTAGATAATGCATCCGTTCAGATGAGTGAAGCTTGTGCTGCTAGAATCCCTCCTGCATGTAATAAAGACAAAAGCTTTGAGGAACAGACTATTAACGTTGAAACACCTCCAAAAGAGAAGAGTCCTCAGATGGATTTGGAGCATGGTATAGAACAACCTGTTTTGAGTCAGCAAAAGTGGGATCAGTTGACCCAAGAGATGGCACAATTAACAGAACAAAGTCAAAGCTATGTGGAGACAATCTCTGAGCTCCTTGAAGAGAATAAGATGTTACGTACATAGTTGAAAAGCATTGAATGCTCGGTTAACGCCAAAATAACATCCAATGTTATTATCAGAGTAAAGTATAATTACTTAAGGAGTCATTTCAAGAAGCTCCAGGCCAAGCGTGCATCTCCATCATTCAAGTCGAATATCGATGCTACCGCAGCTCGGCCTTCTTCCTAAATTACTTTTTGTTTTGCTCAGTGGGACCTGGCATGACTCCAGTTTGGGGGAATGTTGGTGTCCAATATTGTCACCATTTTTGATCATTTAATTTACTCGAAGTGAAGTTATTTCTATCGTTTTTGCTATAGTAAGTTGTTTCTTAGCCATTCAGCCCATCAAACAGTCCAGGTATGCACAAATTCATTTACCACACAAATCTTGTTATATTTCGTATACTATGGTTTATTTATGATTTAAATGATGTTTTTGGGGATAATTAACACTTCTGGTTTTGATTGACAGGTTACGATTTGCAAGTTATCCATCATTCAGCCCATGCTCTACGTGCTCAGCCTAAACGCTTTCAGCTCATCATTCAGCCCTCCGTTTAGCTCGCGAAATCTGTGGTTGATGCATCTCAGGTCGTTGAATAAATAGGAGGACACGTGGTTTCTGTTTTCCATGTGGAACTGATGGTTAATGAACTATTGTTCCAGAATATTCGACCTTGGGCTCGCCAAGCTTGACAACACACTCTATGTTCACATCAACGCTCCAAGCCCCGATTCCTTTGCGCATTCAGCCCGTAATCATGCACGTCTGCTCAGCTCTCTCTCACGCCATCGTTCTAGAAGGAGTCGGCCTGTTCACACTCAGTTGGCCGACATAACTCCCACATCCACGCTCATCATGCTCACGTAACTCCTGTGCCCACGTCGACGCTCCAGCATATGCTTCTGCTCATGATCTGAGGGAACGAATGCTCAGCTGTTCGAATTGGAAAGGATTGACACCAAAGAGATGGGTAGATGCCCCTTGCACTGTTATGTATCATTTAATCAGCAGTTACAGACATTAAACACCTCTATTATTAGAGAGGTCGACTCTATCGACCATCTCAACCATTGTAACTTATAAATAGGCGCCTTTGTGATTGAGGCGAGTTAGTCTTTGGTAGTCTTTTGGAGTTCTTTTGAGTCTTTGAGTTTTCATCTTTAGTGCTCTGAAATTACGATCGTTTCCAGTATCAGTCCAAGCGTTTGCAGTCGTAGATAGTTTGAAGACGAACTCTATAATTTTCCTCAAGTTAATGGAAGTAGCAACTTGTTGATGTTTTACTAGTAGTCGTTTAAGTTGAGCTAGTTCACCCTCTGATTGCTGGGAAGGGCTCCTCATCAATTGGAGGTTTTATTTACATTTTCTGCATTTATTTTCTTGCAATTAGCTAGTTTATTTCTTGTAGATGTAATTAATTCATTTTCCTGTGTGATTATCTTCATCTTTCTGTACTTGATATTCTGTTGTCAATACAATCTCCCTTTTTCTGAGTAGAATGGTCGACCAATAGTTTTGTAGTTTGATAATTTGTAGTTTGTTTTTCAATCCCTCTTTCATCATAGATAGATATTTCTTCTAACTTCTTCCATAATTAGTATTCTTTTCCTTCTTCTCTCCTCTGTTAGTTTTCTTCCTGTTTTCTGTAGGTTAACTCTTCTTTCTTTTGTTCCAGCCCTCTTCTTTCTTCTATTCCCAACCTTCTTCCTACTTCTCATAGAATCATTCTTTTCTTTAGGTAATGATTTGCATAGATAACTTATTAGCCTCCACTCATTTCTCTCTTGCTTCCTGTGCACTGTAGGATCATTTGCATAAATCCAGTTGGTGATTAAATCATTCAAAAACTCTTCTTTTCCTCACTTTCAATCGTTTTCCTCCATTCGAATCGTCATTCGGACCGCCTTTCAGACAGGCATTCAGATCGTCATTCAGACCTGTGTGTTTTCTGCATTATTTTAGGCCTTTTTCTGAATCTAAACTCTTCTGCCTCTTAATCATCGTTCTCCTTATTCCTCCTTAATAGTTTGAGATGTAATTTAATCTTGTTTTGTGTTATTTAGAGTTTTCAATCCAGTTGTCATCATTATTTCCTCCCTTCCTACTTCTTCTTTATCCTCTTCTCATCTTTCTTCCAGACTTTAGTTCTTTAATCTGTTCTGTTACTTGGTTATTGTTCAGAATATGTGAACGTTGTTCCTAAGTAGTTTATTTTCAAGTGGTAGTTGATAATTCCATTTCATTAAGTTGTTTTAGTTTGTTAATTTTAAGACTAGTTTTTATTTAATGAAGATGTTCATGTTGTAAGATCTGGATTAATAATAAAATATCTTTATCAAGTTTTCTACTTGCTTCCAAATCTAATATAGTTCAGTTTAACATCTTTGTTAAGTCTTTCGATTGCTTCTCCTTACATTAGTTTCATGTTGTTCACATATGGATAAACAATAGTTCATAATGTTTAAGATTAGTAGTAGTTTGTTTATTTTCAGTTTACATTTGCTTATAGAAGTTAAGTTAGATTTACTTCCATTTAGCTTCCTCATTACATTTGAAAGTCAATACGATACATTTACTCCAATTCCTATTACATTTGATGTAGGTAATCAAGAAGAGTGGAATTAGATGGTTTCGTTTAAATTTATGTACATTTACAAGTTCTCCCTATTAAACATCTAATATCCGTAGCTTTGATTCTGTCCATAATTGTCATCTGGAAGTTGAATTTGGTAGTTTCTTACTTTTCTAGAATAGTTTGTGTTCCAGTATTTGTTTCCATCTTTCTTATTAATTAACCATAGAGGTAGAGTAGTATGATCTAGTATTATTCCGATCTGTGATTTTAATGTATCCTTAAATATTTAACTCGGTTTTTTATTTTGAAAGATCTTTCGATCTTTTTCCTTATTAAATCATTTTTAGGTTTGACAAACCTGAAACTGTAGAACCTTTCCTACCTTGGCATATATTTTGCTTTCAACTCTAAGTTTACTGATCCTGGTTGATAATAAATCTTAGGTGTTGTTTTTAATTTGAGATAGCTCACACACCCAACAGTTCCCGTCGAAAGTTCTGAGATGAAATTTATATCTAAAGAATCACAATTAGTTTCAGTCATCATTTTTTCTAGACCTTGTCCTTTTATCAACTTTGTAGGCTTAATATCTAGGTCATACTCTAACAAAACCGCAATCCATTTTGCTCTCTTTCCTTCGGGATCTGGCTGAGTAAGAATATCTTTTACTGCTGCAAACATGACACATGCAATGGTATGAGAATGCAATATATAGACTCGGAAATCTTTCAAGGATTTTACCAATGCATAAGTCTGTTTCTCCATTATATTGTACTTCAGTTCTGCATTTCTCAGAATTTTTCTAAAAAAGGCAATTGGATGTTCCATACCATCTTGATTCTTCTGTAATAAAACTCTGGCCAAAGTATGTTGCGATGCATAAGAAAATATAATAAAGTCTTTTGAAAAGTCAGGACTAATTAAAACAGGGACCTCGGTTAAAGCTTTCTTAATATCAGTGAATGATTTCTTGGCTTCGATAGTCCACTTGATTTCATTATTTTTTCTTAACATGTCTGAAATACTTCTCAAAATTTCTGGAAAACTAGGAACGAACCTTCTCAAGAAATTTACTCTTCCAATGAAACATTGAACTTCCTTCTTACTCCTTGGTATCCAAATTTTCTAAATTGCTAATAGTCTTTCAGGATCAATTTTGATGCCATCTTTTGATATGATAAGCCCCAGTAACTTTCCTTCTTTCATATCAAAATGGGACTTCTTGGGATTTAAAGAGATGCCAAATTTTATGCACTTCAGAAAAACTTTTTCCAGATGTTTCCAATGATTTGCCTCTGATTTAGAAAATACTGTTATGTCATCTATGTACACCACAACGAACTTATTTTTCCTCAGCAAAAGCAATATCCATGGCCCTCTGAAAAGTAGCCCCTGCATTCATTAACCCAAATGGCATCTTCCCATACATGAACGTTCCCCATGGAGTTGTAAAAGCTATTTTTTCTCGATCTCTGGAAGAACCTTGATTTGGTTATAGCCTGAAAAGCCATCTAACATAGAGATTCTCTCTGCTCCAACAACTTTCTGCATAATATGGTCCATTTTGGGTAGTGGATAATTGTCTTTCAAGGAAACCTTATTCAAATTTCTAAAATCCACACAAATCCTTATCTCTCCATCTTTCTTCCTTACAGGAACTAAATTCGCCACCCATCTGGAAAATCTCAGGGACACAATTATCTTAGCATCAAACAACTTTTTCACTTCTTTCTCAATCACTGGGAGTAATAAGGGATTTATTCTTCTTAACTTCTTCCTGAAAGGTTTTTCATTTGGCTTGATAGGAATAGTATGCTGGATTATGGAAGTATCATACTCTTTTAAATCTTCGTAACTCCAAGCAAATACATCTGTGAATTCTTTCATCAACTCAACATATTTCTTTTCTTCTTCGGGTGGCAAGCTATTATAAATTTTCACTAACTTGGGATTTTCTTTAGTTCCAATATTTGATTTCTCCATCTCGAGGCTCCACTTTCGGATTCTTGGCTACATCATTCCTATCAATCAACTTTTCTAAAGGAACAAGACCTTTAGGAATGTATTGTTTTTTAACTGGATTATGTCTTTACCCCCAATTCTTTCTTCAAACTTTTCAGGTTTCTCAAAAAATTCCTCCACATCAGGAACCACTTCTGTATCTGCATCTTCAGTATCAATAATTGTATTAGTAAATTCATCTGCCATCTCCATGAATTTCTTTATCTGCATATCATCTTTGAAAAGCTGCCAATGTTTATGTTATCTGGGATAGAAGGTCTATGCATAACTTCAATGTCATATTTCTTCTTAGAAAAATTGGGTACTTTGAAAGCAGTGGTAGTGGTAGCCAAAGAATCTGCCACAGACTTATCTACCCTGGGTATCACCACCATATCATGTTCATCAAAGAAATTTTCCAGCAAATCCCAAACTTCACTTCTATAAGACCTCATCTTCGGATGTTTTGGTTGGTAGATACCTTTTATTGATTAATCACCAACTCGGAATCTCCAAACACTGTAATTTTCTTTGCTTTCAGGCTTTTTAACAAATTCAACCCCAAAATCAGTGCTTCATTTCTGCTACATTATTGGTACATTCAAAAGCTAGCTTGAAAGAATACATTAAAAATTCTCAGTCAGGAGACATTATCCAAACACCTGCCCCAACACCTTCTTTACTCATAGACCCATCAAAGTGCATAGTCTAGGTTCCTTCTGCTCTCAGTTTTCCTTTAACTGTTTCATCTTCTTTACTGTGGTCATTTTCTTCTTTTTGTTCAAATATACTCATTTTTTCTTCAATTTGAATATCATTGTAAAAAATGGAAGACCCCAAATTTGTATCGATTGGGTAAATAGAATGGTTGTTAGGTTGATTCCCATCACTCACCACATAATCAAGTCTCTTTTTAGTGTATAATCTTCTACGTGTCCCTAAAACTGGGATTGTGGCAAATGACATATCCATCTGTAACGTTCCTTTGAGATTTGAGGTCCAAGATCTGGACAACAACATACCAAACTTCGGAGGAATGTCAACAACAACCACATCCATAATAACACCTTTGAGAGGAATTTTAGTAAGAGAAACTACTAAATCTTTGATTAATCCCAAACATTTCACCTTTCTCGAATCAACAGAAAACAAATCTTTATATGGCCTGGTAATCTCTAAGCCCAAACTTTCCACCACAACCTTCGACATTAGATTATGTGAAGCTCTTTAATCAAGCATACAATTATGTAGAACTTTATCATGCACATTCAAGTTTACATAAAAAGGGGGAACTTCATCTGAACTATTATCTTCCATCCTAGAACCGAGAAAAATGGCTAGAACATCATCATTTACTTCCAAAGTATCAAGCTCTATCTGTCCTTCACATTTAACCATTTTAGAAATTTGCTCTTTATATTCATTATTCTTCAGAATTTCATTAAATGGAATGGAAATTTTGATTTTTGAAATTTGATTTTGTAATCGGAAAGGAACCTATGTTTTGTCATTTTCTTTAATGAGGTTTCCTCTAGCTTCTGGGACCTTTTTAACAGTATCCTCTTTTTCATTGACTAGTAGAAGGTTGAGCAGCAGAACATTTTCCTTTATTGAAAATTATGCTTTTGTTGCTGAGATCGATTTTTCTTTGAAGGTCATTCACAACATTTTGATATCCTATTTGGTATTGCTCCATTTCTGATTCTAAAGCATTGCATTCCCCATTTCTCGAGAACATATCACGTTCTATTTTTGTTAAATAAACTTCAGAATCCAAATCACTAAAATGATGTATTTCATTCTCTACTTCTACATTCTCTTCTCCTTCATCAGCGAATGGAGGTCTCACTTGATTATCTTCCACATTTCGCTGGTTTCTTTGATCTCTTTGATCTCTTTGCCTTATTTGTGGGGGTATCGGTCTCCTGAAATTTGGGTTTCTAATGGGCGGTTCTGGCTGTTCTCGGTTTTGAGGTCTGTTCTCCAACGCCAACCTATTTAATAATCTCTCCATAGTTTTCATCATGACATCAAATTTCACATCAGTAGAAGAAGAAGTTGAAGGTTGATTCTCTTCCCTAATCTTTCTTCTATCTAAGTCACCTTTTTGTTTCATATTTCCAGAAGCTATCAGATTTGCTTCAACCTCTACTGCATCTCTCATCATATCTGGCAGGGTGGTTGATTTCCTCTCTCTCAACATACAGGAAAAATCACCTTCAAAGGCATCTGCATAATTCAACTTGGCAGCCCCTACCAGAGGTTTAACATCAGCAGGAATTGAATTGTAAACCTTCATAAATCTAGCAGAAAATTCTTGGACCGATTCAAAACCTCCATTTTTCAAATTATTGTATTGTGTCAACATTTGTGAGGGATTCGTTTTGTCTTCCCACCTCTCAATAAAAAGAGTTACAAAATCATTATATGTGGCAATAGATCTTGTAGCTAAAGTCCTAAACCATTTTTTGACTTCTCCTGAAAGACTTTGAGATAACAATCACATTTTTGCATCATCATAATCAACCTCTTGAAGATCAATAAAGTCATTGAACCTATCAATGCGTTGCTGTGATGTAAAGTTCCCCTCCCCGTCAAACTGTGTAATTCTCTGTCCATAATTTGCAGGAAGATCATGTAAAACGACAGGCAAAGCTAATGGAGCAAACCTAGCGGCCATGACTACTGGGATGATTTCGAACAATGTTATGAGTTTGAGAGGAAGTTTTGTAGGATTATTTTCTTTCAATTTCTCTCCACCCGATTTTTGCAAACCTTCCCAAACATAATGTAACAAATATGTTTGAAATCTATCAGAATCAAGCACTGTTTCCTTTAAATTTGATTCAAATTTAGTTCTAAATAAGCACTTTTCATTTTTTTAATCCAAACCAATATCTTCAATATTCACTATTTCTTCTTGAAAAGAGGGAAACAGATTTTTTGACTGAGAGGTACCTTCTTGATATTTTCCTCTGATTCTTCTTAGAATTTCTTCAGGATTTTCCACTTCTTGAAATGGTTGGGAATCTGGATTACTCGTGTGAATCTTCCTGGAAGCCACAGTTCCTGCTTGGAGTCGCCTTCTTGAAAGAATATTAAAAAATTATGAACTGGAGTCACCAAGGCAAAATACAACCAATAAATAAATAACCAAACTTCTTGCCTAATAGAAATCTGATTACGGTGTCGTTCTTCCCAGGGACAATTTGAACCTTCGTTCCCGGCAACGGCGCCAAAATGTTAACACTTATAAAATCCCCTTGGTTGTAAAAGGATAATCCTAAGGTAACTCTTTCAAACCAACCTTCAGGAGGAAAACTAGCCTTTTTCCTACCAGAGAGGGCTCTCTCAAAAATATGTGAATGGCTAGGTATGTATAAAAATGATTAGGGTTTTTTAAACAGATATGTGTGCTATGAATATAAAATAAGATAATAATTAAATAATTAATAATTAGGTTAACTAAAGTTAGGTTATGAAATGAGGCGTCTCCTCAACATCAAATGCTCAAGCCATATTTAAGGCAGGGCCACCATTGTAACATATCATCTTTTATCCTATCATCTAATATATTATTCTTACTTATTATTCAATATGAGAGTCAGATTTGACTATTAACAGTCCAACCCAATACGGTTGCTGCATTTGATATCAAAGCTTGGCTCTTGATCCAGCGCTTGGCCACTCGTTGAGAGTTTCTCTCAACACTTGGTTTCTGACCAATAAAGTTTTTTTGCCTCCTAAAAATAAAAATAAAATTACCCACAGCCCATTTCTCCTTCTCCGCTTGTAGAGCAGTGCCCTTCCATCAATCTACTCTCCACTCCTCTTCACACACCCCTCACTCCCACATTCTCTTGTCCAATCCTCACCTCCCATCGTTGCTCCGTCCACGACTCCACATACCTTTGCACTCAACATCCGCCCAAACCCTACTCTTCCACTCTCCTGTTTGTTCTTGTTCGTTCAAGAACAAATAGATTAATTAGTGGAAGTAGTATAAACACATATAGAGAAATCAAGTGCTATCCGACGGTGTTGCGGAAGGGTTAGTACAACCTATGATTATCCGCGGAATAGTTTCTAAGGAAATTCGTGACTTGTGAGAAACAAAATCATGGATTGTGTTTACCCTTCGCCGTGTTGTGGTATAACCATGTCATTCCAATCTAAGATACCCTAAAGACGCAACCAACAGAATCGCTGCCAATCGGGATCCTGTCTATATTTTGGTTAGAAAAAGAGTATCGGGTTCTAAAGAAGAAATTATTCAGTGGGAAAGGAAATCGGTTAAATTTTCCATACACAAAAATACCAAGAAACCGATTTGTATTAGTATATGCTCTGGATCGCAACCGAGGGCATAATTGTGAGCCATATCTGCATTAACAAGGTCATATTAAAAATTCTGTAGACAGTCTTTGGAGAAAAATTCGTGCAAGGCATCCGATTTGAACCGCCACTAGAAAATACAATCCGCAGTGACCAAAATACTATTAATATCAAGTCACCCTAGACCTATTGCTGAACGAATGTTCACCGCCGAATCTTATTGGAAGCAACGCCGTTAAACATTCAAGAGTCGTGACTTGTGCCTCATCTCTTAAAACCGAATATTCACATCCTTGGAGTATTAATCTACATCAATATATTATTCCAGGGACAAGGTTATTATACCTTAATTTAAGTCAAAATAAAAAAGTTCACATACGTGGATATAAAGGTATTATTTTAAAAGACTACAAGGTTTTGAATCAAAAATTCAAAAAGACAAAGGGTATTTCAAAAACAAAGAAGGTTCTTACAGGAAAGATAAACCTTTCTATAAGGATAGGAAAAAAAAAGGGTTCTTATATAAAGGGATATTTAAAAAAAAATTATAATAAAAAAAAATTTAAAAGAAAAAAAAAAAACTATATATAAAATAAAAATTATAT
Organism: Larix kaempferi; assembly: GCA_027924585.1. Taxonomy (NCBI): domain Eukaryota; kingdom Viridiplantae; phylum Streptophyta; class Pinopsida; order Pinales; family Pinaceae; genus Larix; species Larix kaempferi. The sequence goes on along the minus strand of BSBM01000446.1, from coordinate 2,009,750 downwards.
ATATAGTTTGAACGATAAAAGAAGAATATATTATTATTATTAGTAAAATTATTATTACTAATAGAAATTATTATTTTATTGAAATAATAATTATTTGGAAATAATAGATATTTTGGTAAAAAGAGAAAAAGTTAAAGAAGTCCAAGACTCTCTATCACCAAAAAAAAAAAGACCAAGTTTTCATCAGAGAAGTCAAAGAAGACTCCCTCGCCAAAATAAGTTGAGGCGATCTATCATAAGAGAAGTTAAAGGAAGACTCGTCAAAGTCAAAACCCTCTACCAGCGAAAAAGTCGAAGACTATCTATCGCTGAAGAGATCAAAGAAAGACAATCTATCACCAAAGAAGTCAAGACCATGGAAGACGATTTGCGATTACAAAGAGAGAAATTAGAAGCCAAGTTAAAACGTTATCGAAAAGACAATGAAGAATTGCGCGACATAAATAACAGTTCAGAAATAAGAATTGAATTACAAGAAAGGTGCAATGAAATAAAAATCTCTGACTAGGAAAGGCGTATAGAAAAATTGTATGCACAAATTGATGAATTAAAAGCCGAAAATGAATTCAATCAGAGGTTAGGAAATCAAGATATAAATAAGGAAATAAATAATTACGAAGCAGAAATAATACGCTTGAACAAAATCATTAGCGACAAAGATGAAGAACTAACGCAGATACGACATAAATTAAAAAGTCAAGAATCAGAGGTCGGCCAATGTCGACAACAGATAAAATTTCTTCAACAACAAAATGATGACTCTAAAAAGATACATAAGTCAGAGATCACAAAGAGTAATAAAGCATTATCCAACAATGCTAAAGAAATTTTCAGATTAAGAAATCATAACAAGACACTAGTCACAAAAATTAAGAAGTTGAAAAATAGCCGGAAGATAGAACAATCTACAGAAGACATTGAAGGAAAAATTCTAGAGAAGCAAGAAGAAAACAGTTGCCTCAGAAGTCATAATGAAGATATTAAGGAACAACTTAAGAAGTCTGAAAATGACAAAAAATCACAAGTATAAGTGATTAAGAAGTTTCAAAATGATGACATTGAGTTAGAAAACAAGTTGGAAAAAATACAGAACGAAACCTTAAAACCTCAAGGGACGAAAATACAACTTCCAACTCAGATCAACGCTCAAAAGATGACACTCGTAAAATAAAATGACATTGTGAAAATTCCCTATCGACACCCCAACCATAAAAACCGATATTCTGAAAAGTGGGAAATCTCGAAAGACGATGGTAATAATGTGATCAAAGCTCATGACGATAGATCAGTGGGGAATCCCAACAGTCAGCAACAAATCAATTTGGGATGGATTGACCCATCCACATATCGGAAGTTATGCTCTACACTTAGAAGTTCGTATTGACATGTTTCGTCAGCTACGACACCGCGTAAAATGATGCAGAAACATTATAAGGCTTTGAGGACAAAGCATTTCTAAGAGAGTGGCAATGCTATGAATATAAAATAAGATAATAATTAAATAATTAATAATTAGGTTAACTAAAGTTAGGTTATGAAATGAGGCGTCTCCTCAACATCAAATGCCCGAGCCATATTTAAGGCAGGGCCACCTTTGTAACATATCATCTTTTATCCTATCATCTAATATATTATTCTTACTTATTATTCAATATGAGAGTCGGATTCGACTATTAACAGTCCAACCGGATACAGTTGCTGCAATGTGGCTGAAATATACACAAGAACCATTGGGCATGGAGTCAAAACTGAGAAATTTAAGGACCAACAGAAAAACAACAATACTGATTTTCACAAAGGTAAGATAGTTGTCACATTATAGTCAAAATATTTTGTAGGTGATAAAGGAAAGAAAGATAGACATTCCATCAATATGGGCACCAATTTCAGATGAATCCAATATCATTTTTAGAGAAAAGATGGATACTCAGACCTAATAAATTAGAGCATATACATATGAATTCTGACTTATTTCAACTCTCATCCAAGCATAGAATACATAACATAATGGAAGTGATAACAAAAAAATTATACATGAACATAGAGAAAAAGAAAGTACAGACTGTAACTTCGATCAACACACGAATCTTTGTTCTGCAAAATGTGCTATTTTATGCGTGGCTGTCTTGTATTAGAAATAGAATAACTCGATACAAAGAGTGTCTTGCTTTAAAAAAGTTCCAACCCCTCAAAATGACAATTATTGCCTCTTTATGCAAAAAACCTCTTTGAGGTAAAACCTAACTGCTGTCACTTGAGTCAAAGTTTATATAAAAAAATATTACAAGATTTTTTCAAAATGAAAATTTTCAATAGTCTTCATTTGTTGATGGCTGTTGACGGACGTCTTTATGGATGAATAATATATTTCATTTTTCCATATTTCTCTATAGTGTTACATTGGTCAGTAGTAATGGTCTCGTAGAGTATCATTTCTTTCGCTAAAACCTTCAGCTCCACGTTTTCTTCAATAGAAATAGGAGGGATTTTTTCACCCAGAATCTTCAACATATCCATGATTTCGAAATCCTCCGCAAGCTTTTCCAACAAGATCTTACCTGTAAGGACATGAGTTAAATTCTGAAATTTATCATGATTCATTCTTATTGCAAATAACAAATTTTTATAATCATTATGGGGAATCAATTCATTGTTTTCGTTCCAGAAAGCAGGAAACCCCTTTTGGAAGACTCTTTCGAACTTTTTCTTGAAATCAACAATTTGTCTTTTCATTCCTGCAACTCTGGCTTCAACACTTTCCACATGTGTATACTTCCCTAGTATTCTCCTCGCCCAAGCGATCGCCGAAATTCGATTTTTGATAGCCATTGTCTTCACCTCATCTTCTGTTAAATCCCTCAGGAAAACCTGGCATTTTGGGTTGTTTCTTTTGGCTTCTTATTTAAATTCTCCCTTACTGCTGTGCAATTCTTTAAAGCTTCTTCTCTTACTTTTTCTTTTGTTTTTACAAAATTCAAGTAAGGTCTGAATTTGGTAGCTTCTTCAATGATAATATCCCAAATCATATGCTTAGATCCTTGCATTGGGACTTGTCGAATCACTTGATAAATGAATCTCTGGTTCGTATCTATCAACTCTTTATTTTTCCCCTACAATCCCTTTATTTCCTCATCCTTTTTCTGGTTCTTCTCTTCTAGTTTCTGCTTCTCTTCTTTTAATTCCTTTATTTCTACTTCCTTGAGACTCACTTGAGACATGGATTGTATGAGGTCACTTGTAATAGTTTCTCCACTTACCTGGTTGGTACTTGATCGCTGTTGGGCCAAGGCCATTAGATTCCCTTTTAAATCTTCAATTTGGCTTTTCAGATTTGTTTTGTCTTTTTCCCACTCTGCTTCCTTTTCAACAAATTTTAATAATTTGGCTTTACTATCATCAATTTCTTTGGACAAATCTTCTTTTTCTTTCTCCAACATAGTTAATTCAGAGGCCTGAATTAACTAAGTTGTAGGAATTTTTAATTTCTTTTTTAGTACTCGAATCATATTATCTTTCTCCATCAACAATTTCTTGCCTGCATCACCTCCATCACTATTCCCAACCAAGTCAATCCGTAATTTCTTGACTTGTTGGTGAGATTTATTCTCTACCTTTTCTTGTTTCAACTGGTTCTCCAGTCTGCTTACTGTATTCTCCAATTTAGACACTTTCAACGTTGCTTGTGCAAGATCATCATATATTACTTCTCATGTCTGCCTGTGTAGTTGGATCTTATCAGGCACTGTTATCTTTTTCAAATTTACTTTAAATTCAGTCACTTTTTCTTCAGTTTACACTGCCAAATTTAAAGTATTCTCTTTGATATATCTGCTTGCTACTAAAGTAATTTCTGAATTTGTCAAATCTCTAACCTTTGGCAACAAATTATAAGTCTTACGGGAAGAAGTTTGTTTATCTTGCCCATATTTTTCGTACATTTCAATTCTGGATTGAAATTTACTCGTATCTCCAGCTTCTTTAGATTCCTGAAAACTGTATTCCTGTATCTGGACCTATGGGGCCGAAAAATTCTCTTTTTCCCGCTCTTCACTACTTGTGAATACAACCAAATCTTGTTGTTCATCAATCTTGAGTCTTTTCTCTCTACTTGTTTCTTCATCATCTAAATCAATAATATCTTGCAAGCTTCTTTTCTCTCCAACTTCTATGGTATCTGATGTATATCCTATCCCTGCTGCAAACTCTATCAAAAGAAGATCTTCCACATGTGAACTTGTGGTTGCCTCATCATCAGATTCATACTGCAACAAATTTTTTCTCTTCAACAATCCTTCCACTTCTTTGTGATCAAAAGCTTTGGTATTATTCTTCTGCCTCCTCTCGAAAATGATACGGAGAGGATCATATTCAATTGCTATGTCTTTCTTAAATTCCATATTTTCTAATAATTTCTTCACATGTACAATAGCATATTTATTTTTTACAATAAATGCAACTATTTTCCAAGGGTATTTCACATCACATCCTTTCTTAAAAGTTAAGAAATTATCATCTTCTACCATCAACTTCTGTCTAATAAATTCCAGAGCAAACATTCTTAAATTTAAAAAGGCCGGTAACACATAAGGCTCATGCACAAAGCCATTTAACCTAATCACTGTGTGATCCTTTTGCAGGAACCAATCTCCCACTGCTAAATCTTCCTTCAACTGCATCAGGGACTTCATTTCAGGAAACACCCTAGGTAATTCTTCCCCAAATATCATTCTATATAGTTCAGATAGAATATACTTCATGTAATTGAACATGTTATCATCCAAAGTGCCTGTGAAAAGTATCTGTGGAAAATGTAGCTCTTTATGACTATAAGTCATGACCATCTTCATTAAATGTGACTGAAATCTAAAGTGCTTTGTGTTGGGAAATCTCACTAGCTGTGAATGGATATTTTATGCTAAGAACTCTTCAAATTTGAGACCAGGTGTCAAAACACATTCATCTCCAGGCAAACCAACACTTATTCTGAATAATAAAGATAACTGTAATTCTGTCACCACTGTATCAGTATCCAGACCTAAGAGCTGGGAAATTAAGGAAAGAACCAACTGAGTATTATCATCGAAAAAATTGACATCTAATCAATTTCCAAGTCGGGTTTAAGACAGGTGGTCAAAAAAGCTTGTCGACTCTCAAGGGAAGACTGGCGATACAAATTGACGACAGACTCTTCAGAGAAAATTTCTAACTCAGACGCCTAAGACGCCGAGATTTCAAGAGAACTTCTGACGACCGAGGACTCTATTGGACAGACAATTTTAGTTTTCTGAGCATTCATAATGACTCTTTCAGCTTTAGAATAATTTGACGTGCACCAGGATACAAATTCAGGGAAAGACATAATTTGGTCAGGATAAAAGAAAATGAAAGATGACTGAACCACTCTATATACATATATACGCTCTTTATGCAAATTCTTTAACCTTGTTTTAATTTCAGGGATATGTAACCAGATTTTTGATCAAAAGCATCATAATCCCTCTCTTCTAGGGCATTCTTAACCTTAACATTGTCAATACTCAGAACCTCCTCCATTTTCTTCTTTTTATAAACAAGCTTAGAATACTGACAGTACTGGTTGCAAGACCCTACCTATTACTGACAACCTCAGAGACTAACCTACTCTGTCACTTTCTTCTCTACACACACGTCCAGAAGCTTCTGATGCTAGCACTACGAAGACAAATGTCAACTTCACATGTCTCACGGCTTTATATAACCGGTTTTCTTTATCCTTTGAGCTTCTCCATTGGCGTGAATCTTCCACATCCGTTGATCTGTCGTGCTGCCACTGGAGATGTTAGATTGAAACTCCCTTTACCATCACGATGATTTCCCTTCACCGTCCGATCATTTCCAACTTCAAATCTCCACCGTCGATTTTTAGTATTACACCTCCTCCAAGGTGGTTTCACAACCCATTGAAGTGGTTTCCATTACTGTTGTTCAGGATTTAAACCTTATAGTGAGGAGAGACACTACCAACTTGGGTGGGGTTGACAGGTAAATACATTCATTATATTGCATTTGGTTCCTACAAATGAAAGGGATTGGGATATCGAAAGATGTACCTTTAATCGACGGCTGGTCCTAGCTTTCACTTGATCTCCCGCTATGATGAACCTGCAACACAAAGAAAACCTTCCTCAGCGTATCTTGACTATATAAATACGATGAATATTGAAAGCAATCAAACATATACAACAATCAGATAGTAGTCCAAATGAACAAACAATCTAATAGACATTCGATTTGGGACATGAAGGGTATTTCCACCTTTTTATTGTCAAAGAAACATGAATCAATACAATTATACTTGACGTGCCAAGATGCTTCTGCAATCGAGTCCTGGGCTCCTGCTCTTCACAATGAATTGGGAATTCCTCCAGCGTAACAACACTTCAAGCATTTTTTCTAGGTCCCTCTCTCATGGATCCTCCTTGTATTTATGGGACAAGGTAGACAGTTGGATTCAAGAGGTGGTTGAATTGGGAGGTTGGGGAAGTTGCAGAACCAACTTCAACTAATCCTTATTCGTAATCTTAATATATTTTTTGACTTCATCTTAAGATGTATGCAGGTTTCATATAACCAGAGTAGAGTACAGTGAGCAACTTTTGTGCTTTACAACAAGCGTTTGCAACATTTTAATTTGTGTACGCTGGTTGTCCTTGAGGAAAGGAGCGTTCATCTCCAAGGTGTATGCTGGTTTGCTATACAGATAGTAGCGTTCATCTCATGAAATCAACAGAAACAGTAAGTTTCTCAGCTGAAGAGAGTAGTTCTAGTCAATAAGTCATCCAGGGCAACCTAGCTCTTCAATCCTTAGTGTCCTTTTGTGTGATCAACAGGGCAATGTGATCACGGACGGAGAAGTACAGATTTGACCTATAACAGATGCCCCCTAATCTGTGAGGTCAGAGGGAAATGATGGCCGAAATACATTATAATTCCAAGTCAGAGGAGGAGCAAGAAACCACAGAACCCAATCACAAAAGTACCTGAAACAACGATCACGGTCAATGAGCAATTACAATCTTGACATCATATAGGTGTGTAGCATAATACAACATGATCTCCGACACATAACTAGGAGATGTATATAAAGCACAGCCACTGAAATATGTTAGGAACCCGTGTCAACCATTCTCTTTAATTTGTTAGTATATTGTTGTTGGACGCATATGCTTTGTAAGTCGTCCCGTAGTATTATATGTCCCATGGTTTTGACTCATAGTATTGGGTATAGACTTAGTATATAAGTGTGTGTTGAGGTCATTGAAGGCACCGTGAAGTTAATTGTATTGAGCTTGCTCAAAGGAGGTTGCCCCCTTGAAGTGGCCCGTGATCAATATAAAAGTGATTATGAGTTCTATTATTTCTGATATCTCATGTATTTGCATTAATTAATTATTGCAGGTTCTTCGCATATGGTATCAGAGCACTTTCTTGGGCTCGTTGGGTGGAATTTCTGCCAATTTTTTTTTCCGCATCTGTTGCGGATCCAGCCGTTTCCACTCCAGATCCAGCCGTTTCAGATCTATTCCGAAAGTCGTTCCAGATCCAATCGTCGTTTCAGATCCAGCCATTTTTTGATCCCTTCCGTGTCGTTGCAGGTCCATTTGTTACGGATCCCTTTCGTGCCGCCGTTGTCGATCCATTTCTGGAAAAAAATGTATATAAAATTCTGTTTTTTGACCATATCTCCCTTGTTTCAACTCTGTTTTCCCTAAAACTTCACTGACATCCCTGCAATCCCATTCTGCATATTTCATTCATGAAGACCCTATCCCAAATTCCACTTCTCAAGACCAGAAATCCCACATTTGTCTATTTTTAGGGTTTGCCATAACTCCTTCAATTTTCACCCAAACGCCTTCAAATTTTGCCATCGTGTTCCTTTCCTGATTCTGCTTCTTTGTCCCTCTCTACCAAATTTTCTCATTCTTTCACCCCGCTTTTGAAATCCCCATTTTTTGCTTCCTTGTCCATCAGAAAGTGTCCAAATCCTAGTCAAACCCCAATTACCAATCCGAGTTTTTCCCAAATCCAAATTTTCCTTTACTAAATAAGCTTTTGTTTGTGTTTTTCTATCCATTTCCTAAAAAAAAAAAAAACTCCTGGTTGTGGTTGTCACCTGCGTAGGAGCAAAAACCATGGAGGAAGCACTTGCAGCCATCCAAACCAAACTCCAAGATCTGGATAAAAAATTTCTCAGCTTCCATCTTCAGCATTCAGCCATGAGCAATAACAGACAACCAGAATCTTTTGCAGCCACTGGGTTCTCTTCTCCCAGCAATTTTCGTGTGTCGAAGCTTGATTTTCCTCACTTCAATGGTACTGATCCGACTGGATGGATATACTGAGCAGAACAATATTTCAGTCTGCATAATACTTTTGATGTCCAGAAAGTTCCACTTGCATCCTTTCATTTGGAATAGGAAGCCCTTCAATGGTACTGTTGGTACATCAAAGCTCATCCCGAGCCAAACTTGACAGATTTTTGCCAACTCCTTTTGCCACGATTTGGTCCTAGTGCTTTTGACGAGTTCACAGGAGTACTCACTAAACTTCACCAAACTGGCACAGTGAGAGAGTATCAGACGAAATTTGAGAAACTAGCCAATCACACAAAAGGATTCTCTGATGAATTCTACAGGAGTTGTTTTATCAGTGGTCTCAAGGATGAAATCTGCTCAGAGGTCAAAATGTTCTATCCCAACACAATGATGGAAGTCCTAGGGTTGGCTAAGCTGGCCGAGGACAAGCTCGTAGCTCAAAAATGCTCCAAACCCACCCTTGTTCCCTTCAGAAATATGGGTTCCCAACGACCACACATCACGCCTGCTCCTCGACCAACTCCTATCAAGCATTTGTCTGAAATAGAGATGCAGGCACGCCGAGAAAAAGGGCTTTGTTATAATTGTGATGAGAAATTCACTCGGGGACATAGAGGTGTTCAACAAAAGCTCTATCTCTTGGATGTGGATTCTCCGCCTGCCTCTGAACTTGGTGAAGAAGCTCTAGATATAGTAGATGATCAGGTTGACATTCAAAACCCGCCTGTTGACACCCCATCTCAGGACGACCCACCCGAGATCTCTCTCCATGCTTTAACCGGCGTCACCACCCCACAAACAATGCGGGTCAGGGGATACTTCAAGAAGCTCCCTCTTACCATACTCATTGATTCTGGTAGCACTCATAACTTCATTGACCCTCGGATTGCCAAAAAGGCTGATTGTTTTGTCCATCCTTGCTCCCACTTTGAAGTCATGGTTGCCAATGGGGGCACCTTACCTTGCAAGGGGAAGTGTCACAATGTGCTTATCTCTATGGAATATTATAACTTGCGCTCTGACATGTCTGCCTTGTCCTTAGGCGGATGTGATGTGGTTTTGGGCGTTCAATGGTTACGCACACTTGGCCCCATCTTATGGGATTTTGTTGAACTTTGGATGTAGTTTTCAGTCAATGGGGCACAACACAAATTTATGGGCTTACAACCAGGGTCTCTTTGCATCATCAGTTCACATCGCTTGGAAAAAATCCTTAAGAAGAATTCACACGGTGTCATCGCTCAGCTCCATTCCATTCAGATGCACTCATCAACAGTCTCCACTACTTCCTTGGATAGATATGCAGGTGTCTTTGCTGAACCAATGAGCTTGCTGCTTTTAAGAGACCTTTCCGGTAAGAATTTAGCCGCATCTACCTCTTAGCAGGAAATGATGGCTATTTTGCATGCAGTACAGAAGTGGCAACCATACCTATTAGGGAATTATTTATGCATCAAGACTAATCTCTAGGGTTTGGAAAATTTCCTGGAACAATGGGTCTCCTCCCCAACGCACCTGAAATGGGTTATCCCTATGCAATCACTTACAATAAGGGTAAGGGCAATATGGTGGAAGATGCTCCTTCTCACACAATTGATGACCCAGTTTCTCTTACAGCTATTTCTCTGCTTGTTCCAAATTGGTTGCAATATGTTCAACATGGCTATCTCTTCTATGAACTCCATGCTTCTTCATCAGCAGGGCACTCTGGGTTCTTCAAAATGTATGACCGGGAACAATGTAACTTCTTTTGGCAGGGATTGAAAATGACAATTCAACAGATGGTGGCTGATTGTGATACTTTCTAGGTCAACAAGGGTGAAACGACACTCCTTTCGGGACTGCTCAAACCCTTGCCCATCCCTACACAGATTTAGACAACTATTTCTATGGATTTCTTAGAAGCGCTCTGGTGGTACAATACCACATCTACAAGGACACCATATGAAGCAATCTATGGACACCACCAGTTCTTCTTCCATACACCCTTAGCAGCTCCCCAGTTCAGGCAATTGACTCGATTCTTCGAAACCATGATCAAATTCTTCTCATTCTGCAGGACAATCTTCACATGGCTAGAATTTGACTGCAACAACAAGCCGATTAGCACCATTCTAAGCGCACTTTTCACGCAGTTGATATGGTTCTTCTTCGTCTACATCCTTCTAAGCAATCCTCCCTGAAACCCCAAAGGTGTCAGTGGCCCAAAATGCAACCCGAGGATGCTACCGGGGAACCACTCATTCAGATTCTGCATCAATTTCCCCAACCAAAGCTTTGAGGACAAAGCTTTTTCTAAGGGAGAGGGGATCTTAGGAACCCGTGTCAACCCTTCTCTTTACTTTGTTAGTATATTGTTGTTGGATGCATATGCTTTGTAAGTCATCCCGTAGTATTTGTTGATCCATATTTTATATTAGCCCATGGTATTGACCCATAGCATTGGACGCATATGCTTTGTAAGTCGTCCTGTAGTATTATATGTCCCATGGTTTTGACTCATAGTATTGGGCATAGACTTAGTATATAAGTGTGTGTTGAGGTCAATGAAGGCACCGTGAAGTTAATTGTATTGAGCTTGATCAAAGGAGGTTGCCCCCTCGAAGTGGCCCGTGCTCAATATAAAAGTGATTCTGAGTTCTATTATTTCTGATATCTCGTGTATTTGCATTAATTAATTATTGCAGGTTCTTCACAAAATACAAGCATGGATCCATGTCAAAATTAGAGATCATAGCCATAACAACAAACTGGATCTATGTCTCATGAAGAGCAAAAATGAGTGAGGCTCAGTCTTGTGCAGCTTGGGCGATAACATAAATATGGTGATGCTATCAGAGTCCCAAGGTCTTCATCCAAACAACCCAAGGTACAAACCCTAACCATGTGAATAAATGAGCTGAGGTCGAACATGGGGGGTATCGTTTGATTACCGGTCATTGATGTATAAAGCTCTTTTACCGGTTATTGATGATTGCCGCCACAAATAATCAAGCTAAGTACGACGCTGTAATCGGTCTAGTGGCCGCTGCTCTCCAGATGGGCATAAGTCACCTTAGTGTTTTCCTGGACTCCCAACTCCTTGTTTCCCAACTCAACAACTGTTACCAGGTACGCGATCCCTGTCTATTTAGAAAATTCCTGTGCACTAAACAAATGATTCGACACTTTGAATCCATTTCATTCACTCATGTCCCAAGAAATCTAAACAGTGTAGCAAACCAAATGGCTAACAACATTATATATTAGCACGTCAACCAAAACATGTAGGACATCACATAGGCATCAAAAAATCAAATAAACAAACTAAATAAATCATCATAACATTGCATCCACGTGCATAACATTTGCCTCCATGGGCATACAAAAAAATAGTATTGCATCCATGTGCATTGAACGTACCTCCACGGTCAAACAAACAACATACAATTGCATCTGTTAGTATATTCCTATACTCCATCCTAGTCCTACTAGCTTTTTAGTCATTTTCATTTTCAGTCTTTTAGGGTTTGCATGCATTTCCAGTCATCAGTCCCAGCACCTAGCCCTCAGTTAGATAGCCCACGAAGCTTCTTCCTGATCAGTTTCAGCCCTCCTAGTGCCTAGTGCACCCTCCTTTCACCTACTGCATGAGAGAGCCGCACTTCTTCACCTACTAGTCCAGTTATGTTTAGTTAACAAGAGTTCTCTCCCTGATTTTAGGCTTGACTCACTCTTTACTGACCTTATCACTCTGATGGACCTCCAGCGTGACTAGATAGGTTGTTCTGACTCCAGTTAGCTCCATGAGCACCCTCCACTGAGCCTCCTTCACTACATTAGTGCTTCCATGTGCCAGTTACACCTACCACATTCAGTTAGACTCAGTTTGACTTCTGGTTGACTATTACTTGTGCATTGATGACTTCACTGATGATGAGTTCGACTCCTAGTTATGACTTGATGACACTCCACTGATTATGGATCTATCCATGCAGGCTAATTCGAATCACACCTAGGGTATTCAAATCCTGAGCATTGTATATTTACCTTTTTACTATTCAGATTAATGTAACATGTGTAATTATTCTACCTCTATTTGAGCTCCTTTGGATCTGTGTTCTTCTGCTCTATTCTTCTTCTGTCATTCCTAAATTCTTTCATTGTGAGGTTTACATCATCTCTTTGGATCTACTGTGAGCATCTTCACATGGTATCAGAGCCATTTGAGAGTATATTCTACCTCCATTCTTAAGAGTTTTTTGCAGGTATTTCAAAGTTCCAACAGTTGCAGCAACAGTATCAACAGTTTCTTTTTGCACTCGTTCCAGCAGTCAAGATGAGCAATTCGAATGCTCCTTCTTCTCCTTTAATTCTCACTCCCTTCAATTACTTTGAATGGAAGGGTAAGATGAAAATACACTTGAAGTCGAGAGGGTTTTCTAGAATAGTTGAGGAAAAAGATGCCATACCACATACAGTTGTAGAGAGAACCAAGCATCTAAATAAAATGGATGAAGCCTTTGGATGCATATGCCTTCATATGTCTGAAGATCTATTGTTCCATGTTGAAGGAATGAAGTCTCCAAATGAGTTATGGACAAAATTGGAGAGTCTTTTTGGCAAACAAGATGGGCTAAGAGGCTACATTCTTGAAAATGAATTGGTTGCCCTACAACCTAACAATTTCGAAATCAGTCAAGAATTCTTCTCCAAATTTCAGAATTTGGTTTTACAATGCAAGCATTGTGGCATCACTAAAAGTGATTAGCAATTGGTACTCTCCGTATTGAGAAAACTTGGATCTCAATTTTCTGTCTTTGTATCTACTTTCCATTCTGTTCGAATGTTAATCCCCGGATGGAAGTTTCCCACCTTAAAAGACTTTGCTGAAGCTCTCATTCAAGAAGAGAACAAACTGATTCAAATGGGTGCCATCAATGCCTCCAAAGATCTAGCTCTTCTAGCTGGAGAAGCAAGTGGAGCGAATGCAAAGGGAAGGCAAAAAGACAAGGACAAGAAGCCATCTAAATCTAGAAGTGACAAACACAAGAGACCTAATTGCTCCTACTGCAAGAGAGGAAACCATCCTGAGAATGCCTGCATGCAAAAGAAAATAGACCTACTTACCAAGCTTCTTAACCAAAGCAAAATTGTTGTTCCAAAAGAAGCAAAGATGTCTGATTCTGGAAGTGGATCTGATGATTGCCATGCATTGATGGTTGGTTTTTCAAAGTCAAAATCCCTCCTCATAGATTCTGGAGCCTCCAACCACATGGTTGCCTCTGAAGAATCCTTTTCCTCTTTAGATCTCAAAGATGGGCCTACTATTCACATGGGAGACAACTCTCAGATTTCTGCCAAAGGATTGGGTACAGTACACATGGAGCATGGTAAGTTCAAAAATGTTTTATTTGTTCCTTCTCTAACAGCTAATTTGTTATCAGTATATCAGATGACCCATACAGGATCACCAAAGCAAGTAACTTTTGGTCCAAACAAAGTAGAGATTACAGAGATCTCCACTGGAAATATTATAGCGAATGGGGTTGCTAATCATGCCTCTAAGGCATATGAGTTATCTCACTTCATGCCCTTCTCTCCGACTATTCCTTCAGATTTTGATCAAGATCAGAGTGACTCCTCTTCTGATGAAGAAGAAGATCAAGATGTTGATGTTGAGATCATAGTTCAATAAGATTGATATCCAGAACCAACACATATTCTCAGTCCAGATTCGAGGTCAATGTGGGCTCACACAGTCCTTGCTACTACTGAGAACACAGTTGAGGATTCATCTATTCACCGAACTACCAGACTTCAGCATCATGCCAACGTTGCATTATGCCATCTACCTCTCCATGAGAGATGCAGCATGATGATGGGGTTCTCTCTTCCATCACTTGGGAAGACCGCTCATGTTCCATTCGCTCCAGTTGCAGAAAGAATTCCTGAGAGACTTGCTTCGTCCAATCCATCCTCTACATAGTGGAAGGCACATCAGAATACTAGATCCACATCTAGCACCTGTTTTGGCATCCTACAGGGGATCAACTTGTCAAGTTTTTTGCAGAAATTTTCACTGATGAAAGATTCCTTCTTTTTTGCTTAGTATGATGGTTCTTTGAGTTATTTACTGTTCTTTTGAGGGGGGGTATTTTTCCCATGAGGTTTTCCCCATTTCCTCGGTTTATGGACAATTCTTTATTTTCTATCTTATTTGATTGTATGGGCGACCTTTGGTCCTAGTTACCAGGGCCCAGGATGGATTAAGGGGGGGTGTTAGGATATTCCTATACTCCATCCTAGTCCTACTAGCTTTTCAGTCATTTTCATTTTTAGTCTTTTAGGGTTTGCATGCACTTTTAGGGTTTGCATGAATTCTAGGGTTTGCATGCATTTTGCATGCATTTCCAGTCATCAATCCCAACACCTAGCCCTCAGTTAGCTAGCCCCCAGAGCTTCTTCATGATCAGTTTCATCCCTCCTAGTGCCTAGTGCGCCCTCCTTTCACCTACTGCATGAGAGAGGCGCACTTCTTCACCTACCAGTCCAGTTATGTTTAGTTAACAAGAGTTCTCTCCCTGATTTTATGCTTGACTCACTCTTTACTGACCTTATCACTCTGATGGACCTCCAATGTGACTAGATAGATTGTTCTGGCTCCAGTTAGCTCCATGATTTCCCTCCACTGAGCCTCCTTCACTACATTAGTGCTTCCATGTGCCAGTTACACCTACCACATTCAGTTAGACTCAGTTTGACTTCTGGTTGACTATTACTTGTGCATTGATGACTTCACTGATGATGATTTGGACTCCTAGTTATGACTTGATGACACTCCATTGATTATGGATCTGTCCATGCAGGCTAATTTGAATCACACCTAGGGTATTTGAATCCTGAGCATTGTATATTTACATTTTTACTATTCAGATTAATGTAACATGTGTAAGTATTCTGCCTCTATCTGAGCTCCTTTGGATCTGTGTTCTTCTGCTCTATTCTTTTTCTGTCATTCCTAAATTCTTTCATTGCGAGGTTTACATCATCTCTTTGGATCTACTGTGAGCATCTTCACAGCATCCACATGAAACAAGACATAAAAGCAATGACAAGATGTGCATCCATGACTGTATAACCAAAATGCATCAATATGCATAAATATATATATCATCATATAGTCATAATGTCAAGTGACTCAGATTAACGATCATTAAACAAGAATACTCCCCAGTATGGTCGCCAGATTTGTTACCAGACAATCCACTCGATCGGAGGTGAGCTGGATCTCCCTAGCTCAATGCAAGTCTAGAACAAATAGAACATACTACAAACACATTTCCTAGATCTACTTAAGGATCAGGTACCAGATGTCTTACCTCTTTGATTCGCTATCCTTTCTCTCGAATGTTGCTCCACGTCCCACGATCATCAGATCCAAGCTGCAAGACCTGTTAAGACACAGAAAAGAGAAACGAGTAAAGGGCATCTATACAATAAAAGATCTATGTAAACAGTTAAGTAGGTAAACAATACAACAACATCACATATGAGAGCGATATTGGTGGAAAGCATTTGTATTACTGCAAATAGAGGAGTACATGATAGAGATATAGAACTAAAACCAATGACTTAACGTAGCATCCCTTCTCCACACAAGCCAATTGCCAAGCCCTTCCAAGGAAGCATGAATTCTCCAAGAGGTGAGTGAAGGTGTTCTAAGAGAGATTTCACTAGCATGTAGATACCATAGTCTTCCTCCCTTTGGTATGGGAGTGAGCCTCATATATATATGACTAAGTGGATGAGGTTATGGATAGGATAGGTTGAGAGATAGGGGATCTTCCCAATGAGTTAGGGGTCGAGTGCCAGCTCTCCAAGAGATCAGGGATAAGTCCTCAAATGGGAAAGCTTCGAGAAAGATCTCGAAATGGCTATTTTTTCCCATTAACAGACCTCGTCGCACCCTGCTATAGAGCAACCTGCGACGTCGCATGTTTCTAGTGGGCAACCTGGGACGACCTCTCGAAAGGTTGTACAATCTGAATACAAATCCTCCAAATGAGCACTTGGTCCAGATGACTTCAGGGACGTATACACTAAATCATGATGATGGGTAGATTTTAGGTGTAACACCCTACCATCATGCCCACTGGTGGTTCTTAACCATAACTGGTGCCACTTCTATTTGAATTTGATCGGGCATTTGTTTTGAAAAAGGGGGTGGGTCGAGGGCCTAGCCCTCGGCCCTGTGGAGCGTTATGCAACCAACGATGTAGATCTCGGCGGGGGATACCCCCTTTTACCATATCACATGCCTCCAAAATAGAGCCTGCGGGGATCAAGCCAGGTATCTCCGCCCACACAACGTTGCACCTTACCAATGGGCCATGGCCCAAGTCCTTGCATCGATTCCGTCGAATCTCTGTTTTGAGGTAGAGGCCAGATCTGGTACCCAAATGGGCGCGCCTCCCATGGGCCCTGAAAACCAACCACATGCCTATTTAAACCATAGTTTGGAGCAGAGTCAAGGTACTTAATGGCGTGCATGGTTTACTAGGTAGGTGCAGTTCCCGAGGTGGGAATCTGTATGACCGTATGATGACCGTACAACGTAGGGGACGAGGATCTGGAATTGCATGCCAGGGGATACCTCAAGTAAAGTATACAATGTTGATACTCATTTTTCATGATTTTTCGAGATGGTTGCATTGGTGCAGTCGGTTTCTGCAACAAACAATCCAAATTTCAGAGTTCCCTCATAACTCATGTAAATAGAAGCATTTGAAGAAACTTAATAAAAATGGTCTCACTAGAAGGGGCCTAGAGACGTAGTCCTTTATGGATGAACTTCATGTTAGGATATTCCTATACTCCATCCTAGTCCCACTAGTATTTTGATCCTTTACATTTTCAGTCATGCATGCACCTTTAGGGTTTGCATGCATTCTAGGGTTTGCATGCATCCCAGTCATCAGTCCAGCACCTAGCCCTCAGTTAGCCAGCCCCCAGGAGCTTCTCACTATTCAGTTTTAGCCCTCCACTTGCTTAATGTGCCCTTCTTCCTTGATTTTAGGGAGCAACTCGCCCTTCTTCACCTACCAGTCCAGTTGTCACTCAGTTACACTTAGTTACACTCAGTTACAGTCAGTTACACTCAGTTACACTTAGTTACACTTAGTTACATTGAGTTACACTCAGTTACACTCAGTTACACTCAGTTACACTCAGTTACAGTGAGTTACACTCAGTTACACTCAGTTACACTTAGTTACATTGAGTTACACTCAGTTACATTTACCAGAGTTAGTTTGACTGATGGTTGACAGTTACTAGAGCATTGATGACTCCACTGATGATGATGAAGACTTCCAGTTGCGCTCCGATGATCATGAGGACACCTAGTTGTGCTCCAATGACACTCTATTGATCTTATGATCACTATGAGAGGCTAAATCGAATTGCCACCTTAGGCATTCGAATCCTCTCTACCATTGTACTATTTATTTGTCCATACTGTGATTAATTAATTAGTGTGTGTGAAGTATTATTGCTTCTATCCGAGTTCTACTGTACCATACTATTCTGTTGCTCATTATACTGTATTGATCACTCTTCTTCTATTTTCCTGCTTAATCATAATTATTCTCTTGTGAGGTATACATCATCTCTTAGATCTGCTGTGAGGATTTTCACATGGTATCAGAGCATGTTGAGAGTATTGTTTATCTCCATTCTTGAGAGTTTTTTGCAGGTTATTACCAAGATTTCGAATGCAGCAGTTGCAACAGTTTCTGCATTTTTGCAGCAGTAGCAGTTGAAGTTATTCTATATTGTTTTTGCAGGTCTTCTACAGCTTCAATGTATCCTGAATTAGAAGAAATCACTCCTCTTTCTCTATTCAACTATGATGAATGGAAACCAAAAATAATAGCATATTTAAAGAGCCATGATCTCTTTGATTGCTATTTTGAAAGAGAGTTCGAATCCTCTACAAAGAAGATTAAATGGTTGAATAAAGGTGACATGCACATTGGAAGAATGAAGCTTACTATGACTGATTACAAATTGTACTCGACCATCATTGATATTGAAACTCCAAAAGAGTTATGGGCTCATCTGGATGAAAGATTCGGCAAAAAGAATGATGGATTTGGTCCAAATCCCTTCAAAAGCAGGCAAAGTGATGCATTCGCTCCACTTGATGGTCTCTCAGATCATGATGCATTCGCTCCTCCTGATGGTCTCTCAGATCATGTTGCATTCGCTCCCCTTGATGATCTCTCAGATCATGAACCAGTATCATCTCATATTGAAGTTGTTGATAAAGAACTTGCAGATTCTCCGCTCATGCTCAAACTTTCTTCTCTTTCTGTGCCAACTCACACTCTAGATATTGCAGAAGGTCCTAAATCCTCTCTTGCACCAGAGTCTGTTGGTTTGCATCATGATCACATGATTATTTCAGAGGTCAAAATAGCTACTGAAGGTAATGCATTCGCTCCTCTCCAGCTATCTCCTCTTTTATACTACTATATGATCATAAATTCATGCTTTCAGAAGGTTATTGAAGATTATGGCCATTGCCATTCGCTTGGGATAAATTCTCATGCAATTACTGGTTTTGATCTCACCTCTCATGTTTCAAAGGAGATCTCAAGAAACCATGATTCAAGTCTTGGATCTAATTTGGATTCTAAGCAATTACTGCTTGGGATAATTTCTCATGCCTATGATAGTTTTGATCTCACCCCTGCTGGTTCAAAGGAGATCTCAAGATTTCAAGCAAACATGTAATAGTTATTTTTGGCATAATCTCACCCATGGTGGTTCAAAGGAGAAGACAAAAGACTATATGCACTTTCACAGATTTGATCCTACCTCAGCTGATTCGAATCACAGGTTCAAGGATCATTCTCATACTATTGGATTTGTTCTCATCACATTCGATCTGAAGAGAAAGTACAAGCACATGATTTTTGAGCATGATCCACTTCTCCCCAAGAAGAAGATACCTCCAAACACATGACCAAGCATCACACATGCTTGAGTTTGGAGCATTTATTTTTTATGTGTGCCTTACAGTCTATTTTTTGAGGAGGGGGTATGTTTCCCATGAAATTTTTCCACTTCCTTGGTTTATTGATTGTTATTATTCATTGTATTGGGTGACCTTTGGTCTTAGTTACAAGGGCCCAGGATGGATTAAGGGGGGGTGTTAGGATATTCCTATACTCCATCCTAGTCCCCCCAGTATTTTGATCCTTTACATTTTCAGTCATGCATGCACCTTTAGGGTTTGCATGCATCCCAATCATCAGTCCAACACCTAGCCCTCAGTTAGCCATCCCCCAGGAGATTCTCACTATTCAGTTTTAGCCCTCCAGTTGCTTAATGCGCCCTTCTTCCTTGATTTTAGGGAGAAACTCGCCCTTATTCACCTACCAGTCCAGTTGTCACTCAGTTACACTTAGTTACACTCAGTTACAGTCAGTTACACTCAGTTGCAATTAGTTACATTGATTTACACTCAGTTACACTCAGTTACACTCAATTACACTTAGTTACATTGAGTTACACTCAGTTACACCTACCAGAGTTAGTTTGACTGATGGTTGACAGTTACTAGAGCATTGATGACTCCACTAATGATGATGATGACTTCCAGTTGCGCTCCGATGATCATGAGGACACCTAGTTGTGCTTCGATGACACTCTATTGATCTTATGATCACTCTAAGAGGCTAATTCGAATTGCCACCTTAGGCATTCGAATCCTCTCTACCATTGTACTATTTATTTTTCCATACTGTGATTAATTAATTAGTGTGTGTGAAGTATTATTGCTTCTATCTGAGTTCTACTGTACCATATTATTTTATTGCTCATTATACTGTATTGTTCACTCTTCTTCTATTTTCCTGCTTAATCATAATTACCCTTGTGAGGTATACATCATCTCTTATATCTGCTATGAAGATTTTCACACTTCGTTATCAACTGTTGTCTCATTTTATGGTTTTCATCTTCATTATTTTGCTGTCTTTTTTCTTATGTGCTCTATCATTTTTCCATTTTAAAGCCTTTTTTTAAGAATTTAACTGTTGAGAATTTCACACATAAATCTTGGTTAATAAAGATCTTGCAAATTCATATCATGTTTGGTATCAAAGACTACTTTACCATAGATTTGTAAGTGTGTGGATGATTACTAGAGGCAAGCTTAAAGCAGGTGAAGGAGATCTTGTACCTTTTGATCCATAAATTGAATGTACAATTAGAAGGAAGAAAATGGCAAAGGATGATGCCCGTTCAGAGCATGATAAGGCCTTCCATAAAGCCTTTTACAAGATTTCAAATATGGTTGAGAAGTTGTTTGCATATTATCAAGAGAGATTGGACAAGAGGGAAAATAAGAAAGCAAAAGAGGAAGGTAATGCTTCAATGAATCAAGGAAATGGAGGAGACCCTACTGAACCTCCATCTTCACCTTCTAGTTCAAATTCAAGTTCTGCTTTTGCTTCTTCTTTTCATTCCCACCATTCTAAAGGTCATCAGAAAGATGTTACTAATATGCCATTATTAAAGATTGAAGTAAAATTGTAGTTACATATGTTTAACAGAGAACTTAACACTGAAAAATTGGATAATTGGATAAAACAAATTGAAGTATATTCTTTATCAATCATTCTTCGATGTGTTTGAAATATCCATAATTACTTTGATTCCACTTGGTTATCTGCTGACGAAAATGGTGCCTAAACATCATTTGAAGCCAACAACCTGCACTTTGAAATTTGGTAGCTTTAGGATCAAATAACCAAAAGGTTATGCCACCAAAAATTTTGGTAGCATTTATTTAATAAAAAACAAACTAATCTGCTACCAAATAATTCAACCCTATGAAAAATGCACTATCAAGCCATGCTGTGAACCTTCTAAAATACTGAAGAGATAATTATTTCTCAAAGTTAACTTAATGTTGTGCCATCTTATAAAAATCATATCTATTTCGACTTATTGAAACAAAAGACCAGAAACAAACATGACATAAAAAAATCAATCAAGGGTCAGGTTAGGATTCATCAAAGTAATGATTTAAGAAAAAGATGACCAAAATTAGGCTTTAGGCAAGGGGAAAATAAAATTTTGTGTAAACAATCCTTAGCTCTAACAGGCCCAAAGATAGAGGAATCGGTTGTTGCAAGAGTTCAAAGATGTATTTCGAGATGAAGTGCCAGGACTACCACCAAAAAGGGATATTGATTTCACAATCAATCTTGTTCTAGGGGCAGCCCCAATTTCCAAAGCTCCTTATAGAATGAGCATACTAGAATTGGTAGATTTAAAAATGTAGCTAAATGAATTAATGGACAAGAAGTGTATCATGCCAAGTGTGTCTCCTTGGGGAGCACCAATGCTATTTTCCAAGAATAAAGATGGGAATTTAAGGATATGTATTGATTACAGATAGCTCAATAAAGTGACAGTCAAGAGTAAGTACCAATTGCCGAGAATTGATGATTTGTTTGATCAAATGAAGGAATTCAAAATGTTTTCAAAGATTGACTTGAGATCTGGTTATCATCAAGTGAGAATAAAATAAGAAGACATTCACAAGACAAATTTTAGAACAAGATATGGCCATTATGAGTTCACGGTGGTGTCATTTGGTCTTACCAATGTACCCGCTACAGTCATGTGTCTAATGAATAGTATCTTCAGTGAGTATTTGGATAAGTTTGTGGTAATGTTCTTGGATGACATTCTTGTTTACTCAAAGAGTGAAGAAGAGCGTGAGGAACACTTAAGGATGATGTTGCAAGTTCTTAGAGAGCAATTGTATGCCAAGCTAAGCAAGTGTGACTTCTATCAAAGAAGGGTATAGTATTTGGGTCATATTATTTCAAAAGAAGGAATTGCAGTGGATCCATAAAAGATTGAAGCCACAATGAATTGGTATAATCTAAAGAATTCCATAGATGTTAGATCTTTTATGGGTCTTGCAGGATATTATAGAAGCTTCATTGAGGGCTTCTCCAAGATCGCTCATCCAATTACATCGCTGCAAAGAAAGAATGTAAAATTTGTATGGTCTGAAAAATGTGAAGAAAGATTTCAGCAATTGAAGAATCTCCTTACTAGTGCCCCTATCTTGAATATTGTAGATCCAAAGAAGGATTTTGTAGTGTGCATGGATGCTTGCATTGAAGGAATAGGTAGAGTGCTTATGCAAGAAGGCTTTGTGATTTGTTCTGAGTCCATAAAATTAAAAGAGCATGAAAAGAATTATGCAACTCATGATTTAGAACTAGCAGCCATAGTACATGCCCTTAAGACGTGGAGGAATTATTTGCTAGGAAGAAGACTTGAGCTTAGGACAGATCACATGACCTTAAAATACGTGTTTGATCAGCCAAGCTTAAATGCTAGGCAAGCTAGATGGATGGAATTTATATGTGTGTTTCATTTTGAAATCAAACATTTGAAAGGAAAAGAGAATAAGGTTGCAGGTGCCCTTAATAGAAAATTTCATGTAGCATCCTTAAGTATGTGCAAATCAGATTTGAGAACAAGAGTTCTTAAATCCCAAAATAAAGACGATACTTACCTTCAAGTAAAATAGAAATTGCAATAGGGAAATTTAGATGAAAAGTGTGAAGGATATCGGCTCGGAGAAGATGATCTTATTGTTTATAAGAGCAGATTGTATATTACAAATTGTGTAGATTTGAAGAAGGTGGTAATGGATGAAATTCATCAGATGCCATACTATGGACATCCAGGATATCAAAAGACAATAACTGCAGCAAGGAAAAAATAATTTTGGTATGGGATGAAAAAGGATGTAGGATAATACATTTCACGGTGTCAGAAGTGCCAACAAGTCAAGGCAAAGCATCAACATTTAGCAGGACTATTGCATCCTTTTCCCATTCCAAAATGGAAGTGGAAAGTGACTTCGATGGATTTTATAGCAGGTTTTCCAATGACAACAAGGCAACATGATTCACTCATGGTTGTGGTGGACAAGCTATCAAAGGTAGCTCATTTTATTCCAGTCAAGTCCACTCATGAAACAAGTGACATAATGAATATATCCATAAAAGAGATATTCAGATAGGATGGGCTACCCAAATAAATAGTCTCAGATCGAGATGCAAAGTTCACATCCAATTTTTGGAAAGGGTTATTTCAAGAGTTGAGAACTTAGCTGAATTTAAGTACAGCATATCATCCTCAAACAGACGACCAAACCAAAAGGGTGAATCAAGTTATTGAAGATATATTGAGGATGTATGTAATAGATAATCCATCCAAGTGGGAGGATTACCTACACTTGGTAAAATTTGCATACAATAATGGACATCAAGCATCATTGAGAATGAGTCCATTTGAGGCATTATATGGAAAAGATGAAGAACTACAGTGAGTTGGGATAGTCCAGTAAACATAATAGTGCTTGGGATAGAAATTCTGAAGGAAATGGAACACGAAATTGTTAATATCAGACAGAATTTAAAGGCATCCCAAGACAAGCAAAAGATCTACGCAGATTAAAAAAGAATGCACAAGAAATTTAAAGTTGGGGATCATGTTTATTTAAGAGTAAAGCCAAAGAAAAGTTCCCTAAAGTTGGGAAGTTGTGGCAAGTTGGCACCAAGATATTGTGGGCCATTTGAAGTCCTTGATAGGATAGGACCAGTTGCATATAGGATTGCATTACATGTTAACATGAGAGCCCATAATGTTTTTCATGTTTCTTTGCTTAAGAAGTATGTACATGATCCTAATCACGTAATTGATTGGAATGTGATTCAGGTGGAATCCAAGGGAGAGTTGCAAGTGGAATTTATGTGCATCCTCAACAATAAGGTAACATTGCTCTGAAATCGAGCCATCGAACAAGTAAAGGTGCAATGGAAGCACCTTGGTCCCGATGAGGCTACATGGGAATTAGATGATGCCATGAGAGAGGCATACCCATTTTTGTTCAGTTTTGACAACACCGAGGACATTGTTGTTCTAAGGGGGAGGGGAATATAATACCCCCATTTTGACCCTTGGGATTATTGGCTTGATATGTAAATATTATAAATATGTGATGTATGATTCCTAGCGTGGAGTTCAAGGCCAAGGCCACACTAGTGAATGTTCGGTTGATAAAGGCATGCATTTTCTATTTTGTGTGCATGTGCTAGTGAGCCATGGAAAAATGTAAAAACCATATAAATGTTTATAATGCAAATAAAATGTCTAAGAGATGGCTATGGAAGAAACTAAAATGAGGGGGCCGTGTTTATCCACTAGGGAGATGATAGGGGTTTGTGGGATTAAATCATTTTTTTCCAAGTGTCAACTTGAGGATCCATGTGCTATAAATGGTAAGCAACTACCCAAGTGGACTTACTTACTGATCCTTATTTCTGTTGTAAGAAGGACGTAGCTGAGAAATAAGCTCATGAATTTAATGGAGCATGGGCTGAACCCATAAATTCGTATAGCTGAGTATGGGATTAGCTTTGGTACCCAAAACTTAGTTTCCCTCATGGGAATTTGTTTCCCTTCATTCTCATTCCGTTGTTGGGAGACAGGACTCCAATGGGAAGCAATCCATGCATTCCCAACAGTAAAAATAACAGAAATCGTAACCAGAGAGAGAGCCCCATTTTAGAGTGTTAAAAATGCCTATAAATTCATTTGGGTTGTGAAATCCAGTGGGGGATCCATATATGTCAACCCTGAGGAGAATTTGAGAGTGTCAAAAGCCCAAAAATCCGTGAGAGAACCCAGATTTGGAAGCTTGGAAATTGAATTTCGTGGTTGCAAATTAGTGTGGCCAGAAAGTAGAAAATCCAAGAGATAATTGAAGTCTAAGAGGGACTATAGGATGGAATTTCTTGATAAACCTAGTGTAGGAAAAAATATTTGAAGGTTTATCAGCTTGGACCTTTCTATGCCCACCTTGAATAGCACTGGAGGGAAGGGGCACCTGAGGGACTGTTTAGTAGAGAAGGGGACCTTCCTTATGTTGGGTGTGGTAGGAATTATGGGTGCCAAGGTTGGGTGAGACTAATTGAGATTCTTGTAGCTCTATGGTTGAGCTCATTGGCTTAGCATCCACCTTTCTTGTCTCTTTTCATGCTTGATAGGCCCAGTTGTGTGCCGGCTTAGCATAAATGTGTGTTACTATGGTTGTGGGTGAGCTTGTGTAGTTCCTCCTTAGTAGATATATATAGCTTAGCTCGGGGGTGGCCTCTTAGTAGAGAGATAAAGTGCTGGACACAGTGCCTATGGTTGGGTGGAATGTTTCTCTTCCATAGCCAATTGCTTGGGAAACTTCATTTAAAAAGATAAGTGTTTACTTGTTAATCTATTGATGTGTTAACTGTGTCTAATTTTTATTGTTATTCCTGTGATGAATATGTTGGTATATGCATGATGTGTTTGTGGATATATTTATTTATGTTGTGTTTATATTTATGCATCTGCAAATGCATTTAAATGCTTATGAATTTTATAATATGGCCGTGGGGGATAAATTTAGAACCCCCATAAGTGGTTCATGTTCTCTCCATTGGTTGGATTGATGGGTGGGGATGTGACAATCTAGACCGAATATTCCAAACCTTTTCTCTAGAAACCAGTGCAATGTCTTGAACACACAGAAAATAAAAATTGATTTGTTTTAATGAAGTATTCCAACTAGTGATCAACCCATTGGAAAGGGTCCAGACAATCCACAACTCTAAAATCCCAAAGCTTAAATTTTTTCCTAAGCTTAGAAACCAAAGTCTCCATAACCCCCATAGTCTCTTGCAGTAATATGATGTTAGGTTGTTTCTTCTCTACTAATCTACTAAGGGAAAGCCTCTTCGCCTAGCTTCCCATCCCTTGGATATTTAGTGAGAGAACTAACATAAGGGAAATAAGACATGGAGTTGTATTTCCCTAAGAATCCCTATCAACAATGCTTGTTTACCTTGAATAACTTCAGTTGCAATTTTCTCCTAAGTAGACTGAATGTAGGAATTCCTACCAATAGACCTAGTCGTCATCCCCTTACACTTTTCATCCCTCACATCCCATGGCAATTGTAATCCTAATTTCTTCTTTCTAGGTTTGGGTCTTAGCCCATAATGTATTCCTCCCCTACATACCATAGAATTAGTAGGGGCATTGTACACTATACCCTCTATCCCCCTTTTTTGGTTGATACCTATTCTGGAGTGGGTTGGGTAAAAAATTCACTCGAATAATCCAAACAAGAAAAGTTGTGATTGAGACACTTACCAAATTTGATGTCGGTTTTTTTTTTAAGTAAGTACCCATGGGAATTTGAACTTTTGACTTTACATTTACAGCTTCTCATTTCAATTACTCATTACAAATTGCTCTACCCTCGTGGGCACTATCGGTTTGATCTAGTGAACCAGAAACTATTGAAGTATTGTTTCTATCCTCCACCGTAATTGTGGACAACTCCCCCTCAATAGCCCCATAGTCACATGTATTGGG
The DNA here is from genome assembly GCA_027924585.1 of Larix kaempferi. Lineage (NCBI taxonomy): Eukaryota > Viridiplantae > Streptophyta > Pinopsida > Pinales > Pinaceae > Larix > Larix kaempferi. The sequence continues at coordinate 1,982,892 of BSBM01000446.1, read as the reverse complement.
TGCATCCCTACCCTCCAATGAGGCCTTTTCCAAGGCTTATTCAACAATGATATTGTATAGACTAAATGCTGCCTCAATAGCCTCAGGAACTAGAGTTGTATCATCGTCTAAAGTTGGCGCAATGGTCACCATACGGACATGATACAAAGGTACCAACCTCAACTATGCTACCTCGAGCTCCCCTTCATGACTACCCACTTTTCTCTTTTTATAACTACTTAACAAATGGACAAGAGCAGTTAGCTACAAGATGTCCATGAAGATGACATATTTAGCATTTGAAAGGGATGTTTTGGTACTCGATTGACTAAACATGTAATAAACCCCCCAAGCCAATCTCCAAAGGCACCAATAAACCCTCTTGAGTATCAATATCAACAAGTACCCTTGAAATTGATGCGAAAGAAGAATTTTAGGGAATATTCCACTCTAATTGTTTTCCCCAATAGGTTTCCAAGATCAGATAGAAATGATTCCGAACATAACTATAAAGGTTACCCCATAAATTTTACCCAGATGAGAATCCTAAGAGATTTTTCCAATCATGAGTCAAACATAGGGTGCTAAGGTTTCAAAGAGAGGTAAGCTAAGCCCCAAAATCAAATTCCTGCTAGAATGGTCTCGACGTCTTTAATTGAGTGAAAGGATAAGCTCATCCACCCTTTAGAGAGACGATAAAAATTAATTCCATATCCAATAACTAGACTCCAAAATTATTGCACCAAGTAATTAAGATGAATCATCAAAATCCTCCAACCAAAGAAGCGACCTACTAGAGTTTTCCTCAAATACTCCAAGATATAATAAACCATTATATATCCCCCCCCACATCATCGCAAGATCAAATCTCTTCCTTATGACCTTGTGTGTACGTTTCTTCTTAACATGATCACTACCTAAATTCTTTCCCCCAACTGCAGATCTGGAACCAGAAAGACAAGTGAGATCCAAATTTTGACCAAAAAAACTACTCCTCTAACCTCTGAGTCTGGCCCTCCAAGGACCTTCGAAAATTGAACCTTTGAAATGAGATGTCCTGCACTATTCAAAATAAGCAAAGAAGAGGAAGTGGGGTCATCAAACATTGAGGGAGATGGATCATTAGGTTGCTAAGTAGAGTTGGAGATGACCTCATCAAGTAAGGACAGGTTTAGGGTAGATCCATCGAGCCCCAAACCCACCTGTCCTAGACCATTCCCGAGATTGTGAGAAACCTTAATTATGACGTCTTCCACCAGTACTGTAAGTACAATATTACCATATTTGAAGCTGGTAACCAAGGTATTTTATGAAGATAATGACCCCCCACCAAAACATGTAATAGATTACTAGGACCACCACCACATTTCCCCATTTATCTAAGAGGAATACAATACTCGAACACACATTGGGATATGCAGAATAGTCCAAAACCTCCTCATTTATGCTTTCACCCTCTAATTTTTCTTTATATTTTGTATCCATCAAACCCCTGGTCTAAATTTTTTAGGGGTCTTTTAAACATAATAATAATAATAATAATAATAATAAATGAGTGTAGTCTAAAAGTTTGACGATTCCAGACGAAAATATTTGGTTTTTTCGGCAAGATTCTGAAAAAATCCGACAGAAATTTTAAAAAATCATAGTTACAACTATCAAACTTTGAAATTTTGAGTGCCCTCGGGGTTTTTGATGGTGTAGAATCCGTTTCTGCCATCAAAATCTCCATTAAAACAAAATTAAATTCAGATTTTGCAAAATAAAAAAACACCGGATTTCGGTGAAAAGCCCCCCCGTCCAGGCCAAATCATCAAATATTTAGACAACTCATAATAAATGTATTATTTGTATTAACATAACAACTCAATTAAAAATTATAAATATTTTTCTAATAATAGAAAATGCACATAATACAATCATAAATTAGAATAATGGTGATGATGTTTACCATCCACTAAGACAAAAATGTCTATTGGGCAAACACTATGACGTTTATACTTGAACATGGTAGAAATGAAAGCACCAAATCCTTATAGTTTTCATAACCGAGAAGGTCCTTGAAAGTAATTAAGCCATGAAATTGGATAAAGTCATGTCTTATATTGTTAAAGGTAGGGAAAGTTAGAAAGAAATAGTGATCATCCTCAACCTCCGTTGAATCACAAATTTTACAAATTCACTCATCGCAAGGTGTTTTTTATTTAGTCTAGAGACCAATTTTAGTATGAAGGCTATGAGAATTAGTCCCAATTTAAAAAATACTCATTTTGCTCTTAAGCTTATATGTTTGAAAAATTGGTTTGCGAAGTTTGGATTTGTAAAATATTTGCAATATTTCAGCATCCTCTTATTATTGATTTCATTGGCATTCCAAGTCTGATCCTTAAACTTCACATGGATGAAAGATTTAATATTGTCAATATTATTAGTTTGATTGTCTCATTTATGTTCCAATAATTAAGTCATTCTTATTTTGTTATATATATTTACCACTCACAAAAAAATTCATGGATACTATATATATAAATATTGTGTTATGAAAAATGTGAATAAGCATGTGTACACGTTAATGCAATTTAAAGGAAATTGGTGTTCAAACTTGTTTTTATTTTATTTTTGTTTCATATTGTCATGTCGTGGGTACCTTCTTGAACACAACAATTTGGTGTTTTGATTAGTTAAAGTTTATGGCATTCTGTTAGCTTTTATAGTTACTCTAAAAGTGTTTACACCATGTTTGAGGGTGCTTCATGTGATGTGGGGTGCATGGTGTATGGTTGAGCCTCGATTGTTCTGCGATGGACATGCATATTAGATGTGGCTTACTCATTGATGGTTATACCTCATATGAATGCTTGCATGAAATTCTTCCCTAGAGTCTTGGAGGTTTCTAGAGCATGATGACATTCTTCCCTAGAGTGTTGGAGGGTGCATGGTGTATGGTTGAGCCTCGATTGTTCTGTGATGGACATGCATATTAGATGTGGCTTACTCATTGATGGTTATACCTCATATGAATGCTTGCATGAAATTCTTCCCTAGAGTCTTGGAGGTTTCTAGAGCATGATGACATTCTTCCCTAGAGTGTTGGAGGCCTATGTAGAGTGATAACATTCTTCATGAAACACATGAGGAGTGCGTCCCTTGCTTTGAGGATGCTTTGCACTAGAGGATGAGAGATTGTCATTTTGAAGCAGGGTGTTGAGCCCTAGATGGCATGCGGATGCTTATATTGTTAGGATATTTAGACATTTAGGAGTTAGTTAAGATCAACTTGTGTAATATATCCGTTAGGAAAAATGTGTTTCTTTAGTATGCATTTGTAAATATTTAATCTCACGGTCACGATATGTTCTAGACATAGAGTGATCCGACGGTTCAACTTCTCTTAAATCATACCTAACCTTGATTCGTGGCTTAACACCCGATTGGTCCATGTACTCTATTTAAAGAGCATGGAGGGTCATTGTCTAGTTGATCGATTATGAGAAGCTCATTTGTAACTTTCTTTCTTTGCATAATAAATTGCTCCATATAAGCTATTTGGCCAGGGTCGTGGAGTGTTTCCCTCTCGAGGGTTCAAACCACGTCAAAACATCGGTGTATCGATCTGTGATCTGTTTGTGTGAAGTGGTTGCTGTAGGTGTTCGGTATTTTGGGAGTACTCTGTGTACCCAAACATAGTATCAGAGCTTTTATGAAGAGCCGCTCCCGGTTATGATCTAGATCTTGAATTGTTGTTGCAGAAACTTGAAAAGGTTTCTGGTTCTAGTATTTCTGTGTATTTCTGGGCTATGGGAGGTGTTCCATTACGTCCGGAGCGCCGTTTCCATTGGGAAATAGTTTTCGTTTGATCGAAAACGATTCCCGGTTGCTTTAGAAACACATATTTTATTAAATCTGAAGGTATAATGTTACAGTGATGTTTTTTTTATTTATGTTTAAAAAAAAATCTCATATTTTATCAGTTTTTATTATTAATTTTTTTTTTGTTTTTTTGTTTCAGATTGTTGCTTTCCCTATCTGCGTATGCTCTTTGCCATGCACCTTGTGCGATCTCGGCGAATTAGAAACATAAAGGGAAAGAGTTTTTCTCGGCTGCGTATGCTCTTTGCCGTGCACCTTGTGCGATCTTGGCAAATAAGAAACATAGAGAAAACGTACACTTTCCGGGAAAGCTAACGAGATGTAACCCCACAAGTGTGGAAAAGTTTTTTGTTTTGGTTTATGGTGTGATTTATAGGAAAGAAGGCAAGCACGAAAACCGAGCAAGAAGAGTAAAAAAAAAAAGGTCTCATTCCTCCTTCCCATATTTTACATACCTTTTAATCTAGCTCACTTGGTTCAAAGTTGCTTTATCCCTTAATAGGTCTTGAGTTCAAGTCTTAGGAAGTTACTTTTAAAAGAAAAAGTGCATGCATTTTCTATTTTTCAAGTTACTTTATTGTAAAAGTGCATCTCACTTAAATAATAAAAAATAAAAATAAAAAGTGAGTCACTTAAGTTCTTTTTTATTGTTGCACTATTTAAAGTAACATCATTGTAAAAGTGATTCACTTAAAACAACTTTCTTTTAAAGTGATTGTCAAAGGTTCATCTTGGGAAGAGGGGGGTCCTTTTTTTCGCTGGTCATTCTCTATCTGCCATGTCACTATTGGGGACATCTTCAACTTTTTCTTTGTTCAAGCATAACTTCATCATACAGAGTCAATTTTCAGTGCCCATTTTTTTAAACTGTCTATTTTTTCGAGCTCTTCGCATTCAGATTATTGGTTTCTTTTTTTATAGCCATTAATTTGCAGTATGGCTACCCCTTGTGATATTCTACTTACCAGTTCCAACTATTTCTCATGGAAATCTCGTATGGAGGATGTTCTACGAAGTAGGGGGCTTTTCAGAATTACCTTAGGGAAAGAAACAAAACCCACTGATGATGAAAATAAAATAAAATGGGTAAATAGATATGACGAAGCTCGTGGATTGATTGGGATGTCAATCTCTACTGATTTGCGATTCCACATATATGAAATTGATGAACCTGATGCTGCTTGGGACAAGTTGGAATCTATGTTTGGTAAACACAATGAAATTCAAGGTCACCAACTCGAAAATGAGTTGATTTCTTTAAATCTAAGTGATATTTCATGCATGCAAGATTATTTATTTAAGTACAAAACTCTTAAACTCTTATGTGAAGAATGCAAGATTAATAGGGAAGGCAAACAATGCATTTATCATATTCTTTCCAAACTTGGACCTGCATATTCTGTTTTTGTATCTACATTTTACCCATGAAAGAATCCTTGAATGCAGCTAACTATCAAGATCCTAGTCTTGAATCCTTTTGTGATTTCTTGATTAGAGAGCAAAATAAGCTCATCCATCTTGGAATAATTAACAATGCAGATGCATTTGGAAAAGCCTTATTGTCCCAACAGAAAGAAAAGTCCAAGCCTTCCAAGAAACAAAATTTTCACAATAATAAGTCAAACAAGGGTCCCAAACCCTCTCAGTTAGTTCATTCTTTAAAAAATGACAAAGGATCCAAGCCAAAATGCAAGAAGACTGAGCGTCATTGCAACTATTGCGGGAAAGATAATCATGATGAATCTAAGTGTTTCAAGAAGATGACAGCCTTGGAAGTAGCAATGAAGAAGCACCACATCAGCCTAGAGTCGCCTTCAGAATCTACCTCTCATGGACATGCACTTTGTGCTTCTGGTTATTCTTATAATGCATCTTCTTCTTCTACTTCAAATGAATGGCTCATTGATTCTGGAGCATCTTATCATATGGCTAAGGATCAAGCCATCTTTTCTACTATGCAAGAATGTAACACCAAACAAATATTTGTTGGTGATGATAGATATCTAAGTGTTGTAGGAGCTGGAACAGTTCCAGTAGATAATGGTCATTTCAGTGATGTACTATGTGTTCCAAGAATTTCCTGCAATTTGTTATCAGTCTATCAAATCACTCATTCTAGTGAAGGTAAAACTGTGACGTTTACACCTCACCAAGTTGTAATCAAGGATTTTAAAGATCCTCAACAAATCCTAGCTATCAAAATTATTGATGATATTACCAGGTTGTACAAATTTAACAAATTTAGGTCATCACATTTTCCTTCAGTTTTTGTTGCTCATAGTGATAACTTGAGCAAACTTTGGCATGAGCGATTTGGTCACTTAAATTGTCGCTCATTGCAACAACTATGTAAAGACAATATGGTGATAGGTCTTCCGATGGTATCTTGCAGGGATGGTGTCTGTTCTGGTTGTGTACTTAGAAAGCATCATCGAGACAGTTTTGATAAACGTGCCTCTTGGCACGCCTCAGTTCCCTTGGAGCTTGTGCATAGTGACTTGTGTGGTCCTCTTCCATCTGCTTCTTTTTCTGGTTTCAAATATTTCTTAACTTTCATTGATGATTACACCAAACGCACTTGGGGTTTATTTCCTAAAACTTAAGAGCGAAGTGTTTAACATGTTCTTGGCCTACAAGACCCTTGTTGAAAAACAATCTGGTTATCAAATTATTAAGTTAAGATCTGACAATGGAGGAGAATATGTTAACAAAAAGTTCACTACTTTCTGCACTGAACAAGGAGTCCAACAACAACACACTGTTCCATATACACCACAACAAAATGGTGTAGCTGAACGGAAGAACCACACTTTAAAAGAAATGGCTAATTGTATGATCCAATCTAAGGGACTAAGTCTTCAATTTTGGGCTGAAGCCATTAATTGTGCAAATTACATAGTTAATTGCACCCTCATTAAAGCATTACAAGGTATCACACCGGAAGAAGCATGGAGTAAAATTAAACCAGATGTAAGTCACTTCCGTGTGTTTGGTAGTGAAGCACGGGCTCACATTCTGGATGAAAAACGGAAAGCATTACAGCCTAAAAGTGAAAAGTGCATATTTGTTGGATATTCTGAAGATGTAAAAGGTTATAGACTTCTTCAACCACATTCTCATGATGTAATCATTAGAAGAAATGTTAAATTTGATGAAAATATGTTGGCCTGCGAGCCTAACTCGACGATTGTGCCAGCTTTGGCCTGCGAGCCTGATTCGGCGATTGTGCCTTCTTCTTCTTCTTCCAACTTCCTTGACAGGTTTCCAACTCTAGTTTCTGATGATGACAGTGAGGATGAAAATCCACCTCCGCCTGCTCATATTCCTCCAGTTGCACCAGCACAAGTGCTTCCTCAATGGGTCCGTTCAACATGTGAAGCAGCTGGTGATCTTGCCGGTGATCCTAGAGATCAACGTCGAGCACGTTCTCAGTTTCAGCGAGCCTCTTCTCTTTTGGCTCAAGTTTCCAAGAATCATGATCCAGAAACCTTTGCAGAAGCTTCAGGAAATCCAGATTAGGATGCAACTATGGATGAAGAATATCATTCCTTAATGGAAAATGATACTTATGATCTTGTACTTCTTCCAAAAGGAAGAAAACTTGTCAGATGTAAATGGATCTACAGAACTAAGCATGCATCAGATGGAAGTGTTGAAAGACTTAAGGCAAGGTTAGTTGCCAAAGGTTTTTCCCAAGTTGAAGGGATTGACTACAATGAAACCTTTGCTCCTGTCGCAAAAATGAACTCCATCTATCTTGTTCTTTCCCTTGTAGCCTTACACAACTGGGAAGTCCATCAAATGGATGTCAAGTCTGCCTTCTTACATGGTGATTTACAGGAGGAAATTTACATGGAACAACCTCCTGGATATGTTCAGAATAACTCTAGCCTTGTCTGTCGCCTTAAGAAATCCTTATATGTCCTTAAGCAAGCTCCTAGAGCTTGGTATGCCAAAATGGATAGCTTTCTCTTTGACACTGGTTTTTCTAGATGTCATTCTGATCCCAATGTCTATACCAAGAAAGTAGGAAACCATCTCATCATACTTGTTCTATATGTTGATGACCTTATTCTTATTGGTAGTGACCCTAAGCTTATAACCCATGTGAAATCCAGTCTTAAGAAAATTTTTGAAATGTCATACTTAGGACATTTGCATTATTTTCTTGGTCTCCAAGTCTTGCAAACCAAAGAAGGAATCTTTCTTTCTCAGTCTAAGTATGCTTGTGACCTTTTTCGTTGCTTTCACATGGAAGATTGTACACCTGCCCCTTATCCCTTCCAGTCTGGAGTCACACTTGTACTTCAACTAAAGTAGATGCCACCTTGTTGGTAGTCTCTTATACTTGAATCATTCCCATCCCGACCTTTCCTTTGCCGTTGGTCGTGTTGCCCGTTATATGCAAACACCTCATGAAAGTCACTGGAAAACAGCTAAAAGAATACTTCGATATATTCGAGGTACAATTCAGTTTGGGATTCATTACAGTACAGGGGGTAAACCTTTGTTGGTTGGTTTCACTGATTCAGATTGGGCCCGTGATCCTGATGATCGAAAGTCTACGGCAGGTTATGTTTTTAGTCTGGGATTTGGACCTGTCACTTGGATTTGCAAGAAACAACAAGCTCTTGCTCTTTCTTCAGCAGAGGCAGAATATTGAGTCACAGTTAATGCCAGTCAGGAAGCTTTATGGCTTCGACAGATCCTTTCAGAGTTTGGATTCGAGCAGCAGTAGCCTACTCCACTTTGGTGCGACAATCAAAGTACCACCAAGCTTGCCAAAGATCCAGTCCTACATCAACGCAGCAAACACATTGAGCTACATATGCACTTCATCAGAAATCTTGTTCATGATCATGTTCTTGAAGTGCTCTTTTGTCCTACAGATGATCAAGTTGCAAACATCTTCACCAAGTCTCTTACAGAAGCGAATTTTTCTAAACTTCGATCTATGTTAGGAGTTCAAGAACTTGTCATTAAGGGGGGATACGCTCTAATGCCTCCTTCCTTCTCCTAATAGTGTCACTTTTGTAAATCTTTCAATCTTATCCCAAGTTGTTCTTAAGGGGGGATGTTAGGATATTTAGACACTTAGGAGTTAGTTAAGATCAACTTGTGTAATATATCCGTTAGGAAAAGTGTGTTTCTTTAGTATGCATTTGTAAATATTTATTGCAACGGTCACGATATGTTCTAGACATAAAGTGATCCGACGGCTCAACTTCTCTTATATCATACCTAACCTTGATCTGTGGCTTAACACCGATTGGTCCATGATCTCTATTTAAAGAGCATGGAGGGTCATTGTCTAGTTGATCGATTATGAGAAGCTCATTTGTAACTTTCTTTCTTTACATAATAAATTGCTCCGTAGAAGCTATTTAGCCCGGGCCGTGGAATTTTTCCCTCTCGAGGGTTTAAGCCACGTCAAAACATCGGTGTATCAATCTGTGATCTGTTTGTGTGAAGTGGTTGCTGTAGGTGTTTGGTCTTTTGGGAGTACTCTGTGTACCCGAACATATATGGATTCTTGTACTTGAGTTATGTTAGCTTGGGTTGAGGGAGTTGACATGTAGGTGGGTAGACCTGGAGATGCACATGGCATAGGAGATGCATTGGAGCACTTGGATAAAGATCTTTGGACCTTGGAGGGAGATCACTCAAGCCTTAGAGCATTGCTTGTGGATTCCCATTACTATGGATCTTGACACATGTCACTTGTTGAGAGAACACTCCACTTGTTTCAACCTACTTGTATGTTGCAGGTTGCTTGTAGTGAACTACGTCCACTTGATATTGTAACCTCCCTTCACCTCTCATAGAAATATAGGAAGAAGAGGTCAGTCTTATATGCATGCTTGTAGATTTTATTCATAATCATACTTGTGTTGGAGATGTCAGAAGAGGAGTGCTCTCTCTCATTTATTCTTCTTTGTATTTAATCTATCTTGTCTTAGAGTGCTAGAGATTCTTAGAGGATTCTTGGAGGGATTCTCAGAGGTTTCTAGAGTTAGAGTTTCTACCCTAAGGAGGAAATGAGGTAGGGTTCACTGATAAACCCCGAGGTTGTACTTGTTAAGGAGGAAGAGAAGAGGAGCCATTTTACATGAGGCCAAGGAGGACTTGTTAATGCTAATTCTATCTTGTTGCCATACCTTGCCTTGCTAAGGTTTTCCCTAGCTAGGGTTTTAGAGATCTTGGAGAATTGTATAAATTTGTGATAAACTAAGAGTATGTATATGAGCTTTGTTTATTCTTTTCATAAACGAAGTTTTCAACTAATCAACATTGTGTTATTTCATATTTAATTTTCAACTCATTTTCTTCATAATTTGGTAATTTCGAGAGTTTACATATGTCTAGTTGATTTGACATAAGTTAAGGTTGAAATTGTTGAAATTTTTAACATTGATCTTGAGATAATAAGACAGAGTTAAAATTTGTTGGCATAATTTTGATGTCTTTTATCTCAGATTGCCTATTGTTTTAGGATTGATGCGAAGTTAAATAATATTCATTATTATTACTATAAATTTATATTTTATTTTACCTTAAAACTAAAAATTCATAAATATTAGATCAAGAAAACCTTTTTATGAATAAAATTACTAGTTTTTAATAAAAAATACAATCAATAAAATTTCTAAATCTACAATAAAAAATATAAATAATTAAATTCCTAATTTTACTTTATGTTTGCCATCTTACATATATAATAGTAAACTTGAATATTTTGTTGCAACTAATAATGATCGAGACTTCGTAACCCAAATATTATTTCTATTGATGATGAAAATGGCCACGTCACATGTGAATAAAATCCATTAATAATATAAATTTAATCCCAAATTCTACTTTTACATGTGAAAATCTTAAAACCAATATCTACCTTTATTCTGTCCGACGTTTCAAAGACATTGTGCTTTATTGCATTTCCAAGTTGTGATTTCACTATATTTATCATTCGATGCTTTTTAGGCCTGCTTGTCTCACCTACCTACTTCGTATACATTCAATAATTTTTAAAACTAAAATTATCATTATTGTCTCATCTAGGCCTACTTTGTAGGGAATCCCATTTTAATTAGAGATAGAATATTTTTATTTAAAAGTTGGATTTGAGGTGCAATCCATGGATTGATATGATGACATATTTTTTTCCATTTTAATATTAATATTGTTTGTTGTCAGTTTATATAGATAACTTTTGTGATATATTAATAATTTTGATATGATGATACATTTGCAAGTTGGGATTTTATTTTATATTAATATTCTTCTTTTAAAATGTGTATATTAATATTATTATTGTGTATACACGTGAATGAATTGGTTTCTAAAATATTATTTATATTAAATATTTTAGAAATTTAAAATTAATTTTAGAATATAAATTGATGTGATAACATATTTTTTTATTTAAAAATTAATATTTTAATAATTTTAATATTATATATATATATTTCTTCTTAAATATTTTTTTAATCATCATTTTTATAATTTTTAATAAATATTAAACATGTATAATATATAATAAACATAAATTTTTCAACAAACTTAAGAAACCATTGTGTTTTATAAGAAAAGTAAAGTCCGCTGCCTTTTGAAAAATAAGTTGTACAAAAGTGAAAAGAGTAATATATTGTGAAAAAATCTAATATACAAGTCCAAAGTATCTTTAGAAAAGATTTCAAAGTACTTGTTGCCATCAATCAAAATGCCATTTGTGTTGCACCTTGCTCACTTGAAATACAAATTAGGTTTAACAAGTCGTGTAATTGGTTAAAAAGCAAAATTGAAATAAAAATTAGGTTTAACCACTCATGTTAACATTTAAAAGCAAAATGGAATATTATGCTAGTAATCATATCCATTCCACTTTCACCAAATTATCTAGAAGATAGGAACATCAAGGAATATTTAAGAAACATTTGAGTATAAGTGTAGATGACACGTAATATAATATAAGAAAGTGAAACATGAGTGCAACATAGGGAGTTGTGAATGTGATAAAGCAATGAAACATACTTTTTATTAAAGGGAAGGAAGCATGTTGAAGCAAAAAAGATGGAGTATGTGGATGATGTTAGCAATAAGTTGGAGTGTAGGGAGAGCATCATAGGAGAATAACATGGTGGAAGGATAAAATAGCATGTTGAAGAAAGTTGATGCATTGTGACAAAGGAGATGAAGATGAATAATCAAATTGGATATTGAAGGGTTTGAGAGGAAAATAAAGTGTTAGATAAGAAGAGCTAAAAAGTTAGCAATGGAATGGACGTCGCTGTGATGATAGTATTAAATTCTATTATCCATATAACATATTAGAGAAAATTAATTGTAGATCATAAAGAGCTAAATAGAAAGTTGGTCGAAAGCAAGAGTAGGGAAAGGGATTAGAGCTCCAAGTTGTAATATGTAATCTATGTACACTAAATATAATGTATGAGTAAACCATTACCACATGACTAAGTAATCTTGTTGTATGTTTCTATATCAAATTGATTGTATGTGTGTTTCTGATGCTAAATATGTGTTCTCTAAGTTGTCTCATAGGTCACAATGACAATAGTCGGTGATCAATTGGGCATACCATGGTTTGCTAGCATTAAATTTTTTTGCTTTGAACTCCAAGGATGGAGTGTGTAGGATAAACGTGCCTAATATTGAAGGATGGAGAATATAGACGATGTCAACAAGGAGTGTGATGATCAATGTCCATGATGAGCATGACAAAATAACAATGTTAGAGAAGACTAAAATATCACATTGAAGGAGAGAAGATGAAGTTGAACAATCATATTGTACGTAGAAGAGTTGGAGAGCAAGGTGGAGACTCAATTAGGAAGACCTAAGGATTCAACCATGAGCATAAATTGAATGATATACATTATATTTTATTAGATAGTAAGTGTATCAGACCTAGTGGGATCATAGATAGAGTGTTGAGTACATAGCCAACCAAAATCCAAAGTAAGAAATGTTTCTTCAAGCAACAAGTTGTAATATGTAGTACATAATTTTCATTGAATATAATACATGAGTAAATTGTTTCCTTAACACTCGATAATATGACATTGTATTGTTTCGGGGAGGAAGGTGCAAGGGGGATCATTCTCGATACTGGTAGAAATAGAGTTTTGTTTGTCGGATTTTCTGTCTATGGCCAACTAAGGGGAACTAACCCACACAAGGCGCTTAAAGAAACCCCCAGTATGTTTGGTATGGCTAATTCCCATAGGTTATGGTCCTGCTACCATCTAAGTTTCACTCTCTTAAGGAGAGTCCTACTACCTAAACTTAGAAAAAAGTGTGTCCTAAACTAATTACAAATTAAAAGTTAAACTAAACTCTAATGAAACTACTAATTTAAAACTATCTATTTATCAATAAGTTATGCTAATCTATTTAAAATGAAATTTCTATTTAACAACTAATAAATCAAAACTACTTGTCTATATCTAATCTATGTTTTGCTCTTTTGAGGAGAGTCTCATTGTTTAATGATATGAGTTATGAAAATACAATCAAAATACCAAAGATGTCATGTAACTAATATGAAATGCATAACTAATCTATGGTGCAGATTTCAATACCTGAAAATATGCAGTTTTAACAGTTGTTAATACTGTAAACGATTTTAACAGTTGTTAACCTGTAGCTTTCCAGTATGAAACGAAATTATAATTAAAAACTTAAACTAGTTCTACCTAATCTATCCTACATGAGCAAGTTTAAAGCTAATCATAAACTTAGTTTGCATTTGGAATTTAAGCATATGATGAATGAAATTGAAGACAAATTTTACAATCAAATTATCATATATTAAATAACTTAAAAACTTCTTAAAATGAGCAGAATTAAATCATGAGAAATTGTAAGAAGCTTTTAGGTATGCAAATCTAAATCTACATTTTGTCAATAGATCAAATGATGAAGTAATCATAATTTCCAGAATAAACTTCAAGAGATTATGATCTTAATAAAAGTAAGCGTACCAAAAAAACTAAGTTTCGACAATTTACTTAATTTCATTGAGAAATAATGATAACCAAATATAAACAGTCAATTTCCATTGCTCTATAAAAGAAAACTTGTACAAAGCTTACAAAACAGTTCTGCAAATACATCTGGAGCATCATTTCTTCATAGACATATTGATCTACCAACTGCTGACTGTGAGTGCTTCCATGCTGACTTCTTTGAAAGAAATTTTACAAAAGAAAATACAGAGAAGATAAAATTCATCCTCTAGTCTCTAGAGACCCTCCTCCCTCTCTCAGAATTCTGAGGTCAAATTTATAGAAGTGAAGAGCAGTGGGAAGGATAACATCAAATCCCCAGACGTCCAGTTCGTTCAACTGGATGCCAAACCGGCCGCAACGAATTTATGAAAAATTCACCTATGTTCGGGCATGATTTTCTCCTAAACTGTTGAGAGAGTTCCAAAACTTCTCGTGGTTAGGGGTAAAGGATCCCATTTGGGAAGTGGGGTTTTCAACCGTTTGAGCTAATTCTTCACGGTTTGCTCACAATACTCCACGCAAAAACATCTCTCTGATAGGTGCACGATCCGTTTTTTAACTTCATCCTTCACATGACAACAACAACATATTAGGGTTTCTGTGCAACTATTGTGCATTAACATTGTAAATAGTGCCTTGTGTTTATTATATCAAATCCAATTAAATAAATAAATCACTAATATTGTCTTTGAATAGACGATAATAATAATTAACAAATATTGAATTTTCAAAATATATTATTGTATGAACACTATTACTTTTAGATCATTGACTCCTTCCATAGTTTCCAAACATGTTCTCTAGGATATAATAGAATTATAAAATAAGCCTTAAGTAAATTATTTAAACTTTGTCCTAAAATTATAACATCTCACAAAAGGACAATTTTTCATAAAAAATTTAAGGCTAGTAACATTCAATGATCCTTTCAAAATTGAAACCAAGGTTAAAGTTCTATTTCTTTAAAATGCAAATTTGTAAGACGAGGATTGAAAGTATAAAATTGAGTACTTAATTGAATTATTAAAATCCATCAAAGTATGCAATTATTCGTTGATACATTTAAGAATCGAAAAAGTTTCACAAGAATATAGAAGCATTAAGGTAATTCAACCAAGCCAAAATGAATAACCTCAAATAAGGACATGGAAGCATCATTAAGTCATCACGAAGCCAGAAGACCAATGCGGTAAAGATAAAGCAAATCATCAAATCTCAATTTCATGAAGGGTAATAATTTTAAACAAATGTTAAAGGCGTGCAAAATTCAATGGATCATTCAAATTCAGAAGTAAGAGCATGGTCCCGTTATTTGATATAAACTCTTTCAAGACGTAAATCATAATTATTACAATTGATCTTTTAGTTAATTAATTATGATTTATCAAAATGGTCGTTATTCGCAAATGCACCGACAAACCAAAATTTGTTACAATTGTCGAAGCATCATATAAAACCAACCAAGCCAAACTGAAGGATATGGTTATCTCAAATAAGCTCAAGTAAGACTAAGTAGGTGTTGTTCATCAACTAAAGGGCCAAAAGACACCAATGACAAAGATATCTACATCACCAAATCCTTATTCAATGAAAGCCAAGCAACCATCTACCAAAGCAAGGAACATAGGATAAAAGAAAACCAAAAACAAAATATTTACAAAATTTACATGGGGGGGCCCCTTGATTTTGAAAAATAAAGGGGAAGTTGTTGGGGTACCAACACGTTTTAACCTATGAATGAGGAAGAGAAACTAACAACCAAGTAGAATGCCATGCTCTCTATCTTGGTTTAGATCACATTGTTTCACTAGAGATTCAAAAGGTAGTAATTCTTAGTGACTCCCTGTTGGTCATCTCACAAATAAAAAAACATGTGGAATTGGCGGATAGAATTGTCCGGAGGCTACATAACGCATCATCTACCTCCTCTAACATATCCCCAAAGCTAACCTAATGCACATTAGGTGTGATAATAATGTGATGGCCGACACCTTAACAAACAAGGCAATGCTACTAGAACAAGATAAAATGGTACAAAATGGGGGTCAACATATTCCTCGTTGGCTCCCCTAAGGTTTAATGAGTATTACTATAGGTCTCCATGGTCCAAATGTCAATTGTCACAACATTCAAGTTGAACCCCACTCACATAAATTCTCTCTACAGTCGTTTCGACACCCAAGAACAAATCACAAGATATCATGTGCCTCTAGGCATGGAAGAATCTTCGGGAAGTTTTGCCATAGATCAGGTACATTGACGATATGGTAATATGTCATCTCTTCCCCTTCCTACTAGCACATTTGGGATTGAGGACCATTTCCAAACCCGAACTAAGTCCGTGGAAACTTTGGAGGGGAGCAATATGGTAATGGTGATTCTAGGTCTTCTTGATGACACTAACTTTCCCTCTGGAGATCAGGGGGAGTGGCTTTCTGTCCAAACAACCCGTGGGCTATTGGGAGTCATTTGGTTAACAATTGGCATTCGAATTTGGTTGGAAAGAAAGGGAGAAATTCTTGTCTACTTAAGAAGATTGCAAGGAATGGGACGTTGGTGGGGGAGAATAGCCATAATTCTTAGCATAAAGACGGAATGGGAATCCAAGCTTGCAGAGCTTACAGTGGTCATTAGGGATGTTTAAGCTGATATACGAGAAATAAAGAGCAACTTGTCTTGGATGAATTATCAGTTGGTCGGAGTTCTGGAATTTGTGCGTCAAATTACCTCTCACACTTTCAACTTAGACACTCATATGGGATACGTTGAAGAGCATATCCACGTGTATAGTCATAAGGTGGAGACCATGATGACTACTCTAGACTGTCACCATGAGATCCTAATTGTGAGGCACTCCGGGGCTACCCGATAAGTTGGAAGCAAATGCATGGATGATGACTTCGTTCTGTAACCCCCTCAAGCCATAGTGGACGTCTCAAGCCCCAATGAACAAACGAGAGACAACGTTGCTCCTCAGGTCATGAACAATGGGAATATCCCCGGTTAAGGTTAGTTTGTTGTTCTCTATTTTTTTGCTTTACTGCTTGGAAAATATACTAGAGTATATAACAGTTTAGTAGATATCAACTTTTCTTCAACAGAAACAATCTTTTTGGAAATTGTAATAGAGCAGAGCAATGCTCCAGACAAATCTACTACTCTTTTTGAACTATTGTAAACTATTCTACTCATATTTTTTCAGCTATTTATAAATACCAAATTACCCATTTTAGTTAAAAAAATATGGGATTGTATTGTTGCGATAGATTAAGTGTACATGTCAATGCTAGTTAACCCTATCTTTGTGTGATCTAAGTGTCTCAAGTTACGACTGAACAAGGGTTTGTGGTTGACGAACCATCTACATCAATTTTCATGTTTTAAACTCAAGTATCGTCCAAATTTTTTCATGTGCAGGAGTAGGGATATCGCTCATGTTTTTAGGGAAATTTTGGATCATTCTTGAGCAGTGGCATTGGTAAGGACACTGGTTGTGCTTTTGAAAATGAAAAACTGTTAGTTTACTTTGAAGTGGCAATTTATAAGTTATTTTCCTTGTGTCAGAATGTCACAACTTAGAAGTTACATGTTAGACATGGGAAGCCACACATAAATTGATTTCAAAGAAACCTTTAAAAATCAATGTCCCAAATTGTTGAGTTTTCACAACGTCTTTGTCTTTGGCTTTTGGGAGTGTCCACTTTTAGTCAAATTCTCCTCACCATAAATCCATCTTTAAGGAATACTTCTCTCTAATATTTCTTCGAAATATCATTGAGCATGATCAATGTTCTTCCCTTACACCAATAATTAGTAACACCTTTGTTTCTAAGTCTCACTACTTTGAGCCACTACTTTTGTCTATTATCAACCAATTGAATCAAGAAAATATCGGTTTGTCCTTGCTCAAGTTTCAAAAACTCACTTTGGATAGTTTGCATATCAAATTATTGTTTTCTTACACATCACCTAAAACCCTAATATGCTTTTCCAACTTGATAGTAACATTCTCCTTTAGAAGGCATGGGATTGGATGGATGATCTTCTATGGAAAAATATGATTTTCATCAAAATAATGTTCTACATGTTTTCTTGCACCAACATGATTCCTTGTTTCATTGAAGTGTGGAGGATTTTAAAACCTCAATTTATACTTCCAGTGTTAGCATCCAACATATGTCACAACAAATTGCTTCACTTACTTCTTTATTTATTTTCAAGCTGAGGGGTAACGATGCTTCCACACAAATTAGAGAAGGGTTATTCCACTACTTTATAAAGGAGGCCTCTACCTACCCATCATTGTAAACCAGGATTAAGAATTTTCTTATGGATGGCATATTTTTTGGCCTTGTCTCTTTGGAAACATGATGTTGATGGATAATTCTGTCAATGCGGACAAAGACTAAACTCCCTAGTTTGAATGGTTCAAATCTAGAACAAAATAAGATAGACTCTATAAAACTTTCCCTAGATCATACAATCAAACTATTAACTAGCAAAGAGATCTCATCTCATACCTTGTGATTGAAGTTTGTCCTTGCTAGTTGTGCTTCCTAGCTCCCTTGTTTTGGTTAGTGATTTGTAGATGAAGGCAACACAAAACAATACAAGTGAAAGAAACAATGTACTATTGATAAGATCTAAGAAAATAATCAAGGATAAATGCTCTAGAGATTTAAATCAAACAAGACAAATATTTATGGGAAAGGAAATATATTGTTGTATTATAAACAAATAATGGAATATACTTACAACCATTTTCCTTTGACGTTGTGAAGGTCCTTACCATGGGTCCTTTGCCTTAGCTTGTGACCTTGCCTGAAGAGAATGGCCATCAAAGGTTCAACACTGTTTCTCCAACATTTATCTATTATGAACTATTCCCCCCCCCTCCACCTATGGGAATGAGCTTGCATTTATAAGACAAAAGGGATAAGGAGGAGATGAGAAGATAATGGGAGAAGGATATGGTGAGATCCCAACAAGTAAGGAGTTCGACTGAGATCCACCCTAATAAGAGGGGATATCCATCCATGAGGGCTTCTCTCTAAAAGCTCCTCAAACCTTCTTTTTTTTCCCTTTGTACAGACAGTGTCGCACCTTGCTAAAGAGAAACCTACAATAATTAGGGGTGTCACAGTCTGCAATAAAGCAACCTGTGAAAATGTTTCAAATTGTCAGAGAGAAATTTGTGACATTGAAGAGTGTCAAAGATTGTCAGATAGCAAGATGCGACATTGCTTCCAAATAAGCTATTTGGAGGGAAGAAAAGTCACGATTCTCATCTTCCAGGTAAGTTTTATCAAAGGTACTTCAGGGATTATGGCAAGGTTGAAAGGTACATGGTTCATTATCATGGTGATGACGAAATTTCTGTGTAACAATTATGAAACTCCACTAGTGGACATATCTCTTGTGTTTTGAATATCTTTTTGTCTGATATTTTGATAGGATGCTATTACTTGCACAAAAAATAGAAAAACTCCATATGTAGACTAGATGTATAGGCTTAATAGATCCAAATAGTGATTACCATCCCCTTTGCTTTATGGGTTGATCATATTCATAGCTAGGTTATCAAATCCATTCATCAATTGTAGATGTATAATGTAGAAAACTGAAATTTTATAATTATTTGGAACCCTTGCACATGGTTGGAAGACTACTAATTTAATTTAGTTACTTAATTTCTCTTATTCAAATAATATAAGATTCAAACTTTTTATTATCCAAAATATCATAAAATATAAAATCATTAATACATTATTTTTAATAATTATAATGAAATATAAATATAAATATGAATAAAGTAATATTTTATCTTTAATATTAATGATATTTTAAAATCTTGTACGAACACTCTGAACTGGAAGGCCGCTGCCAGGCTTCCTTCTCAGGCTGCTCCCTTCACGACCTGGCTCGACCTGGCCCCTACGACGGTCTATCCAGATCAGGGAACCTACGTTTAAGTGGAGGCGTTTTCTCCCGGCCACAGAGATCTCCATGAAACCGCCTTTCCTGCGACCGTATCTTTCAGGAATGGATCCCCTGCGCTCTTCCTTGAGGAAGTACACTACCAGCCGAGGCGGGAGGTGAAGAAGACCGGCACGAAGAAGTCTCAGGGATTTCCCTTTTTCATGTGGCTTCTCTCAGGTTTGACTAGAAGTGCATTCATGAGCCCTGTTGACCCCATTGCTTTTCTTCTGGCCAATATCTAGAGCTTCATCGAGATCGATGTAGACAAGTGCAATCTGCTGTTCCAAGGTCATCTCCTTCAAGAAGACGCCCTAATAGGCAACTTCGAGATTTCCTGAGACACGACCAGGCTTGCATAGTGGAGACGGGGGTTCTTCTTCTCAGCCACCCCTTAAGCAATGGTCATTCAAAACCGTCGTTAAGAACAATGGCTCTGGATCTACGGGTTTGAGACTGAGGATTATTTCATGTTCAACTTACATTGTGGAGCATTTAGAGGAGACGCCCACAGTAAAAATTGACGACGTCGACGCCATCATTAATGGCTTCAAATTCAACAAAACAACCCTCATTTGTAGATTTAATGGGCTTTGGTCCTCTGCTGCGGGCTTGAGGGAGTGGATAAAGCAAGCTTGTCCAACAGATCTTGAGCTGTATGTGTGTATGTGTGCTCTAAGGGGTAATTCATTGCCCGCTTCTTGTAAGAAGAGGAGTGCAATCATGTCTTTGAAAATGGGCTGTAGTTTTGGGGAAGATTAGGGTTATCTATGCAGAGATGGTTCCTGGATTTTGACCTGTTGTTGGCCCCAACTATGATTACATCGGTCTGGGTAAGGATTCCGAATCTCTCCTTGTATCTCTGGTCTTCAGATTCTTTAAATTTCATTGGTAATTCCTTAGGCCGGAAGTTCATCAAGAATGATACAGAGAGAATCTCAAAAGGCTTAGCCACTTTTGCTCAGATATGCGTCGAGCTAGAGCTTAGCAAGGGGTTTCCTGACAAGATATCCATCAACTTGGGAGGCTTCAACCCCACTTGCAACTCATTGATTACGAACATAGAACCTTCAAATGTAGATCTTGTTATCAACCTGGACACCTTCAAGCGGTCTACCCTATTCCCCGGTCCATTCTGGGCAAAGGCGGTCAAGAGGCTGGAAAGACTAAAAAAGAAAAAAAAGTAATTTGATCCCTCAACCAGGTGGTCACTCCCTTATTAATCCGGTTCC
Organism: Larix kaempferi; assembly: GCA_027924585.1. Classification (NCBI taxonomy): domain Eukaryota; kingdom Viridiplantae; phylum Streptophyta; class Pinopsida; order Pinales; family Pinaceae; genus Larix; species Larix kaempferi. The sequence goes on along the minus strand of BSBM01000446.1, from coordinate 1,961,807 downwards.
CCCTACTTCCTTGCAGCCACCTCCTCCTTCTGCCACGGATGCCCTTGAAAAGGCCCCCGTTCTCGAAGAAGTGAATGATTTGATTATGGTTTTGGCCCCACTCTCGAGCAGCCAGAAATTCCCTCACGAATCCAACCATTCAGATAGTTTTATAAAGGGTAGTTTGGTATGTTCAAGGGGTTTATTAGCCATCTAAGGATGGATAGGAATTTTTGTGTAGACCCTCGTTCTCTGTGGGGAAATCCATCAGCCTATCTTTGTATCATTATGTACTTTTTTCTTAGATTAATAAAAGGTTTCTCATCTTACTCACAGAAAAAAAATTATAAATAATAAATTCAACTTTGCAATGAGATCTTTATGTGGACTTATCAATGGTTTTGATGAAGGGCCTATTTTGAGATGGATTTTTTAAAATTTTGACATTATTTTACTCGTGTAAACTTGAGAATAAGATGAATCTTGTGTTCTTGATATGGATAGGCTTACTCTCTGTTCGCACAAGATAAACTTTTGAGCGATGAAAATTTTAAAGGAAAAGATCAAAAATTTGTGACAAAGGAAACTAGTAAAAAATTCCTAATAATAGCTGAATGCATGGATAAAATAGCCAAGGGCTAAAATTTAGCTGATACACTAAATTTAAAGGTAGAGCGATGTAGGATTGCTAAACTGGTTGGAGGAGCGATAAGGTGTTGGATCGGTTAAATGGAATAGTGGACCTCCAAAGTGGGAGATGTTAGGAGTGGATCAAAATCAAAGGTGCTGAGTGGTTCACACGAAGATCAACGGTGGCTAGTAGCGAAAGGGAAAGTGGAAAAAGATGCTAAAGATGACCCTAATCCCGAAACGAATCCACGACCGTGAAATAAAGAGTTTTCAGATCGACGATTGAGGATTATTCTGGAGCGGGAAGTAGCGCGGAGAAGGAGAGGGATGAACGGTGGCCGAAAGTATACTGCTCACCACGTGTCGGGCAATGGCACATTCCGCGGGTTGAAAGATGGTTATGGGAAACCACCGTGAATGATCTCGAAACCACTCCATCAATAAAGTGTAATGAAATCAACGACGTGGATAGAAGAAGTGACAAGATCAACGGTTAAGGTTTTATCGTTGATTATAAAGAGATATTATAAAGGCAAAATAGGTCACGGGAAAGGAATCATTCCGTTACCCGATACCTGGAAGAAGAACGTGTCTACGATAGCAATAAGTCAGGTTAAAATACGTTATCTGGCCGTCGTTTTCCAGGTAGGTGACGAACCTTCTTTTTAACTGTTTTGCTTCTTTAAAATGGAAAAAGAAGGGGTAGAAGAGCAGGTCAGAGAATTTAGTCGGTTGGAAGAGATTTTTGAGGACAGGGATGGGGATATTTTCGACCCAATGTTGTCATTCGGTCCAATACGGGAGGTAAAGGATAAGTTAAAGGTTCTAGATGAGCAAGGAATGGATTTTCACGGGGTGCAAAGATCATTATTTCACCATTTCTGCCCGGAACAAACCCTAAATTGCCCAGATTTCATAACCTGATGTGCATCAAATTATTCTCAGACAAAGCGTGTTATAATGGACTCAAATAGGTTTATAATCCTTTGTGTGGTGAATTCCCAAACTGGTAGAGACTCTTTAAATGTTCCCAAGTCATTTCTCCAAAATTTGGAGGAATTTCCTGAAGAAACCCTAGTCGAATAGTTTAGACAAGCTTCTGCACAGGAAAAACAAGTCTTCTTTTCTAAGTGTTTTAAACCAGACTTTTCTGTGGAGAATGAACCCTATCCTTTATATATGGACCTTTTCAATGAAGAGTCTCAGTGGGTCATTTCCTTGTTGAGTTAGTTCTTAGGATTGGATATTGATAGATTTGTTCCAGAAACTCTGGTAAGCTTGTTGTTTAGAATATGAAAGCACCATTTGGAGTCTGAATCTAGTCATTTGCCTTGCCTTAAGTATGATGAATTTCTAGCTGAGAGTATTCACTCTCAGTTAGTAAATTTCCACTTGACGAGACATTTTTGTTTTCAGTCTTATTTGATTAGGATGTTTTTGTTCTTTAATGAAACAAATTTTTAGTTTCCAGAGGTCCTTTTTAATTCTGAAATCAAGAACAACACTTTCGATTATATGAGATTGATTATGTCAGAGATATACAAACTGATTTTTCAGAAGCAGGCACCTAGATTTTTTCCTGAGATGCGGGAAATTTTACAGTTCAGTGTAGATCAAAGAGTGGGGGATTGGTTTTTGTTTGAAGATCATACTATTATCAGGGTCTATGGATTTGTTTACGAACCTTACATTTTACCTGCGTTCTTAACACCAAGAATGTTTTCCCTAGAATTCTTCAGGCAGAAGATAATAGTGGAAAATGAGCATTTCTTATGTTTCAGGAAAGCCTCTGAAATCAAGTATCCCATGAAAATTGGTCCATTGATTATTAAAAACAAGGCGGCTATTTTACTTATTGAAGGTTTACTACAAGACATGAATTTTGGGAAAGTTGCTAAAATTAATTATGATCCCCATCACATTATTTCAGATAGGAGGCAGCAAAATAAAAACAGGGCATTTGATCACGAAGAAGTGGAAGGATTAGTTGACAAAGCTAATTTGATGGAATATTATCCAAACATGGAGTTAGTGCAAGTGGATCCACTTGAGATTGTTCGGATATCCACATCATCTTTTTCAGGATCTTGCATGCAATTAGGGTTTGCATGCAAATTCTAGGGTTTGCATGCACTTTGCATGCATCCCAGTCACCAAGTTGATTCCTCCAGCACCTTAGCCACCTTATTCTAGCACCCGAGAGCCACTTACTTCAGAGTTTTATCCCTCCTAGTCAAGAAGGCGCCCACTTCTCACCTACTGCCAGAGAAGGGTGCACTTCTTCACCTACCACTGCAGTTCAACTTTAGTTACACTCAGTTAGCTCCGATTCTCCGTGATTTGAGGCTAGTTTCACTCCCGACTGACTGTTTCACTTCTGTTGGACCTCCAGATTGACTAGATTACTTGTTTTGACTTCAGTTAGCCTCCCATGCACCCTCCATTGAGCCTCCTTCCCTTAATCAGTGCTACACACTTCAGTTACACTTGTTACACTCAGTTAGACTCAGATTGACACCTGGATGACTGGTTCTTGTGCATTGATGACCACCACCGATTGATGATGAGGACTCCTAGTTGGAGTCAAGCTACTCCATTCAGTGATTCGAATGACCTCCTTAGGCAATTCGAATTACTCAGTCATTGTTACTGTATTCTATTGTAATCATTCACCCTTACTGGGATATTGAGCACTGCTGCATGTTTTGCACAGTTTTACACCATATTTTCTATGTTCATCTGTTGTGATTGATTTACTTGTTCATTAGATCTGATGTGACTAATTTTACATGGTATCAGAGCCATTGCAGGGACAAGATCTCTTTTCTACAGGTGTTTCTACAAGAAGATTTGAGTGAATTGCTCAAAAATTGCAAAAAGTTTTGGCATGAAAGATCTCAAGGGCATTCGCTCCTGTGCATGCAAAGCTTGAAAATACATCCAATACCACTCCAGAAGCTTGAGTTTCCACATAATTCCTGGATCTGATACATTGGACCCATTCAACATTGTTTGATCTCCAATCCCAGGTGTGATGCAACTCTAAAAGGGTGGATTGTTCGACCTCATTGTTCTTGGTTTATTGTGATTTGCAGGTTATTGTCTCCATCATTTGCATTCGCTACTCTGCCCTTGCAAGCTCCTCTACATCAATGTGCACTCGCTCCTAGCAATGGAATACTCTTCTTCAAAGCCTATCCTCACCCCATTCAATTATTTTGATTGGAAAGATGATATGGAGATCATATTACGTTCAAAAGGTTACTACCCAGTCACTCTTGGTCTTGAATTGGAGCCAAACAACTTGTCAGATAGAACCAAACACTACAACAAGCTTGATGAAGCTTATGGTCTTCTTTGTCTCTCCATCTCCAAAGATCTTCACTTCCAACTCAGTGGATTGAAGACTCCAAAAGCTGTATGGGAGCAACTTGAAACACTATTTGGCAAGCAAGACGAGCTTAGGGCTTTTCAATTAGAGAATGCATTGATTGCCCTTAGTCCTGATAATTTTGAGACCATTAATGAATTCTTCACAAAATTCAAGAACTTGAACTTGCAGTTGAAGAACAGTGGAGTTATCAAAGAGGATAAACAATTGATCCTCTCCATTCTCAGCAAGCTTGGGAAAGATTATTTGGTATTTGTCTCTACTTTCAATTCTGGTCGGCTAACTACCCCGAATTGGAAGATGCCTACCTTGAATGCCTTCATTGAGTCTGTCACAAAAGAGCATGACAAGTTGATTCAAATGGGGTCCATAAGCTCCAAAGATTCAGCCTTGGATGTTCAAGGACCCAAGATCTCAAATGGTAAAGGAAAGCAAAAGAAGGAGAAGCCCAAATTCGAGCCTCACAAGCAAAGAGAGAAAGACAAACAAACGGATGCACCATCCAGTTCGAAGTTCAAGCAAAAGGGAAAAGAAGGTAACCAAAAATCTAAATGTACTTATTGCAACCATGGCTTTCATCCCGAAAGTTCATGTATGAAGAAGACTATAGATCAAATGGCCCTCCTTTTGGAAAAGAACAACATAACTCTTCCTGACGGTGCAAGGAAGAAGGATAGGAATGATGATCATGAAAGAGGACAAACACTCATGGCAACTGTTTCGAAGCCCACTACTCTCTTGATCGATTCGTGTGCATCAAATCATATGGCTGCAAATATTGATTCTTTTTCTTCATTCGATCCAAACAGCTCCATCCCCATCCATTTGGGAGATGACTCAAAAATTTCTTCAAAGGGCAAAGGTACGATTCATGTAGATCATGGAAGCTTTCAGAATGTTCTCTATGTGCCTTCCTTGGCTTCAAATCTTCTTTCTGTGTATCAAATGACACACATTGGTGAACCGAAGCAAGTTACATTCAGCCCTAATACAGTTGAAATTTCTGGTATCAAAAGTGGAAGACTTGTTGCAGTCGGAAAGGCAAACCACACTGCAAAATGCTATGAGTTTTCACACTTTATTCCGCTTGCAAAGCCCACTGCTCGTCGCACACATGGTAATGAGGTTAGTAGGCTTTGGCATGAAAGATTTGGACATCTTAATTATAAGTATTTGCTGCTGCTATCAAACAAATCCATGGTAGATGGTCTTCCACAACTCCGTTCCTCGAAGGGAATATGCACTGGTTGCATTATTGGGAAGCACCCCGAGCACAGATTCGACCGCGGAAAAGCTAGCAGAGCTTCTACAGTTTTGGGGTTGATACATTCTGATATCAGTGGTCCGCTACCCCATACGTCATTAAATGGTTCAATGTATGTTTTGACATTTATTGATGATTTTTCTCGCTTTACATGGGTATTCTTTCTCAAAAACAAGTCAGAAGTGCTTGGAAAATTCAAGGATTTTAAGGCTTCTGTTGAGACCGCCACTAAGAGCAAGATCAAAGCTCTTAGATCTGATAATAGTGGAGAATATATCAAGGCCGAGTTGCTGCAACTTTGTTCCCAAAAAGGAATTCAGATCCAACATACAGTTCCCTACACACCCCAGCAGAATGGTGTAGCGGAAAGGAAAAACCGGTCACTGAAAGAGATGGCTACATGCATGATTGAATCAAAAGGTTTGGTTGCAAATATTTGGGCTGAGGCAATCAATGTTGCTGCATACATACAGAACCGTGTTCCACATTCATCCGTGAAAGGTATGACTCCTTTCGAAGCATTCTTTGGTCACAAACCGGATGTGTCAAATTTGAGAGTTTTTGGCTCTACTGCATGGGCTAGAATTCCTTCCAAGAAGAGACGAGCTTTGGATCCACAAAGTATTGAGTGCATACTGATAGGATATGGGGAAGAATCAAAAGCATATAAACTCATGGATATCATATCTAAAAATATATTCATAGAGCGCAGTGTGCAATTTGAAGAACCGCTTCAAGAATTGCAACTAGTCGAGGAAGAGACTGTTGATTCACCACCTTCACCAGAAGAAGATCCGTGCAGTGATAATGAAGGTATGAGTTCTGATATTTCTGATATTTTAGAAGCACAGGATGATCATGACATATCAGGTTCGGAATCCGACCATTATGATCCTCCTCAGTTACCAAAGTGGGCCCAAAACACTCTCCAATCTGCTAGTTCGAACCTTGGAAATCCTGCTGATCCGAGACGCACAAGAGCAGACTTTCAAAAAGTAGGTATGGCTCTTTCTATTGCTGATCCATTACTTCCTGAGATTTTTTATTTGATGGCTGGTTTAGATCCCACATCATACTATTCTGCCCACGGAGATCCGAGATGGCAAAGTGCCCTGGATGAAGAGTACAATTCTCTTCAAAAGAACAACACATGGGAGCTAGTTTCTCTTCCACCTGGAAGAAAATTAGTGAAGTGTAAATGGGTCTACCACACAAAAGTTGCTACTGATGGCTCTATCAGCAAATACAAAGCAAGGTTGGTGGCAAAAGGTTTCTCCCAAGTCCAAGGAGTGGACTACACTGAGACCTTTGCACCAGTTGCAAAGATGGATTCCATCCGCCTTGTTTTGGCTATTTTCGCATCCAAGCACTGGGAAGTGCACCACATGGATGTGAAGAGTGCGTTTATACATGGAGACCTTGCTGAAGAGGTATATATGCAGTAGCCAGAGGGCTACACATCAGATCCATCATTAGTTTGCAGATTGAAGAAATCTTTGTATGGGTTAAAACAGGCCCCAAGAGCTTAGTACGCAAAGATGGACTCCTTCCTTCTTTCTCAGAATTTCCAAAGATGAAAATCTGATCCGAATGTGTATCTTCAGCGAGTTAAAGGTAATTTGTTTCTTATTGTACTTTATGTTGATGATCTTCTCATTACTGGTAGCACTCTTACTTCAATAAACAAGTTAAAAACTGCCTTAAATCTAGCTTTTGACATGAGCGATTTGGGCTTGCTGAGTCACTTTTTGGGCTTGGAGATAGCTCAAAATTTTGATGGGATCACTATATCTCAGTAAAAATATGCTTTCGACCTGTTATTGAAGTTTAATATGGCTGAATGTAAGGCATCCCCATTCCCATTCCTCTCAGGAATCAGTCTTAAGGAGGGAGATTCTACATCGCTTGCAGATTGCAGTATGTATCGACAGTTGATTGGTTCACTACTTTATTTGACACACTCAAGGCCTGATATTTCATATGCTGTGAGTGCCGTGTCAAGGTATATGCAGCAGCCACATGAACTTCATTGGCGAGTAGCCAAGCGGATCTTGCAGTATGTGCAAGGTACGAGACAGTTCGGCATACATTATGTTGTAGATTCTGAGCTTGATTTCATTGGTTTTACTGATTCAGATTGGGCAGGTGATAGCATTGATCGAAATTCCACTTCTGGTTATGTTTTCATGATTGGTCATGGTGCTATTTGTTGGTCCAGTAAAAAGCAGGCAGCCATTGCACTTTCTTCAGCAGAGGCAGAGTATCGAGGGGTAGTCAATTCCTGCATTCAGGCAGTTTGGTTGCAGGGTATTCTTTCCGAGTTTGGTTTTGGTGGCACTACTTCGACTGTCCTATTTTGTGACAATCAAAGTGCTATCAAGATCTCCATAGATCCAGTTCAGCAGCAGAGGACCAAACACATTGAGATTCATATGCATTACATTCGACAGTTGGTGCATGACCGCACCATCATTCTGCAATATTGCCCTACTGATGAGCAAATTGTAGACATCTTCACCAAGAGCTTCACTAAGAAGAAGTTCTCTTACCTCCATTCACTGTTGGGGGTGAGTTCCATCATGGTGGAGACAGATTGATCCATTATTATGCTTTAGCTTGAGGGGGGGCTTTCTTCCCACTGGGTTTTCCCTCTTTCCTCACTTAGTTTATTTTCAGCATTTTTTGGATTATTGTATTGGGGTGACCTTTAGTCTTAGTTACCAGGGCCCCACATTATTTTCTTTTGCACATCATAGTCTAGCTTGAGGGGGGGTGTTCGGATATCCACATCATCTTTTTCAGGATCTTGCATGCAATTAGGGTTTGCATGCACTTTGCATGCATCCCAGTCACCAGGTTGATGCCTCCAACACCTTAGCCACCTTATTCTAGCACCCGGGAGCCACTTACTTCAGAGTTTTATCCCTCCTAGTCAGGAAGGCACCCACTTCTCACCTACTGCCAGAGAAGGGTGCACTTCTTCACCTACCACTGCAGTTCCACTTCAGTTACACTCAGTTAGCTCCGATTCTCCCCGATTTGAGGCTAGTTTCACTCTCGACTAACTGTTTCACTTCCGTTGGACCTCTAGATTGACTAGATTACTTGTTTTGACATCAGTTAGCCTCCCATGCACCCTCCACTGAGCCTCCTTCCCTTAATCAGTGCTACACACTTCAGTTACACTTGTTACACTCAGTTAGACTCAGATTGACACCTGGATGACTGGTTCTTGTGCATTGATGACCACCACCGATTGATGATGAGGACTCCTAGTTGGAGTCAAGCTACTCCATTCAGTGATTCGAATGACCTCCTTAGGCAATTCGAATTGCTCAGTCATTGTTACTGTATTCTATTGTAATCATTCACCCTTACTGGGATATTGAGCACTGCTGCATGTTTTGCACAATTTTACACCATATTTTCTATGTTCATCTGTTGTAATTGATTTACTTGTTCATTAGATCTGCTGTGACTAATTTTACAGAGACAACACATTCATCTACCTTTATTCTACCAATTTCTAGTAATATGGACATTACTGGTAAAAGAAACTTTCTAGGGGATGATGAAGAAATAGTTGAACATGCAGAGATATCAAAAAGAGCAAGAATTGATTCAGATGAGGAAATGATAGAGATTGATGCTAGGAAAGATGAAAATGAAGATCAAAGACCTATTTTCCAGGTTTATGAGTATAGTTTTGAAGAATCCCAGCAAGATGGACCCAATGAAAGATTCAAGTCAAGGAGTGACTTATTCACCAAGTGTGGAAAAAAGAAACATGATTCCTCAGAAGAAATGGTAAAACTTTACTCAAAAGTAAGGGATGTATCAGACCAAGATGTTTCACTTGTTACTACAAAGGATCATGTCAAAAACACACTGAATTTGGCAGTGGTAACCTAGGACAGAATTTCAGAGATGAAGCTAAATTTACATCGGATCCCCATACCCGATGGAACCATCTGGAAAGAAAGGAACATTTGTTGGATATAGCAAATCCTCCAAAGCTTATAGAATCTATGTTCCAGGTCAAAGGCACATTGAAGTCAATAGAGATGTAACATTTCATGAAGATGCTGCCCTCAAGCACTATAAAGAACTTCAATGTGATTTAGATATAGAGGATCATGAGACTTCCATGATGGAGGATCCAGGTTCTGGTTCTCCTCTTTCAGATGTTGAGAGGGAGAAGCCAGAAGACTCCTTAGATCCGCTTGATCTTGAAGAGCCAGTAGAATTGGTAGAAAGATCACTTGACATTAGAGAAATTTTGAGGTAAAAAATGGGCCTCAAAACAAACAAAATGTACTACAAATCAATCAATCACATTTTAGAGGATGACATCACCCCCCATGGTTGAGGTGGCATTGCTTGAGTTAAAATGTTATTTGTCACATTTTCAATGGTGGATGAGAATCCATAGTTAACCATAGTAGTTCTATAAGGACTTTCGAAATCATAAAGTAAAGTACTTATTTCACACTTTTTCAATATAATAATATAATTGTCCTTTCATAATTTTTGGAAAAAAACAATAAATGTACCTAGAAAAATATCCATGTACCTGTGTACTACATAAAGTTGAAAAAATATTTTTTAATTATTTATACTTTTAAAACATTACAAGACACTTACACTTAAAACACTTACATATTTTTAAAATATTTGAAAATTAATAAAATATTGAAAAGGCATTTTATTTTTTCAAATATAATATAAAATAAATTTACATATTTTAAAATTATTTTAATGGGTCAATATGTTTTTAATACATATTTTAAAAAATTCAATATATATATATATATAATTTCACAATTTAAAATAAATCTAAAATTAAAATAAAACTACACTAATAATACCATATATACTAGCCACATAATATAATAATACCATATAAGTATGGCGAGCCTTATGCAATAGACAGGCTCGCCTTAAAGGCAATACTGTTAGGTGTCAGACAATCCATGGCATGAGGTATGGCCATCCATGGATCGAGGATTTGGCTCTTTTTCGGCGTATGCTCCCTCACCAATTTTCGGCCATTAATATACAACAATACTTTCAACCGAACCTACGGTAGCAAGAAGACAGGTTAAAATACGTTATCTGGTCGTCGTTTTCCAGGTAGGTCATGAACCTTATTTTTTAACTGTTTTGCTTCTTTAAAATGGAAAAAGAAGGGGTAGAAGAGCAGGTCAGAGAATTTAGTCAGTTGGAAGAGATTTTTGAGGACAGGGATGGGGATATTTTCGACCCAGTGTTGTCATTCGGTCCAATACAGGAGGTAAAGGATAAGCTAAAGGTTCTAGCTGAGTAAGGAATGGATTTTCACGGGGTGCAAAGGTCATTGTTTCACCATTTCTGCCCAGAACAAACCCTAAATTGCCCAGATTTCATAACCTGGTGTGCATCAAATTATTCTCAGACAGAGCGTGTTATAATGGACTCAAATAGGTCTATAATCCTTTGTGTGGTGAATTCCCAAACTGTCAGAGACTCTTTAGATGTTCCCAAGTCGTTTCTCCAAAATTTGGAGGAATTTCCCGAAGAAACCCTAGTCGAACAGTTTAGACAAGCTTCTGCACAGGAAAAACAAGTCTTCTTTTCTAAGTGTTTTAAACCAGACCTTTCTGTGGAGAATGAACCCTATCCTTTAGATATGGACCTTTTCAATGAAGAGTCTCAGTGGGGCATTTCCTTGTTGAGTCAGTTCCTAGGATTGGATATTGATAGATTTGTTCCAGAAACTCTGGTAAGTATGTTGTTTAGAATAGGAAAGCACCATTTGGAGTCTGAATCCAGTCATTTTCCTTGCCTTAAGTATGATGAATTTCTAGCTGAGAGTATTCACTCTCAATTAGTAAATTTCCACCTGATGAGACATTTTTGTTTTCAGTCTTATTTGATCAAGATGTTTTTGTTCTTTAATGAAACCAATTTTTAGTTTCCAGAGGTCCTTTTTAATTCTGAAATCAAGAACAACACTTTCGATTATATGAGATTGATTATGTCAGAGATATACAGACTGATTTTTCAGAAGCAGGCACCTAGAGTTTTTCCTGAGATGCAGGAAATTTTACAGTTCAGTGTAGATCAAAGAGTGGGGATTGGTTTTTGTTTGAAGATCATACTATTATCAGGGTCTATGGATTTGTTTATGAACCTTACATTTTACCTGCGTTCTTAACACCAAGAATGTTTTCCCTAGAATTCTTCAGGCAGAAGATAATAGTGGAAAATGAGCATTTCTTAAGTTTCAGGAAAGCCTCTGAAATCAAGTATCCCATGAAAATTGGTCCATTGATTATTAAAAACAAGGAGGCTATTTTACTTATTGAAGGTTTACTACAAGACATGAATTTTGGGAAAGTTGCTAAAATTAATTATGATCCCCATCACATTATTTCAGATAGGAGGCAACAAAATAAAAACAGGGCATTTGATCACGAAGAAGTGGAAGGATTAGTTGATAAAGCTAATTTGATGGAATATCATCCAAACATGGAGTTAGTGCAAGTGGATACACTTGAGATAACACATTCATCTATCTCTATTCTACTAGTTTCTAGTAATATGGGCATTACTGGTAAAAGAAACTTTCCAGGGGATGATGAAGAAATAGTTGAACAGGCAGAGATATAAAAAAAAGCAAGAATTGAAACAGATGAGGAAATGATAGAGATTGATGCTAGGAAAGATGAAAATGAAGATCAAAGACCTATTTTCTAGGCTTATGGGTATAGTTTTGAAGAATACCAACAAGATGGACCCAATGAAAGATTCAATTCAAGGAGTGACTTATTCACCAAGTGTGGAAAAAAGAAACATGATTCCTCAGAAGAAATGGTGAAACTTTAGTCAAAAGTAAGAGATGTATCAGACTGAGATGTTTCACTTGTTACTACAAAGGATCATGTCAAAAACACATTGAATTTGGCAGTGGTAACCTAGGACAGAATTTTAGAGATGAAGCTGAATTTACATCGGATCCCCATACCCGATAAAATTTATTTACATAAGCAGACTGGAGAGGTAATATATGAAGATTTAATGAAAACTGTCCTAGCAAATACCAAATTGCAATCCACTTTTTTAATATTGGAGAATCAATTGAAACAAGAGAAATTAGAAAATAAAACATATCAACAACAAATTAAAAGACTTCAGAATGATATATTGGCTATGGACAGTGAACCAGACAAAGGCCAAGCTACCCAAAAAAAATCAGCTGAGAGAGATAACACTTCCCAAATATGAAGAAAAAGCTTAAAATACCAACCATTCAATTAATTCAGGCTTTTGAGTTAACATAATTGGAAAAGGAAAAGGAAGCCTTGGCTCAAGAATTAATTGACACTGAAGAAAAACTGTTGAAGATTACAGAAGTACAAAGTGGATGGAAAGGAGAGAGGGCTACACTTCTAGCCAAAATTGATGTTTTACATGAGAGTGTTTTGATTTTAGAAACAAATAATCAAATAAAAACAGGATAGTCAAGTATGAAGACTGGTACATAATATTTGGTTCAAACAATGTCACAGATCAACTTGAAAGAAGAAGAGATAAAAATTTTAAAAACAGTGAATCAAAGTCTAACAGAGGAAGTGCAAAGAAAATAAAAGGAGAAAGAAGCCTTAGGAGAAAAGAACTTGAAAAATTAGAAGAGCAAAATTAAAAATTGGTAGAAAAAGTGATAGGGAAGTTGCCTATGCAAGGAGCTAGGCATTTAATTTGGGATGCAATCATGGTTGAAACAGCTAATTTGAGATCTTATTTAAATTTCATACAAGATAAAGGAGTAGTGATAAGTATAGTTTTGCAAAATTGTGCAGTCACGATGGAAACTCTAGGAAAAAGACCAATAGAAACATCACAATGTGCTATTGATTTCTTAAATTCCTTGACTGTAGATGACATGGAGACTTTGGGGATTAAAGACAAAATCACGATGATATCTCATGCAAGGAGAGTCATTGCAAAACATCATCATGTTCAAGGGGTCCAAGCTAAGGTAAATAAAATGTCACAGCAGGTGAAATCCTTTAAAGATTTGTTTCAAAAAGGACTCCCATCCTTTTGGGATAAAAATGAAGATTAGATTTCTCAGTCAGATTATCAAGCATTGCTAATTAAGGCCAGGATGGATCACATAAAATTTGAATATATGGTGCAGTCTCTGACAGGAAAAATTGTAGTTGACAAACTGGATGCAGACTTTGAAATTCAAAACAGATTGAAAATGATAATTGCAGAATTAACCCCAATTTCTTATGTGGAACATGTCGTCTTGACAGTCATGGTTAAAGAAATGACAAGCTACGAGGCACCAACTATAGAACAATGGAAAAAAACGAAAAAATACGGGAGAATGAAGTACAAATTGCATCCATGAAGATAGGTGTCCAAGAACACGTCAGCAACAAAGTACCATGTTTCATTTTGATATGGATTAAAATATCTTTTATGTTTTATTTAAGTTTATTTTAATTTTCGATAGTTGTGATAAAGACAATTATGATAAAACAATTAAGAAGTTATTATTTTTGAAATGAAATTAGTTATTCACAGCTCATGGAGCAATGTATTTAAACATTTTTTTGTAAAATATTAAGGGTTGAAACCGGGGAGTAGGAGAGACATTTCTGTATTGAGCATTGCAGTTTTGGAATATATATGGTTAAGCAGAATTGAGCACCATTAAAAGAATAAAGATTATTGTGTTATCGATTTTACAGTCTGTGAATTTCTTTCCTTTCTTTGTGAATTGTTATTTCTAGTAAATCTTTTCCATTGTGTTTTCCTTCATGCTTGGATGGAAGTTTAATTAAATCAGAATTCATATTCTTATGCTCTGGTTTATCGCATCTAAGTATTCACCAATTTTCTTCTAAAGTTGATATTGGATTCATTCATGATTAATGCCCAATATTGATGGATTGTTGATTTTTCTTCATTATCAACCTGCAAATTAAGACGTTGACTGTAATAAGATAGCTACCCTTCCTTTATGAAAATCTTTATTGTTAAATTTTGTTGTTTACCTGCACAATGTGATTTTTGACTCCATTTCCCAATGATATTCATGTGTTTCAGCCCTTTATAAATTTCAAAAACACAATCTTTTTAAAAATCTTTAGCCATTTTATATATATTTTGACAGAGCCCTATCTGGTAGGAAAAAGGCTAATTTTCCTCCTAAAGACTGGTTTGAAGAAGTTACCTTAGAGTTATCCTTTCTGCAACCAAGAGGATAAATTATGAGTGCTAACACTCTCTATTCATATATGGAATAAAATATCTTCTCATGGAGAGATTGGAGGCATAGTCTACTTTATAAGGAATGACCTTACATCCTATGTTAGGTTTTAAAAAAAGATCATTTAAGATTAATACATTTGGTAAAAAATATTAGCGATTGATACTCAAAAAACAATTCTTCGTTAGATGTTTTTTTCTACCCATATACTCAACATTTTATAAAGAAAATAATTTAGATAAAAATTTCTTTCAATGGCTTAGAACATTATATCTCCTACCTAAGTAAGGTAATATTTTTATATTAGAAGACTTTAACGCATGAATTGCAAATAAGCAAGCCATAATCTTAAGCAACATCTCTAACCCTAACCATCTATGGAAAAATGAGGATTATGATTTAATATGCACCTACAAGAGAAGCTTTGAAGTTTTTTTTGAATTTGTTTTTGGTAAGGAGATGGTTATATTATATAGTTGCAATTATCTATTCATTTGTAATAGTTTAAACAATGACCAAATTTGAACTATATAGCATCCATGAACTTGGCAATAATGTTGTTGACTATGTACTCATTAATCAATCAAATTGCTAAGAAATGTACTTTAGAAAATACTGAGCTTGAATTAGATCAGAGACCCTTAGTATTAAATCTGAGCTTAGACTTACATACAAAACCTACCGAAGAGGATCCCAATTTTGAAACCATATATTTTTTATAAAACCAAGATTGACATTTTCTTGAAGGATTTAAAAAAATATTTGAACCTCCCTTGTGATAATAACAATATTGAGGCAAGGGAAACAAATGCATGGGGTGTTTGGTGTGAGGCGAGGGGCGGGGGGGGGGGGGAGGGAAGGGGGGTGGAGAATCCATGCCCTCAATGGATAGAAAGTGACATAATATTCATAAGGCCTTGGTGTACCACCAAGAATGATGTTGAATCCATGGAGACCTATCAGGGACTATAAATCCTTGCCAAGCTCACTAGGAATACAATATCGATTATTGAATATTTGTCTCTAGTTATAAACGCTCTGAGATTAGAATGGGACAATGGTTCTCCATCCACAATGTAATATCCAATAGTGTTTTAGAGCTTATGGAGGTGTGTCAAAGTGAATTCACTTTGCGAGACCTCTCGACTATTATTTTTTTCTTTGCATGCATTCTCTGCCATGGTTTCAAAGGGGGCTCCTTCCCCTCCCCTTCTACCTCTTGACTATGACTCGACGTTTCAGGCTCTCTTGGATTCTATAGTCAATAAGACTTGAGCAAAAAAAACGTGGATTGGTTTTTCAAGAAAGCAGAAGACATCCCAAAGGCGATGTTACATCAACGCCCTTCAAGAGCATGACTCATTCTTTGATTGAAAGAGCTCTCGTAGGTCAATTTACAGGGCTTTGGAATTCTCCGAATACAATGGAAAATTCGTTGGACAAATCCTGGAGGTTTTTTATCAAAGGTGGTCTCACCCTATATGTGTGTGATAAGGGATTTTTTTGTGTTCCACTTCCAGCTTTTGGAGGGCAGAGACTTGATTTTCCACAATGGTCCCTATTTTTTGGGCCCCCAAGGGATTTATCTTAATCGTTAGACTTTGGACTTTGATCCTGAAGAGTATATTGAAACTCCCCCATTTTCCTTTGTCCTATTGGGGGGATGATTGTCTACAAGTAATAGGTAACTCTTTGGGTAAATATATCGATCAAGTAATCCCCAAAGGAAAGAAATTCACATGTGCTTGGATCTGTGTTAAGGTTGATCTCGAAAAGGGTTTTCTTGCTTAAATAATGCTATCTCATGAAACTTGGACTCATATACAATAATTAGATTATGACCAACTCCCATTTAAATGCAAAGTATGTAATGAATATGGACACATTGCTAGAGATTGTAAGCAAGTGAAGTCGCCGAAAACACAAGAAAATACCCCTGAAGAGCAATGATAGACTCAAAAGAAAAAAGGATCCAAAAAAGGTGCTCTTTAGGGTGCAACTCAGGGATTAAAACCCTTAGATGCCTCTACCAGTCAGGTGGTCCAACATCCAGATCGTTTTAGTATTCTTTCCACAATTTCAGAAGATCCAACCGCTCAAGATATGGAAGACCGTCTTCCATTTGTGGCCCAAATTTTTGTTCCAAAAATCTTTAAGGAAACAACAGTGGGTGTTGATCTAGTATTATCTCAGATTCAAGCTTACCCCAGCCTCCACATCGAGGAATTTCAAGAATCTCATCTCATGATTCAAGAGGGACCCGGGCTTCCTCGAAGTTCTTCAGAGGGCCCTCTCTCCCTCTCCTCAATTTCTAAACAAGATATCGGTATAGCCACACACTGTAGAACAAGTCAAAAGAATTAGAAAGATAGGGGGGGGAACAAGATTCAAATACACAGAAACAATGTGGGCGTCATTCTAATAAAGAAAACTGTGAAGTTGAAGCAACAAAAGACATAAGGCAAGGAACTCAAACTCTTTTGGACAAATACACGATTAGTGGTAATACTACATCATCAAAGCATCATGAACTTGGTAGTGGTAAGTCTCTCCTCCATAATTCCAAATAATGAAGATTGCCTCTTGGAACTACAGAGGGCTAGGAAGCACCATAAAAGTTTTGGCCATGAAAAACATATCATTCTCTGGAAATCCCTATATTCTTTGCATCTAAGAGACAAAATTAGACAAATCAAGCATGTAGAACATATGTTCCTCAATCTAGAAAAGTAGTTGCTCCATTTCCTCTAGCTCACGGGGGTCCTCAGGGGGGTTCTGCAATTTACGGAATCCGAGCAATCTTGAGCTTTTGGAAAGGAAAAAACTCAATCATATATTCTCATGGTCTTTAGGCAAGTTGAGGATGGAGATATGCTAACTCTCATCAATGTCTACTCTCCGGTCATTTACGGAGACAAGATTCAGTTCTAGAGATCTTTGAATCAACTCCTTCAAAAAGGATACAATAATTGATGTATCATCGAAGGAGACTCTAATACCATCCTTTATTCGGGGGGGGAAAATAGGAGGATCCAAAGTGCATGATCCTTTTAGAGAGAAAATGGAAGACTTTATTTCAAAATGGGATTTAATGCTTATTAGACCCATCAAAGTCCGACACACTTAGTCCAATAGAAGAATGGAGAAGAGTCACATAGTAGCACGCCTGGATATATTTCTGGTAAGTAGCGAACTTATCTTCCAAGAAAAGAATCTAATGTCTAAAATCCTTGTAAATAGTGATTTTGATCACCGCCCAATCTCTTTAACAATTGAAAATTCGGAAAACTACGGCCATATTCCTTTTCAGTTTAATCCCCTTTGGCTCAGGGATTCAAAATCCATGAACATCATTACATCCACTTGGTCAAATTACATTTAGGGCTCCCCTAGCTATGTGTGGGAATCCAAGCTTAGGGATGTCAAGAGGGATCTCAAGGATTGGGCAAAATCCCCCTTTAAATCTATAGACATAAAAAAAGCAGAAACCTTAGAGAAGATGAAAAAAATTCAAGATGATTTAGAGAATGAGGAGGTAATTCCCCAATGCTTGTAGCAAGAAATACACTTAAATTTAGAGCTTATTGGGGTGTTAAAGGATGAAGAGGAACAATGAAGGTTAAAATCGCGCAGCCTGTGGTTATCTTCGAGGGATCGTAATACCAAGTTTGTTCACAACCAGGCTCATCAAAGAATATTCCTCAACAAGGTCAAAGAAATATATGTTGCTAATGGAGAGGTTGCCTGCTCTTTTGAAGATATTAAGCAAGTTGCTTCTGACCATTTCCGGGATCTTTATACTAAAGATGGACTAGTTAACCCAAATCTGGTTTCAAATTTCCTGCATGGAATTCCTCATTTAGTTACAAATACATACAATGAAAAACTCTGTAAAGAGAAAACAGAAAATGAAATCATTGAAGCGGTTTAGAGCTTAGATCCTAACAAGGATCCTGGGATGGATAGGTTCACCATCCACTTCTACAGTGCCTGTTGGAAAACAATAAACTTCATTTTGTGTCTAATGTGAAACTTGACCAAATCTAAAGACAAGATCGAAGGGAGTACAAACTCCACCTTTCTGGCCTTTATTCCTAAAGAAACAAATCCAAGTTCCTTCAACAGATTGGCCCATCTTTCTCTGCAATGCCTCTTACGAAATCCTAACAAATATTTTGGCCAACCGAATCAAGCCTCTCCTTGCTAAGCTGATATCGGAGAACCAAGGGGATTTTATGCCAAATAGGCAAATCCTGGATAACATTATTTTAGTTTAGGAAGCTCTTGATACTAGTAGCATAACTGGATAAAAGGGGATGGTGATAAAACTCGACATGGCCAATGCCTTTGACTGGGTAAGGCACTCCTTTCTTTTTAATGTCTTTCATAAATTTGGTTTTAGTTCCACTGTGATTCAATGGGTGTAGGCTTGTTTTGGTTCACCATGGATAGCCCCTTTGGCTAATGGCAGATTAATTTCCCTTTTTCAAGATTCTTGAGGACTTCGGAAAGGCTGCCCGCTTTCTCCAATTCTCTACATTCTCATGGAGAACAGTTTCAGCCAGTAGTTGGAGAGGGAGAGGGTTGCAGGATGACTTGTTTGCCTTCATTTAGCTCGCAATGTCCGTTCTATAAATCACTCTCACTTCGTGGATGACACTTTACTCCTGGGAGGTGCTTAAAAAATAATCATAAGGAGATTCAAAGGCATTCTTAATAATTATCTCAAGGTCTTTGGGGCCAAAGTAAACAATTCAAAATGCCAAATTTACAATTGGAATTGCCATGTTCATATTCTGTCTGCAATTTCAGCAATCCTAGAGTTTCGCTTTGCAACAGCCTATAATTATTTCAAATATTTAGGCATGCTGATCTCTACTAATTCCTTCCTCTTGAGAGATTGGGATAGTCTGATTCATAAAATTCATAAAAGAATGTAGTCATGGGGTTCCTAGTGGTTAAATCCTCCAGGCAGAATAACTCTGATTAAATTTGTTCTTTCCTCCCTTCCTATTTTTCAATGCTCGAGTATGTTGGCTCTAGAAAGCATTCTCAATCAAATTGGCATGAGTATAAGAAAATTCCCATGGGAAGGTGGCAAAGTCAACACAAAAAATTTCATTTAATCAACTAGAGCACAATGAGATCATCTAAAATAAATGGTGGATTGTGAATTCGTGATCCTCTCCTTTTTAATAGAGCCCTTGGAGCGAAGATATTTTGATATTTTTTAGTTCGGAGAATTCTTGGTGGAAGGTTGCTTTTATCAAAAAATATTTACCCAATTTCAACTCTTTGTGACTTGAAAATGCTCAATGGATTGGTCAGGGATCAGGGTTCTTGCAGTTATGAAAAGCATCCAAGCACATAATTTTAGACCATCTAGCTCAGGGGCTAGGAAATTGGGCTGATATCAAGCTCTGGAATGATAAATTTTTGGAACTCATATCACTAGATTTACAAGATTAGATTGCAGATTTTAAAGAATAGTTGTCAGGAAAAGAACAATTACAAACATCTCTAATTGAGACCCTTCATCAAGAGATTGGATTGGCTAGTATCTTTCAGCAGTTCCAATAGGGATGCAACAACAAAAATCTCTTCTCCTTTCAGTTCTAAAAGGATTGGCCCCATTTAATCTCAGAGCCAGAGACTGTCACATTTGCAAGTGGAATACTTCAAGTCACCAAGTCAGTGCAGGGTACCACAAGCTCCTTATATCTCTGTACCAAATCCTCCGAGATCTTCCACATGGAAGGCGATTTGGTGGACGGATGGTATCCCCAGAATCAATGTGTTTTGCTAGAATTTGGCTCATGGAAAGGTTCTTACATTTTTCAATCTTCGTAAACGAGGAATACAAGGCCCATCCTGGTGCATTTTTTGCAAGCAAAATGAGGAAACTTTCAGGCATTTATTTCTGGAATGTTCATTCACTTTAACCGTCTAGAAACAAGTCTTTTCTGATGTTGGAGTTATCCATCATATTCCTATCTCCTGGAAGGACCTTTTCGCAAATTGGAAGTCATTCCTTCCGAGATCCCTTCAATCCAGGGTCTTCTTGAGAAGTGTGGGTATTTATCTCCTCAAATATTTATGTTGGAAAATCTGGCTTAAGCGTAACAATGCATTTTTCAACCCCAAAAAACTTTCCCTTGCAAAAATTTCTATTCAGGAACGTGGTCTCTTAATGGAATCTTTATGATCTAGGGGCGTCCCAAGTGCCAACATTCTTGAACTTCTGATACAGAGACGAAATGGGTGTACGAGTTAAAAGAGCACCCTCCTTTTTCCTTCATCTCTCGCAAACTTGCTAAGCCATAGCAATGGAGATTAAGACTCTCTCAAGATTTTTCAAGCTGATTACATCAACAATCAATTGCATTCCTCTTCTTAGACATAGCTTCCAAAGGTAATCCAGGAGCAGTTGGAGCAGGATGGGTGATGCTTTTCCCCTATGGTACAAGAGAAACTTATGCTTGGGGTTTAGGTATTGCTTCCAATTATAACCAAGAGGAGAAATGGTTTCTATGGATGGGTGGTCTCAACATTCGTAAGAGTAACCAGTTTTTTAAATTTTTAGTCATTGGTGACTTTCTGTGAGGAACCTACAACAATTAATTGATAAAATGCACGATATATTAGAACACATAATATTTTTATTGATCACAGGCCACTTCGAGGGGGAAACCTCCTTTGAGAAAGCTCAAAACAAATAACTTTTGTATGCCTTCATTAGCCTCAACACACACTTATATACTAAGTCTATGCACCAATACTATGGATCAATACCATGGAACATATAATACTATGGGTTAATACAAACTATGGATCAATACCATGGAACATATAATACTACGGGATGACTTACAAAGCATATGCGTCCAACCACAATACACTAACAAAGTAAAGAGAAGGGTTAACACAGGTTCCTAATATCCCCTCCCCCTTAGAAAAGCTTTGTTCTCAAAGCTTGAAATGTAGAAATTGTTGTTGAATCTGGAGTGGTTCCCATGTAGCATCCTCTGGTTGCATTCCGTGCCATTGAATTAATACCTCTGTGATAGATCGCAAGCGAAGCTGACGAGTGCGCCTATTGAGGACGGCCTCCGGCTCCAAAAGGATGGATCCTTCAATATCCAGTTCTGGTAAAATAGTTTTTCCTAGGATATTGGTGCCAAGAACTTTCTTCAGACAAGAGACATGAAATAATGGATGAATGTGGGAAGAAGGAGGAAGTTCCAATTTATAAGCAATCGACCCAATCTTCTGAAGAATCTTATATGGCCCATAGAAATTTGGATTGAGCTTATGATGCCCTTTTAGTTTCAAGGAGGATTGCTTGTAAGGCCGTAGGCGAAGAAAAACCATATCACCTACTGGAAACGTGCGCTCAGAACGGTTCTAATTGGCTTGTTGCTTCATTCGATTTCTTGCCATGTGAAGATTGTCTTACAAAATGCGAAGAATCTGATCCCGGTTTTGAAGGACCATGTCAACTTCCTGAACTAGTGAACTGCTGGTGGTGTATGGAAGAAGAACTGGCGGTGCCTGACCATAGACTGCTTCATATGGAGTCATTTTAGAGGCAGTATGGTAAGAGGTATTGTACCACCATTCAGCGAGAGGGAGCCACTTTTCCCACTGATGTTGTTGTTCGGAGGTGAAGCAACGAAGATAAGTTTCCAACCATTTATTGATAATTTCAGTCTGACCATCCGTTTCTGGGTGATACCCTGAACTCATCTTCAGTTTGGTGCCAGTGTGGAGAAATAGTTATGTCCAAAAATGATTGGTGAAATTTGCATCGCGATCTGAGATAATGGAAGAAGGGATTCCATGAAGACGAAAGATCTGGTCCAGGAAAATTTTTGTGACTGAGGAGGCTGTATAGGGATGGATGATGGAACAAAAATGACTTTGGAGAGGCGATCAACCACAACCAAAATCACTGCCTTCCCTCCAGATTTAGGGATCCCTTCAATGAAATCCATAGAGATATCTATCCAGATCCGTGTAGGGATGGGCAAGGGTTTGAGCAATTCCGAAAGGAGTGTCGTTTTACCCTTGATGCGCTGGCAGGTATCACATTCAACCACCATCTGTTGAATGGTCCTTTTCATTCTCGGCCAAAAGAAGTTACATCGTGCCCACTCATACATTTTGAGGAACCCAGAGTGCCCTGCCGATGGAGAAGCATGGAGTTCATAGAAGACAACCTGTTAAAGATTTGTGCTCTGGGGAAGCAACAGACAACCCTTGTATCTCAGGGAAGCACCATCCCAAGAGTAATGCGGTACAATAGAAGGGTTGTTGGCCAAGCATTGGATGATTTGAGATAATGAAGATTCATTAACATAGCCCTGTTGAACAGATTGCAACCAATTTGGAACAGGCATAGAAATAGCTAAAAGGGAGACTTGGTCATCAAATGTGCGAGAAAGAGTATCTGCCACAAGATTATCCTTACCCTTCTTGTAAGTGGTCTCATAGTCATAACCCATGAGTTTGCTAATCCATTTTTGTTGTGCTAGGGAGGATACCCGTTGTTCCAGGAAATATTTTAGACTCTGGTGATCATTCTTGATGCATAAATGATTCCCTAATAGGTATGGTCGCCACTTCTGTACTGCATGTAAAATAGCCATCATTTCCTTCTCATATGTAGAGGCAGCTAAATTCTTACCGGAAAGGGATTTGCTGGTGAACGCAATGGGATGTTCATCTTGAAGGAGAACAACACCAAGGCCATTTCTACAAGCATCACTCTCAATAGTGAAGGGCTTGGAAAAATAGGGCATAGCTAGAACAAGTGTAGTACACATAGCTTGTTTTAGTTTTTTAAATGCACACGCAGTAGCATGTGTCCATGTAAAAACATCCTTTTTCAATAGAGCAGTTAATGGAGCTGCAATCTTCCCATAATCCTTGAAAAACATGTGGTAGTAGCCTGTCAATCCCAAAAAACCACAAAGGCTCTTGAGTGTCTGAGGATGCGACCAATTTTTCATGGCATCTATTTTGGAAAGATCCACGTGAACCCCTTGTGATGAAATAATGTGCCCTAGATACTCTACTTCCTCTTGCCCAAAAACACATTTAGACTATTTGGCATGGAGATGATGATCAAATAAATGTTGCATTACAAGTTTTAGATGCTGGAGATGCTCAGGCCATGTTTTACTATAGATAAGGATATCATCAAAGAAGACCATAATGAACTTCCGTAAGTAGGGCCAAAATATTTTATTCATCAATGCCTGGAATGCGGAAGGAGCATTAGTGAGGCCAAAGGGCATGACCAAAAACTCATAATGGCCATCATGTGTGCGAAAAGCTGTTTTAGGGATATCATCCTCATGAACCCGAATTTGATGATACCCAGAACAAAGATCCAACTTGGAGAGAAATTGAGCACCATGAAGCTCATCAAGAAGCTCATCAACAACAGGAATTGGAAACTTATCCTTGATTGTGAGGTGATTAAGTGCTCGAAATTTAATGCAGAGGCGCCATGACCCATCGTTTTTTCGGACAAGAAGAACTGGTGAAGAAAAGTAACTAGCACTAGGGCGAATAATACCTTGCTTCAGTAAGTACCAAACGAGCATCTCAATCTTTGTTTTTTGGTGAAATGGGTAGCGATAGGACCTAATGTTGGGAGGAATGCTTCTAGGAAGGAGCTGAATACGATGGTCCTTTGGTCTTGAAGGTGGAAATCCCACTGGTTCAACAAAAACGTCGGTATATCTATCCAGAATTTGTTGTAGATCCAAAGGAGTAGTGGAGACCGCTGATGGTTGCATCTAAATGGAATGGATCTGAGCGATGAAACCATGTGAACTCTTCTTAAGGATATTTTCCATGTGATGGGAACTGATGATGCTGAGAGACCTTGGTTGTAAGCCTGTCAATGTGTGTTTTTTCCCATTGGTTGAGAACTGCATCCAAAGTTAAGCAAAATCCCATAAGATGGGGCCAAGTGTGCGTAGCCATTGAGCGCCCAAAACCACATCACATCTGCCTAAGGCTAAGGAAAACATGTCAGAGTGCAAGTTATAATCTCCCATAGAGATATACACATTGTGACACTTCCCCTTGCAAGGTAAGGTTCCCCCATTGGAAATCATGACTTCAAATTTGGAGCAAGGATGGACAAAACAATCAGCATGTTTGGCGATCCAAGGGTCTTTGAAGTTATTAGTGCTACCAGAATCAATGAGTATTGTAAGAGGGAGCTTCTTGAAGTAACCCTTGACCCCCATTGTCTAGGGGGGGTGACTCCAGCTAAAGCATTGAGAGATATCTATGGGTGGTCATCCTGAGACGGAGGGTCAATAGGCGGCTGCTGAATGTCGACCTGATCATCTATTGTACCTAGAGCTTCTTCACCAATTTCAGAGGTAGGCAAAAAATCCACATCCAAGAGATAGAGATTTTGCTCAACACATCTATGGCCCCAAGTGAATTTCTCATCACAATTATAACAAATCCCTTTTTCTCTACGTGCCTGCATCTCTGCTTCAAAAAAATGCTTGATAGGAGTTGGTCGAGGAGCTGGAGTGATGGGAGGGCGTTGGGAACCCATATTTCGGAAGGGGACAAAAGTGGGTTTGGAGCATTGTTGGGCTGCGATCTTGTCCTCTGCCAACTTATCCAACCCCAAGGCTTCCATCATTGTGTTGGGACAGAACATTTTGACCTCAGATCGGATTATATCCTTTAGACCACTGATAAAAAAAATCCTGTAGAAGTCATCACACAATCCTTCTGTGTGATTGGCTAGTTTATCAAATTTTGTCTGATACTCTCTCACAGTGCCAATTTGGCGAAGTTTAGTGAGTGCTCCTGTGAAGTCATCAAAAGCACTAGGACCAAATCGTTGCAAAAGGAGATGGCAAAAATCTGTCCATTTCTTCATGAGCCTTGATGTACCAACGGTACCATTGAAGGGATTCCTGTTCCAAATGAAAGGATGCAAGTGGAACTTTGTTGACATCAAAAGTATTATGAAGACTGGAATATTGCTCTGCCTGGTATATCCATCCAGTCGGATCATTACCATTGAAGCGAGGAAAATCAAGCTTCGTCCCACGAAAATTGATGGAAGAAGAGAACTTAGTGTCTGTAGAAGACTTAGACTATTGTTTATTGTGCATGGCTGGATGCTCAAGATGGAGGCCGAGAAATTTTTCGTCCAAATATTGGAGTTTGGTTTTGAGGGCTGCAAGTTCTTCCTCCATGGTTTTTGCTCCTGAGCGGGTGACAACCATAACCATGAGTTTTTTTTTTGTGAATGGGTAGAAAAACAAAAACAAAAATTGTTTTAGTAAAAGAAAATTTGGATTTGGGAAAAACTTAGAGGGGTAATTGGGGTTTGACTAGGTTTTGGACACTTTCGAATGGACAGGGAAGTAAGAAATGAGGATTTCAGAAGCAGGGTGAAAGAATGGGAAAATTTGTCAGAGAGGGACAAAGAAGCAAAAATAGTAAAGGAACGTTGTAGCAAAATTTGAAGGTGATTGGATGAAAATGGAAGAAGTTATGGCAAACCCTAAAAATAGACAAATGTGAGATTTCTCGCTTCGGGAAGTGGAATTTGGGATAGGGTCCTCAGGAATGAAATATGCAGAATGGGAGTGTCAGTGAAGTTTCAAGGGAAACAGAGGGAAAACAAAGAATATATATATATATATATATATATATATATATATATATATATATATTCAGAATGGATCTACAACGATGCAGAAGTGATTGGCAACAGAGTGGATCTGAAACAATGCGGAAGTGATCGGAAATAGTTCTGGACAGATGTAATCTGCGATTTATGAGCTGGCAATATATATGGACCCCAGGTATGCGCGACTTCCTAAAGGTTCAGGGGATTCACTTGGCCACCAATGTTGTCTAACAACTTGTGTATTGGGGTAGTACCCCTCACTCCGTGGCTCAGGTAAAATGGATAACCGCTTTGCCACAAACGACAAATCTTGGTTTACCTCACGGGTGGGAACTAGTCAATCAGGTAGGGGTTGTTTCCCTTTTCGCTGGCAGGTCCTCTCAATGGGCCAGCTACTTCGAGGTTCCTGTGGTACTCCTCACAATGAGTTTTAGGGCTTATGCCAAGTACTTCCCACAATTAAGCGAATAAGGATTATTCCTGGATCCGAACCTGCAATTGATAGGAACAAATATAGATGCAATTTTTTTTTGGTAGAAATTCCACCCAACGAACCCAAGAAAGTGCTCTGATACCAGATGTGAGGAACCTGCAACAATTAATTGATCAAATGCACAATATATTAGAACACATAATATTTTTATTGATCGCGGGCCACTTTGAGGGGGAAACCTCTTTTGAGCAAGCTCAATACAAATAACTTATGGATGCCTCATTGGCCTCAACACACACTTATATACTAAGTCCATGCATCAATACTAGGGATCAATATCATGGAACATATAATACTATGGGCTAATACAAACTATGGATCAATACCATGGAACATATAATACTACGGGATGAATTACAAAGCATATGCATCCAACCACAATATACTAATGAAGTAAAGAGAAGGGTTAACACATGTTCTTAACACTCTCTCCTCACAATTTCAAAGGTTCAACATCTTTGTCAAGGAAAGGCCTCTTTATCTCTAGATCTCTTGGGATGGATTTATTCCATTAGTTAATGTTTCACCTCTCTTAAATTGTATCATATTCTTCATGATCTTAATAAGGAGGCTATTGAACAAGCGAACCATGGAGTAAGGTTACACCTTGGGGAATTGGCGATTACTGGCAAGGAAATTAAGGTGGAAATGCCACCATGAATTCCGTCATCATGAATCTTTCTTCAGGCACATGGCCTCTCATTCTAGTGGCCTATGTTTTATTATGGATAGACAATCAAGACAGGTGGACGGTGATGGAACTAAGTCAAGTATGGGACTCTATAGTTTTCTTCCCTCAGAGTCATTTCATTTTTTCCAAACCGGGTCTATTTTTCTTTCCAAGGTTGTTTGGAATTCGTGGCTCGTACGGAAGCGTGGTTTTCACTATGCAGATTCTTCCCATGAAACAGAGCTAG
Organism: Larix kaempferi; assembly: GCA_027924585.1. NCBI lineage: Eukaryota > Viridiplantae > Streptophyta > Pinopsida > Pinales > Pinaceae > Larix > Larix kaempferi. The sequence continues at coordinate 1,934,185 of BSBM01000446.1, read as the reverse complement.
AATTGGTCGACGGGATCATAAAGGAGGGTGTAGAGGATCTAGGTGCAATCGAAACTAACCCTAATGTCGTCTCAAACACTGGAATTCAGAGGATAGTGAAGAGGAAAAATCAACCCCCTTTCTAAATTTGTTGTATGTACTTCAAGTGCTTGCTCTTTGTCGATTCCTTTTGTCGGGTGTACAGTAGCAATTTTTTGAGAACTGATTTCTTCCTTTGAGGAGATTCAGAAGCCTTTATTGTAGCATGGCCTCTCAATATCAGCTTTTTATCTCTTTGTAATTTTGCTCAGCTGAGTATAATCAACCTTTTATTAATCCAAATTAACTGTTTATGTTTGTAAAAAAAAGAGAGGAGAGCTTATGGAGGCCTGAAATTCATTTATACTTCGCCATCATCACTTTTCTAATATATTCAATAGGTTAGGAGGGGCATTCAAGGCTCTAACATCCTCCCACATCCTTTATGCATGCAATGGATGGGTCCCTTCAAACTTTCCCCTTTATGCATCATGATTCCATATCATTCTTCACTAACAAGGGTAGATACAACCCTTTAATGCTTATTCTAATTAATATTAATAGAATTCTAAGCCACTGCCCAAAATATCCTCCTACAAACAATTTATCTTCCTATGAACCCACCCAAATTTGTCTCATTATGTAAATTGGCTTTCATATATGCTAGAACAACCATGGAACATCAAGGCTTCTTACCACTAACTAGATTATCTTATTTTGACATGAGTCAATGTTGCTTTTCCCAAATTTTTCTCATTATGTAAATTGGCTTGCATAGATGCTAGAAAAACCATGGAACATCAAGGCTTCTTACCACTAACCAGATTATCCTATTTTGGCATGAATCAATGTTGCTTTTCCCTTGGTATCCCAATCTATGAGAATAGTATTTAAAGTACCGACAATGAACCAAACATCATGACCTTAACAACATGGTGCCCTAGTTGAATAACATGGGTTCCATAATTATATTCGAGATAGAGGTTCAACTTTCTTTACCTTCATTAATTTCTCAATATAACTCTTGATCCCTCCATTGAATATGCACGCTCCAACATCTTCAACAACCAAAGAATACCTCTTAGTTTATTTCATAAAAATGGAATCTCTAGATAGTACTCAGGATGGGTATTAATATTTATTTAAAATGTTTCATTTTGTTAGCCATTTCTAGGACATTTTACTTGACAATATAGTAGTATATTATAGTTTGAAAAGACTTGGCAAAGACTCCTAAGCTTTGATAATGAAGTTTTAGTGTCTAATATGAATTCCCAAAGTGTCTTTGATTTTTGCACTCAAAGTGAAATGGATTCATGTACAACATTTTGATTTAATACAAACTATTTGTTTGGATGAAAAAAAATAATAACAATATTAAGGAGTTGCATCATATTTTTAAAAAGAATGTCATCTTGTATAAACAATAACTCTTTAATTCCCAAAGTGTCTTTGATTTTTGCACTCAAAGTGAAATGGATTCATGTACAACATTTTGATTTAATACAAACTATTTGTTTGGATGAAAAAAAAAATAACAATATTAAGGAGTTGCATCATATTTTTAAAAAGAATGTCATCTTGTATAAACAATAACTCTTTAGTACAACTTTCAATAAGACAAAAATATTGACTAGTACTTTTTATGATAAAGATCATAAGATTGCTAGGAAAAATATTAAATAATCCTTAAATAAATATATACAAAATATTACAATAAAGAGTATAATACTATTTTTAAAAGAAAGAAGCAACAATACATAAACGAAAATAAACAAAGTTGATGAACATTTATGAATTTGAACAAATTTTTTTTTGGATAAACATCTTTTCTTTTTGTAAGCTCCATAGAAAATTTATATTAAGGTACACAAAATAATACAAGCACAAGATGTTTGAGAGCCCACCGGGGCTGCTTACAGAGCCAAAAACACCATCTAGATACCATTGATAACCCGCATATGCATGAGATGGAAAAACAAACTATCATTAGAGAACTGCCCATGCCTGTGAGAGCAAAGAACCTGCTGAAAAGGTCCAAGACTGAGAGCATACCAAAAAATCCTCAAGCAGTAATCACTGAGAATAATAAAGCGTAAACAATATAGCTAGTTGTCCCATGGACAGAGTTCCAAGTGTCTATCATCATGGAACTGACAATTAACCAAAAGAAAGAAAGAAAAGACTACATAATTACTTAGAAGTGCAGATAGTATCTGCATCTTCAAGATTTTCCTCCAGAATTGGGCATCGATAGGCCTCTGAACTGGAGGAAATATCAGGAGAAACTTTTGTCGGCATCACATCCATCTTCAAGAAGGAGGAGAGGTTCACTGGGGTCTTGTGCTCCACATGCTTTCGCTTGTGACCACTGGTAGAAGCCATATTGGTTTTTTCACCTTCCCGCTGAATATCCTTATCTAACTGAATGCCTTGGTGCTCCCTAGGCTTGGATACCTGGGAGGCAATCAAAGAGGAGGAAGAATGGAGAGCTGGAGCAGGGAAGAGAGAAATAGGAGGATTGTTCTCATGAGAATTTTCTTGAGACTGCATGAGGACCCGAGCTAAAGTGTTCTTCACTAACCAATAATGTATGTTTCTAATTCGTGCCCACTGACCAACCAGTTGTTGCATTACCATTTCTTCCTCCCAATCATCCATCATGTTTCTCAGATGGCCCGAAATAGATTTGTCATAACTACTTTCTGTAGATCCTTTGCAACCCCATCTACTAGAGCTTCCGCTACCTCTATTACCGTGACAAGGGGAAGCATGAAGCCTTTTGGACATTGTTCCAACCTCTGCCAGTTGCGAATTGAGACCAAAGAAGGAGAGCCTAGAACCTCTGCTAACTGCAAATTGAGACCAAGAAATGGCACAACTGACCCAGAAGGCAAGAAAATCAGGAAGGATCTAGAAACCAATGATGAGGATACTATACCAAATTTGAGGAAGGTAACCACTCAAGTGTAGAAGGGAAAATTTGCCAGGATTACCACTTCGAGATGCCTGAAAATAGAAATAAACCTTGTCAAATGGCACGGGATCAACATCCTGGATGGCCATAAATTCACTAGGGCGGAGCATGATTACCAAGGTACAGAGAAAAACTCTGTTAGGAGCTCAAAAGGCTAGCTTCATTGATCCACTCAGCAGTTGGCATTATTGTCGGATGCTAACATCAACTACGACAAGTCATCGAATTCAACACAACTTCAACAATTTCCGAACTCCACACAACTTCGACAAACTCATCATCTTTGACAAGTTCAACGACCTCAACAGTTTCGCGTCGTCAACATGCAGCGTCAACTTGAGGCTCACGACTGTCGCACTACGACAGAATGTCTCTTTGTCTTCCAGTCCACTGTAATGGTTGAACTTCCGAACTGTCCTAAATTCTTTGGTAACTGAACGTAATGGGCAGGCACCCAAGCGTCTCAACATTCTATATAAGCATGTATAATATTGTAATATACAAGTCATGATCTTATATCTAGTAATAGAGAAATCAGTTCGCATTCCTACATATTGTCTGTGTATTTGGTTCATCTGCGTAGTGTATTCCTGCTTTGCTTATTATATTTCTTAAGCTTCCTCCATAACAGAACCGACTCATTCATTCGAACTGTTGTCCCCCTCGTGCACATGGGCGCGGCCAAATCATTGTTATCAGAGTTCTCAACTTTGTTCGTGCTTAAGTTTTGTGTAGACACTTCTAGCAAAGCTACCTGACTTATTCCTGTTCAAACATGCTCACAATCTCAACAATCCAAGCAGACACTACCTCTAGAGATGGAAAGAGAAATAGATGATAGACATGCAGCTGATGAGACAACACAACTTGTTGAGAAAGCGCTGGCTCGACAACGGACTGAAATTTTTGCCCAGTTCAATGAAATTCTCATGCGATTTGATTCGACATCCAGAGTATTTTCGACAAGAACTAACTCCGACAAAATCAGCCCCTTCAAAGTGCAAATGAATTTGGACATACCAAATCTAGAAGGAAATATTGACGCAGAATCCGTTGACAATTGGGTACAACAATTGGAATCCTATTAATCTGTGAATCAACTCTCAGAAGCTGACAAGATCACCATTGCATCCTTAAAGATGTCAACATCTGGGCACTACTGGTGGGAGAACCTCTAGACAAAGATGGAGAAAAGCGAAGACCCCATCGACACATGGGATAAATTTTTCGAATACGTCCGAAAGGAATTTTTCCCACCCAAATACCTCGAACAACAGTATAAGAAGTGGCATCAACTAAGTCAATGGAAAGACCAATCTGTACAGAGTTACACCTACGATTTCTATCAACTCATGGCTAGACTTGGCGTCCAAGAAGAAGAGAAATTGCTTGTTCTGAAGTACATCAGCAGATTGTCCCAGTATATTCAGCAGGAGATGGAATTTCTGACTATCAATACGCTCGCGGATGCATTCCACTATGCCAGCAAACTTGAAACCAAGCATAAAGGATGACCACCTGACAAGAAGGCAGCAGCCGACTTCGATAAATCGAAATCTTCTTAGCCGACACTGCCAAATCCAGATCACTGCAAAAATCCTTTTCAGAAAAGGGAACGTAGCAAACAACTGCCTACCGGGAAATGGTGTGACTACCACCACTCATCTTGGCATGATGCGTCTGAATGCAAAGCTCCGAAGACATTTTTGGAAAAATTGTCGACATCTAACACGTTCGACAAGACTGTGGAAGAATCTGATCCATACGCAGCGAACCTTTTGACATCAACATCGACCACTCCTGCAGCCTCGACTATCGTCGACGAGAAGGAACAAGAGCGCCTGTTCCATACACGGATATGGGTTCAGCACAATCCATTACATCTAATTGTGGATAAAGGTAGGTAGAAGAACTTCATTTCTGAAAATCTTGTGAAGAAACTAGGTCTTGTCACCACTCTGCATCGTCAGCCTTACAACATCGGTTGGATGAAGGATGGACAGGAACTATGGATCACCCAACAATGTAAACTCGCCTACTTCATAAACCCTTTTGAATATGAAGTACTCTACGATGTGGCACCACTCTCCATAGCCAACGCCTTGTTTGGGAAACCTTACTTGTGGGATCACCATGGAAGTTACCAGTCACGACCTCATAAGGTGATTGTCAGAATCCGAAATCGATGGTACGACATACCAAAGCGACGACCTACACCAACGGTCTCAATGATATCTGCTAAACAGATGAAGAATCTCATCAATCATGCTCATAAGTTCACATTAATCATGATCAAACCGCAACATTCTAGGAAGACTGCAGCAACAAGTCGACTCACCAACCAGCGCAACTCCCGACATAAGCATTTGGTGGACAACATTCTCGACGAGTATCGGGGTTTATTCCAAGATCCGAACGGAGTACCTCGACATTTCCAGGTAAAACACTCCATTGAACTTGCTCCTGGTTCTTCTTTTCCTAACGCATCTATTTACATAAGATCCATTCTAAAAAATGAAGAGATTCGCAGACAGATCCAAGACTTGATCGACAAAGGTCATATCTGACCCAACTCCCCTCCTTGTGTAAGTCCAGTCATCCTTGTTCCAAAGAAAGATGGGACTTGGCATGTGTGCATCGACTACTGGGCACTCAACAAAATTTCGGTAAAGAATCGCTACCCTCTGCCGTGGATAGACGAGCTCATGGACTGTCTGAAAGGTGCTAAATTCTTTACTAAGCTCGACCTCAAGTCAGGATATCATCAGATTCCAATCGAGCCCGCAGATGTGTGTAAAACTACTTTCAAGACCAAGGAAGGATTGTTTGAATGGTTAGTCATGCCTTTTGGCTTAACCAATGCACCTGTGACCTTCATGTGATACATGGACAACATTCTTCGACCTTTCATCGGAAAATGCGTCATTGTCTATCTTGACGACATATTGATTTTCATTCGATCATGGGAAGAACATGTCAGACATCTTCGACAAGTCCTTGACACTGTCTAGCAACATTGACTCTACTTGAACATGGACAAGTGTACCTTTGCGATGAACAACATCAAATATTTGGGGCATGTAATTGATTCTGCAGGCATTCGCGTCGATCCATACAAAGTACAGATCCTCAAATATTGGCCCATTCCTCAAAGCATTCAAGAACTAAGAAGTTTTCTTGGTTTGGCGAATTTCTATCGACGGTTCATACTCGGATTCAATCACATAGCCTGGCCCTTGAATCAGTTGATGAAGGGAAATGGAAAAACTATCTTCAAATGGACATCGACACAACATACAACTGTTGAACAACTCAAACACAAGCTCTGCACTGCACCAGTACTTGTGTTACCTGATTTGCATCATCCCTTTGAGATTGAGACAGACGCATCGGACTATGCCTTTGGCGCATTGATCACTTAGTCTGGTCACCCAGTCGCTTTTCATTCCGAAACTTTTAACGACGCATTTAGAATATATTTGACATATTAAAAGGAACTGTACGCCATTGTGAAATCTCTTAAGCAATGGAGGCATTGCATCCTTGGTAAGGAAACGATCATCGTCACTGACCATAAGCCTCTACAGTTCGCTCCGACCCAGTCGAAACTAAAAAAAAACAGACAACTCAAGTGGATTAATTACCTACAACAATTCCAGTTGGTGATTAAGTATCGGAAAGGTAAAGCTAACGCCGCCGCCGATTGTCTAATTCGACCATCCATTACTCTCCTTTTCACAGTGATGAGTATGCAGGGATATGACATTACCACTTGGCCTCAATTGTTCAGGACGACAATGAATTCTCAACAGTCTATCAACAACTACATATCAACAAGTCGTCGACCTCTGACTATTTCCTGAGAGACACTTTGCTATACAAGCTTGGAAAACTTTGTGTACTGACCGGTGAGCATCGACAACAACTCATTTGGGATGCGCACTGCAACAAGAATGCAAGACACTTTGGAGTAGCGAAGACACTTGCTATTCTCCAGAAGTATTTCTTTTGGCCTACACTTAAAAATGACGTCAACAAGTACATTCGATCATGCGTGGTTTGTGCCATTGCTAAACCGCCTAATCGATGATAGGGATTGTACACAACTCTGTCAGTTCCTAGTCGACCATGGGAATCTATTTCTATGGACTACTTGACGGGATATCCTACTACCAAACATCAGCATAATGCGATCTTAGTAGTAGTCGACGTATTTTCCAAAATGTCCATTCTAATTCCATTTAAGAAGACGACGACATCGCAACATACCGCTCAACTCTTCTTTACACATGTTTGGAAACATTTTGGTTTACCAACAACCATTACTTCTGACCGAGATTCTAGATTCGTCAGCATATTTTGGAAGACTCTCTAGCAACAGCTAGACACACGACTCTCATTATCGACATCTTTCCATCCTCAGACTGATGGACAGATGAAAGTTGTGAATCGCTTGGTAGTACAACTGATTTGCATGTACAACTACAAGCATCGACGAACATGGGATGAAAGTCTTCAATACATACAACACAACTACAATCGTGCTCAACACATATCTACGGGAAAGAGTCCATTTGAGATCTGTTACGTATTTCGACCCTCAGTGCCTATAGACTTGATCAGATCCTCGACACAGTCGAACCCCGACATCGACTACAACCAGCGGGAAGATGATAAAGCCTTGAAGTTTCAAGATCATATTTGAGACATCCAAAAGCAAGCATACGAAATGTTGCAACGAGCAAATGCAAAAGATAAGTCCTGACACAATAAGCATCGTATCCCTCATTCATTCCAAATTGGGGATAAGGTCTGGTCACATCTCAAGAAGGAGAGCTTCATCGGTCCATACAAGAAGCTCAAACCATTGCGATATGGTCCATACAGTATTCTTCAACAGATTGGAGAAAACACTTTCCAGCTCGACATTTATGCCTGCTTGGGTCTGCATCCAGTATTCAATGTGGATCTAATTCAACCATACCATGCACCACTGTTGGAACATAGCAAATTACCGACAGTAGAACCCGAAGAAATCCATCTAGATGTTCAAGAGCCTCTTCCTTACGACACCATCTTGGGATGACGAGTACGCCATACAAGGATGAACATAATTCCCTTGTTTCAGGTAGCTAAATTCGGACAACTCCCATCCCAAGGAAAGTGTTACTCTGCTACTGAAATGACCGATAAGTTTCCTCACTTGACCGAGTAAACAATGGGGACCATTGTTTCTTAAGGAAGGAGGTCCGATCCACTCAGTAGTTGGCATTATTTTCGGATCCTAACATCGACTGCGACAATTCATTGACTTCAACAAGTTCTGAACTCAAGACAACTTCGACAAACTCAACAACTTCGACAAGTTCAGCGACCTCAACTGTTCCGCGTCGTCGACATGCAGCGTCGGCTTGCGACTCATGACTGTCGCACTACAACAGAATGTCTCTCTGTCTTCCAGTCGACTGTAACGGTTGAACTTCCGAACTATCCTAACTTCTTTTGTAATTGAACGTAACGGGTAGGAACCCAAGCATCTCAGCATTCTATATAAGCATGCTTAATATTGTAATATACAAGTCATGATCTTATATCCAGTAATAGAGAAATCAGTTCGCATTCCTTCATATTGTCTGTGTATTTGTGTTTATCTTCATAGTGTATTCCTACTTTTCTTATTCTATTTCTTAAGCTTTCGCCATAATAGAACCGACTCATTCAGTCGAACTATTGTCCCCCTCGTGCAGTTGGGTGTAGCCAAATCATTCATTAAGTCTATGGGCATCGGATGACGGGAGCAATAAATGTGCATGGCGAGAGAGTCAAGGAGTCACTACATGGTGGGAAATGGTGGACTCCATGTTCATCTCCTCACACTCTGGAGTCTGGATGATCCTAGAAATCACCTGAATCTGGGGTTTTGGATAGACATCTTAAGTTGAAAGACTAAAGAGAATTGTATGATCCCTATGGGTGAATAGAACTTCTAAATTAAAATGTTTTACAAATACCCTAATATTTTAGTTAACAACCAAAGCCTTTTTACGATAGGAATCATTTTCACTATACAAGGCATTGAGTTTGGAATTAAGCACACTCAAAAAGGAAAGGAAAAGACATTAAAGGTTATCGAGTTGAAATTTTAACTATTGAAGGCTCTATTTTTTTCACAATAACATTACAATTTTATATTGAAAATATGCAACTGAATCATATAACAAAAAATTACAATTGATGAATTAACCAACTTAGTAAAAGATGGAAACTACCAATATTGGGCTTTATTTTTTCCTAGTAATTCTATCAAAACATGGATTACATGGATAAATGCAAATGAACTAAGAGAATAATATAATAAAAAATAAGAGATGTCTAAAATGAGTTCCAAGTTCAATTCCATGTCATCATTAACTAATGAACTAGGAGAATCATATAATACAAAAAATACATCTAAAATGAGTTCCAATGCCGATTCCATGTCATCGTTAGCTAGTAAACTAAGAGAATAATATAATACAAAATAATACATGTCTAAAATGAGTTCCGATGTCGATTCCATGTCATCATTATCTATTGGGGTGGAAGGAATTTTTTTTTCTTAACAACTATTGTCCATTCCTCCTTTGGATCTTGGATAGCTGTATCAAGTTCTTGTTGCTCACCTTTTACCTGATATTGGCCATTGTTCTCTTGTGTTTCTTCTTCTTTCTCTACTTGATTGGTTCAACTCACTTGGGTATGGGGGGGTGATTTGGGAAATATTTGTCTTTTATAAGGGAATGGGGTTTGTCATCCTCACCAACAAAGGCTTCTACAAATCCTATGGAAGAGGCGATTGGGATATATTCTTGACTTCATGAACATGTGCTACAACTATAGGGGGAACCGATTGACTTGTTTGTGAGGTAGAAGGTTGGGTGGATGTTAAGGGGTCCTTATTAATCAAATGACATGTTTTCATTGTTCCGACCCACCAAGTAGGTTTCTAATGACATTTTCTTGAGTGGCTAACCTTTGATATATTGTTACAATGGGTGACAATGTACCCTCTATAAATCATGCTCTGCGATGAAAAAACAACTTGTTTATAATCCAACTTTCAAGTTCATATGTAATCCTTAGAGGCAAAATTGACTTTGACGGAAAGCCTTTGTTGAAGTCCATGTATATTTATATGCACACATATGTAGTCGTACAATAATGCTCCATCTCCTCACTTTTTCAATGGAATTTACCTAAAGCATTTATGTTGTCACTAAGCAAATAATAACCCTAAAAATGTAGAGGTAGATTAGGAAGCATAAGCCATATGAAATCCATGGAGAGGGAATCCATCATTGGGTCAAAGATTGGAGTCTAAGGCTTCCTGTAGAGGCTAGATTTGCCCCATAACCAAGGGAGAAAGTTGAAGATTTGGTATCTATCCTTTTCGATGTTGAACTCCACAATGAAAAATCCTTTTGCATATGGGTAAATATAATATTCTTTATGGATTGTTGGTTTATAGGTGCTAGATATCCACTGTGAAGGTTGGAAAGTTTAGGCTAGAGGCCATTAAATATGCAAAAAAAATTGTTATCCTTGTAAAAATATGACTTCTTTGCAACGAATATGGATGGAGCCAGAGCTTCCTGTACCATGTGGATCCTAGGGATTTGGATTCCACTTGAGCCCCCTTTTATCACTATTAGAAAGAAATATCAGGAGATACAAAGATATGGAATGCACTTGTAATATTTGGAGGAGAGTTATGATTGAGCGATCTAGGAAATGAAGACACTTTTGGAGATGTCATGAAGGGAGTCATGGCCATGCGTAGGGATGCTAGTAAAAAAGAAACTTGCATAAAAGAGGAGAGGATATACATTAAGGGGTGAAAGGAGGGGCAAGGTGAGTTTAGAGAGGGGGCCAAAGGGACCATTGGATGTCACCATTGCTGGCTAGGGTCAAATCCTAGCCTCCTCCCTTGATAAATTTGTGAGCACCATCATTTGTTGTTAAAATTATGGTCGTAGCCATAACAATTAGTGTCTAGGATTAAGTATGACAAGGGGGAGAGCATGTTAAGAGCATGTTAGAGTCCTACTCTAACTTCCCAACTTGAGGTTGCCTAGGAGTTAGTTAATTAATGCACACAATCATCTTCTTTGAATAAGGCACATTATATATTATTGGATAGTTATTTAATATAAAATGGTCGCTCTTCTTAAATAAATCCCATTAGGTATTTGGTACTCATTAATGATGGGACCACATGTAGTTAAGTTTTTTCTATCAAGAATACATTTATAAAGTTAGGAGACTATGACATGTTTTGTTGAGTATTATTGTATTTGAAGTTTTCCTCCGCGAAAGGTCACCTCACCTTAAGAGGCAAGCGAACACTGCTTTCTTTCTTTAGACTATCATAATACAAGGGTATATTTCACACATTTCATCTTATTTGTCACTCGTATCTTTTTTTTGCATTTATAATCTATATATACTTGGTTTTTGTTTCATGTTTAAGGGTTAAGGAACTTACACCGCATTTGACCACAAACTCTGGGTGACATCATGACAACCTTTAGTGGTTGGATGTCCTCGTGGGTATTTAACCTTTGTAGTAAAAGAACCTCATTCCTCATTGATTGTTCCAACCCCTTTGGTGTATTGGAGGATTTATTCTTATTCTTGACATTCCCAACCTATTTAATCTAGCAATTAGGGAAGACTTTCCTAATATTTAGATAAAGGGCTTATTGTTCCTATTTTTAAAAGCAATAACAATAAATCCTTCAAATTATAGGATGATTGTAATAAGGCTTCTTCTCTAGCTAAGTTGTATGGATTAATATTAAAGAATAATATTAGATCATGGCTTGTACTCTCAGGATTATAGTTGAAGATTGTTCAAAAGATAAGATTAATATCCTTTGTTGTTTTGTTGGACTAAAAAATATCTTGATACAATTCCTATAAATAACCTCTAAAATAATCTAGAATATATCAGGGTTCCTTTTGGGATGACGGCTATAGTAACAAGGTCTTATGAGAGGGTCATTACCAATTTTTAAAATAGCTAGGGTTAGTTAGAGGAAAACAATTGCAATATAAGGGTTAAGCAAGGTTGTGCTTTGTCGCTTACACTTTTTTGTATTTATATTGACAAGCTATAGGATTGGTTGGAGGTAGTAAATTGTGCATGCATTCCATTAGTAGGGTTAGTCATTGCATGTTAGTAAAATATATAAAAAATAGAATCAAACAAAAATAACAATAGAACATGAGATTTATGTGGAAACCTTGTTATACAGGGCAATGACAATTTCAATATTTTACTATCACTCAACAAAAATCTTATATTGCTTTCTTATATATCTCTTATGTTACAACGCCAGGGGACACTTCCATTTTATACAATACATATGAGGATTCCAGAAGGAACTGGAATATACTATATGGGTCTAGAAATTTTCACCTTGGGTCTCCGCCCATGCACCCCCACCTCCGCATGGCCAACACATATGAGTAGTGTGTGGGCCTAGTTGAGAGATCTATGGAAAGGATATAGAGATCTGGATATTGATTTAATCTCCTAACATTTTCCCACTTGAATTCAATATACAATAAATTCCTTGCCAATGTTTTCCACTCGAGTGCCATTGCCCAATGTTCCCTTCATCACATTTTCAGCAAGCCCAGAGAAGTTTTGCACCATTCAAACTTCTCTGTAGTGACAGGATTTGTAAGCATATTTGCAATATTCTCATCAATATCAATTTTCTCCAACAAGATCCTACCTTCTTCCACCACTTTCCTTATGAAATGGTATTTAATATCAATATGCTTCATGTGATCATGAAATTATGGATTCATCACTAAGTGAATAGCGCTTTCACTATACAGTAAAAAGTGATCTTCCCTTGCATCATCTTGAATTGATCCATCAATCGCTCTAGCCATATTGCGTCTTTACTAGCCTTATTTGTTGCCACATATTTTGCCTAAGTGGTTGATGAAGCCACGACTGGCTACAACTTAGATGTCCAACTTACAAATACACCAACAAGAATGAAATTTTATCCTGTAGTAGACTTTCGTCCATCTCTGTCTCCATCAAAATCAAAATCTACAAAACCTTTAATTTGTAAATATGTCGATTTGCAGCAAATATTAGCGTCTGAAGCACCCCTTAAATATCTAAGTATCCACTTCACAACATTCCATTGTTGTTTACTAGGATTCCCCATGAATCTGCTAACCATTCCCACTGCTTGAGCTATCTCCGATCTGGTTCTCACCATGGTGAACATGAGGCTTCCTACTACTGATGAAGATGGTACACAAGACATACTTGTCTTCTTTGCTTCTGTGCTAGGATATTGTTCGGAAGACAACTTGAAGTGTTCAGGAAGTGGGGTACTAACTGGTTTTGCATTCTACATATTGATGCATTGCAACATATTTTCTATACATGAATTTTGACTTAACAATATCTTCCCACTTGTTATGTTCCTGTGTATCTTCATCCCTATAATTTGATTTGCTACTCCTAAATCCTTCATTTCAATCCAACCGAGTCTTTAGATCAATGATTTTCTTCATGTTGGGGCTTGCAACCAACATATCATCAACATAGAATAGCAAGAAAATAAAACTGCCATTATCAAAGCTCTTATAATATGCACAATGGTCAGCTTCACTTCTACTAAAAAAATTGGCTCTTCATGAAGTTGTCAAATTTTCTATACCATATCCTTGGTGCCTGTTTAAATCTATACATAGATTTCTTAATTTTTCAAACCAAATGCTCTTTGTCTCTTTCTTTATATCCCTCAGGCCGATCCATATAAATTTTTTCATCAAGATCACGACGCAGAAAGGCAGTTTTTGTATCTAGTTGTTCCAATTCTAAATCTTGTTCTTCTACAAGTGCAAGTAAAACCCTTACAATATTAATATTCACAACCAGAGAGAAGATTTCATTGAAATCTATATCCGACTTGTGCACATAGGCTTTTGCTACCAAGCGAGCTTTATAATGTTCCAACAACCCATCGTTGTTTTTCTTTACTTTATACAACCATGTATTTCCAACAACTTTTCCTCCTGGTGGGAGATCCACAATTGCCCATGTTTCATTCTATGCAATGCTCTCATTTCTTCATCCATGAATTTCCTCCATTTATCTACATTCATAGATTCTCTAGCTTCCTGAAATGAACTAGGTTCACCATCATCAGTTAACAAAGCAAAAGAAGATTGAAAATAAGGAGAGTACCTTTATGGGCATCTCTTGGGACGTGTAGATATTCTAAGTTGTGGCTATTGAGCTTGTTGTTTTGTATGCTGATCGGAAGCTTCATTTTCATCATCACTCACTTCTACTTCAATTGGTACAATCTCACGTGTCTGTTGTACCTCCTTCCTTTGCATGGATTTTTCATTAAAAATCACATCTCGGCTAACAATTATCCTATGGTCGGTAGGATCCCACAATCTATACCACTTTACTATATTATCATAGCTGGGAAAGCACATTTCCTTGACTTTGGGTCAAGCTTGGACCTCTTTTCTTTAGGCACATGGGTGAATGCATCCAAGCAAAAACTACACAATTGAGAATAATTAATTGGCTTACCACACCAAACATCCTCTAGAATATTTCCATCTGATGTAGCTATAGGTTATTTGTTAATTAGATACGTAATTCTATTAACAACGTCTACCCAAAATCCATTATTCAATCCATATGCACTAAGCATGCTTCTTGCATGTTCCATGGTTGTGTGATTCATCCATTGAACCACACCATTTTTTTGTGGTGTGTATGCAGCAATCTTCTTGTGCTTAATTCCTTCCTACATACAAATTTGATCAAATTTCTTGGATCAATATTCTCCTCCATTATCAGATTTGACACATAAAATAGACTCGCCCAAAAATTTCTCTACTCGTGCCTTGAACTCTTTAAATTTCTCGAAGGCTTCTCCCTTATTTTTTAGAAAATACACCCACACTCTTCTAGAATAATCATCTATAAAAGTCAAAAAATATATAGTGCCATTTATGGACAAGTGGGGAATGGTCCAAATATACATAATGAATGAGTTGCAAAAGATTAGATCTTTTATCATAGCTAGCAGTAGACTAAACTCTCTTCTATTTACCAAAAATACAATGCTCACACAAGTCTAAATCACTAGACTTAATCTGAGAAAGCATACATTGATCATGCATAATTTTCAAACCTTTTTCACTCATATGTCCAACTCATTGATGCCACATCATCACTGCATCCAGAACATTCCCTAAGCCTGCTACTACTAGATGATTTGTCACTGTATCACCACATAAAGGTCCCATAATATTCTCCTCTTGCTACCATGAGGGATCCTTTGGTAATTTTTCATCGATTGTCACCGAAGGTAGTAGAATACCCCAACTTATCATCTTGATTGAGAGCAAATTCTTCCATAGATATGGTACATTTTGTACATCACATAGATTCCTTTATTTTCCTCCATACATCTTGATCTTAATGTCCCCTCTTCCAACAATTTATAAAGGATGATCATCACCCAAGTAGATCATTCCACCACTATAGGGATGGTATTTGGAAAACCAGTCTCTATGTGGAGACATGTGGAAAGATGCAACTGAGTCCAAAACCCAAGCATATAATAGGGATATGTTGCTATAGAGTTAGAAATCCTCACATATTGTTGTCTCTTTTGAATCTACTGTACTAGCTTCAACTAATGGTTGATCTAGCTTTTCATCCGTCTTTTCCTTCTTCAGATACCAATAGTCCTTCCTTAAGTGCTATGGTTTCCCACAATTATAGCACCTCCCTTTCTTGCATCCTCTGGACTTGTATATACTATGATCTCCCTTGTTGACCCCTTTCACTAGATAACCCTCTCACAGATAGGGCTTCACTAGTAGAGGGATCCATAGATGATTTTCACCTCAACTCTTCTCCTAGTAAAGCAATTACCACCTCATCAAATTTTAGAGTTCTTGATGATGAGTTAGTGATGGTCACCACCATATGATCCTAGGTATCCGAGAGTGGACATAGTAAAATGATCACCCTGTCCTCATCCTCCACCTTTACACCAATTTAGAGAAGTTTTTTTATTAGGGTATTAAACTCGTTCAGATGATTTTCCATGGTTGAACCCTCCTTCATTCTTAGATGAAATAGTTGTTTTTTTAGAAAAAAATTATTTGCTATCAATTTAGTCTCATACAACTACCCAAGTTTGAATCTCTCAAAGGGATTTTGTGGTTTTTTCTTTAGCAACATTGAACAAGACAAAGTCTTCTAGGAAAAGGCGAATTGTAGAAATCACCTTTCTATCAAACATTATCCAACCCTCATATGGAATGCAACTCATTTTTTTTGCAACCCATTTAAATGCTAGGGTTTGGTCATTTTGAACCAACAAATCCTCCACCTTAATATTCCATAGGGAGACATTCTTATTGTCAAACTTCTCAATCTTGAAATTGGTTAAACCTCCTATCATTGTTGCAACTCCCACTCGCAGAAAACCCCATGCTTGTGATTTTTCAGGCTTTGATACAAGATGTTAGTAAAATATATAAAAACATAAGCAAACAACAATAATAATAGAACACAAGATTTATGTGGAAACCTTGATTTACGCAGGTAAAAACATGGGGCAATGGAAGCTTTGATATTTTATTATTACTCAACAAAAAAATTACAATGGTTTCTTCTATCTCTCTTGTGTTACAATTCCAAGGCGCACTTCCCTTTTATACAATACATATGAGGGTTCTAGAAGGAACTAGAATATACTATAAGGGTCTAGAAATTTTCGCTTTGGGGGCCCATCCCGACACCCCTGGAGGGGGGGCTTGGTGGCCCCCATCTAGCTCGCCTTTGCACCTGATGCATATGAGCAGCACGTGGGCCTAGTCGAGAGCTCTACATGAAGGATATTGGAGATTTTTATATTTGTTGTATCTTCTAATATTTCCCTCCTACTATATGTAGGATTTTATTTCCCTTTTAGCAAGGTTACCCTATATCCTTGATAAGAAATTTAAAATTATCAAAGTTTTTTTTACTAAACTTCAAGATGTCTATAAATATAAATGAATCAAAGGTAATGTTCATTAAATCATATCAAACCATATACCCTGATTTTGTTTATGGTAATATAAACTTGGAAGAAGTCCATTTTTTAAGTATATCGAAATTAATTTTCATCAAAAGCTAAATTGGATTTATGATGTTTAAAAAAAAATAAATGGAGGTTGGAAAACTTAGTTTCATCTTGAGAACAATTGCAAAGATGCAAAAAAATGGTCTTGGAAAAAAATGAGGTCCTCTTCCACATCCTTGTTACTTTGGTGATTCTATATGGCTACGAGGTTTGGGATATAATATTTCTAGGGAAACATGGAGGAAAATTGAACAAATCTACAAGCGATTTACAATAAATAACCTTAAAATAAGTGCAATACACCTTATCCTATCCTCCTCTTAGAAGTCAATTTCTCACCCATTGTGAGTAAGGTTGATATTAGGTGCATAATGTATAAGCACACTCTAATTATCATGAAGAATGAGAGGCTTCCTATGATTACTTCAAACATCGGTAAAGTCAAAGACTCAAAAGAGGTTGGATTAGAGATGCAACCATTGTAAACAGTGGATAAGGATGCTCTCCAAGACATCACTATTGTTAAAAATAATATTGTAACTATGTTCAAAAAGAGAATTGCATACTCAAAATAAGAGAAAATTGAATGACTGCAACAAAATCATGAACCCCAAGTTAGAAGATCAAATTATCTTGTCATTAATGCTAGCTCAAGGAAGATAATAAATATTACAAAGATAAGAACAAATTTGCATAAGCTTCATAGCGAAATAAAAAAGCGCCGAACAAAACCTAAAACACTTTGGCATGAAAGAATTAATAAAATCTATGAGACGATAAATGTAGAGGACGAAAATCACTTTCTCTTGGAATGTGTAGCCCACAAAGACATTAAATCTAGTTTTCAAACATTTATAATAATAAAAAAACAAACTCCATAATTTTTTAACTCATAAATATCAAAGAAATCCTGGTAAATTCATTTCCAAGTTATTCAATCATAAAACAACTCGATAAACAAAATATTAATTTATAAAATCAAAACTTTAAAATTAATCTTCATGGACGATACACACCATTATCAACACCATTAAATTATCTTAAGACTTTCTTTTTTCACGAAAAAACCCAAAAGCATCAAATAATAATGTTTGTATTAATGTGAAAACTTGGGATCGAATCCCTCAAATGTGCATGACTATAAATATTTCCTTGTAAATATATAAAGTATTTCTTAATTTAAAAAATAAAAATAAAAATAAAAAAATAAACAACCAAAAAACTCTACAAATTCATGATAACGATTCATATACTACATTTATGTATTTTGTTTAAAGTATTTCTCAATTTAAAAAAAAAAACAAAAAACTTTACAAATTCGTGATCCCTATACTATATTTATGTATTTTGTTTAATCAAATAACACATGTATAATAGATATATAACATAAAATCATCTTTATATATATACATATGAATATGAATGTGAATGAGAAATAAATAAAAAAATAAAAAAAACATGCCACCTTTTCGAGAATAACATGTATAAGTAACACATTGTCCAACAAATCCTTAACTCAAAGTATCATTAGAAAAATATTACATAGTATGCCATCGGTCAAAAAAATCCCTGGCCCAAAGTATCTTTATAAAAATATTTCAAAGTAGCCTCTCCCATAGTAAAAATGTCACGTAATGCACTTAGTCCATGAAATAAAAAAAATAGGTTTAACAAGCCATGTCCTATATTAAAAAGCAAAATAGAATATTATGGCATTGATGATATCGATGCCCACTTTCATAACTTTGACCAAATTGTTTAGAAAATCAAGGAGCATCTAAGAAATATTTAAGTATGAGTGTAGGTGGTATGTGAAATTTTCACAACTTTGACCAAATTGTTTAGAAAATCAAGGAGCATCTAAGAAATATTTAAGTATTAGTGTAGGTATGTGAAAAAATAGTGTGCAATTGAAGTACAAAAGATGGAAGCGTGAGAGGAAAAGTGTGGGTGGGACAAAATATTATACATAATATCTAATGCAGGGAAGAAATCATGTGGTAGCAAAGGATGGAGTACATAGATGATGTGAATACGGAGTGCAACTATGAGTGTGTAGGAATATAATGATAGGAGAACAACATTACAAGCCGTTGAAATAGAGAGTTGGCCAAAAGCCAGAGAAAGGGCAACGAGCTTTACTCTAATTTGTAATGTGTAATCTATGTATACTTAATATAATATATGAATAAATCATTGAGTAATTTGGTTTTATATTTCACAAGCTGTTGAAATAGAGAGTTGGCCAAAAGCCAGAGCAGAGAAAGGGCAACGAACTCTACTCTAACTTGTAATGTGTAATCTATATATACTTAATATAATATATGAATAAATCATTGAGTAATTTGGTTTTATATTTTTATATCAAATTGAATGTATATGTAGTGTTTGTGTTATCTAAGTGTTATAGGTTTCAATACGACATGAGAAGTTGATCAATTCGACAAATCATGGCTTGCTATTAGTTTTAATTTTTTTCTTTTATCTCAAAGGATAGAGTGTATAACATTAAAGGATAGAGTGCACAATATTGAAGGATGTAAACAAGAAGCAAGGAGTGTGATGATGAGTGTACAAGATGAGAACAATAGAATATTACTTTGAGAGATTGAAATAACACTTAGAAGGAGAGAACATGACAATAAATGATCATATTGGATACAAAGCATTTGACAAGAAAATGAAGAGTTAGTTATGAAGATACAAGGCATCGATTGCAATCATAAATACGATGATAAAGCCAATTGGGTCTAGCCTAAGTGGTTGTGGTATAGAGTGTTATCCTTCTCACCCAAATTCTATTTTTATAAGTGACTCTGTTAAACTTATAATGAAAATATTGTTGTGATAACCTTATGCCCTAAAAAAATTAGTGTTTACCATAGATACTATACTTGAAATGAGGAAAAATACATGGAAATTTCCCTAAACATTGTTACTTAAGAAATATAATGATAATCATTAAATACAATGTGTTAGGCTTAATTAGCATATAAGAAATTTATAATTTAAAATTGACCAAAAACTAAAGTAGAAAAATCCCTATTCTCCATAATGTTTGAATAAACAATTAATAAATAATAATGTATAAAATATATGAATAAATCATTACCCATCACTAGGTAATCTAGCTTTGTATTGTTGTATTATATTGAATGTACATGTCCATGTTAGTTAGCCCTATCTTTAGCTTTCAGTGTTGCATCAAATTTAGATGGAAATAAGTTTGAATCATTTTTAGCAATGGCATATGCAAGGATACTAGTTTTGCTTTTGAATATACACAATTGAATTATTAAGGTACAAAGTGCCAATTCATAAGTTAGTTATTTGTATTTAGATTTTTTAAATTATTTTATTGAGTTAGTTTAAAGTATTTTTTAATTTTAAATGGATATTTTTAATATTTTTTTGTTATTTTTTTTAAATGACTTATTTGTGATTATATGTTAAAATGATAATTTTTTTAATTGATATATATGTTAATTTTGTAAAAATCAAATCTTTGCAATTTTGAAAAATTTAAAATATATATTTTTTACAGGAATTTAAGAATTTTGTCATAAAGATTATCTTAATTACTTTAAGATCTTTTTGCGCCTTTCAAAAATTAATAAAATAAAAAGTATTAAAATTTTAAAAATGGAAAGTGAGATATAAGCCATGATGAAAACAAATTTACCATGTTCCTCTTATGGTTATGGTTTACCCTAGTCACCAACAACATGTTGCAGATCACTGTTGCACATGAAGCTTGTAAGCAAAACTACTTCCATGCTTGAACAATAACAAACTGTGGGAGTGACGATGGTGAGAAACTCACCCACCCAAGCAGATCCGAAGGAATGTTTTTCATTTAAGATCGAAGCATTCAAGCTACTAGTTAACTCATCGAACCCAAGCAAAGGATCTCAAACTATATGTGATAGATTCATAAAACGACTAGAATCCATCACCTAGTTGGAACTCCAATCCCAGATCCATGGAAAAAATTGCTCAGTATGTTCAAACAAGATTTGATTAGAAAGCTTATAGTCCTCTCACCTAGCCCAAGGACTATTGAGATGTGGATAATAGAATATTGGTTACACAAGATAAAAGGACAAGTAACTCTTTTGCTTATGGCCAAGGGTATTTTGTGTTTCTATTCCCAAATAGGGAGGATATAAATTTGATTTGTTCACCGTGGAACTTCTTTCATGTGATCTCAAGAAATGTTCTTAACCCATTGGTCCCTAGATTTCAACCTAGAAGAGGAGATCACAACAACCCATGTATGGGTCATGTTACCCCACCTTCCAATAGTATTTTGTGATGAAAGAACCATAAGAGCCACATGAGACACACTTGTTTGATTCATTGATTGAGATGAACCAAAAGGGAATGCGTACACTTGTGCTAGAATATGCCTAGAAGTGGATTTGGAGAAGATATTTCCAGAGATGCTGAAAATAAATATGGATTGTTAGAGGAACCTACAAGAATTAGATAATGAGCAACCCCCCTTCAAGCGAAACTCTTGGCATTAGTATGAGAATTTTGCTAAAATTTACCCAAGGATCAATAGGATCAAATCTTCCTAAGTAGCTTCCAAAATCCTCATGTCAAATAGGAAAAAATCCATTTAGGTCAATAAATAACAAGCACATAAAACAATAGTCTAAGGTGCCTCCAAAAACAAACATGACTAAAGAAGGATCACCCAAAGGGAACATCAACAAATTTGATGTCCTTGAAAATTTAGAAGTCACGGGAATGAAAGCTAAGTGGTGGAGAGTCATATAACCTAGGAACTATTATCACACAACTTGTAGTTTCCCCTTTGGGATGATCCTATTCAGGATAGTAGAGGAACCATGCAACTAAAGAGGTGAACCAAGAGAATCTCAATCCATGGAATGGATCGGTTGTCACATCGATCAAGACTCTCTTCGCTTTAGGTCATTGAAATCCAAGTGACAAAGGGGGAGACCTTGATCTAACATAGGAGGAAATATCTAAAGCTAACACACTAGATCAAACTAAACAAGTAGAGTACGTAAGGTGAGTGGCTGATGAAACCCTAGATCTGAAGGGTAAAGCCACTAGGTGAATAGTATTCGAGTTGGGAGGCTTATGATTATGAGATAATCAACCCGATATGTTTATTTTAGTGACTTCAAGGTTTAGCAAAGGATCCAGGATCTAAGTGTTAGTTTCAATAGTCAATGCTACTACCCTGGGGGGATTGAGGGTGAAAATTAATGAAATGCCCAAAATGGTGAATTGACGATGATTTAATGCTCACTAATACTTGATTTAGTTAGCTTGAGAAAGGATATAATAGTGATCCGGATTTTATGAGCAGAACGAAATGAATACAGATTATTATCAGATGCTTAACACAAAATAACAGAGATATAATAAAACTGGTTTTCTATTCAATAAGGGAATAAGCTAAAACTGTAAAATGCATCGGAAAACAAGCTTGCTGGAATGGTGGCGGCTTATCTCTGAGAAGAGATGTGACGGCTGCGCTCATTTGCAAGAAGATGAATACAAAGAGAGGCACAAAGGGCCTATTTATCATAAGCATGGGGGAAAGAATCCCAAACATCCAAAAGCCTAACCCTAGGAGATGAAGCACCAAAAGTCATGTGGGCCCCGTTTGGGTAAGTTAGTACATCAACTTCCCGGGGTCGTAACTTTTGAATACGATATCCATTTGGGGCACATAATAGCTCATTGGAAAGATCTATTCAAGGATTACAAAAAGGGTCGGCAAATCTCAAGTCTGGCATGTGATAGGGGTAGGTCCGTAGTACTCATATTTTCCCGACCATTCAATGCCGAAAAAACGTTGTTTAGGGCCTCAAAACGGCTCCAGAAGTTTAGGACCTGAAAACGGCTAAAAATAGTAAAGTACTAAAATTGCCAGAAAATTGTTTTGAGCCAGTTGGAAAGGTGGGTGGCCACCGATATCCACCTGGATCAAATAGTGTCTAAGCTCACAAGCAAAAGTGGATCACAAAAAAAATGAAAGATGGACAAAACCTAGGAGGGCGAATTTCCAAAAGACAAGTGACTTTCCTATTGGGAAGATGGAGTCCCCTAAAGATGATGCCTCAAAGAACCCTCTTAGCTTTGGGGGGGAGTAAAATAACCCAGAAAGGATTTGTCGTAAAACCAAGTTAAGCAACCCAGAGGATTTTTATAAATGTTAACTTAGGGTTTTAATGTGGATTTTGCAGATGACAAATGGATAGAGAAATAAAATGGAAGAGAATCACTTGTAAAAACTTACCTGGTGATTGTAAATGTTTTCCATATGATGAGCACTACCCCAGACAAGATCAAGTGAAATATATGTTGAACCCTCGTCTAGATGAAACACCTAGAGATCCTAGTGCGCCCCTCCTTCCTACCAAACAAAGGAACTCAATAAGTAATGCAAGAAAGATAAGCAATTACAAACGAAAGACAAATGATGAAAGAGTAAATAGTGTTAAGACAAAGATACTCCCTGTTAAACCAAAATTTGAGAGAGAGAAGCAAGGTGAGTCTCCTCTACAAGTGTGCCCCTCCTTAAATCAATCTCCCTGTTTGTAATTAAAAATGGACCCAAAAATATACAAGAGATATCACAAATATCTTTCAATGCATGAGAAATATAGTTTCAATCATCATATCTCACATTCATCCACAAAGACACAAGTATTGGAGCAGAAAAGATTTATTATATTCCAAAATTCTAGAGCCAAAAGTCCCCTTACAATGGTGGAGGCATCTCTCTTAAATAGATCGAGAGTGATGTCCACATTCTAACCAACTTTGATCCGACGATTGAGATTAAAAGATCATCAACGATGGAGATTTATTTTTACATAGATACATGGATCACTCATAATAGAGGGGGCACACTTTTGCCCAAGGATGCCTTAGGAAAGGAAAAATACATCATAATGAAATAATATAACAATGTGGGACATGATGGGGATCACCTTAGGGGCTCAATTTACCCTAGGAACCAACTTTAATACAGGACATCAAGATATAATATGAGAATAAATCAAATACCAAGGTGAGAGGCGTCCCTCATGGGGACGTCCTCCGTAGATGAACCAAAATAATAAATGTGGACCCCATGCTGAGAGATAATGATGGAGAATGTTCCATAGAGCCAAGATACATCATAATACATTGTCCCATACCATTCCCTAGACATGAATTAGCCAAATTGATTTCCTTGAGGTAGCCATGGTCACTTGATCATTTATAATTAACTGCATGAAATGCTCCATAAATATTTAATATGCCCATAACTTCATTTTCCGCTGCTCAGAATAAAAATATGAGTGCACCAAAAATTCCAAAAATAGAAATATGGTAATACTTATCACTCATACCCCCAAAACGCTTTTGGTGGAAGGCCCTCAAATATTTTTTTCAAAATTTGATAAAATTTGGTCCATTTCATTAAAAAATCACCCAAATACTGTATTGAACCAATTTTTGCATTTTTGGAGCACTGGAATGGTCTGAATGGCCTCCAAAGGCATCAAAACATAGCAATAGAATAACTGTAACCATATCCATTTCGGGACCTGTGTTGACCAAGTAAAAAATAACAAATATGATGCTTGATCTGTAATCTAATCAATCCAATATGTATAAGAGGTGAAAGATAATTCTCTTATTCATATTATTAGCCAACTATAACAAATGTAACATGATAATGGTGATAATTCAATAGATCCAATAAAGATAAGACTTACGTTAGAGTAAATAAATGATTTTTCATGAAGTCCTTTATACATGCTCACTTACAAACTTAACCAAATTGCTATGATGGGTGAGGTGAAAGAAACAAGGCTAGGACAAGGGGAATTGACCTTTGACTTTGACATAGTGATCTCTCGGAGGATAAAGGACAACATAGGATCCACAGTGACATGCATAAGATAGATGACAATAGGGAAATGAAGTGTCTCACAAATGGAATAAGTTGATTGAGAAGTGTCCCTTCAAATTTAGCAAGTTTCCTATAGCTCACATCCGAGCCTGATTCAGGCTCCGTGAGGATATTTTCTAGAACCACTGTACTAGGTGCACAGTCAACCGTAACTCTGAGGTTCTAGAGGACGCTTAGAATTAGTTGTTCCTTGATCCATCCCACATCCAAACCCTTGGGATCTGTGGGGAATAATCATTACATCAAATTCAAGGCCAACAGTCATTTAGATATTCAGTAAACATACATCTGCTTTCATTTGGCCAATTTCATATATGACCCTTTGGATTTCACATGTGCTTAAAAGCACAACTAACTGCAGATTTCATTCAGGGAACTTTGCATTTCATTTCAATTGCATTTCTTTGGATATAGCAAGATATACTTATGCATGTAATGATGATAGGATCACTTGCTTCAAGTCTATCTAACATAACTCGGGCAACTATCCAGTCTGAGCTCATGTCACAACACTAGCGGGTACTCCTCTCCCAGAAGTGAAGCATGGGGTCAATTGGTGTGAACCATCCATAATTAGGACCAAACATCGAGGGAAACCAACCAGAGAGGTCAAGGCTTTAGAATCCCAACTCACCTAGGGTCAGGACCCAACACCGTCGGGTTCCTTCGGCCCAAAAGGGTCAAGGATTCGACAAGGTCTATCACACAACTCAGAGCCAAGAAAAAAAACAACATGGAGTCTATCATATACAGAGGTCAAAGTGGGGGAAATCTCCTCAATCTCACAAGTCAAAGTCTCAAGTCAGGGATCAAACCAAAATATGGGAGATACTGGATGGAGGGAGATAGTGAAAAGGTGATTTCATACATAGCAAAGGCAAGGCTAAGTTTTCATAAGGTGGGAAATACTAGTGAGCATATAGAAAAGTATTAACATTTAAAATCATAGATAAACTCATAATAACAAGTCTATAAGAGCACTACAATACATACTCACCAAAATCAATTACCATGCCAAGTTAAGGCTAATAAGATGAGGAAGATAGTTTAGTAGCACCCAAATACACCTTTCCGGCCATGTACTTGTATATGATGATCATCATGAAATCAACTCCGACTGCTCATGGGGAAAGGGAAATGTACCAATTGCATGCTCTGCTACTCTGCAAAATGAACCATGGCTACGCCAAATATGTCTCAATGGGTCATCCAAGGCTAAGTCATGTCGTGGGATACCGGTGTTGATCAATAGAAATGGCTCTGACCGGCTGTACCACCGATCATCATTGGAAGAATGTGCTCAACACATTTGGGACTGGCACTGACTTGAAAATAAATATAGTCTGCTCCATCATGGTAGCTCTAGCTACAATGTATGTGATAATAGGAACCTCCCAAGGATGGAATCAAAACCCCCATTAAGACTTAAGGAGATCAAGAGGTTGTACCAAAAGAAGCATAAGATCAAGAGGTTGTACCAAAAGAAGCATAAACCCTCTAAGTCCCAATGACGAGTGAGGAAAAGAGTAATCAACCAACTCTAGAGTCCAAGGGCGAATTCATAAATGAAGAATGGACCCCAAGCACCTCCAACATTCCACTCATAAGTAGTAGAGACCCTCAAAATGGTAAGTCCCCCCTACTCTTGATCTCTCTTATATTAGCGCATTGAGAAAGAAGGCATCCTATAGCTTGCCCGCTTTGGAAAGAGGGAAAAAAACCAATTGAGAAAGTTAATAAATGGGAGGTGAAAAATATAAAGAATGATCTTAGTGTTTGCTTGATGATTTCTATCATTCAAAATTTTTTATGGATTTGCATGTGGGATTCTATACCTAGTATGTTTTGTTGTTATTTTAATATGTTAAGCAATACACTTGCTAGGCGTATAAAGGATGGAATTGGAAGGTCAAAAGTAAGGAATCCAAATTGGATGATAGACTAGATGCTTTGACCAAACTCAAAACTTTTATTACAATGTTGCTTGGTTCATTACACAACTTTTTCTAATATAAAATATAATTGTCATTGTGAAGTTTTTTTTAATAAAACATGAAAATGTAATTTAGTCAGTTTACTTTACAGAAGTTAAAACTTCAAGTTAAATACTTTCTTAAAATAAAATAGAAGGCAATGAATTTTCATTTCAAATAACATTCTAACAATATTACAAACAACTATCTAAAAACTACAAAAATAAAATAAGATATTGTTTAATATTTTCTTTCGTTAAAACCATACTGAAATATATACCACATTGAAATTTAAAAAAAAATGGTGTTGATGGTTCTGTATTTGCTAGCGCTAGGTTAGGGGAACCCTTATGAAATTTGGATCACTAGAAAACAACTACGCCCGCTGCTTTTGCTTCCTGTCCTTTTGACAACCCTTTACGTTTTTGAAGAGTACAAGTCATCAACACTTGTTGAGGACTCGACCTGGCTTGCCACGCTTTGCCTTGTTGAAAAATGGCAATCCCCTTTTTTATGGATTTCCCTACCAACCGCCTTTTAATTTTTTTGGGGGGAATATGTTGTTAACGAGGGGAAGATAGGTTGGGGGTGGGAAAGCGGGGTGGGGGAGTTTTTTATTTATATTTTTATGTTCATTTTTTAATGTCTTTTTTTTTTTTAATTTAGTTTTAGTTTATAATTTTTATTTTTATTTTTGTAAATAAGCAAATTTTATATTAATATAATATAAAAAAATTACAACCGTGGTTCTTTCACCTTTCTATCTATCGGTCTGAAACAACACTAGAATAGTCTAAGAACCTAAAACAAAATCACCCCTAGGGTCCCTCCCCCAAAGGAGAAAACAGGGCATCCATGCTTCCAACTACTTTCCATGGCCCCAAGAATTAGTCAAAACAAAACACAGCCTAAGGGTTGGACATGATTATTCACCGCTATGCTAGTAAACTAGATGTAAACTCCCCGACCCATCAAAAGCACTAACCCGCTTAAGCGACCGAGACGAAACACAATATACATTAACCAAAAACATAGACCTACCAAAGCATGAGTCGACAAAGGGGCGTTACAGCAGCTGGTCCTTCACCAACGGAGGGATCTCACACACGCCACCCGAACCACCACATACCTTCCTTCTCTTGTTTAGTTCGTACATTGACACATAAGAAAATATACACATTTGCGGGAGAAATGGTATGCCCAACTCTTTCCCAATCACGTCAATCTTCATGTGTAGGAGGTGCGTATCAGTATACAACTCCTTCCAGAATGCTAAAGGGATTTCATCCCCACCTTGCTTCTCCTCTCATTCAAGAAGAACTCGGCTCAAGAGGCCCTTAATGACCTAGTGAAGCATGACCATTTTTTCATACAAGCCCTGGTGAGCCTGGGTCTTGTATCCAACTCTCTAGCACCGCGACATCCAGCTTCGGCAAATTCTCTAGAACCTCGTGCCAGAATCCATTTTTCATCATCTTCAGATCCGCCCTAATCGATAGGGGAATGGACATATAGTAATGCTAGGCCACCTGCGCAGCCCTAGTCTATTCACAACTCGCCCGCCTCTTCCGTTATTTCTTCAGGTTCCCTGATGTCCTAGCAGGATCCATAATGGCCATGATGAACACATAGAACACTCTGCCACCTTCCTTCACACTGCAGAAGGAAATTGCACCTCCAATCGTAGGTCCAATGGAGCCCCCCTTCGACGATTAAAAACAGACCCACATAGACCAAAGGATACGACAGATACACAGGAGGAAATTCCCATTAATGGGGAAAAGACCTTCCCGTCCAGACTCGGAAATCCAGAGCGTGTCACACCAGTTTCCATAATTGCACCCATCAGCAACCACCCGATCCTCGTCCCACCTTCTTCTTTGTTCACCGCCCTCTACACCCTGTTAGTACTCTTAACATCTTGGTAGATCACCCACTGGGTAACCTGCCATTCCACCTGCCCTCATAAAACCACACTCATGGCACGTGTCGACTCGACCTTGCATGCGTTTGACTAGATCTACAAGGGGATTGCCAAGCTTTGCCTTGTTGAAAAATGGCAATCCCTTTTTTTATGGATTTACCTATCGACCGCCTTTTAATTTTTTTGGGGGGACGATGTTGTCAATGAGGGGAAGTGTAATGTCCCTTCTTAGGAATTTTATTAAAATGGCAATTTTTCACTTTTTTCCCTAGTTTGACCTTTGACTAGTTTGGATCTCTAGGTCCCAAATTTGCCCCAAATGATCCCAAATCTTCTGAGAAGGTATATGAATGATATTAGAACATAAATATGTGTTTCAGGGATGCCTTTGGACCTTTAAAATACTTCTGCAAATCCTCTTTCAATTATGATCAATGTAGGTAACTTTACTAGTGATTTCCCTTTGACTAGTATTGGTCTCTAGGTCTCAAATTGACTCCAAATGCCTTCAAATATTCAAGGAAGGTGTATGAATGATATTAGAACTTTAATATGATGTTTATGGATGACATATGGCCACCAAAAGACCTCTGCAAACTCTCTTAAGATTCTGGACCAATTATGCAATTTTACTAGTAATTTGGGGTTCAAATCCCCATGGGGTAAGTACTTAAAATGGCTTCCCAAATGCCTCCAAACCCACTCAAATTTATGAACAAAGGTATGTAAGGTCTTAAGTATGTTATTAAAGTCTCATATGCACCATTAATAGAATATTACAACTGTTCTCACCCTCTCCCATTCAACTGCAAAAATCTTTAATTCGACCCTTGGGGAAATGGCACTATTTCACCTCCCAATACAACTAAACTGAGTAAAAATGCTTTAAATGATCAAGTACAGTACATGAAACTTGTAGAAGAAGTCCATGGCATTATATTTATCACAATTCGAAATCATCAGCATTACATTGATTCACAACAAGGTAGTGGGGAAATGGCACTATTCTTTCATTAAAATTGAGATTTATACATTTCTACTTGGAATTTCGACCTGAAACTTTCTGGAGATGAAGAACAGAGTATTTAATTCATATTAAAAAATAAATGGGGCATTAAAATCTCCCCCAAAGAGTACAATAGCTCACCAAAAACGCCCTCCCTCAAGGATCAAGAATATGCCATCAAAAGTGGAAATGGTTGAAGGAGTGAGCTGCAATAGAAGAAACCATGAGCTTCCCTGTAGCTTACACCTGCAAATAAAGACTCCATTAAAGCTCCAAATGAAAGTTCTGAATGGCCTTTCCAATTACCAACTTGGATGGGAATCTTTCACCCTCGAAATTGGCCAAGGCAAGAAACTAGTCATCCACTAGCTCTCCCTCTTCACAAATGCAATTGCAAATTCTACAAATGATCAAAAGCTGTTTTCATTCTTTGTTATTGACATTTATAGACTTCTAATGTCCTCCATGGGTTGAATTCCTTCCAAGAGACTCATGCCAACTCAAGTTGGGAAGAGATTCCAAAGAACGCCACTTGTACAACAATTCCTAGTCTCCCACTTCCACCAAATCACATGTGGAAGCATCTTAGCTACCCTAACACCCTTGAGCGCCCTCTTGGAGTCTATTTTTAGCCCTGACATGTCATATATGTCATATTTCAGCCTTCAGGTCTGATTTGTGTCATAGGTGTCATAGCATCTTCATCATTGTTGTCATAGAGCTAGGGAATCTAGCCCAAGTGTCTCACTAGCTCCAAATTGCCTCTTCCTCTTCCATGGGAGTTACTCTTCCTCTATATTTCAACCTTGGATGAGTCATGCAATGAATAATACCTTTTGGACTCCCCCAAGTATGTTACCATTCACCTTGAATTCGAATTGGTGAGAGAATGATGCCAAGTGTAGTGGGGAAATCTAGCCATATGTGGGTCCCACTTCCTCCATGTGTCTTCATGATGAAATGCCACTTTGATTTTCACTTGTATATATTTATTTAGCTCCTTTATTAAATATTTATGCCATTCTAATGTTCAAACATCATTTATTATCCCCATTATTCCAAATCCCAAAGCTTCCACCCCAAACCTAGGAAACTAGTAATTTTCCTCCTTGGCAATTATTTGACCTTTAGCATCAATTTGACAAACTCTAATGAATAGGGCCATTGTGACCCAATACCAAATTTGGGACATGACAGGAAGCTAGGTTGGGGGATGGGAAAGGTGGGTAGGGGAAATTTTTTATTTTTATTTTTATGTTTATTTTTAATGTCTTTTCTTAATTTATTTTTAGTTTTATAATTTTATTTCTCAAAAATTGTTTTTAAGTTTTTTTTTTAATTACACACACAAGGAAAACATTGTGGGGAAACCCAAGTGATGCTTCTCCATATTTGTGGATGACATTCCTAGAAAAATTGTTAGCATATACTAATGTTCTGAAACCATGTGTGATTCAAAATAAACACCTACTAGCTTAGAACTATCCAAACACCCAACAACATTGGTGGCAATTAGTTGAGGTAACTCTTTGGGATACAATGATGATGATGATGATGATGATGATTATAGTTAGTAACGTCCACTGAGACCAACTTTGATCTATCGGACCTTAAAATGGTAAGGAGTCACTTGGTTTTCTTTAGATTTTTATTTCAATGCTAAAAAAGCTTTAAGAGAAGGATTCAAAAATCACCATAGTTGTGATGAGTTAAAAGGTTAGGAAGGTCATTATTGTAGCACATATTTTGAAACTATGCTCTAATGTGGGTGTACACAGGACATTATATGAGAAAGTGATTTTCATCCTCAACCCTCTTATTCTCACAAAGATGACAAATTCTTCATCCCACAATGTTTTAGGAATTGTCTAGTGCCTTGATTCACTATGTATCTCAAGAGAGTTTTTTCTTATTTTAGCAACATTGATTTTCTTCTTTATGCTAGTTAAAACATAGAGATACTTTTGATCTTCTAGATTAGGGTTGATCGCCTCCATATAATATCTTATTTTTCTCTTACTCTTTAACTCTTTGTCACACCACACCTTTTGCTTAAATTTATATGTAATAATAATTTTAATATTATCATTATTCTGCAACATGACCTCTTCCTCAACTCCCCAATGATTTAGCCAAGACTTGGCATATTTATGCTAACCTCGCTTAAGTTGTAGGTGGTTTTGACTAGAGTATGAAGAAATCTTATGAAACCTCTCTGTCCCATGGTGTTTATCTCGTTCTTGTACATTAGATACCCAATCATATCCATGCTCTCAATCGGGGAGAGACTCACTTCTATGAGGATGACACGATAGGGTGTATTGCCTTTAAATTTGATATTATATGTTAT
This sequence comes from Larix kaempferi, assembly GCA_027924585.1. Classification (NCBI taxonomy): domain Eukaryota; kingdom Viridiplantae; phylum Streptophyta; class Pinopsida; order Pinales; family Pinaceae; genus Larix; species Larix kaempferi. The sequence goes on along the minus strand of BSBM01000446.1, from coordinate 1,901,803 downwards.
AAGGTGATTTGGGATTTTCTCTATCATTATCCATGATTTTTTAGATATGCTACAACCCCAAACTTCACATCCATATAAGATAACATGGGTGACAAGAGTCTCAAACATGAGTTTCTTCCTATCCCAAATCCAAATGTTTGCTAATTTACAATTGTTTTCAAGTCCATAATACGCTTTCCACCATCAATTAATCATTTTCTCGATGCTATAGTTCAAATTAAGCTTATGATGAAGATCAATTACGAGATATTTTTATGAAGTCACTTCCTCAAAGTTATTGTTTTCATACATGAAATTATAAGGTTATGGGATTTGATTATCATAACCTTTGTTTTGTCGATGTTAATAGTCATACCCATACTAGAGCAAAATTTCTTGAGAATTTTTGGTTGCTTGTTGAGATCATAGGCACTCCTTGACATAAGAACAATATCATCAGCATAGAGAAGAAGGATGATGACTATACCTGCTAGAGTTCTGCCAACACAACTTTACTATTCCAAACAACCCTCTAGCTTCTCGATGTAAATACCAAAAATGGTAGGGGATAGGGGACAAATTTGCTTGACTCCTATATTACAATTTATTTCTTCTAACCAACCCTCAGAGTTCCTAAACTTGGAAATAACCTTATCACAACAAATATCAACTCAAAAGGGACTTTTAGCTCTTGTAATATATTCCAAAGGTTAGTTACGGTCATTGTGTCAAATGCTTTTCTAAAGTCAACACAACAACATAGAATATTGGTTTTGTTATTGCGACACTCCTTAGCAATGGTCCTAAGAGTAACAAGGTGGACCAAAGTTGAATGATAGCCTCGAAATATTGCATCTCTTTTATTTGTTTTTTCATGACTTTCTAGCCATATGCTAATCGTATTTTCCAAAATGATTCCATATAATTTGGCTAAAATAGGGCTAATCATAATGGTCGTATAATTAGGTGGATTGTTTTTATCTCCACTTTTGAAAATAGGAACAATGAGGCTTTTTGTCTAGGGTTTAGGGAAACCCTACCTGATTACTAAATTGAAGAGACCATGGATGTGAGGGATGAGGATAGGCCCACCAAATTTTAATATTTTAGCTTGGTATCCTTTGATGTATTTAGTGTTCCCCTTTTTGAGTCACTTAACCCAAAACTTTATGTCTTCTAAAGAGAAAAATTCATCATCTATAGAAATGGTTTGGATGTTGTCCACAACATGAGGGGATTCATAGATATTTTTAAGGTAGGAATTCTAGTCCTTCAAGGGAATCATATTGTTTTCTTTTGTTCTACGACATAGAATTTGTCTCCATAATTTATTAGGATTTTCCTTCCAGAGGTGCAAAAGATTCTCTTGCTTTATATTTATATAACACCTTTCTTCCCTTTTAATTAGGGATTTGTACCTATAGATCTCGTTGGTTTTTAAGGACTTGTTAAAACCATCCCTAATGGATTTCTAGCACACTTGCACTCTTAATCATGAAAAGGGTTGGTTGTTCTTCTCTCCTTTTTACATGACATCACGATAGAGAACTTGTTAATGGAAGTAGAGAGGGTTGTGGTAAAACTATGATAGATGCATTCAATATTGTCCTTAGTTAATAGTATATTAAATTTATTATTTAAATCTCTTAAAAATATATCAATTTCATTTTTATCAAAGACCAAGTGCTTTTGGTTATTATAAGTCTCTATTATGGGGCTTATGTGGTTGTCAAAGTTTAGAGTTAGGTTTAAAGGTCTATGGTTAGAGTCAAGCTCATCGTCATTTAAGATGTCAAAATTTACTATTTGGTTGTATATAGAGATACATGATGTCACATAATATACAACACTGTAACTACCCAAACTATGGATACAAGTCATTGGTTGGATTTTGACCACTTCATGAGACCATTGCAATTATTAGATCTTGAAGCTACAAAGCCTGATTAGCTTGGTACGAAACAAATTCTCAACCAAGTTTTCAGAGTTTCTTTTGTATCTAGCCATAAAGGATTGTGGTTAGAATCATTGCTTAATATAATAGCTTGGTCAATTTCTATTCTAGAATTGAAGTCTCCTAGCAAGAGGATATTGCTTTCATTTCTTAGGATGGAAATATCCCGCTCCAAGCCATTGCAAGGACAATTTTTATCTAGGTTGTGATTCTTATAAAATGTAGAATCAATAGGCGCAAAATAGCATATTGGTATATAAATATTCTTGTCATTGATATCTAAAATTTCCATCCACATGTACTGATTGGAAGGATCTTTCTTGTGAAGCCTAATATGAGGAAAATGTTATTCTCTATGTAATGAGCCATGCCTCCGACCCTTCTATGGTAGGATCTCTTATTCCATACAAACCACAAGACAAATCCTTCTATGTTATGGAACTTAGATTCTTCTTGCTCCCAAGTTTCAACAGACAATATAATATTAATTTCACTAGGGATCCAACTTAACATGGGACACTTGCACCATGGAAAGCCACGACAGTTCCAAGAGAAGATATGGAGCATCCCAAATTGCTATTTATTATATCCTTTTGGTCTCTATATCTAATAATAACTTTTCAAATCTTGATTATTTCCCACTTTCCTTCCTTTCTAGCTTCTTTTACCTTTTGAACTTCCTTTCTTAATTTAGCTTGATATTTTGGAATGAGATCCTACTTTAAAAATATTCCTAGCCCAATTAGATTTTTATTGAGTATTCCATATTTATAGTCACTAGAACTCACCTTAACATGGTTAACCTATATTTTTGCTTGATTATTTTTCCTAGCCTCAATTATATTCCTTAAACATCACAAGTAAACCCCTTGGTACTTTCTTTCATTTTCTAGATGGTACCCAATGTAAAACCGCCAGCGTTGATTATGATACTTACTTTGACAGGGACATCGATTTAGGCACACAATAGGGGCAACCAACAAAGGGATAAACTATGAGACCTCTCACTTGAATCTTAAAGCACTCAACCGCTCAAGCATATATATATATATATATATATATATATATATATATATATATATATATATATATATATATATATATATATATATATATATATATATATATATATATATATATATATATATATATATTTCTCAATTAGCTCCAAGGGTTAGCTCAACTCTATATGATTCCCTCAAGGCGAGGTGCTTGGATCTTAGGCATCGTTTCCAATGGGTACCATCCTCAAAATGAGGGGAATTACTTGAGAGTTCCCCTTGTAATTATTTTCCAAATAAAAAAATTATATCTCTCAAGAAAATTTCATGAGAAAATTTTCATGAACTTTCCCATATTCACAAATGGAACTCAGTGCAAACATATCGATGGTAATTATAGTGTCTAACCCAACAAGGAAATCAATTGAGGTAGACAACAAAATTAGCTAGCATGGGGAATCATCCCCGATATCTCATGTATGCAGGTCAAACCACTCAACTACTTGAGATATCTTATCAAACTACCTCTGGCATGAAATTCATAGCATCCAATCACTCAAGACAACCCACCAAACTGTCTATCATATATATATATATATATATAGCCTACTGGGATGGCTTTAGTGGGAAGGTCATAAAATATATATTGCCTAAATTAATATTGTTTCAAATAAAGAGGAATTAGAAAAACAAATCTCTTTTTGAAATTATGTGTGTGTACACAAAGATACATAGTTCTGTGAGCTAGATTGAGTGATTGAGCATAAAAAAATGTGGAAAGGCCATAAATTTTTTAACCTCAAATTAATATTGTTTAAAATAAAGAGGAATTAGCAAAATTAAACTCTTTTGGAACTTAAATGTATTGATTTTTCATATATTTGAAGTAATGAATAATATTTGTGCACTCTTGTTTTATCAAAATAAATGAATCTCCAATTATCATTGTACCATAATTGAAATTGAAATATTTGGAAATATGAAGACTTCACCTTGTACATATATTCATTTTTAGCATACATAGTTATATTAATCATTTACAAACTGACTTATGATTTCTCTAATTTAATTTAAAATAAATAAAAATAACACATCCTTTTGCAAAATCACGTCAAAGTCAAATAAAGTTACATTAAGCAATATTTACTTTTAAAATTAACATTTTCAAAAACTCTAGAGAAGATTCTCTTAAATTCCATAAGGTTGTCATTAGGAAGCAAATTAATTTCCAATATTTGCAACAATGTTAGTGATGAGTTGACATGGCATATTTTCCTTTTGCCTTTGGAGTTGTCCACTCTTAAGCATGATTCTCTTCACCATAAATCCATCTCTTAGGATTCAAGCAGCTTTCTCTCCAATCTTTCTTCCGGATCTTGTTGAGCACAATCTTTCTTCCCTTGCACCAATATCTAATAGCACCTTTGTTTGCAATTCTCAATGCTTTTAACCATTGTTATTAACTGGCTTACTATAACATAAACCACTACAACAAAACTTTGTGATTATCTTTTATTTTAACTTCCTTTTTTTTTCCATTTAACTATTTTTTGTAGCTTTTTAATATGAAAAATCAGTGTTATTTCATGGGACATTACTAAAGTTAGCACCATTAGTGTTGGGTTTAGCATCGAGTTTAGTGTTGGATTTAGTGCCAAATTTAGCATCAGTTTCCTTATTAACTAAATAAAAGTGAGGAAACTTTTCAAAAATAAATTGAAGAAAGATCAACGGCTAAAAATAAGCCACTCGTCTCAATCTTCATGAATGTGAGGGTATTTCTATTATTTTAATAAAAATATATTACTTTCCATCATAAAAACCCATAGAGATCTACTCTTTCATTATTTTCTCAGTTTCTCATTTCCTCTCTTTCTCTCTTCTCTTCTCTTCCCTTCTCCTTTCTCCCTTAGTGTTCCCTCTCTTAGAGTTTCATCGTCACAAATACTAGGTTTTAGTTTCATGGAAGAACCTGTAGGAGGAAAGTAATGGATTCTCCCTTCTCTTCTCCACCTTTCTTCATCTTTTACTTTGCTTTTCCTTTACTGATTTGCTAGTTTATATTGTGTTTTATTGTTGCATGTTTAGGAGTTTATCCTGTTTTCTTCTCTTCGTTCCTTCCTTCCTTCCTTCAACTTTTACTTTGATTTTACTTTATTGATTTGCTAATGTTTGTTGCTCTTTTGTTGTTGCACGTTTAATGTTTCATTGATGGAGGCTAGGGTTTGATGAAGTAACCTCCATGAGGAAAATAATGGCTTCTCTTTTCCCTTCTTCTCTTTCCTTCCTCTTTTAATTATATTTTCCTTGATTGATTTTTTAATGGTTATTATTGTTTTATTGTTGTAGATTTAAAGGAGAAAGAAGGAAAAAATGACATTTTGGGGTTCTGCATAATGCACAAATCTAGTTCATGGGTGTGGCTTTAGGAAGGACACTACATTCCTATAAGGAGATTCAGATTCAAATCTTGGCACCCATATATCCATTACTGCTTTCTTTTCCCTTTGTATTAAATAGTGATATTTAGCTAAGATTTACATTAATCACTTGTTTGCATGCATATTTTAGGCTAGTTTCAATTCAGACATGCACTTTTAGATGCATATTGCTATGGGATTGTACCTTAAATAGAGTTCTTGCTTTTTGTCAAGTGACCTAGGTTCAAATACCAATATTCCCTTACCATTTTCCATTTCCATTTCCCTAAATTCTAATTTGCACTACATTACTCTAGTTTCAATTTAGGTTTGCATTTTTAATGGAAGATTTTTGTGAGAATGTATCTCAGGTAGAGATCATGCCTTTTTCTAAGTGATTTATGTTCAAATTTCAACATTCCCTTGCCATTTTTTTTTCCAGTTGTTACCATTCTTTTTAAATTTTTTATAAGTTTAATTTACAAACAGTTGGTGCTAAAATTGGCGCAAAACCTGATTCTAAATATGACGCTATTCTTGATGCTAAACCCAACACTAAATCTGACGCTATTTTCGGCACCAAACTTGGCACTATTCCCTTATGTCTTTTTCCCAACATGATCGACCTTCAATAATTCATAGATCTCTTGTGTCTCATAACTCTTTTGTTTGATAATTTTGACAAGATATTATTATTTGCACGAAATTCAAAAAAATCTTATGCATAGATGATGCATGGTTTGGTATTATCAAATAGTGAATGCCATCCTTTTTGTTTTATAAGATGAGAAAAGTCATAGTTAAGTTATTGGATGGTAGATAATTATAATTTTAATATCATTTGGGAACCTCACACTTCATGGAAGACTATTCTGATTTTTATTTTTATTTTTTTAATAAAACAATTACTTTTGTGTTAAAAGGGGTCGTCTTGAAGACTTTAGAGATCTTCAAAATTTCAACAAAATTATTTCCAGTTTGCATTATTTTTAAAGTTATAGCATACAGCTAAATATGTGCATATTGTTTGATCATACCGCATATGTACCTTCCATGTTTAACACTAAGTGGTGCATATTGTCCTAATAAAAAAATTGTCTTGTAAAACATCAAAGGTTTCAAAGACTTTTGGCTCCATACCCACTAGGGGTATTCCTCTTGCTTCTAGATATTGATAAGATATTTACTAGGATTTGCTTTCCTTCTTTCCCAATTTTTTGTTGGACATTGTCTTCTTCAATAGTTTCCATATGGTCCAATTCAAGCTATGAGCCAATAGAGAGAGAAGGGGTCACTAATTTCCTTAATTCCCCATATATTAATCTTTGCTCCAATTTCAATTTCAAGATTCTATCCCACTCTTATTTTCTCCTCAACTTCCCCTAATCTATCACTATTGCTTTCCTCACTTATTTACATTTGTATATACTTGCCTTTGATCTTATCTACTTGAGCCTTTGATTTAATCAGTTGTCTTTGCATCACTTGCATGCAATTCTTTCCTCCATCCCTTTCACTTCCTCACATACAAAGAAATGCAGTATTGGCAGTGATCATAGTGCCTTTGACATTTGTGATGTGCCCTTGACACATATTTGGATGTCTGTCAGAATCAACCATCATTTTGAACACCTATTTGCACAAATTTATAGCCTCAAACACAAATAACTGCTTCCAAAACTACATAAAAACCACAAAGCTTGGTTCTCTTTCTAGTTTTAATGCCCCATATTTGAATTAATCCTATGCCTTTGTGATGAAAATAAATAAGTGTTCTTAAAAGTGATAGTAATAAGTAATAAATTTTTTAGTTGTAGAGTGCTCCCTCGATAATTTTTGAGCTTGTGTGCATTGCTCCTCCCTACTATGCTTCTTATTGACCCAAACCGTGAATTTGGATCCTAGAGGGGATCGACCCCTCTTCCAGATGTTGAGGCCTTAGATTTATAGGCCCTCATTTCTTAAACTTGAAAGTTTGTTAAAATTTTCAGCTATCTCACTCTGTGAAGAAGCTCAACAATATTCCTGAAGTTTCCCTTCTGGCCTCCTCCTCTTATCATGTGGCCCTAGCACTAGCAAAGTGAGGTTTGATAGGCCAATTTACAGTGATTGGACCTCACCCAAATCCATGGCTATCTAGGTTCACAAGAACTGGTAGGTCTTGATCAAGGGGAAACTCTCTCATTTTTTTGCTCCTCTTCACCTAGGATTAATCAAATCCCAACCAAACCAAATCACTTCGAGATCTTCTCCAAGGAAAACCCTTTTAATTTGAAGAAATCATGGCCACAATCAACTAGAAACCTACAATATTTACCTCGCTTTGTCAATCAACCTCCATATATATGGGCCACCAAGCCATTGTCCTTGCTGGGTGATTTGAACTTTGATCGACATGAGGAAATAGATCCGGTGTTGGACAAGCCCTCTCAGATCTTTGGAATTCTTACTAGGAAAAATGCCTAGCAACAAAGTGAAGAAGAAGAAAAAGATGACGTAGCCGAAGAAGAACAACTACTTAAAAAAGCAAGAAGAAAACCAACAAGAGAGAAAAGGGAAGATGCAACAAACGAGCAGAAAATACTGGATATCTAGATGACCATATATGAATCTACGAGGGCTTATTGCTAAGGAGTCCACAACCACCAACATCTTTTTTATTACCATTTTCTTCATAATTGTTATCCCTTGTTAAATAACTAAAGCTTCGCTTAGTTGTTGATGGTCTCACTTATTCTCTATGCAAAAAATATTTTCTTATTTTCCTTTAGAATCAAGAATGATCCTTACACCTATCACCCCTTAATTTCATTTTAGTTATTATAATTATTTATTTAAATAATTTTTTTTTAATTATATTAATTTAAATAAAAATAATAATCTATAAATATTAATAAAATATCTTTTATCTTCACTATTAATATATTTATTATATATTTTGATATATGATTTGAAAAAATGTACGACTAAGCCAGATAAAATAGGATCAAGATTCTTTTCTTTAGTGTACAGTTTCTTGTAGGTAAGGACAATAAAGCTTTACATCACAAGATTCATTTGAGATAAAAAAATGTCTTCATCCAAGTTTGTCATTTTGTCTATAGCTAATGGGTTTCAAAAGATTTATCCTTCAAGCCAGAAACACGATCAAGAACAATCAATACAGTGGGCAAGATGAAGGACACATGAGACTATTATAGATAGCCATAATGGAGCAGATCTTTAAGTAATATACATGTCAAAAACACTATGGATGACATTGATGCGACTGCGATCTTGTTTTTGTTTTGCACTCTTCATAAGAAGGCAATGAAAAGAGAAAGAAACAAGATGTAAAAGGTTGTTAATAGCTTTTAATGAAATGTTATTATACGAATATATAATCATTGATTCTTTGGAATGTAGTTGAGTGGCTGAGATAATGTGTTATTATGAAAGAAGTTTAGATTTAAGTTTTGGCAAGTGGAAAGTAAAGGATTCAGGAAATATGGTAAGATTAGTGGTTTTATTTTTATAAAAATTTTATTTGGTATTTTAAGATAATTATAGAATATATAAAGATAATAATTAATTGTGAGATGTATGTATAATATTAAGAGTATCCAGAAATAAATGAATTAAAGTTTATATATATATATATATATTAAAAATAAATTTGAGTCATAAGGATATATAGAAGTAGCAATTGTATGTGCATACACATATAGATCAAATTCTACACTTATGTTTTGGACAATGGGGATCACACATGCAAGTTCTTTCTATTCTAGTTCGATGAGGCTTTCTCTTCTCTTCCATTATGTTCTTCCAATAAGAAAAAGCTATAGTTTTACAAACATAAAGAGTTGGTGGGCTATTAGCATTCATCAAAGAGAGTTTCTCAATTGATATTGATGAATTAGATTGGAGGTGTTTGCATTGAGGTTCAAAGGTATGAGTGCTCAAGAGAAATAAAATATAGTAAGTACAGTTGGTGGGGCCATATATGCATTGTAATAATGGGGCGTATGTCACTCAACAACTTTCACTTGTATCAACCATGAATTTGCCACCTTTAATCAATGCATGCTATCCTTACATCTATATTTCTTACGACATGTTAATTTTTTTTCAACTGATTTTTTTTGCTAGAGAAAAAAACATATTTCTATTCATAGATGAACCAAAATACAATCATCGTGTAGTGACACTTACACAAAAAAACTTTTTACCGTACATCAAAAAGTCCACCTGATTGGGTATTCTTCTATTTCTTAAAACTCCACCACTATCTTAAAAGTAAAACTTATCCTTCGAGGTAGAACTTAAAATAGGTTCAAAAGCTATTGTAACATCAATGACTAACATATTACAAATACCCAAATTTACATCACTTTAAAGATCATTCCATAGACAAAGATTTTTTCTCTGAAACTGCCCAAACTCAAATTCCTAAATATTGACATGATTTTCCAATAGTAGCAGCCCCTCTTTAGGTAGCTTATATGCTACCCAAATGTTTTCCTTGAAAATGTGTGCAAATTAAAGCTGAGCAAACATGACTACTGACACAAATTAATGTTTTGAAGACATAAATCATTATTCATCCAATCAATGACTAATTTCGAGTCCCCAAAAGTTTGGAGCGATCTAATTCCTTTTCTCCATGCCAATTTTAGTAAGAGGAATAATGTTGTGAATTCACCAAATTTATTCATTCCACAACCCACATTGGCCTTTACATGAAAAAATTGAGAATCTAAGAGATGTATTATAAGACCCAAACCACAAACCATTTCATCATTAGCTCCATAAAAAAACACCACGGCCTTGATCAATATACAACAAGACACCTGCTATACAAGGATATTTTGATATGGGAATGGATTTATAAAAAGATAGTAAAGCAAGAATTTGAGACGAGATTTTAATGCTCAAAACAACCATTTCCTTAAAGAGTACAACATCGCATGCCAATTAGATTCCCCACAGAGCAAGAAAAGGCAAAGCTCGAATCTCTTTATGTTCCCGAGTATTAAACTAGTGAAGCAAACAATTACAAAGACTATTATGCTATCATAAGCTGTGAATTTTAAGTTGGTCATAGATTTTCTTCCACACTTGTTTGGAGTATGGGCATTCAAGAAAAATATGGGCAATCATCTCTTCCCAACTTCTACACAAGACACATATACCATACTAACTTTATTGCACTTTTGAAACATCTCCCAAGTCATTAATTTGTCGTTGAGCACACACCACATAAAAAATTTGGTCTTTGTTGGGACATAAACCTTCCATAGTTTGCTCCACCCCATACTTGCTCAACAATGCCTATACAACTAAGAGCATCATAGCGCAATTTAGCTATGTAAGACCTCCCAATCACATTCATGCACCAAATGAGTTCATCATTTGTATCAGAGAGTTGAATGTGATATCTTATCAAGGAATCAATATTGTTTGCTAGTCTGTATCCCAGTAACCAGCTAGGCCCAATTCATGTGTACTCAACCATCCCTAATGCCAAATAGTAGTCATTTTCGGTTTTGGTATTAAATTTAAAATAGATCTTCCAATATCTTGTAGGTGATAGATTAGGACAACAGGGAGGAAACACTTCAATATATCCTACCAATCCCTCACAGTGTTGGTAGCTATGTTATAAACCTCCATTATCGATAGCATATTCCTATCCATCCTGGTGCTAGACTGGTCGCACATGCCAGGGTTCTCTTCACTCTCTTGCATATCATTCTTGTCGAGGTATTTTTCCTTTGGTTGCCCCTTCGCATGTTGCCTCTTAATGCAATGGCATTAAACCATCTCTTGCTTTCCTGCTCTACACATCGTCATAAATCCTTGCCACCTGCCCCTACAATTAATGTCATGCACGCGGTTAGTACACTTTACAAATATTTTTAAATTGTCCACGATTAATGACCATGCAATCAACTATTTTGAAAATCACAGTGATCATGAAAATTGTAATGATCATTTAACTCGTTCACAATTGGAATAAACAAATATGATTAATAGTTTATTTCTTACATCTATTTTTAAATATTTGTTTTTAACGTTTTCAACTTATATTAGATGTTATGTTTATCTTTCATCTCTTTTCAGGGAACACATTGTTCAAGAATATTAAAATGGCCTACATGCTGTCTATTCCATTTACTTTCAATTTATTATGTTTAAAAGTAAAAAAATTGATTATTTGCCGGAAACAATGTGAAGTATTCTTAATCTCATCTAAGGAGATTCTATTTGTTCAAGTAATAGCATAGAACAAAATTTGAGATTAGTTGAGCACTATAAAAATCACCATCTTGAATTTTTAATTCCTCAAATTTTTATTGAACAATATTTGAAAGTTCAAGATGGTGATTTTACAGCACTCACCTACTCTCTAGGAGAAAAGTTGTTATGCATTTCATTTATTCTATGGGATAAAAGTTCAAGATGGTGATTTTTATATGCATGCTTTTCTTTTCCATGTGAAGAAAATAATTGAATAGCAAGCTCTCCTATTAAATTTAGTTTTTATTTGTTGTTCAATGTAGAGCTCATCCTTAAATATATAATCCTTCTTTACAATGAAGGATGATACATACATTGGAAACAACACATCCAAAGGAATTTTATTTGATTTATTGTTTCAGTATAAAGTTCATCCTTAAATAATTTAATATTCATCTTTAAATATAATACCATCCTTCTTTATAGTGAAGGATGAGCTCTTCACCATTCCCCTACCACAAAAAATTAAAACACATCTTCCTTATCTTCCCAAGGGTACTTTTAGGAATATAAGCCAAAGTGTGCCAAAACACCACAATAACCTCCAACACATATTTAATCATAACCAAATGACGCCCCCCTAGAGAGCCACCTGTTGCACCACTGAGAGATTCTTTACTCAACCTTCTGGGACATTCATGACTAGTCATATTTTCCATAGTTATTAGAATTCAAAATAAACCCCATGTATTTTATGCCAACATTCATGTATAAATACCGAAAAAGGAAAAAATCTAGAGTCAAATAAACTTCCAGTCTTTCATTAAGCCCAGATGGATACAATGCGGATTTTGTTTCATTAACCTCCAACCCTGTTGCTTTTTTCTATAGTTGGATAATGTCTCTGTAGGCTCCAAGTTCCTGATCTGAACAAAAAAAAAGTGTTACATGGTTAATAATTAAAAGATCATGAAAGAGAACCCCCCTACCAATTTTAACACCTTGAATTATATGAGATATTTTCGCATTAGTTATATCCCTACTTAATCCTTCAACTTCTAGAAGGAAAATTTGGGGAGATAGTGGGAATCCCCATCTCAAACCTCTAGAGTGTTTAAAAAACTCTTGGGCAGATCCATTAATGAGCACAACAAAGGATGTGGATGTTACATAGGAAATTATCCATTTAACGATAATCCTATATGGATGGATGTTACATTGGCCCATTAATGGATGTTACATAGGCCCATCCAACCACCTTCTCCTTGACACTCCTTAAAGAAAGGTAAAATTGTTCACAGATAATCGACACTACAGAATGATTATACTTCTTCCAATTATCCCTAACCAGAGCTTGAAATTTTGCTTCAACGAACTAGGTAGGGTGAACTTAAATGGAGTACCAGGATTCAATCTTTAACCAAATATGAAAGTGGCTAGGGCATCGAGGAGATCCAATCCCAGACCTTAATAGTCCTATTCTTTGAATGGGACCTTCATGAACCAAGAAGTGGTCTAATCATTTAGCAATTAGGGATGGATTGATTATTAACCCAAGTCAGACCCATTTGAATGGGTTTTACATCCACCCAACCGATAGAGTCAAAATTGACCTTGAAAAAATCGACTAATTGGTCTAGTCTATAGTTAATCCCCAAACCTCCTGTCTGCTTAAATTTAGTTTTAAATCACCCCCAATTATTATATTTTTAGATTAGACACTAGGCCCTAGGTATGCCTTCACAAAATTCCCGCCTGCCTTCATATGGCCCATATAAGTTTAACAAGGTCAAAACACAGTCCAAACTCTTAAAAAAAACTTGAGTACAGAGAAAAGGAATTAATCAAAGAAACCTTCGAACACCACCCAATGATCAAACCCCTAAAAATACCTATAGAATCTAAGGAAAGAAACACCCTTTCTCGAGCTCCGGAATCAAAGTAACACCCTTCACCATAGTCTCTAGGAGCCTCAAAGTCTCAATTTTTCACTTTCAATGAATCTCTTCAGTGACAATATTTTTTCTTTTCCCTTAAGGCCCCTAATTTTAATAGAGAGAAGCTTCATGAGGATACCTTTAGAGGGGTTTGTCTTTCTTTAAGGATCCTTGTAATGGCTTTTGGTAATGGCTTTTGTTTACCCTAGTTTACATCCTTCTCAACTTGTTCTTTGGCTATTTTGATTCAAGAATTTCAACCAACATAAGTATGAGCCAACCCCCAATCCCCCCACAAAATCTTCATTGGTTAAGGAACCCTTTTTGGGTCGTAATATATAATGACCTCACCCCCTAGATTGACCATTAGAAGAAATTTGACCCCAATCCATTGTCCCAAGGCATTTCACTGAAACCCCTGACTCAAAATTGTCAAATAGGTTAACACAGTTATCCCCAATGACTAAGAGAGTAGAAGGGAGTTTTGTCCCTTCATAGGCCTTCCTTGAGTCCTTTTTAATTTAACTGAAGACTCAAGAATTACACCATCCAAACACTTCACAACTTTGTCATTGGAACCAAGAATAGGGTGGAGAATAGAGTGCATACTTGAGAGAGATATTGTTGCTAAGGTTGATGAATGAAAGCCCTGCACCAACAAAGAAGACTTTATGTCCTTGGGATTTGATTGTTCTTCAAACAAATATTTCTTAGTTTGAACATTGACAGACTACCATCCCTCAACTAAAGGGATCAACAAATCTCTAATCATTACATCCTTACCTGTGGAATCCTTCCCAATTGTGTTTTCTATTGCAAGGCATGATAGTTTTTCACTTGGACCAAAAACATCCTCCTCACCTTTCTTCAATTTTGTACCTTCTACCAATTGATCAACACACCCTAGACGATGATGTACTACCTTCCTTTTCCAAATTTATCGACCAACAATTTCGAGCAATATTTGTAACTGTGACCATATTGATGACACTTGGAGCATATGAAAGGGACATTCAAGTAGTCGAGTATCTGTGTATACCTATTGTCCTTGAAAATGATCTCCATGGATTAAAAAAGGACTTTTTTCACATCCACTTCCACCAAATTATTTCCATAGACCAAAACCTCGTAGAAAGAAACAAGTCATCCACTAGAAAGTTCTTCTAATATGGTATTTGATTGCTTTCAAAGATTGAACTGTCTAGAAATCCATGGGGAGTCTAAGTAGCTTAACCCAAACCAACATCTTAGACATTTGCTCCTCTTTGGCATCAAGAAGAGGATTCCAAAGCTTAATAAGGCTTCATAGAGAAAAATGTCTTATCCATAAACCAACATTCTTTAAGTATTGTTAATGCATCTATCTTCGACCTAAAAACAAACCCAAGCCACCTGTGAGCCAAAAGACAAACACCATGGGTATACCTTAATCTATTACTCTATTTATCTTCCATCCAAGAGGTCAATAGAGGCAATATGATACCATACCCCATAAAATTCCCAACTAGGGTTCTACTCGAGAGATCCAAAACTTGATCAACTCAAACATCCTCACCAAAAACTAGAGATATACCAGCTTCACTACTCTTTATCACCCTTTTTTGTTTCTTGCTTATTTCTTCACTTACCTACTCTAGGGGATCACCTTTTAGGTGTGACAAACCCACCTTCAATCGAATAAACCCTAAACCTCCCACACCCAAACCATTGATTTTCATATCCTTCCCATCCTTGGTTGGATCACTTGCAAAGGGATATTTTGGTAAGTTCCAAAGAGGTGTTGATTGTTTGCTTTTTGATTCCCATGGAATTCAAGAAGTTAATGAGAGTCCTGGCTTTGATAAATCCCTGGGCAATGAGGAGGTTAGGGGGTTAGATCAAGGACTATCTAGTGACCAATTTAAAACCCTTTCAGAACCTTCCATTGGATCTAGGGTTGTGTGAACTTTCATTAGGGGTTTAGTCTCACCAGGTAGCTGATTAAATGTAGGGGACAAGGTGACCTCATCAACCCCTAGTGATTTTCATATTCCATGCACCAAAGTAGCAACACTTGGCTGTGAAACAAATACTTAATCCTTCGTGAGGTTGTCTTCAGAGTAATCAACTAATTGTACCTCTTCTTCCATAATGACCCTATAATATATGACCTTAAATCCGCACCTCGACTTTGGTAGAATCTCATACCCCTATCAAAACTTCCTGCAAAACCCCTTTCCTTTCTTTGTATCCTGTACCTCTCATCGCCTAAGAAGCTTCTAAATCATTGTTGAGATGACTCCTTTTTTAAACTGAAATTACCACATAATTGAATAATAAAGTGTTTTACTTGTATATGGGAGAGCTGAGAGGTTCAAACGAGGGGAAATTTTAAGGAACCATAATAATGATAAAGTGCATAAATCTTGATGAATATCACTAATTCTTTAAATGCCCACTATTAAATTATTAGCCATATAAAAATATTCAATTTTCTGAAGGATTTTATATAGTTTATAATTTTTTTGACGATTTATAAAGTAAAATAATTTTATCCTATATACTTTGGGTGAATCATTTGAAAAAATGGAAATTGACCCATATTTTTTTAGATAAAAAAACATGAAAAAATAACCAAATGACAAATTTTAACCCCTTAAATTTTCCCCGTTTTTTAAAAGTTAATAAAATATTTTTTACCCTATTATATGGAATCACAAATCATAACTCCTAAAGAAAAAGTAAAACTTAGTGATAATGAGGATTTTCTTATATATATTTTGATTGTAAGCTATTAGGAACCTTCTATTACTGTCAGTATACAAAATTTACAAAATCCTTATGGTTGGCCTGCCATTAGGGAAACTGGGCTAGCCATAAGTAGATCTTCAAGGAGGTTTTGTATCCAACCATTTTAAACTAAAACTTAAACATAACAGACTAATTTTGGGGAGGGATACCTACCTGAAGTTGTTGGGAATCCAATTTCTCCCACATCTATTACTATATACTCAAAAAATGAGAAATTTAAGGATCAAAACTACGGTAAAACTAACATATGCATGTTGATAGAAAGAAATACTAAGATCCAAATTAAACCTGTTAAAGTATCATGAATAGAGAGTGAAACAAGGTTGGATTCGGTGCCCTTTGGTCGTGATTCCAACATAAGAGGTGTGTCAGTGAAATTCGCTAACAGGTTTAGCTTGGTGTCCGTGTCATGAATGTCCCCATGCATATCCTGGTTGTGCCTTCAGATCCAATCTTTCAAAAGATTTATCTCCATCAAAACCTTTCCCAAAAGAGTCATGAGTTCCTAATGACTATTCTCAGTGGTTATTTGAGCTTGGTCCTCAATAGTGAGCCCAAGAATTTGCTCCTCCATCGTTCCAATTTCCTGGAAAACGTGAAACAGGATGTCCCTCATGAAGGTCTCCTCAGAATATTGATTTTGACTAAATCTACCACCACGGAAGCTACAGGCTCATTGCCTTGGAGCCATGGTAATAGAGCTATATTTACTGCCAATACAATACCATAGTACCACAATCCACCACTCTCTACATCGAGTCAAAAATCCCTTACAAATCCAAACTGCCTTCAAACACTAGTGCTTGAATGCCATCACACAGTCACAGGGCGTAAGCTTATCCTTCTCCATCACTATACTCTCATCCTTTCTCCCTCGTGCAGATACTAAATGCAAGGGGACCCTATTATCGGATAATCTACCGAAAGTGGACTTAAGGCATGATCTCCCTAGTTCAATGTGAATCTAGAACAAATCAAACACAACATAACCTACTTTCATAGATCAAATAGAAGTGCAAACAGATAGATAGATCGTTTACCTCATATTTGCAGATCCCTTTGTTCTTTGTTGATCCAATGCCCCAGTATCGTCAGATCTTAAGCTGCAAGACCCTGTTGAGCACATAGGAACCAACAAGCAGTGAAAGCATACATTTCATGTGATTGATCTAAGTTAACAGTTAAGGAGGAAAACTCTAAACAGTATCAATGAGACAACATTTATGGAAAGAGATTATATTAACTATATAAAAGGAGTTACATAGAAAGGAGAAAGATACAACCAAAGCCTCAACGTCGCATCCTCCATCCAACATGTCCAAGCCAAACCTCCAAGATGGTACAAACTTCCCAAGATGATTAGGGATCACCAATATGGATTCTACCAGCATAAGGATACTATAGACCTTCCTCCCCTTCCCATGGAGAGAGGGGATGTTTATATAGGGCTAAAGAGATAGGGTAGGTTGAGGATTAGGGGGAGATGGTTAAGGGATCCTCCCATTAGGTTAGGAACCGAAATGCCACCTCACCTAGAGTCTAGGGATAGGTCTCCACCTCAACAAACATCTAGAAAGACCTCGAGACTCCCCAAAATAGCCTTTAACTAACCCTAGTGCACCCTGGTAGAGGAGACAGAGCGCCAGAGAGGGTCAGGCGCACCCTGTAGGAGGACAAAGGGTGCCAGTGGCTCACCCTAGCTGACCAGGAATTGCGTCGGCGCACCCCAGATGAAGGAGAAGTGCGCCAACCTACTCAAACAAGGTCAATCGAGCGGGGATGACCTTCAGTTTGAATGTGTTTCAGCCCAGTATGAGTTTAGGGGTCAGAGCAAAGAGTTTACACAATGGTCATGATGACGACACTAGGTCCTGATAATGACATTTGCACAATGGTCATGGTGAGGACACTAGGTCATGATAATGACACTTGCAACACTTGCGACACTTGCCCAAGGGTGACGACATTTTGGTGTAACAGACCCCTCCTTAACTTCCCTTTCTTGTTCCATTCTCGAGGTGGCTAGTTGCTCCCTCCATTTCCATTCGCGACACTTAATCTCATGTCACCACGTCCTTATGCCATTTTCCCATCATCACCCAAATTCGAGGCTTAGTGACAATAAAATTTATTGGGTTATAGTTTATTGATAAATTGGTGGGAGTTGATCACTTTTAATCCAAGATTTATTCTTAACATATTTTATGTGGTTTTGTTGAGAACTCCACTTAAACTCATTTCAACTAAAAATTAACATTGTTAAAAAAAAATCATTAAAAAAGTAAGTTTTTGTTATAGAGTTTTGACTTGGATTAAAACACAACACATATAATTTGTGAACTATTTTTTATTTTTAAAATTGAGTATTGCAAAGCATTTTCAACTTAAAAATGGGCATTGCAAAGTTGTTTTTCAATTTTGTTAAGTGTTGAGAATCCATTTACACATTTTTAACATTTGATGACTTTTTTTTTAACTTAATGACCATAATGATTCAATTACTTATTAACAACTCTCCTGCAAAAAGACACTTAAAAATTCAAACTCCAATAAAAACTACAATGTTACCTCACTTTCATCGATCCAATATTCCTGACCTATCTACTTGAGACTGGAACTTGATTCGTTTTGGCTCAAATACCCATTCAAATACAACCATATTTGGTCGAATGATGCGGAGTTCTCCCTTTTGGTTAGAAACACATGGGTTGAATTGAAAGAGAGTTCGGTGGGAACTATGATGGAGCAACTACCTCTCATTTTGCAGAAGCTCAAAGCATTAGTGTCATAATGGGTAAAGAATAAAAACCAATATTAGTTACAAGATCTTGCAACCATCGAGGAAGATATTCATGATACATTTTTCCAAAGCTCATTCGGGAATCCTGTCGAAGCAGGACAAAATTCAACTTGATTTGTTGGGGGAGAAACAAGTTCGTATTTTGAAATTAGAGGAGGAATCTTAGAGGCTTAAGATCCATGCTACTTGGATTTCTTAGGGCAATCTTAACACAAAGTTCATTCATAAATATGTTGATCATAGAAGAAACATCAATGCAGTTTGGGATATCTTGGATCATCATGAATTCAAAATTTACTCTCAATAGGGGTTGGAGGAGGCCGCAATTATTCATTTCGAGGGCTTATTTCAGAAGCCCGGGGTAAATAATCTTCATTCCCAATTAGAATTTTTGCAATGCATGCTTGGGATATTTTTTTATGCAGATAGCCAAGATATTGGGAGACCTGTCTTCTTAGTTGAAATCGAGGATATATTAAAAAAATGGCCAAAGACAAGAGTCCAGGCCCCTACGACTGGACAATAAAGTTCTTTTTACAATTCTTTGATATATCGGGACTTGATATTTTGATGATGGTAGAAGATTCTAGATCAATTGGAGCATTTTTGGTGTTGTAAAAGTTACCTTTTTAACACTTATTCCAAAATGTGCCAATCCATAATCATTTAACGATTACCATCCTATATCATTGTTAAACCTAATATACAAGATTATTGCTAAAGCAATTTCTAATAGAATCAAACCTTGCTTGGCATATTGTATATCCAAAGTACAATTCAGGTTCTTGAACTACAAACAGATATTTGATGCCATCGGAGTAGCTCAGAAGACTCTCCATTCAAAGGTGAAAAATATTGGAGCCATGGTCTTGAAAATGGACCTTGTTAAAGCTATGATAAAGTTGATTGGAATTTTTTGAGGCAACTACTTCTCCATGTTAGGTTAAGTTTTGAAATGACACAATGGATCAAGGATTGTGTCTCATCGACAAATTTCGCTATGCTCATCAACAGTTCTTCATCGAGATTTTTTAAGAGCTCAAGGGGCCTTAGGAAAGGATGCCTCTTGTCCCCCCTTTTGTTTTTTTTGGTTATAGAAGGATTGAGCAGGATTATACTCTTGTCAAAGAGTGAAGGAAATGCCAGGGGTATTAAAAACATTGCACATCACCATATCACACATATTCTATTTGTGGATGATGTGCTACTCTTCAACATCAGGCGGGTGGAAGAGTGGAGATCTTATTTGGACATTATTGAATTGTTATGTGCAACTTCAGGCATGAAGATTAGTCCTTAGAAATCCAATTTTCATTGGTATGAGATACATGAGGTTGTTTTAGATCAGGTTTAGAGTTTTCTTCCTTATTCACTACACTCCATTGAATGTGGTTTTAAGTATCTAGGTTACTTTTTGAATTCGGATGAATACCCGATTGATGATTGGATGTGGCTTTTGAAGAAGATTGAGAAGATAATTGATAACCGGTGCTTTAGATATATCTCCTTGAGGGGCATGATGATCTTGTTGAAGTCTATTTTAGAGAATACCCTTGTGTATTGGCTCTCTCTTGTGAAGGTTCCTTCTTCCCTTCTTAATAAGATCAAACATACATTGATTGGATTCTTGTGGTCAAGCAACCGGACTAGGGAAAGGGTACATCTAGCAGGTTGAGAAAAGATCTCAGTACCAAAGGAATTTGGAGGTTGGGGCATTAAAAATATTTTCTGGTTTGGTAAAGCATTGGCAATGAAGAGTCTTTGGAGGGGATTGGCAAGAAAATGACTCTAGAGTGAGATATTAGTGGGTAAATATCTCAAAAACTGGTCTCTTATTGAATGGTTCATGAAAGACAACAAAAAGGGGCACGCTGTCTCCAATATGTGGAGTGGGTTGATGGAGGCTTTTCTAGATTTGGGAAATTGGCTTGCGTGGACGGTTGACCCCTATATTGGTGGTGATGGGGTTTATAAGTTGTCTACAACTATTGTTCAAGAGTTACATACCAAGGGGCTATATTTTTTAAACCATGACATGATGTTGGATCAAGGACCTATGGGTAGATGATACTAGTAGTATGTAGATGATTTGGGGCTACTGAATGATTGTGCAGTTGAATGGGATGGGTATATAAAAGACCATAAACATAGTGGTATCATGCTCAACTATTTTGATGATGAAATAGTGTGGTCCTGGAATGTAGCGACTGGTCATGTGGATGCAAAGCATGCATATGAAGCTATAGCTTATGATCGATTAGAACCTAGTTATAAAAGGTTGTATCATCAACTTTGGAAATGGAATGCCCCTTTCAAATTAATTTGTTTTTATTGGCTTGCTTTAGAGAACATGATCTGGATTGGAGACAGTTTTATTAAAAGAGGAGGTTATGGCCCTATTTGTGTCCGCTATGTAAAAGTGACTATGAGATTGTGAACCACTTGCTAGTTCATTGTACTTTTACTTAGCAGGTTTGGATAGAAGTCACGAGGAGAATCAATCTTTCTAGCAATTGGGATCATGGATCATTTGATGATTGGATTCATTATTGGTTCACTTAGGAATCTAAATGATAATTTCTTCCACTGTTTTTTATTTGGGGAGTATGGAGACATCATGATATGCTCCTATTTGAAGATGTTATTTTCAATACAGGCAGAGTAAGTAGTAGTAAAAGTGGGATGTTTATTGAATATCACAAGAAGGTGGGGGTTAAATCCCCAAGGATAATTTCTACGCCCTCTTTTCATGGTTTTGATATGATTGGGTATTTTTATAGGGCATCATAGAAGGGGTATTGTGGGGCTAGAATGCTCACTTTTGTTAATGATAGTCACAGGTTCTCATTGTGGATGGGATATGGAACTGGATCCAACACAAGAGCCGAGTTACTGACATTATGGGGAGTACTATTTTTTGCTCACTATAAAGGGTTCTTAGCTCTTTAGGTTGTTGGGGATTCAAGAGTACTTATTGAATGGGAACAAAGGAAAAGCAAACTGCAGGTGTCCAATTTAGAACATTGGAAACTCAGGATAAGGGAGCTTTAGTCAAGGTTCAACTCTATCAGCTACATGCACATTTTTAGAAAATTCAATTATGAAGTCGATATCTTGTCCCAAAGAGCAATTGGTAACTAGAGGGCCCCATTCACTTTGAAGAAGTACATGACAATCAAGTGGTTTCGAGGGGCTCCATTCAGGATTTTTAGATGATCCCCTGAAGGATGTCTTTTATTTTTATTTTGGTTTCATTTTTGTGGTTAATTGAATATGCATATGCGTTCGAATGGAAATTAGTAGACACATGGATTTTACTAAAATGTATTGTGATCTTTCTTTCTCGAGAAGGACTAAAAAGAACATTTGTAAGGTTTTTGGAACTAGTGAATATTGTTGTGTAGACTAGCACTGTAGGAGTATTTTGGTGTCAGTAGTGTTTATGCTTTATAGCTTTCTCATTCCTCCTTTTGACTGGAACTATGGGAACCTTCAAGTGTTAGGAATTTAGCAGGTTATATTGCTCTTGACATATATATTATTGTGTATTGTTATCCAAGCAATAGATAAGTTGCTATCCAGGCGATAAACAAGCTTTATAGTTGTTTCTTTGATTCACTATATGAATAACAAGAAACCAATTTTTCTATCGAAAAAAAAAAGTTTTTGCACAAAGATAAAATATGAATGACATTTTATTCATAATATCTTAAGTATTGGCTCACACTTAACGATAGGAAAATTAGCGATTTAAAGTGTACATTATTATTAGTTTTGTAAGTGGTGGTGAAGGGTTGGTGGTTCTCTTTGGATGAGATAGACTTTGAAAATTTTATCAATGAATTTGATTCGATAAATTTTTAATGGATTAATTAAGTGGCAATATAAATGTTATTTGAGAATTTACAATTTTTTTTCAATTTTATAAATAACAAATTTTCAAATATTTAAAACATAAAATTATCATTTAATAAAAACATTTTTTTTAAGTGATGTAACTAATAATTATGAAAGCTGCATAGTCCTATACCCTAAAGCTACACCTACTAAGTGATAGCTAGGCCCTGATAAAATTTTAATGAATTAATTAAGTGGTAATATAAATGTTATTTGAGAATTTACATTTTTTTTTCAATCTTATAAATAACATATTTTCAAATATTTAAAACATAAAATTATCATTTTAAAGTGATGCAACTAATAATTATGGAAGCTTCATAGTTCCATACCCTAAAGCTACACCTACTAAGTGATTGCTAGGCCCTCCTCTATAAACAATGATGACCCACCCCAATGCAAATTTAGTCTCAAGTACTACTACTACTTTAATGTTTACTCATGAGAGGCTATGAACACATAATTTTGTATGTGAAAGCTACACCTACTAAGTGATAGCTAGGCCCTCCTCTAGAAACAATGATGACCCACCCCAATGCAAATTTAGTCCCAAGTACTACTACTTTAATGTTTACTCATGAAAGTCTATGAACACATAATTTTGTATGTCATTTGACTTTAAGAGAATATTTAATGCTTTATGGTATATAATGAGTAAATTTGTATATGATGGTTGTTAAATAGGTTAGGGGATAAATTTAGTTTTTAATTAAAAATTTTATCTAAAATTTGTTAGAATTTTGTCAAAGTTATAGTTTTATTTAATGGAAAAGAATTTTAACTATTTTATTTTAATATTGGAAGTTTTGGTCCATTTTAAAATAATCTAATCTAGTAAAATTTTAAGAAAACGAGTATATCAATTTTTTTTCCTTACCTTGAAAAACTAAACCCACCAAAAAAATTGAACTTGCCCACTTTTTAACTCACTATATTTTTTAACATGCATATCTTAACTTGTGTCCATGATCACATTACCTTTTTCTTATGCTCACTCTATACACATTAATGATGAAAATTAATTAATGTAATTTAATTAAAAAATGGTATTAACATGAGAATGATCATGTTATATTAGTTAGAATTAGTTAGAAGTAGATTATTTTTATTTGGAAAATAGGTTTGAGGTGTAAGTCTTCATGTTAATATGATACTATCCTCCCTCGCTTTAGTATTAATTATATTGTTAATAGTTTCAACGGTATATTTTATGGTATGTTTTTAACTTACTACATCTAAAGAAGTGATGCATTTTACAACCTTGATGATGTAATGTCTATCCCTAACATTGACATGACATAGAATAAGTGACGTCTCCCTATACATACATACATACATACATACATCATAACAATCCATTATGGATGAGATGCGTGACATATGCATGTATAAATCAAAATATAAAAAATATAATCCACAACGTAAAAAAGAAAATCTAAGAAAACAACATTGAGCATTAATTTATAGACACACGCACACACACACATACCATTGCACATCCATATTAACTTGGGATCTTTTAAGCATGAAGATATTTGTAACTCTATTTCTTTTTTATTCTTCTGAATGCTTAATAGATTTGGACTTAAAATGGATGTACATTATTAATTATTATCTATATGATATTACTGACTATCTTGTTATAATGACATATTCCTATTGGCTTGGCTTTCATACTAATATTCTTCTTCTTCTTCTTATATATATATATATATATTCTTCATTTGCATATAAGGAAAAAATATCAAGGCTCTCTTCTCTTCTGTGGAATACTTAGATGGAAGGGGTGTCAACTGCTAGTCATAATAGTATATGATAATCTAGCATGACTTAATGAGACCAGAAATGGATACCTCGTGATGAATACCACTTTGAAACAACTCATTTAAACTAATTGAGCTAACCTATTAGGCTTTTTAAATTGGAAGACATGGGGCTGGGTAGAAGTCACTATCTCATTTAGTATTTTTTCTTAATGTAAGCAAATGTTTGACCACTACCTCAATGTGACTCCATAGCTTCAGGAAAAGCCCTTAAAGAATTGATCCTTGTCCATTAGTAAAAAAAACTCTAACTTCTCACCATAGATCTAATTTTTTTGAGCTTGAAAGTTAAAAGACATAAAAATGAGATTTGGACTACTTATATTCACATGAATCACATGATTGCAGTATAATATCTTTGAATACAACTACACAATTGAACACCACCTCAAAATAATTCTATATCTCTATGAAAAATCCTCATAAAAAATGAACCTTAGCTATCAATAAAAAAAAAACTTTAAATTAAAAAACATAAAAAAATAACTTTAATTTATTTATATATACATAAATAATGATAACAAGATAATCTAAATACAAACATACATTTATGAATACCTCAAAATAATCCGATTAACTCATAAATATACAACGCTGAAATACCCTTATGGATCTTCAAATTTGCTCTGAAGTGTATTCCTCAACCTTGTATGTTTGTACATTAATATATGATGTTGTACATTTATTTTGGACTTTAATCCCATGTATATATTCACCATAGTATTTAGTTCGTTTTATAATATAATATAATTATGGTTTAATCAAGTAAAACGTGTAATATATATGCAAAGTAACCGTTAAAATTACCAAGAGATTAGAGAAATAACTTGCCTTTTCGATAAAACAAAAGGTCAATCTTCCTTTTGAAAAATACGTTAGTGTCCAACTATTTGTCTCATCGAAGTCCAAAGTATCTATTAAAAAATATTTGAAAGGAGCAGTTGCCATCGATCAAATGCCATCTGTATTGCACCCTACCTACCCACATGCAATACTTATCATGTTTAGCCAGTGAGGTACTCGGCCAAAACGCAAAATGGATTATTATTAGTATGATGTTAATAAAGAAATCAAGTTTCACTTTGTAACTCTGAATTTATTTTGAGAAAAATTAGAAGGGTATTTATTTAGATAAGTATTTAGGTTGGGAGTTGACGGGCCCTCGGGGGTGGCGGCAGTGTCGGGGATCGGATCCCCGAAGTGGATGGTCCGTGAGAGGTGCTGGAGGGGGGTCGACGACGACCGGAGAAAGGTGTCGTCCGCGCAAAATCATGGACGCCCTAGACAACTCCATTTAGGTTGTATAAATAATTTCAAAACAACTCCATTTAGGTTGTATAAATAATTTCAAAACAACTCCATTTAGGTTGTATAAATAATTTCAAAATGTGACATTAACCATGTCTATATAAACATTAACCATGTCTATATAAACTATGTGAGGATGAGGATAGGGGACACATGATGTAAGCAAGGGTAATGCAAGTATAAACTATGTGAGGATGAGGATAGGTTACACATGATGTAAGCAAGGGAAATGGAAGTTATATCGATAATTTACACCATTTTTGGTGAAGAGGAAGAAAATGTGGTTGTAGAAAAGTTGAAGCATGTATAAGTTTATTCTCTATCTTTTTAATTATATATTTTTACTATATGAATGATTATTAAAAATGTGTTTGTTTTATTAGATTTTTTGGTTTGGTATTTTGATTAAAAATTTATATATGAAAAATGTATAAATTCGATTCTTACTTCCTCTTATTGTCATAATGTTATGTGTATTGAGACCATCTTGAGACATCTCTATTACAAGAATCAAAAGGTTAAATGCTTGTAAATGATGTGGATACCTTCATAAATGCTTTTGTGATGCATTTTATTAACAAACCATATCTATGGGAAGATGTACAAATTCAATCAATTACTCTAACAAGGAGATGAGTGTATAGGATGAACATGATAGGAAAACGACATGCCATGATAATGCTTAAGGAAGTTGAAGGTTTTGATATAGAAGCCAAAACAACATTGAAGAAAGTTGAAGAGTTGTGATAAAAGCACGAAGTCAATATTCAAATTAAAATTAAAATTAAAGAATTCATGAGCATGATGAAGATTTGGGCAAGAAGCTAAGAAGTCAACCATGAGCATAAATAGGATGATATACATTAGACTTGGTTAGCTAGTCAAACTATCCACAATGTCAATGGTGGCTTGCAAAGTCAATGAAAGCAAGGCAAGTTATTGTTATTACCCCCACCAAGGTTCAAGTCTCTCTAATGACATGCTTGTAGTTGTGCTTGTTCTTGTGTTTCCTCATGCTTGCAAAACATAGGTGGGGCTAGGTGCAAGTTCTAAGAAATTTTAGGGAAACAAATACCCTCCAGTGATGTCCTCTTAGCCAAAGGGTGACTTCCATAGCATCACAATATGTTTATGTCTACTGAAGCTTAAAAATATAGTAGGCACTTGCTTATGTTCGATGAAAGCCTTCAATGAAAAAAGCATATCTAAGCTGGTGGAATTGTACATTGAGAGTTGAGTAGAGAGTCAACAAAATGCCTAGTACAACAATGGGACGACACATTGAAATATCACACTAAAGAAACTTGAAGGGTTGCGATAACAAAGACGAAGTTGAAAAATCAAATTAATGCATTACGGAAGTCGTTTTGTTTTGTGTGTAGATGCAATTTACAAGGGTCAAGGTGAGACAAGTGAAATTAAGGGACATTACTTGAATGATGACTCAAGGATGTGAATAAAATATTAAGATCGCAATATTGCAAGAGAATTGAAATAACACACTATGATCAACATGCTAGGAGAACAAAGTGATGAGACATTGAAATAGGCACACGAAAGGGACTTGAAGGGTCACAATAGAGAAGATGAAGTTGAATAATCAAATTAAAAGCACTACGAAGATCACTTAGTTTTTTTTTGTGCAAAAGCAATTAATAGTCAACGTGATAGTAGTGAAATTAATTAAGGGACATTACTTGAATGCTACCATAAGGACATGAAGAAAAGATCAAAATCACAATATTGCAAGAGAATTTGAGTTCCTATCATCATGCATGACTATTGGACCTTGAAGAATTCAAGAGGAAGATGAATAGTCAAGGAGTTCACACTAAGTATAAATGGGATGATAGCCATTAGAGTTGGTTAGCTAGTCATTGTGTCAACTCAATTGATCATAGATGAAAAGTTGAGTAGAAAGTTGGCTAAAAACCAAAGTAGAGAAAGAAAGCGTCGACATATCCATGTTATAGTTTGTGATCCATGTACATTGAATGTAATTGCATTGATAGTAGTAATGTGCTCTTAAAGCCGAAGTAAAAGAGACATGTCATGTGCAACACTCGTAAAATAAAATGAAATAATCATTATTGTCCACAAAGATGCATTTTACAACTCAAGATGAATGAGATGTGTAAAATACTTAACAAGCATAAACTAAAACTAGCATAACTCCATCTTGATAAAAAAAAATTCTTTTAAACATGAAGAAGTTTTACATCCATTGTTTTTATCCATAGAAACAATAAAAAAATCTTTCTTTAAACATCAATTGTTTTTATCCCTAGAAATGCATTCATTCACAATGCCCATCTTTTCACACATAAATATAACTTACTATTAATACCGCGAAATAGTAAATAGGAACAATACATCGGGTCAATCATACCATCAAGGTATAAGAAATAAAACATACGGGCGCATGAGCCCCAAATATCATCACATCCTACAGGATCCATACCAATATCCAACCAAGTGTCTGATAGTATGCCACCATATAACAAACATATAACCGCCATCAGCATAACCAAATGCTAACAGACCTCCAAGAGGCAAAGTATCACACTGCCATGACATAAATACATAAATAAGTCCAAAAAAGGTCCAAAACAGCCATAGGCCTGGACACTAGAGTCAAATCATAAATAGCACCGCATAAACCAACCGGAAACAAAAATCCAACAAGATGTTGGAGATAGTAACTATGTACCTGCACAAATATATAGCCAAAAAACAACATGTAAGAAAATATAACAAAAGAGTCCTGTATGCCCAAACCAGAAGAGTCGGCTCCAAAGCAGGTCAATCGAGCCCCGAGAGAAAAGTAGGTCCCCATGCCACTCCTCCCACAGAATAATACCAGCCGGTGATTTCAGCGCCCTCTTGGAGAGGATATCAGCCTCCATATTTATCTCACGGAAGACATGGGCAAAGTGGATGTGCTGGAAGTCCCCAATGAATATCCGAACAGCAGTCAACCATTCTGAGAGGTTCAGCACATTGAGAGGGGAAGACCCCAATGCCCACGAAATAATGGATGAAGAATCACCCATAACAACAAGTGTGGAAACCTGAATGCGTCGAGCGAAATATAAAAGGAGCCAGAGTGCACATAATTCGTTGCGTGTATTCGTTCCAGAACCCAGATTTGAATGGATCCGATAGGTATCGAAGCAGTTTGTATGGAGCACCACCCCCACCCCACAAACTCCACGCCCCCCAGCCGCAGCCCCATCAAAAAATCCACAAGGATACCATAAAACCGGGGGGGCATTACGGTGCCCAATATGTTTAATAGAAGTGACAATCCTACCTCCCTGTAAGACCGGGCCAGTGTTATTCTCCATAAAATTAGCAATGATACGACCACTTAACCAATGCATGCTTATGGTTGTACCTTCGAATACAAAGCAATTCCGAGCCCTCCAAAGCTCCCATAACATATAACAAGGGAGTTCAAGCCAACGTGCAGCTCGTGAGTCGCTGAGCCACTGACCCATACAGTCCAGCAATGTGGACGAGTGCCAAATAGCAGTTATGCCCATAGAGTTGGCAATATGCACCCAAAGCTCCCTCACAAATGGACAAGAAGAGAAGAGATGGTCAACCGTCTCCAATGCCTCCCATCTATAATAATGAAATGCTTTTTCCACATTAATGAGTAGAAATGCCTCACTTATATATACACAAGTATATTCATAATGCAACTAATATAACATTATGTTAATAGGAAACACCATTCCATTAAAATATTACGGTATCAATACTGCGAACCACATTTCTTTGCAACTAATATAACATTATGTTAATTATGTTAATAGGAAGCACTATTCCATTGAAATATTATGGTATCAATACTGTCAACCACATTTCTCATAAAAAAATTTGAAGTTAAAAATCATGTTAACTTGTATTTTTACAAGGGTCAAGGTGAGACAAGTGAAATTAAGGGACATTACTTGAATGATGACTCAAGGATGTGAATAAAATATTAAAGATGGCAATATTGCAAGAGAATTGAAATAACACACTATGATCAACATGCTAGGAGAACAAAGTGATGAGACATTGAAATAGGCACACGAAAGGGACTTGAAGGGTCACAATAACGAAGATGAAGTTGAATAATCAAATTAAAAGCATTACGAAGATCACTTAGTTTTTTTGTGTGCAAAAGCAATTAATAGTCAAGGTGATAGTAGTGAAATTAATTAAGGGACATTACTTGAATGCTACCACAAGGACATGAAGAAAAGATCAAAATCACAATATTGCAAGAGAATTTGAGTTCCTATCATCATGCATGACTATTGGACCTTGAAGAATTCAAGAGGAAGATGAATAGTCAAGGAGTTCACACTAAGTATAAATGGGATGATAGCCATTAGAGTTGGTTAGCTAGTCATTGTGTCAACTCAATTGATCATAGATGAAAAGTTGAGTAGAAAGTTGGCTAAAAACCAAAGTAGAGAAAGAAAGCGTCGACATATCCATGTTATAGTTTGTGATCCATGTACATTGAATATAATTGCATTGATAGTAGTAATGTGCTCTTAAAGCCGAAGTAAAAGAGACATGTCATGTGCAACACTAGTAAAATAAAATGAAATAATCATTATTGTCCACAAAGATGCATTTTACAACTCAAGATGAATGAGATGTGTAGGATACTTAACAAGCATAAGCTAAAACTAGCATAACTCCATCTTGATAAAAAAATATTTCTTTTAAACATGAAAAGGTTTTACATCCATTGTTTTTATTCATAAAAACGATAAAAAAATCTTTCTTTAAACATCAATTGTTTTTATCCCTAGAAATGCATTCATTCATAATGTTAAAAACATCCATCTATAATAATGAAATGCTCTTTGAACATTAATGATTAGAAATGCCTCACTTGTATATACACAAGTATATTCATAATGCAACTAATATAACATCATGTTAATAGGAAACATCATTCCATTGAAATATTAAGGCATCAATACAGTGAACCACATTTCTATGCAACTAATATAACATTATGTTAATAGGAAGTATTATTCCATTGAAATATTATGGTATCAATACTGTGAACCACATTTCTCATAAAAAAAAAATGTTGTAGTTAAAAATTTTCAACATTGAAATTTTCCAAATAAATTATCTATGGGATGATAATTTGTATTTTTTATTTTGTTGACATGGATCTATTCTCATATAAAAAAAACCACTGTTAAGGACACTGGTTGGGATAGATGAATTTCATTCCATTCACCTGGGTTGAATTCAGTTGAGACATCTTCTGACTTCTAAATAGCAGGAATGTAGTTTTTCGCGTGAAAAAAAACCATTGCAATCAATAATCTAAACCATTTTACTGAATAACTTGGTGGTTTTGGTGGTTTTGTAGTGTGGTATCGGATTGAATGTTACCCTCGGACTAATATGGTGGTGGTTTTGTAGTGTGTATGTCAGTTACCGCTATCTTTGTGGGATCTAACTGTCATGGGTCAAGAAGACTTGGCGATCAATTAGGCAGACCATGGCCCGCTAAGCATCAACTTTCATGCTCAGAAATCGAGTGTTGTCCTGAATTTTGATACTTGTGGGAGCAGCGAAATCACTCACGTTTTCAGGGAAATTCTAGATCATACTTGCTTGTGGCCCAATCAAGGACACTTGTGATTTTTACTGTGCACAATTCGGCTTATTGTGAGGGTAACTCAGGATTTACCCCTTTGCCTCGGATTCTCCCAACTGTGAAGGTACAGGTAAGAGATTGGAGGCCATAAGTAAAGTGGAGTGAGAGCAACCTGAGAAAAAGCAAGGACCCCCAAAGGGTTGAGTTGTCAAAGAATCTTTGCCTTTGGCTTTTGGTGGTGTCCACTTTCAAGGTGATGTTGATTGTGTCCACTCAATCAAAAGCACAGCAAAGCAAAGTCCACACCAAAGGAAATGGCTGACAGACCATTTCATCCCTTTCAGCCCATGGATTCACACACAATAATACTACACTGAGTAGAATATTTCAGCATTATTCTACATAAAGAAGAAGAATGCCCATGCCCATCCATATGAGCCACAACCTATTCCAGAGTCCCCAAT
The DNA here is from genome assembly GCA_027924585.1 of Larix kaempferi. Lineage (NCBI taxonomy): Eukaryota > Viridiplantae > Streptophyta > Pinopsida > Pinales > Pinaceae > Larix > Larix kaempferi. The sequence continues at coordinate 1,869,582 of BSBM01000446.1, read as the reverse complement.
TGTCCTTTGATTGAGTTCTGTTAGAGACCGAGACTGAGATTGGATAAGAAGAAACCCGAAGACAGAAGCCAGAAGCCAGCAGCCAGTGAGTACTTTGGCATTTTCTTCATTCAATATATATGTAAGAATAAGAAGGTTTTACTGCTTGTGCATACCACATTGCATTGCATTGCAGTAGATTTGTTGAAGCAGAGTTCTGGGTTCGATTCCCAGCAGGCGTTTTCGTTGAAACACAAGTGGTCTTGTGTTCGATTCCCGGCAGATTTGTTGTTGAAGTACAGGTCTCGGGTCGATTCTTAACCCCATTGCCATGGGAAAGCCTAGCCTACTGGTGGTGCTGTTGCTGGGGCTAGTGTGGATTGCAGTGGCTTCGGATTTGAAGAAAGTGAAGAAATTGTACTACTTCGACAGCCCTACTTCTCCCTCCTCTACTCTGTGCACACACTGTGATACCTGCCTTAACCCTTGCACTGACCCCTCTCCGCCGCCGCCTCCGCCCCTTGCTCCGCTCGTCGGCGAGTGCCCTCCGCCGCCGTTTTCTTCCTCCACCCCGTCTCCCACAAACCCGGCTTCTTCTTCGGCCCCGCCTCCGCCCACCTCGTCTTCTTCGCCTGGCGGCTACAAGTACCCGCCCACCGCTCCATACAGTTACATCTTACCTCCTCCGCCGCCTTCTGGCGAGGGCGGCGGCTATTCGCCAAGTCCACCACCGCCTTCTGTCGCAGACACCATCTATGCTCCGCCTCCGCCGCCTTCTGTCGCAGACACCGTCTATGCTCCGCCTCCGCCTTCGGACCCAGATTCCAGCTATACCCCGCCACCTCCGCCAAAAAACGGGCGCAGTGCATATTATCCATACTACCCATATTACTATCTGTACACTCCTTCCGCTTCCAGTCCTCTTAATCTCCGCTTCGCCGCTCTCCTAGCCTTGTTTCTGCAGTCCGTCCTTCTTGTTCTTTGATCTCCGCTATACTTGTTGATCTTGTACAGGATTTTTGCCATGGAATCAATGGCGAAAATAACAATGGAGAACTAGAATTTCGACGAAAGCTCATAATTATTCTTGGTGGAAGATATAGCAGGATGCTTTAAAAATCATCTTTGAATTTGTAGGGTAGAAGGAAGAGAATAGCCAGCCAGCCAGCTAGCTTGCTGAATTATGAAGTCCATTCATACTCTGTTGTATGTATTTTCTGCTCACAGAATTCATTCATGGATATATTATATATTATGTGTTTTATGGAAAATGAGCAGAAGCAGCTAAACATGTTAATGCAATTTAAAGGAAATTGGTGTTCATGCATGTTTATGTTTTTTTCAGTCTGGTTTTCATCTCTGAAAGTATCACTACAGGATCTATGTGATGGAGTAAAAGTTTGCAATTCTGCACATGCTATATTTCTCTTTTTATTTGGGGGGAGGGGGGGTGCGGCTCATTCATAGTTACAAGGTTTTTCGTCCTTTAACATAAAGTTTGATCACACCTGGTTGCTTGCGAGCTAAAACACAGACCCGTTACTTACCTTCTTAAAGAGATTTTCAATTGTTAATCTGTGTAAGTTCAAATTTCTAATTACATTTTTGTTAAGCTAGGTCTTAGCTTTTTTTACAATAGTTAAGGATGTGCAATGTACTTGTGAGGCTATATGTTGGAGGCCCTGAATATTAAGCCAATATATTTGAATCTAATGATGACCCAGAAACACTAATTTCCTTTGTTGGCTTTGGATTGTTTAAAAGCACTGTTTGTTTCTTTTCTGGATCCAAATTGTAAGGACATTTCAAGCAGAGATTCCATTGTTATATATCTATATGTCCTCTGATTTATATGCATATACTACATTGTTTCTTTTCTGGATCAACATTGTGAGAATATTTCAAGTAGAGACTTCATTGTTATATGTCTATATGTCCTCTCTGATATATATGCATACTACATTGTTTCCTTTCTGGATTCAAATTGTTTCCTTTCTGGATTGAAATTGTGAGGACATTTGAAGCATAGACTCCATTTTTATATTTCTATATTTCATGTGATTTATATGCATATATTACACTGTTTCCTTTCTGGATCCACATTGTGAGGACAAGCAGAAACTTCATTATTATATGTTTATATGTCTTCTGATTTATATGCATATACTACACTTTCCTTTTTGGATCCTAATTGTGAGGGCATTTCCAGCCGAGATTGCATTATTATATGGCTATATGCCCTCTGATTTATATGCATATACTACACACTGTTTCCTTTCAGGATCCACATTGTGAGGACATTTCAAGCAGAGACTCCATTGTTTTTGTGTCTAAAAAAATATGCATACACGAACATTGTTAGTTTTTTTGTTTTTTCTTGGTTCTGAAACGTCTTCAAATCTTGGAAAGAAGTTTTTTTAATTGGCTATCAAGTCACATTTTAGTGAAAAATGAACTAAAATGAAGTTTTCTTTTTGGTTATCAAGTCACACTTTACTGAAATGAGAGATTCACATAGATCCATTTGATTAAGTAGAAAGTTATCAAACAGCCTAGTGACACTTCAAGTCACATTATTAAATGAGAGATTTACATAGTTCCTTTCATTTCACATAGATCCAAGTCACATTTGATGAAATTGTGAGATCCACATTATTTTTTATTTAAGTGGAGATTTCATTATTAAATGAGAGATTTACATAGTTCCTTTCATTTCACATAGATCCAAGTCACATTTCACATTTGATGAAATTGTGAGATTCACATTGATCTATATTTTATTTAATTGGAGATTTCATTATAAACTGAGAGATTTGCATAGTTCGCAAGTCACATTTTACGTAGATCCAAGTTACATTTGAAGAAATTGTGATATTCACATTGATCTATTTTGATTTAATTGGAGATTTCATGACAAAATGAGAGATTTGCATAGATCCAGATTACATTTGTTGAAATGTGAGATTGAGAGAGATTATTTTGATTTTAGTGGAGATTTAGTAATTACTAAGAAAGATATTTTAAGTCAAATGATGATGAAATGAAATATTTATATAGATCCAGATTATATTTGTTGAAATGTGAGATGCACAGATACTCATTTAGATATTCATTTCGATATAAGTGGAGATTTATTAACCACTAAGAAAGACATTTGAGGAAATGACAGATTAATTAAGCATCAACAAAGACATATATATTTTGATTTGAAAAATTTATATAAATTTGATTTAAATTAGCATAGATTTATCTTAACCTGGATCTATTAAGTACTAGAAAAATCCAAGTTTTTTGAAGTATAAATTTTTTAATTTTATTTTTGACAAGTTATAAGCATGACATTGTGAACATCCGGCAAGAGTGCAATAAAGATTCAACATTATTTTCATGTTTAAAAAATATGAATTGATAATATTATGTTAATTTTTTATTAAACATTAAAAGATATTTTATTTCTCTATTAACCTAATTGGTTAAAAAGGTGTGGTGTACTAACATTTAATTCCTCGACACGATAACTCTGTTTGTTTTTTATGGAATGATGAATAAATGCATTTAGATATGCAAATCTCCTCTCACCGTCCTAGTAAAATGGTATTTAGTGGATCGTTATTGTATAAAATTTATTTTAACACAAGAAGGGGTTTCACTTTAATTGTCATGACTCAAATATATCAAGTCATGATAAACTATTTATGTTAAGGAGTTATCAAATAAAATTAAGAATGGGTTTCTTCACTTTAATTGTCATGACTCAAATATATCAAGTCATGATAAACTATTTATGTTAAGGAGTTATCAAATATATTTTAATTTTATTGTGTTCAATAATATGCTTATTAAGAGTTTAATATATCAATGGGTAGGATTGAACTTGGATATGAAATCCCAGCCACATATATAGTAGTTTTGATTGACTTGATTTTCTTATATGAATATTTTATTTATTTATTAATATATATTAATTTATTTATGTCTAATATTTTCATCTATGTAAAAAGTAAATTAATTTATAAATAAATTTTATTATAAGTAAAAGTCTTTATTAGAATTGATATTCAAGATCAACCTTCGATATTTATACCTACAATCTATACCCACTTATTAACGAACATCTATATATTATGATTGGTACTTCATTATCAATATTCTCTTTCCTTTTTAATTTATCCTGTGATGATGGGGACTTTCCATGCACAATAATATTCTTTTCTTTCCAAGTGTATCTTATGATTGGACTTCTTTTGAAATTAATACTCATGTTTTGATTGCAAATTTTCAGATCGATAATCTTTGGTCCACATTAATAATTTTCTTCTTGTAGCATAAGTTGATGATTGCGACTCTCCTTTCACATTAATATCTTTCCTATGACATATATCATGATAAATATGTCATATTTAGACTCTTTTTAACATTAATACTTTATTCTTTGGTGGAATAATTCAAGATGGAGATTTCAATGTATATTAATATTTTTTTAATAAGTTTTTTATTATACATATTTAGGATTTTTTTTTACAATAATACTTATTTACGTCTTTGGATTGTACATTTATTTTCTTTTTCTAATAAGATATTTTTAAAAACTATTAATATATAACTTGTACAAGTTTTAATAATAAAAAAAGAAATTATCAATATAACAGAGGTTGGTTAAAAGAAAAACACCTCTTCATGTAGTGGAGCACTTGAGCAAACTAAAAAAAGAGAGAGCCCATCCCATCAATAGAAGCTTTCGTGGCTTAGGCCCCTCTTAGATCACTAACACTAGTGTGGGGCATTGTTTGGTTGCTCGTGGACGCTAAGGTGTCCTAATGTGTGCTCTCTCATGTCTCTCTTGAACTTGCTGATTTGCTCAATGGCAAGGCCCATTATGGGCTGATCCAACCAAGACAACATACTTAGTGGGCAAGCAAGGCAAGATGGAAGGCCTTTGTGGGCATAGCTAACCAAACACTCAAGAGGATAATACATTCGGTGGGTCTAGATGCCCCCTGCTTATGTTATAGGGGGCCATGCACATAATCTAGAAGCATCTAGAGGTGCTCCATTCCAGTGGCACGTTCTGACATCATACCTCAATCTATATAATCAAATTAACACGAATCAAAACAACATCTATCATGAGAATTGGTGAGATGACACAACATCATTAAACAAAACATTACTTCATTGTTTCCAAATCCAAAATGACACTTCAATTTTGACAACTATTTAAGCAAACTGAAACTCTAAGGCCAATGGAAGCCACTCACTTAATAAGGCAACCTATAGGGGGGGAAGCAAGTAAATATTAATGGCAAACAAACTCAACCCATGATAGACCTTCTTAACAAGTAGAGAAAACAAAAAAAAGGTGCTTTAGTGTTTTGTCCTACCCACATTGAGGACAATGCAAATTATGAACCCCTAGGTGAGTTAACCTTCTATCCACAAGTAAGCTCCCCACCAACTAGTTCTAGGTGGAAAAAAAATTATAGGTTCACTACTAGGCTTCCACATACTATTGAGGCAAGATAACTAGTTTTCCTTGCTTTGATTGAAGTTGCCACATCTTGTTGAGCTGACTTTTCAGGAAGGGCTTGGTACATAACCACTTGTAACCCATGGTTTCCTTGTAATGAGTGAACGTAGTGGCCTTGCCCCATTTCCAGCCTTTCCATTTGGCATGAGGAGGCAAGGAGATGTTAGTTTTTCAGAATTTAATACATTCTGATCTAGGATCTTAGCTGAAAGAACAACATGTACATCGTATCAAGCATAAGAGACAAGAGACACAAAACATTTCACCGGGAAAAACCAAGAAGGTGAAAAACCCTGCAACTTCCTTAGAGATAGAATAAGCATCAATATAATGATCACCATGATCAAACCCAAGAGATAGATATCTACAGCAGCATGCTCCTCCTCCACTTGTGCGCATCCTCCTCTTCTCTCACTAATGCGAAGTGAGTGAACAATAGAATATATAAAATGACAGAGACGCACTCTCTGTTTATACACTACATCACTTGACCTTTACTCAACTAGGTCGGCCCTAACTTAACCACATAACATAATGCTGACTGGGCCGACCCCCAATAGGGTGATCTAATAACCCTTTGACCCACATGACTCATATAGGGCCGACCCCAACAAGGTGGTCTAATAACCCATCAAGTATGAGTTATGACACTTACAATATAACTTGCAACACTTGCAAGTACACATGACGACACTTCCAATCGGAGGAATAATACATCTCCGTTGGGGATACAATAAAGTACAAATGTAATACATACAATATACAAGTGAATATCTTCCGAAGTTACAAATACATCAACACTCCCTCTTAACTAGGAAGGTATTCTCTTGACACAAGTCATCAATGCATATAGGCACAAGTCTTCAATACTGGAGCTGGATCATCATCACTGGATCACAGAGCATCATCATCACTACTGCTGTACTCGTCATCTTGATCACTGGTGCTATCTCATAATTCTTCTTGTCATAGGAAGTTCTACAGAGCCAACCCTTTTTCATGCTGGATGTAGGTCTTCATCATCACTGGCCATACTGTGGAATCCTCAGGACTTATTACGTGCGTCAACAAAACCTCGAAAGAGCATCCCAGGACTTTTACGAGCTCACTGCTCAACCTATCGGATCTCCCAGGGCAATATTATATGTGACCTCCACAAAACCTCGAAAGAGCATCCCATGACTGATTACTAGCACACAGCTCAACCTATCAGATCTCCCAGGGAAATATTACATGTGGTCATGGAAAAACCTCAAAAGAGCATCCCAGGACTGATTACGAGCACACAGCTCAACTTATCGGATCTCCTAGGATCTTTTACATGCAACTGCACAACCTGTCCACGACCACGGAGTATCATCCTGATACTCATGATCATACTAATCATGTCATCTCAACGAGCAAGCCATCAAGTAGGTACACCTCAGGACTGATTACACTACCTCTGCAAAACCTGCAAGATCTCCTAGGACTGATTACACTGCCTCTGCAAAACCTGCAAGAGCATCTCAGGACTGATTATATGCCTCTGCAAAACCTGTGTACCATACTGTCACCTCATCGTCTTCAGATCACCTCATTGTCCACGGAGCACAACCTAGATGCACATCACACAACACTTACACTCATCGGCATGGGAAGACACACTTCAACCATCCGTGAAAGACTCAACACTTATATCTATGCCATGGGAAAACACACTTCAACCATGCGACAATGGCACAACAATTATATCGTAGCCATGGGAAGACACACTTCAACCATGGTCGAATGGCACAACACTTATATCGCAGCCATGGGAAGACACACTTCAACCATGCTCGAATGGCACAACACTTATAACGCATCCATGGGAAGACACACTTCAACCATGCTCGAATGGAACAACACTTATATCGCAACCATGGGAAGACACACTTCAACCATGCTCGAATGGCACATGTGCATCTGTGTCTCCGGACTCATCACTTCCCCTTGGAAGGAATCTTGATCTGAAGTACACCCAGTCTCTCTCTGAAGTACTCAAACTTCACCCTAGCCAACGACTTGGCCAACACATCGGCTATCTGCTTGTTTGTCGCAACATACAGGAGCTTCACTGCTCCTCTCTGCACCATATCTCTGATATAGTGATATTTGATTTCAATGTGCTTCGACCTATCATGGAACACCGGGTTCTCAGACAGCTTCACACAACTCTGGTTGTCACAAAAGATACCAGTAGCACCCAACGAGAGATCAAATAACTCAGACAATAGCTTCATCAGCCATACTGCCTCACAACTAGTCGAACAGGCTGCAACATACTCTGCTTTGGCTGTACTCAGTGCTACGCAGGACTGCTTCCTGCTAAACCAAGAGATCATACCTGATCCAATACTAAAGCAGCACCCAGAAGTGCTCTTCCTATCTGCAGCACTGCCTGCCCAATCTGAATCAACATAACTCTCCAGGTTAAACTTTTGATTCGCATCATACTTGAGCCCATAATCAATCGTACCCTTCAGGTACCTCAGAATATGATTTACAACAACCAGGTGAACACCTCTGGGATCTATCAGGAACTGGCTCAATGTGTTCACTGCAAAGCAAATATCTAGTCTCGTGTTCGTCAGGTACATCAAGGACCCAATCATCTGACGATACACAATAACATCAACCAGATCAGATGAAGCATCACACAGAAGCTTCAGGTTCGATGCCATAAGTGTGGCCATGGCCTTGCAGTCTATCATCCCGAACCTCTTCAGGATTTCTACTGCATACTTCCCTTGTCTAAGGAAGATTCCATTTGCACTCTGCCACACCTCCATGCCTAGAAAGTAGTGCATCATCCCCAAGTCCTTCATCTCGAACTCGATAGCAAACTTCATCTTCGTGTCGACAATCAATCTATCATAACTTGTAACAAACAGGTCATCCACATACAAAAGTAGTATCACTGGATTGCCTTCCTCAACCTTGTAGTAAAGGTTGGAATCTGCTTTACTCTTGGTAAAGCCCAAACTGGATAGAAAGTTGTTTATCCTACACCATACCAAGTCCTAGGAGCTTGCTTCAAGCCATACAAGGCTTTCTTCAACCTGCACACATATGACTCTCTGTCATGTGTCTCAAAACCAAGTGGCTGCTCCGCATACACTTCCTCCTCGACTACACCATTCAATAAAGCTGTCTTGACATCTATCTGGTGTATCTTCCATTTCATCACTGCAGTCAGAGTAAGTACTGATCTGATGGAAGTGTATCTAGCTACAAGAGCAAAAGTCTCTTCATAGTCTATTCCTTTTTTCTGGGAGAAGCCACGAGCTACAAATCTTGCTTTGTATTTCTCTATGTTGCCATCTGTAGCATGTTTGATCTTTGGAAGTCACAACAGACTTCCCATCTGGTCTTGGGACCACATCCCAAAAATATTTCTTCATGATCGACGGATCATGGTATTCTTCCATTACTTCATCCCGGATCCTTGGAACTTCAATATCTTCAATAGATAACTTTGTTGCTGGAACAAATGTTATAGTCCTTCTTTTGTAGGTGATGGTATACGATCTTTCCTACAAAGCAAGTTAAATTGCATGATTAGAAACATCTCATAGTTTTCAGAACAAATTCTTACACAAAGAAATATGTCATACAGTTATGCAATTATTTTAGCCAATGCTTCAATACAACATTTATCCATATCCCGTAACTTTCTAGATGCCTTCCAATCTCTACCAGAACATTGTTAAGAGTGTGCACAACTCCCAACATGTCAGCAAAGAGGTTTCATTCTATATAAATAGCAATGGAATGTTGTATAGTGCCATAGGCCACTTACCCATCACATGCATATTAGTAGTATATTGTTCATTAATGCAATTATTCTAATATGCATAATACACACCCTAAATCTAGGAACATCATTGAACAATATTATTTAAACAAACAAGTATGCAAGAAATAACAATTCAAATACTTATCTTTGTTTGGTTGTAGGGTGGACTCCCTCTCAATATTTGCTTCCTTGCAGGAACTATTGGAGTGTGCTCCCTCTTGATCTTTGCTTCCTAGATTACCTATCTTTGAACTTATATCCATCCTCGATAACTATGCATACTTACTAGTATCATCATTGTGTTATCCTTGAGGTCTCATACATACATTCATTAGTATAATATTAATACTATAAAAAACATTATGATTCTAAGTAATATTAAACATGTATGGTCAAGATCATTTCATACACAGATAATTTATCACAATTCTTTTACTCATGCATATTCCTATTTGACCATAGGACTTTTTTGGTTAGTCATGTCATCAATCAAAGTAAGAAGCATAATATGCCTAAACCCATGATTACTCAAACCTATAACTTCATGAATAATCATTATCAATCATACCAAGTATACTTATATAAGAGATCTTATCACAAGGTAGGATTCTAACTTGATATAGGAAAAACATACCTGGATTAATATGTTAGCTGGTTATGTCTAACATACCCACATGATATCTTCTTGTTCTCTTAAATGACTTGTGCTAGTGACCTGCATATCTCATAAGTTAACCATTGTGGAACCAAATTATACATACCTTGTAAGTAGAGATTCATGAGTCTTTGTCTTCATGTCACCATGGTCATATGTTCTTGATCTAGAACTTGATTTGTCTTTCTTGATATACCTTACATGTTAGCGGACAACATCAACCTCATACAACATCATGGTGCATTAGTACAATCATAAATGTCATAACCCTATACATGCATTCATACTTTTACTAGGGTGATAAGACAAGTCTAAAATTAATCAATATTGTACTAACCTTAATAATATGAAGACAAACATATCATAACCTTAATCATGAACATATTTCAAAACATACTCGTATCTCCTCAAGTCATACCTGTCGAGATTGCTTGTAGACTTCTTATGTAAGGTCTTAGCCTCATCTCCCTCTAGAACTAGAACTTCTTCACTTATGCAGGTGTCCAAATCATTCTCTTCCAGGATTAACCCAATCCACTTTGATTTGCTAAAACTGGATCTGGAGCTGGATTAGGGTTTGTCAGAGAAACCCTAAAAATTCAAACTTTGAATTTCAAACTTCTGAAAGGATATAAAGATGCGCCTTGATGAGCTGATCAAGCTGGTATACTCAGAATTTGAAAACTGCAAAGTTTCACCCCTCAAAATTGCCTTTTAGATTTCTGGATTCACTAGGGAGAACCCTGAATTAGGGTTTGATTTTCCTGGAGCTTCACCCAACCAAAAGGTTTGATCCAGAGCTCTAAACTTCGATTTTCTTGAGGAGCTTCTAGCCATGGTCACAGAATTCAAAAATTCCAACTTTTGTAGAAGCCCTAATTTTCCACTTTTTCGATCAAAGTCCAGAACTAGGGTTTGATCAAGCCCGACCTTCTGCCCAACCAAAAAATTCGATCTTGGTCTCTAAATTTCGATTTTGATGAGGAGAATCCAGCCGTGGTCTCCGATACAAAAATTCCAACATTCTCTGAAACCCTAAATTCCCAAAGCCATGAATGAAGGTGCTCAAAATCCAATTCTGTTTTGACAGAAATATGCACCTGATTGTTTCTGGTGTAACTCCGAAATTTCAGATCTACAAGGTCTACAAATTTGGGTTGTGGTATCCTAACTTGTTATCTTTCCAACCCCACAGGTCTAATTTCAAATGGATTCTCCGAGAGAGAGAGTTATGCCAAGTGTCGCAACGTGACTTGTTTATGGGATAAAACATGAGAGCGAACTTGTACGGAGTGCCACGTGTCACTGGTTCAATTTCGGCCTCTGAAAATCAGATTTGTGAAAGTACAGTTCGTGCCCTACCTGCCACGTTTTACGAAATTTCATTTGAAGCTTCCTAGCTCAAGTTGTGACCTTTTTTCCTAGGTCACCTATTTATGACTGAGATCTGGAAGAGGCAGAAACCCTAGATTGTACGGACCATAAAACAAAAAGTATAGCGAATTAGATGCTGTGATTCGGACACAAGGTACATTGGGATCTTATCTTCGACCTGTAAAACTTTCAGATTCAGAAACTTTGCACGTGCAGCAAGTGTCATAAATGCCATACCATGCCTTCTTTCAGGCTAGCTCTGATACCATGTTAGTTTTTCAGAATTTAATACATTATGATCTAGGATCTTAACTGAAAGAACAACATGTACAACATATCAAGCATAAGAGGCAAGAGACAAGAGACACAAAACATTTCACCGGGGAAAACCAAGAAGGTGAAAAACCCCACAACTTCCTCAGAGATAGAACAAGCATCAATACAATGATCACAATGATCAAACCCAAGAGATAGATATCTACAACAACATGCTCCTCCTCCACTTGTGCGCATCCTCCTCTTCTCTCACTAATACGAAGTGAGTGAACAATATAATATATAAAATGAGAGAGACACACTCTCTATTTATACACTACATCACTTGACCTTTACTCAATTAGGTCGGCCCTAACTTAACCACATAACATAAAGCTGACTGGGTCGACCCCCAATAGGGTGGTCTAATAACCCTTTGACCCACATGACTCATACAGGGCCGACCCCCAATAGGGTGGTCTAATAACCCTTTGACCCACATGACTCATACAGGATCGACCCCAACAAGGTGGTCTAATAACCCATCAAGTATAAGTTACGACACTTACAATATAACTTGCGACACTTGCAAGTACACATGACGACACTTCCAATCGGAGGAATAATACATCTCCGTTGGGGATACAATAAAGTACAAATGTAATACATACAATATACAAGTGAATATCTTCTGAAGTTACAAATACATCAATAGGAGAGGCCAAGCTTAAGTTGTAAGTAGTTTGGGATGAGCCCTTATATTAGGCTCATGGAGACATTTTGCTTTAGGTCAATCCACCAAATCCAAGTTTTGGTAGGGTTGTCAAAGAATCATTGGCATAGTGAATTCTCCATCTTAAAATCCTCAAGACTGAGAACCAGGAAGACTCATCCTAGGGATTCCCCTCAAATAGGATCAATGAAAACCATCAAAGGCAGTGCCCTTTAACAAGAACCCATTCCTTAAAGATGACTCTTTCAAAGCTAGGAAGGGTTTGAGTGACTCCTAGGCCTTCCATATACTTTACATGATGAATGTGCTTGAAATATTAACCTTCGAGGGGGTTAGCAATATACTTTGGAAATAATTTTGTTGCCATGCCTTTTTACCTAGAGGCCACCCTTGCTTGATACAATGCTTAAGGAGGATTTTAAGGCCTCCTTGCCTCCGAGAACCCTTATCACGAATTTGGTTCACATTGCATATGCTTATGTTTTGGCTTTGATAATCCCAGGCTCCAAATTCTTGAGTGATACAACAAAGCAATTGACTGGCTTGATGAAAGCACGATTACTTGTCAGGGTTGGCCTATTTAGAAAATTATGAAGGGTTTTTCAACTGCTCATATGCCACCTTGGTTGACACTCGATAGAGAGAATAATACACATGGTTGGCCACCGATTCTTTAATACATATAAGAAATTTAGTGGCCCACATGAGAGGCTTGGTAACTTGCTTATCAATTTCTTTTAAATAATATGAATAACCACATCCCAACGCCCCCATGAGAGGCTTGGAAGGAAAAATGAATTCCAAAGAACATGAAAATCTAACCCAGTTGAATCCAAGACCAATTTAGGGTTTCTATCCATTCAAGCAACAACCACCAAATTTCCCTATAACATTAAGTCTTGGTCCATTGGATATTAGACCTGGAAGTAGAGAATAAAATTTCCAAGCAATCCATAGTATGGTGCTAGGATTGTAGGTCTTCAAACATAGTAAACAAGGAGTCATCTACACAATGGTTATTGACAAGTTGGGTCGTTGCATGCCTAGGAATGGGAATACTTTGAATGTGCCTTATAGTCACTCAATAATTGATTAGATAGTCGAGGGTTTCAATTGCCATGACATGTAGGGTAAGAGATCTCATACAACGTTAATGGATGGATTGGAGAATCATGATTTAATCATACTTGCATTAATGAATAAAGAGATAGGTTGAGGCATTAGGTAAGAGAGTTTCTACACTCTTGATGAAAGAGGGAACAAACCCTAGAGCCTTGAGCATGGTGTTAAGAGGGAACATTTTTTAGAATTATGGAGTTCATGGTGTTAAGAGGGAACAATTTTTAGAATTATGGAGTTAAGTGATTTCCCTTGAGTGAGTGGGTTAGGCTCATTAACATACATAATAAATTCCTATCCTAATCCTCGCTAGAATTCAAGACATGCAAACATAATTTATGAGATGGAGAGGAAGAAGAGAACCTGGTTTACGATGGTTGTCCTAAGCTCTTGTTGTGCTCTTGATCCAGCTTCAAAGCTTTACAAAACCACACAAAATCGAACACAAATGCCCTTCTCATAACTCATTTACAACAATATAAACAATCAACATGCATATCAAAGAATCCTAATCTATGATTTGGACTTGTTGATCTCCAACCAAAATGTACTTAAGCATATAGACAAAACATGGATTTTGGTGGGGGGAAAGAAGGTAGATTTATATTTTTTTTTTTGTAAAATAAGTAAACGTCTATATTAACAAAATATACAAAATATAGTCAAGGTGCTTCCACATGCCTGTCGATCAGTCTTAAACCAAATCCTACCAAAGTCTGAGAAATCTACCCTACATGGATCCTAATGCCCCTCCCCCGAAAGAGAAACATGGCATACAATCTTTCATTGACTTCCCAAAATACCAAGAGAAAAAACTAGAGACAAACAGAGCCTATAGGTTGAGCATAATTATTTGCCATGATACCAGTTCCTTGAAACTAGCCCCCCCGTACCATATAACACCAGACCTGTCCCAAAACACAGAGTAATATTGAGCTAAAATAAGAAATTGCAACCTACCAAAATCCCACCGTGGGAAGAAGCTAGTTCTTGGCCGACGGATGGTCACCCACCTCGCTAGTCACACCACCTTCGTTGCCTCCATCCTGCACCTCCACCGCTGGACCCAAAGCGAAATACCCCATCTTTGGTAGATAAGGGACACCCATTTCCTTCCCTATAGCATCAATTTTCATATGTAAAAGGTGAGTGTCTACATATAGTTCCTTATAGAAGGCCAAAGGGATATCATCCCCTCCTAATTTCTCCTCCCATTCCAACAGAATCCTGCTCAAAAGGCCTTTGATGACCCAGTAGAGAGTCATTGTTTTATCGTAAAAACCTTGGCGCACCCTCGACGAGTCCAGTGTCACGTCCCCACTGACCTCCATGGCCACGGGAGACCCTGGTACATTTTGTTTTCTCCAAATTCGACTGAATACACACACACACACACAGAGTCAGAATGACTCAGATCCGAAATCCACAACAGCGAATCCGCAATCCGAAACCCGCAATTGCAGATGCGGAAGTGCCAAACCTCATACCCAGAAAGCTTACCTTTCCACAATCCGCAATCCGCAACCTACAACGGAGGACCCACAATCCGCAATCCGCAATTGCGAACCCGCAATCCACAATCTGCAATGGCAGACCTGCAATCCGCAATCCGCAATTGCGGATGTGGGCATGCGGAACCATTCCCCTGTAATGGAAACTCTACACACAAAATTTAGAGATGCATAACTTCTCCATCCTTGGCCCAAATGAGGCAAGGTCGGTTCCATTGGAAAGCTCTTGGAGAGCTCTATCTAATGGTGAAATCCCTGCCCCATCTAAGAAATCCTTCCCTATTAAATTTCCCACTAAAATTATGTTCATAACTCTGCCAGAAGAGACTTAAGGCTTCTTCATGTCATGACTTTCCTTCCACCTGACCCACATAGGGTTCTGAAACACTTCCATGGAATTCCCTTCCTTCCCAAGGATCGAATGTAAGCATACAACTCATTTCCAAGTTAATCATACACATCATAACATGTAAAAGCATCAACATCAGATCTAACAAATACATCTATTACATGCAAGACATAAAATGCATTAAACTCACGCAATACAAGGATATTCATATAACAATGAACTCAACCCTTTACTCAGGTCTGCACATGACTTCATGTCCATCAAATTCATATAAACATACATTCTACAATTTCACATTTGCACATAAGCAACCATTCATGGCAATGAAACATCATCATTTAACATAACAAGAGTACTTATCTTTGAATCCCGAAGCAACTAGCTAAGTGAGAGCAACGGTCCACCCAACCTTAGATATATGTCCATCTTGTACTCTTTGAACTGAGAGATCACCCCCGAGTTGGGCTGTGTATCCACTAAGGAGGGTCAATAGGTTCTCTCACAATCAAGGTTCCATCCCAATGCTAAGCCAATATGTAGTTGGGTTTATCAAGCATTCCAGGGCACCTACCCATGCTAAGCCAACCTACAGTGGGTTTATCAAGCATTCAGGGACACACTAGTCATGCTAAGCCAACTTCCAGTTGGGTTTATCAAGCATACCAACAACAAGGTCATGCCAAGTCAGCATACAGTTGGGTTTATCAAACATACCAGACTAGCTGGTCATGCTAAGCCAACCCGTAGTGGGTTTATCAGGCATACCAAGCAATACAATTATGCCAATCCAACACACCGTTGGGTTTATCAAACATATCAGACAAGCTGACCATGTTAAGCCGACTGACAATGGGTTTATCAGGTGAACAGGGACAACAAGGGAGGCATTTCTAAGCCAGTGAGCTCAACCACAGAGTTGCAGGCATCTCAACACTTAGTCGACCTGGCACCCACATTACCTACCACATCCAACACAATGAAGACCCTCTTCTCTGCAGCACAGTCCCTCAAGGCCTCTTCCCTTCTAGTGCTATTCCAGGATGGGCATAGAAAGGTCCAGTCACTAGTTCTATGAGACTTCATCCTTCACTGGGTTTATCAAGCAACCCAACCTTCTTCCACATTTCAATGAGCTAACTCATTCCAGGCTTACAGATAAGGCTTTGTTCTGCAATCTATCCTCTACGATCCAAGCTCCGGCTCTCTCGCGTTTTCTCTGCACGGTTTAAGCTTGCAGTTTCCTCACAAGTTCTATCACTCTGTCATTGGCAGACTGGGTCACATACACGGTTTCCATGGCTATCAAATATCTGGTATTTCTATTACCCAGGGAAAAACGGTTATCTTCAGGTTATACTACCCTAATGGCTCTGCGTATGCAGGAATGTATGAACAAGCTCTCTCTCTATGGGCGATGGATCATGGAGGGAAAGTGCGTGAATGAATGATGGGTGCCCGAATGAATGCGTGAGTTTCCTTCACTAGAACGGGTAGTCCAAAAACGATTCAACAAGCTCTAGACGTTGAGTGTTTTTCAGGGTAAGCAATCAGAGCCATGCCCCGCCATATGAAATCGCAGGCATGCTCCATACTCCATCGACTTCAGCAACAGGGTTCTCAACCAGCCTCTGCAATCGCATTAATGTCACTAGGGAGTTCAAACAAGTTCACAGTCAGACATGTGGCAACATGGGTAACCAATCCCAAAACCCCCTCACCTCTTCCTAGTGGATACACGTGGCCCCTTCTCATTAATTGCCTCCTTGGCTAGCTTCTTGGTTGTTTTATTCATTAATAATAATTACATCATTTACATTTCTTCATGGCTTAACAACCCATGAATAACCAAACCGTTTAAATACTTTCCTAAGAAATAATCCTTAAACATCCACTAGTGGGGCCTTGGCCTTGAGCTCCACACTAGGGAAAATACACACACTGCATATACACAGTATTTACATAGAAGTCAAATAACATCAAGGGAAAAATGGGGTATTACAACTCCCTCTCCCTTAAAATAACACCGTTCTCAATGTTCTCAAAACTGAACAAAAATGGGAATGCCTATTTCATGGCATCCTCCAGCTCCCACGTGGCCTCTTCTGGGCTAAGGTGCCTCCATTGCACCTTTACCTGCCCTATGGCTCGGTTCTGGAGCAAGGTAACCTTCCTGTCGAGGATGTGTGTAGGATCCACCTGGAACTCTCCCTCTGGTTCCACCTGTATCACATGCCAATCAATGATATGATTAGGATCATACACATATTTCTTAAGCAAAGATACATGGAAAAAATTATGAGTTTTCATGTTAGCAGGCAATGCAATCCTATATGCCACTGGCCCTATCCTATCAAGGACTTCAAATGGCCCACAATATCTGGGTGCCAACTTGGCACAACTTCCCAACTTCATGGAACTCTTATTTGGTCTCACTCTCAAGTAGACATGATCCCCAATATGAAATTCCTTATGCATTCTTTTCAGATCTGCATAACTCTTCTTCCTGTCCCGTGCTGCCTTCAAATTCTGCTTAATCTTCACAATCTCCTGATCCATTTCCTCAATCATTTATGGTCCAAGCACTACTATGTTCACTGGGCTGTCCCAGCTCATTGGAGTTCTGCATCCTTTTCCATACAACACTTCAAAAGGACTCATCTTAAATGATGCTTGATGTCCATTATTGTAAGCAAATTCCACTAAGTGCAAATAGTCTTCCCACTTAGATGGCTTATCCATCACATACATCCTTAACATATCTTCAAGGATCTGATTCACTCTCTCTGTCTGACCATCTAGTTGAGGATGATAGGCTGTGCTAAATTTCAACTGAGTTCCGAACTCTTGGAACAATCATTTCCAAAAATTCAATGTGAACTTCATGTCACAGTCTGAAACTATTGCCTTGGGAAATCCATGCAATCTGAATATCTCTCTCATGAAGATATATGCACTGTCATTATCCTTGTAGGTGGACTTGATTGGAATGAAATGAGTTACCTTTGATAGCTTTTCCACCACTACCGTGATTGAATCATGCTTCTTCACTGTCATTGGAAACCCTGTTATGAAATCCATAGAGATCACTTCCCACTTCCATTCTAGGATGGGCAATGG
Source organism: Larix kaempferi (assembly GCA_027924585.1). Taxonomy (NCBI): domain Eukaryota; kingdom Viridiplantae; phylum Streptophyta; class Pinopsida; order Pinales; family Pinaceae; genus Larix; species Larix kaempferi. The sequence goes on along the minus strand of BSBM01000446.1, from coordinate 1,851,143 downwards.
CTGCAATAATCCTGCTGGATGTTGGTGCTCTGCTTTGACCTGTTGACACTTCTGACATCTAGCAATGTACTTAGCTATGTATTTCTTCATACCAGGCCAAAAGTACTGCTTCCTCGCTGCTGTTATAGTCTTCTGATATCCTAGATGCCCTAAGCATGGTCTTTGATGTATCTCATCCATCACCAACTTCTTTAAATCTGCATTGTTTGGAATGTACAGTCTGGTGTTCTAATAAATGAGAACATTATCCTCACCCAGTTGATATCTTGCATACTTCTCCTCTATAAAAATCTGCTGCAATCTCTCCTTGATCTGAAGGTAGACTTCATCACTATCTTGAGCCTCTAGAATTCTTGCCTTCAAATCTGATTCACACCTACTTATAGCTGAAATATGGAATTTGCTACTGAGTGCACCAACAACCTTATTCTCCTTACTCTTGACATGCTTAATTTCCAAATCGAACTCACAAAGAAACTCCATCCATTTAGTTTGCCTTGCATTCAGATTTGGCTGGTCAAACAAGTATTTTAAACTCATATGATCAGTTCTGAGCTCAAATCTTCTTCCCAAGAGATAATGCCTCCATCTCTTGAGAGCATGAACTATGGCTGCTAGCTCTAAGTCATGGGTGGCATAGTTCCTCTCATGCTCCTTCACTTTTCTTGACTCATAAAAAATTACAGAACCTTCTTGCATTAGCACTTCACCGAGTCCCTCAATGCAAGCATCAATGCATACCACAAAATCCTTACTTGGATCTGCAATCTTCAAAACAAGTGCACTAGTAAGCAACTTCTTTAACTGCTGGAAACTTCTTTCACATTTTTCAGACCATGTGAATTTGATGTCCTTCCTTTGTAAGGAAGTAATTGGATGGGATATCTTAGAGAAGCCTTCAATGAACCTCCTGTAGTAACCGGCAAGGCCCATAAAAGATCTAATATCTAATGAATTCCTTGGAGTAGACCAATCCATGATGGCCTCAATGTTCTCTGGATCAACTGCAATGCCCTCTGCTGATATAATATGACCCAAATACTGCACCTTCTCTTGATAGAAGTTACACTTACTCAATTTAGCATACAGCTAGTGCTCTCTAAGGACTTGCAATACCATTCTCAAATGCTCATCGTGTTCTTCTTCATTCTTTGAATACACAAGGATATCATCCAAGAACACAATCACAAACTTATCCAAGTACTTGCTGAAGACACTCTTCATGAGACACATGAACATAGCAAGCACATTGGTAAGACCAAATGGTACTACTGTAAATTCATAATGACCATACCTAGTCCTGAAGGTTGTCTTATGAATGTCTTCTTCCTTTATCATCACTTGACTGTACCGAGACCTCAAGTCAATCTTTGAAAACACTCTAGCTTCCTTCATTTGATCAAACAAGTCATCAATCCTTGGCAAGGGACACTTGTTCTTAATTGTCACTTTATTGAGCTTCCTGTAATCAATACACAGCCTCAATGTTCCATCCTTCTTCTTAACAAACAGCACTGGTGCACCCCATGGGTATACACCTGGTTTGATATATTCCTTATCCATTAATTCCTGCAGCTGCATCTTTAATTCTACCAACTATGGCGTGCTCATTCTATAAGGAGCTTTGGAGATGGGTGCTGCTCCAGGAACAAGATTAATTGAAAAGTCAATGTCTCTCTTGGGTGGCAATCCTGGAACTTCATCTGGAAACACATCCTGAAACTCTTGCAATATCTGGAAATCTTCTATCCTGGGTCCCTTATCCTCTTTTGAATCTGATATATGCACAACATATAACTGACAACCCTTTTTATAAAACTTCCTCAGCTCCAGAGCTGAAATCTTCCTTACTGAAACATGATTTGGAGTTCCTTTAACCAACCTTGGTTGGCCTTCATCATCAAGAAATTCCACTACTTTCTCATAACAACCTAATTTGGCCCTATGCCTCTCCAACCAATCCATGCCAATTAATGCATCATATGATCCTAAGGGTAATACATTTAACTATGCATGTGTGAGAAAGTCCATTCAATTCTATAGGATACTCCTTCACTACATCACTCAACTTTCTTTTGGTTCCAGTGGCTAATTGAACTAGCCAAGCTTTTCTATGCTTCACTTTACTAAGAGAACAAATTTCAACTACCTTAGGAGATACATAACTATGAGTAGACCCTAGATCAATAAAAACATAAATAGGCTACTCAACAATCTTACCTGCAACCTCCACCACTGCTGATTGATGGTCTGTTTGATGATCATCCAGTGCTGCATAAATCCTAGGCGTTTCTCTTGCCATGTCCCCTACTGTAGCTGCTCCTTTAACATTGTGCAAGCTCCCGGGGTTCTTCTTTGCAGTTAGGCAATCTTTGAGCATGTGGTTCTCCCCACAACCCCAACATTGAAGTGGCCCCATTGTTGTTCTATCCGCTGCTACAACTGGCTTGAATTCTCTTCTTGCTTGCTAGCCTTGTGGAAATCTCCTAGGCTGATTTCTGAATGGTGGTTTGAATTCACCTTTCTTCTAATCAAACCTTCCCTTGGGTTTAACTTTCCATGTTGGCTGCACCTCTGCTTTACCTTTACCCTGCTCATAGCAATGGTAGACTACCAAGGAAACATTGGATCTTCACTCTTTCATCCTTGACGTAGTCCACATACCTTAGTGGTTCCAGAAACTTGTGGACATGCTCATCCATGGTGTTCTGTCATAGCCTGAGTTCATTGAACTCTTTTCTTTTGCTATCATAATATATAGCTGATAGGTACTTCTCCTGGAAATATCTTTGAAAAATTTCTCAGTTGACTCTTCTTTCACTGATTCCTTTCACTTGCATGAGCTGATCCCACCAAATACAAGCTCTTCCACTAAGGTTATAAATAGAAACCTTAGCCTTTTCATTCTCTGAATACTCATGCATTCTGAAGTACTTCTTCATTCCAAGAAGCCATGCCTCTACTTCTTTACCTTCTTTGCTTTCACCATCAAAAGTCTAAGGTATTGCCTTCCTAAATTCACCCTGTGGAATACCTCTGTGCCTCTTTATGCCCTTACTCTTGCTGGCAGTATGTCTTGGACTCCCATGAGATCCTTCAGAATCATCTGACATGCTAGAAGAAAACTTAGGAGAGGGCGTCCTGTGCTTTCTGCTCACATAACCCCTTACAGGGCTTGGAGTTATTCTCATAGAACGACCCCTAGACTGACTTTCTACATTCCTTTCCTCTCAGACTTCATGGCTCGGGTTAGAACCGCCGTTAATCCTTTGCTGTAAGTCTGTAAGACTCTGCAAAATGGTTGCATTGAGTTGATGTTTCTCTTCTTGCACTTTCATCATCCGCTCATTAAAGCTTACCATAGTCTCAGCTAAGTTTTGGGGCGTTACTTACTCCCTTCTTCTATTAGACTCGGCCCCTTCATATAAAAATGAACTCAACCCTTTACTCAGGTCTGCACATGGCTCCATGTCCATCAAATTCAAATAGACATACATTATACAATTTGACATTTGCACATAAGCAACCATTCATGGCAATGAAACATCATCATTTAACATAACAAGAGTACTTATCTTTGAATTCCGAAGCAACTGGCTAAGTGAGAGCAATGTTCCACCCAACCTTAGATCTCTGTCTAGCATGTACTCTTTTAGCTTAGAGATCACCCTCGAGCTGGGCTGTGTATCCACTAAGGACGGTCAACAGGTTCTCTCACAGTCAAAGTTCCATCCCAATGCTAAGCCAATCTGTAGTTGGGTATATCAAGCATTCCAGGGCACCTACCCATGCTAAGACAACCTACAGTGGGTTTATCAAGCATTCATGGACACACTGGTCATGCTAATCCAACTTCTAGTTGGGTTTATCAAGCATACCAACAGCAGGGTCATGCCAAGCCAGCATACAGTTGGGTTTATCAAACATACCAGATTAGCTGGTCATTCTAAGCCAACCTGCAGTGGGTTTATCAGGCATACCAAGCAATACAATCATGCCAAGCCAACATACTGTTGGGTTTATCAAACGTATCAGACAAGCTGACCATGTTAAGACAACTGACAGTGGGTTTATCAGGCGAACAGGGACAACAAGGGAGGCGTTGTTAAGCTAGTGGGCTCAACCACAGAGCTGCAGGCATCTCAACACTCAGTCGACCTGGCACCCACATTACCTACCACATCCAACATAAGGAAGACCCTCTTATCTGCTGCACAATCCCTCAAGGCCTCTTCCCTTCTAGTGCTATTCCAGGATGGGCATAGAAAGGTCCAGTCACTAGTTCTATGAGACTTTAGCCTTCACTGGGTTTATCAAGCAACCCAACCTTCTTCCATAGTTCAACGAGCTAACTTGTTCCGGGATTACAAACAAGGCTCTATTCTGCAATCTATCCTCTGCGATCCAAGCTCCGACTCTCTCATGGTTTCTCTGCACGGTTTAAGCTTGTAGGTTCCTCACAGGTTCTATCACTCTGTCATTGGAAGAATGGGTCACATACACGGTTTCCATGGCTATCAACTCTCTAGTATTTCTATTACCCAGGGAAAAACGATTATCTTTAGGTTATACTACCCTAATGGCTCTGCGTATGCAGGAACGTATGAGCAAGCTCTCTCTCTCTCTATGGGCGATGGATCGTGGAGGGAAAGTGCGTGAATGAATGATGGGTGCCCGAATGAATGCGTGAATGCCCTTCACTAGAACGGGTAGTCCGTTCAGCGAGCTCCAGACGTTGAGTGTCTTTCAAGGTAAGCAATCAGAGCCATGGTCCACCATACGAAATCGCAGGCATGCTCCATACTCCATCGGCTTCAGTAATAGGGTTCTCAACCACCCTCTGCAACCGCATTAATGTCATCAGGGAGTTCAAATGAGTTCACAGTCAGACATGTGGCAACATGGGTAACCAATCCAAAAATCCCCTCACCTTTCCCTAGTGGATACACGTGGCCCCTTCTCATTAGTTGCCTCCTTAGCCAACTTCTTAGTTATTTTATTCATTAATAATAATTACATCATTTACATTTCTTCATGGCTTAACAACCCATGAATAACCAAATTGTTTAAATACTTTCCTAATCAATAATCCTTAAACATCCACTAGTGGGGCCTTGGCCTTGAGCTCCACACTAGGACAAATATACACACTGCATATACACAGTATTTACATTGAAGCCAAATAACATCAAGGAAAAAATGGGGTATTACACCCGAATCCTAGATCCAGCTCTCCAACACCACCTCATCCAGCATAGGCGAATTCTCTAAGACCTCTCTCCTACCCAATTCTCCATCATTTCTAGATTGGCCTTGATGGACGAAGGGATGGAATCTCGGTAGTGCCACACTGCCTACGCAGCCCGAGCCTACTCTCGACTGGCTCGTCGCTTCTTCTAGTTCTTCGGATTCCCTAAATGCCCCACTGGTTCCATGGTGAAAGCGACGAACACACAGTGTAATCTGTCACTCGAATTTCCACCACCTTGTTGCATAGTATCTCCCGTAATCACTTCTTCATGCACAGAGGCCAATGATCCTCCACTTTGGTCGTTAAAAACCAATTTGCACTAGCACATGGATATGAACGAGAATCCTGAGGAAATGGCCATAAATTGTGACAAGACCTTCCATTTATGGCCCTCAATTCCAACGTGCATCCCCCTAATTTCCATAATTTCCTTCAGCTGCGCCCAATTGATCCCTGTACCCACATCGACTGCCATCTCCAATATCGTCTTTTCGCTCGTACTGTTAAGGACATAGTATATCACCCACATGCTCGCTCCCGTCAGATATTCCTTTCCACTACTTTCCCTCATTAAGACAATCACCCAACATGCGACGACTTTGATTTCATGCATCTGGGGTTCCACGTCTCCATATTATCTCAGCTCATCCACATCCAAGGCATCTTGATCGCTAGATGTGATTTGGAGACACTGACTTCTTATCTCTGGGTCCATGAGGCTGTCCACAAGCCCCTCCCAAAACCTTAGCTTTTTCCTTATCGCTACATTAGCCAAGAGATTCGCTAATTTGTTTCCCGCTCAGTTAACATGGCTGAACAATAGTCCATTCTCGTTCGTGAGACTATTAGCAAGTTTTTCAAGGTGGAAATCCAACCTCCAATGGGCAGAAACCTTTGAGACAGGTCTCCCGTCGTGTAAGTTTTCTGCCATTTTGATAATTACTGCTGAGTCTCCTTCCAGGATGGCGGGGATAAAATTTAACAAGGTAGCACTGTGAATACCATGGAGAAGGCCCTCAAGTTCCCCAGCATTGTTGGAATCCCTGCCAAGATACCCACTAAACAACCAAACAATTTCTCCTTTGTGGTTGCAAATGGCTCCGCCGAAGCCTGCCTTCCCTAGGTTTCCTCTTGATGCGCCATCGAATCTGAGCTTAAAGATCCCTACCAGAGGTTTATACCAATTGGTCACCCCCCCCCACACCTTGGGCCGATTGGAGGTTTGCCAATGAAAGCCGAGATTGCCCTGATTCCCATGCTCGGAGGATTCTAGTCTCGTGGTCCTCATATTGAAGAACATTGCTCGAATAGACTGAAAGATGGAGAGTTTCCTCGACCTGGAATAGGCAACACCAAGTGGGTTCAAGACATCCCCTTTTTTTAGATTCTCCCCCATTAAAATTCTTCTCTTCACCACCATGCATAAATATGTGGCCACTTTTGGCCATAGATTCATTTTCTAGATCTTTTTCCATTCAGTAGCCTCTCCCCGCTCCCTTGCATCCCGCCACAATGTAGTATGCTTCCTTTACCAAAAATGATCCCTTCGCCTTGCCTCACCTTAGCTTGTCTGTGTCCTCATTAACCCTTATGCTCCATTCTTCTAACTCCTCCCAAATCTCATTACAATTTCGACTCTGCTTATCCATTTCCACTCCTCCTTTCGCCCCCAGCTTCTAAATTCATTCCTCCCTTGGTTCTCTTCCTAGTAATCCTTGACCTTTGATCCCTAGATGCAGGTTTCCAGTCTCCATGTGTCATTCACCCTCCCCATTCGTGCTATGGGTGGAAGCTACTGCCATGAATCCTTCCAAAAATACGTAGAGTCCCCATTCCTTATTTCGCAGAAACTATGGTCCTGGATGAGGTCCTTTCTATGTTTCGCAAAGTTCCAGATGTGGGAATCGTTCCATAGTTCATTGGACCTTATAAGGTCTTTTTTCTCCCATCCACGAGCATACTTACAGTGCCACAACCTTTCCTAGGGTTCTTTGTCATAAGAGACCCAACGCCACCAAAGATTTGCTCCCATCACCCCGCTTCTTATCTCAGGGTCTCTTAGCCCCATACCACCTTGGGCTTTGGGTAGGAAAATGGTTTCCCAATCTACTAAGGCCCATTTTTTTTGTCTCCTGATCCTCCCCAAAGGAAGGTCCTCTGAATTTAACAGATTTGTCTGAGAATGGCTTTTGGAGTAGCCATGACAGATAGCAAATACATGGGCATTGACTGGAGAACCGTTTTAACGAGAATGAGTATACTGGGAAAATTGAAAGGTTAGAGAACCCAACTAGCTAATATTTGCCTCATCTAGTCAAGCAGATCCTTCCAGGATGCTTTGCGAATTACCGATTCAGACAAGTGCGCTTTGAGGTATCTGGACGGAAGGGAGCTCCTATGGAATCTGAGAACATAAAGGATGTTCTGCTATGTAATCCTCGGGGTATTGAAGAAAAAAATATGATATTTCTCTTCATTGACCGCCAAACCTGACGCATCATAGAATAGTTTGAGAGATTGCTTCATTCCTTTGGCCTCCTGCACTGAAGTGTGCCCCATTAACATGGTGTCATCCATGACTTGCTAGTGAGACTTCCCTGGAGCGTTTGGATGAAGCACCGATCCCTTGAGATTATGATTTTGAACCATCACTTTAATGGATCTTCCCAGACCCTCTGTTAGCAGTATAAATAGAAATGGGGACAACGGACCCCCCTGCCTTATGCCCCTTGAAGGACTGAATTGATCCGAAGGAATACCATTGACCAAAACAAAGAAGAAGGCCAACAAAACCAAGTTATAAATACAATTGACCATTTCCCTGCTGAATCCAAAGGATACCATCATCTCCCTCATGTATTTCCAGCTAACCTTATCATACGCCTTGGTTATATGTATCTTCAACATCATACCTGGTTTCTTGGTTGTTGCTAGGGAGTGGTAGACCTTATGAACCAGGATAATGCCATCCAAAATCTGTCGGCCCTCTACAAAACCGGATTTTTCTGGCGAGATCAGGTTTGAAAGGAGAGGTTTCAACTTGTTCGAGATCATTTTCAAGATTTTCTTGTAAATCACATTACATAGAGAGATAGGACTAAACTTAACCGATGTATCCGCTCCTTCACTTTTGGGGATCAGAGATAGAAAAGTAGCATTGAATGCTCCCAACACTCGTCCAAACGCCCGAGAATCCTCTCTTCCAGACTTCATGTTTGATGAGGTCCCAGAAATGGTGAAAGAAATTAACAGTAAATCCATCCAGCCTAGGGGATTTTCCCTCTTCCACCTTGCACAAGGTGATTTATCTCATGAGGATCTCATTTTGATCTTGAGACACTGAGTGCGGAATAAACCTGGTTATCTATTCAATACCCCTACCTCTATCCTGAATTGGTTCCTTCATGAGATCTTTGTAGTATCTAACGAGCTCCCCTTCTATCTCCTTTCGCTCTTCCAATCACTACCCGTTCTCTGTTTTTAGATACGCTATCCTATTCCTTTGGCAATGCTGAATGGTGGATATGTGAGAAAAGGCCGTGTTGCATTCTCCCTCCTTGAGTCATTGATTCCTTTATTTTTGGAGCCTTATCCCCACTTTTTCCAAGATATGTTTCTCCTCTATCATCAGATCCAAATCAAAACCTTCCCTCATCCCTTTCTACTGTATTTCCTCCAAGCTTGCTTCAAGGTGTCGTTTATCCTCAAATATGTTACCAAATACATCCCTATTCCAGATCCTTATCTTAGCCTTGATACTTTTCAATTTCTGGTGAAAGCATTACATGGACGATCCGCTTATGTCCTCCTCCTCATTCCACCAACATGTGACCATTGTTTTAAACTCCATATGAGTTAGAAAAAATGCTTCGAACGTAAAGGGTCTCCTCTAGGCTTCCCCCTCTCGACCCCATGAAAAAGAAACCGGCCAATGATCAGAGATTGCAACCGGGATGACCTAGCCTTGTGTGTCCCCTTTGTTAATCATAATCCCTCCAGATACAAGGAATCTATCTAGGCGAGAGGTAATGTGTCTCTCACCCCCTTTCCTATTGTTCCAAGTGAACATATGATTGTTTGTTCTTACATCCACTAGTATGAGGTCCTCAATCATCATCCGAAATAGAAGGCCTGCAGGTTTGATGACCCTGCACCCTCCTTTCTTCTTATCCAAGGAGGTGATCATATTGAAATCACCCCCTATTATCCAATGTCAGCCATTCACCCAATTGTGGAGTCCCATGAGCCTCCTAATGAATTCTAGCTTGAGGGGATGAGTTTGCGGACCATATACATTGGTAACGATACCGCTCATCGTCATCCCCATCACTTTGGATTCCCCGATAATATTCCTGTGGGAGGCCATGAAATTCCCAAAACTAATAGATTTGGGGTCCCACAGGGTTTCTAGTCCTCCAGACATACCCCCAACCCCTATCGCAACTACCTCACTTCCTTTCCATATCCTCCTGGAAATACTGTCCATGGCCTCCACCAAACACTTGGTCTCCTGAAGAAGGACCACCGTTGATTTTTCTCTTTTGATCTTGTTCCTTGGCATTTTGATCTTCTGGGGGCTTCCTATGCCCCTTATATTCCATGACATTATATTTATTGAGAGAACTTCTTGAGTGTTGCTTTGATCCTTGGGTATTGGCCCGAGTCCACCAATAGATCCCACCTTCGCAATTCTTTGACAATTGGTTCTCTTGGATCGTTTGTTAGATCCTTCCTTGAACTTCCTCTTATCCTCCTTAATTTTGTCCCCCGCTATTCCAAGGGTTTTGGATTTGGTCACCTTGAGGATGGATTCCTGTAACAATTGGACCTGCTAAGCAGATACATACCCTTATTTCTTGTTCGTACACATCTGTTCGATTTCATCAAGATTCAGCTCTCCTAACTCTACATATTCCTCCTCACCCATTTCTACATCCCCATAGTCACTCACTCTGGGTTCCTCCTGGTTCACAACCCCTTTTAGATTCTCTGTCATAGAAGCACTAGTTGTTCCTACTTATTCAACTGTGATCATATCCTTGGGTGAACCACCATTTTCCGGTAACTGATTCAAAGAGCCATAATGATTGGAAGTTAGGGGTGTGGTTGTGGCTCCCCCTCCACTCCCCTTCCTCCCTTGCTTCTGCTTATGGGGGACCTTGGTGAATCCCTCATCATCAACCTCCTTCTTCTTTTTTCAAGATGGCCGTGTCCCATTCCTTGAGAAGTCCCTGAATAAATGGACGTGCATATGATAGATCCTGTAGTGGAAAGGAATGTGCTCATAATCGAGGGGTTGTACCCAATCCTCGTCTTCCCATTTCAGATTGATTACTTTAGGCATGTCCTTTGATATGTCCATGTATACACAAATCCACACATACGAGGTGTAATGGGATCTTTTTTTATGCTCTGATACCTTCACAAATTAACCCAACATTCTTCCTATGTCCTCCAGGATCTCGTGCTCCCAATACTCACATGGAAGGGAGTACAACCTGATCCAAATGGGGGCTCATTTTAAATCCTCCTTCGGATTGAAGCGCTTGCACTAGGGTTTCATAAAAAGACCCGACGAATTGAAAAAATACGAGCCCCCTTCAAAGATCCAATCTCTGTCTTCCATATTAAAAAATACCATAGTGAAGAAGCCCTTCGATCCTAACAGGAGATCATAATTCCCTTTGGGTTTCCACACCACTTGGATCTATTTGACTAGATATTTCTTCGTTGGCCAGACACCCAAAAATTTACATGTTAGCGCATGTTCTTTCATATGTTCGATCTTGCCTCTAATATTATGTGATTTGATTTGCATGGACAAAATCAATTTGGACTTCGGGATGCACCTGCCAAGGCCTATAGGTCCCCCACTTATGTCATCTTCATTTCGTTCTCCTCCCATGGAGGTTCCCCATCCTTCCATTCTGGGACCTCCATTATTCTTCCTCTTTGTTGTGCCCTCCGCTCCTCTGTCGTTTTGGGGCCGGCCTTGTCTCCCCCCTTCACAGAACCCATCGACCGACCCTTAGATCCGCATCGCCACCAACAACCTGCAGACGTGAATCAAAACCCTAACCTTCAAACCTTATCCGCTCGCTCCTTCACCACCATCCCATCCCTTCCTCATCCAATTTCCCTCCTATATTCGTGAATGCCTATCAAGTTTGCATATATTTTGAAGCATAAGAAAAAAATAAGAAGGTAAATTGATATTGAAAAATATGAAGTAAATACAAAAATATACCTTGAAATCACTTGTACTCCCTTTTTCTAGAGCCTAAGTCTTCTCCATAGTCACTAGCATTGATCTCTTTTTCCAATCTAACTTGAGAGCTTACTCTAGTGAAGAATACTTTGGCAGGATACTGCTCCTCACCCAAAATCCAAACTCTCAATAAAAATGGAAGCTATATCTAAGAAGACTTTTGCTCGACCAAAATTACTTCGATGTAAGGATGCTTTTACTTGGACTTTTCTCCTCCTTACTCTTCATCTCATTCTTGTTATTTATAAGACTAGACATAGTGATGAGTTCAAAATTATGTGTTTTCAAGCATGCCTTACACGTGTCCTTCATGCGAAAAACTAACTCAGAGTCTTCCTCACACACACACTTTTAGTCCTTTTTTTCCCTAAATGAGGTTTGGTCGTGCTTTATGGCCCAAAACGGGTGACCAAACAACCCCGATTGCTCCTTTTCCTAGCAAAGAAACATTTGATTGTTACTTTCCCAATGAATATAGTGCCCATACTTGAATCTGGGGGAAAAATTCAAAATTCCACTGTCCATTGTGTAGTTTCTACTTTCCCAAAAAACAATAGTGACCATACTTGAATTTGGGGGAAAACTTCAAAATTCCATTGTCCCTTCTTGTGGAGGTGTCTTGAGTAAAAAAATGTTTATCTTCATCAAGGGTGCTGATTATTTCTATAACAGATGCTCCATAATGTGTGAGGTCATAAGTAAAATTGATGGCTGAAATAGATTATTAACATAAATTGCAGGTTGGTGGGCTATGGAGAAGAGCAATAGGCTAAGGATTTGGAAAGTAGTGGCATGTAACTACCAAAATATCAGATATAATCTTCATTAAGGGTGTTGATTATTTCTATAACAGATGCTCCATAATGTGTGAGGTCATAAGTAAAATTGATGGCTGAAATAGATTATTAACATAAATCGCAGGTTGGTGGGCTATGGAGAAGAGCAATAGGATAAGGATTTGGAAAGTACTGGCATGGAACGACCAAAGTATCAGATATAATATTCATCAAGGGTGCTGTTTATTTCTATAACAAATTCTCCATAATGTGTGAGGTCATAAGTAAAATTGATGGCTGAAATAGATTATTAACATAAATCGCAGGTTGGTGGGCTATGGAGAAGAGCAATAGGCTAAGGATTTGGAAAGTACTGACATGTAATGACCAAAATATCAGATATAAAAAGTCTTCCTTGTGAAATAAAGTAAACAACAAATCCATGAAGTATGCATCTATTGTGTGATCATGACCACGAACTAAAATACATAATGGATCCATGTCAAATGAAATATCGCAGCCACAAGTAGATACACAATGGATCTACGTCTCAATTTACATTAGAATGATAATGACACTATGAAAAGTTCTGATCGGTTCTCAAAGTACTCATTAAGATGGTGGTACAACTTGTGCAACTTAGGTGGTTTAACACCAAAGATGGATGCTACCCTTATCCCAAGGTCTTCAATCCATATTTCTTGATAATGTGACTCCACATCATGCGAATAAATGTTTTGAAGTCGACCATGGTGCAAAACCTTTTGATCATCATTCATTGATGTTTATGATTGACAAATGCTAGGGATCCCATTGATAATGAAAATGGGACCCAAGGTACAAAGTACAGTCTAACAAGTGTGAATAAATGATATGATGTCAAATACTTGTAGAATCAATCAAGCAAGGGTCATTGATGTATATCCCCTGTTGATTGCGAGGATACCAACCAATAATGACTGCAATTTCCAAGGTACTATAAGGGTTTGTAGACCATTTCCTAGAAAATGATTTGTCCTCGATAGGAAAGGATCCATTAGAAGGAGGGCATTAGGGAATCCCCCATCAACTGACACAAAACAATGATCGGGAATCTAATTTTATTTTTTGGAATTATAGATGAATAGAACAAAACCATTGAGTACATTCTGACATAGGGAAGGCCGACATGAATGGTTGATATATCTAAGGAATGGCTGACACAGGCTGCAAATTTCCTTTGAACACTTAGCATGACGTAGTAATGAATTCGAAAGCATTGATGCAAACAAGCACCAATGAAATTCATCAATTCCATATTCCTTGATGGATGCTCCATAGGGACTAGAAGCATAACCATTTGGAGGAGTAATATTCATAATCATGGTACAACCCGAAAGGAAATGCTACAACCCAAGTGTAATAGACTGATGAAAATATGTGTTGTGTTCAAGGGTGAAAAAAAATGACTGTTGCCACTTCAATTATTTGATCAATAAAATATGTACTTATCCCCCCCGCTCCCTTTATATATATATTTTTTATGTTTTTGGATTTTTCATCTTTGAAAGCTTGAAAATGAATACAGAATGCTAGTCTATAGTTGAGGAAACAAGTGTCTTAAAGGAATGCGACTACATTCCAAGTTCACGGGTAAGACCTATGCAAAACAACTACAAAAAAGGCACTTGGATAGTTATGTACACTCATAAAGATGTTTCCTCTATGGATAAAGGTTAACGAACAAGAACAAATATATATAAATGACAAGTGGAATAAAACAATTGCAAATGGTCAAGAGGAAAAATAAGCAACAAGTAGCGAAACAATAAGCACAAGTGTGCAAGAGGGTATTTGAACAATGATGATGTAAATTGAAAAAGTTTGAGAACCCGTTAAGCAATGGACATGATGAGATGAAATGAAAATATGAGGTTTTCGATTCAAAGTCACGACGGGGCTAAAAATGCTTCCCAGGTCTAGGAAAAAACTCACCATGGGAGTTAGATGGAAAAGAAGGTGCTAACTAGAGAAACCCATTAAGGGTAGGTACTACCAAACAAGCCATGACTTTGTAGCGGACGTGGATGAGAAATATCACAATTTGATAGGGCTGACCCTAAGGCATAATGTTTGGCATGGATTCAGGTTAACAAAATACAAAATGAAATATGACTCTATCACTATATACTAGTTTTGAAATTACTTACCTCAAGGAGTCAAATATGTCAAATGTTGCGTCATTAATTCTACCACAATAAATAATCAAATTTGATCTCATGGTTAGAATTGTGGAAAAGTTGACCCCCAGAGAAAAAAGGTAATTGAAAATCATGAATTTTTGGAAGGTTTTTTGAGTCACAAAAGTAACCATATAATAGTTTTTAGGCTAAACGTAGTCCAAAAATGGGTTAGTGAAAAAGGATTACAATTTTTACCATTTTACCATATTTATTTTTCCACTTTGTTTGACTGACATAGGATACTTCCAATAGATTGAACACCTTGAGAAACTGCTCACACAAATAGATCACAGACCAACACACCAATGTTTTACGTGGTTTAAACCATTGAAGAGGGAAACACTCCACGACCCCAACCAAATAGCTACTTGAGGCAATATTATTATGCAAAAGAAAGAATGTTACAAAATGAGATTATCATAATCGATCGACTAGAACATGACCCTCCCCTCTCTTTAAATAGAGATCATGGACCAATCGAGTGTTAAGCCATGGATCAATGGTCGTTAAGATTGAGGAGAAGTTGAACTGTTAGATCACTCTATGTCAAGACCATATCGTGACCGTCAGATTACATATTTACAAATGCATACTAAAAAAATACATTTTACCTAACGGATATATTATGACAAGTTGATCTTAATTAACTCTTAAGTGTCTAGATATCCTAACACCCCCCCTTAAGAAAAAATTGGGATAGGATCGAAGGATTTACAAAAGTGAACTATAGGAGAAGGAAGGAGGCATTAGAGCATATCCCCCCTTAATGAAAAATTCCTGAACTTCTAACATAGATCAAATTTTAGAAAAGTTTGCTTAAGTAAGAGACTTTGTGAAGATGTATGCAACTTGATCATCTATAGGGAAAAATAGCACTTAGAGAATGAGATCATGAACAAGTCTGATGAAGTGTATATGTAGCTCAATGTGTTTTTTGCGTTGATGTTGAACTAGATCTTTGGAGAGATTGATTTCATTTTGATTATCGCACCAAAGGGGAGTCAAATTCTGTTACTCGAATCCAAACTCTAAAAGGATTTGTCAAAGCCACAAAGTCTCCTGATTGGAATTAATTGTGGCTCGATACTTTGCTTCTGCTGAATAAAGAGCAAGAGATTGTTATTTCTTACAATCCCAAGTGACAGGTCCAGAACCAAGACTTAAAACATATCTTGTAGTAGACTTCTGACCATCAGGATTGTTGACCCAATCCGAATCAGTGAAACCAACCAACAAAGGAACCCCCCCATGAACTGTAATGAATCCCAAACTGAGTTGTACCCTAAATATATCAAAGTATCCTTTTTGTTACTTTCTAATGGATTTCGTGGGGTGTTTGCATATAGTGGGAAACGAGACCAATGAGAAAGGAAATATCAGGATGGGTATGAGTGAAGTATAAGAGACTACCAACAAGCTGATGATACAAGGTGGAATCTACTTAGGTTGAAGTGCAAGTGGAAGAAAGTTCGACTGAGAAATAAACATTCCTTCTTTGATTTGCAAGATTTGGAGGCCAAGAAAATAATGCAAATGTCCTAAGTTAGTCATTTCAATTTCTACTTAAGACTGGATTTCACATGGGTTAAAAGTTTATGGTCACTACAAGTAAGAATAAGGTCATCAATACAAAGAACAAGGATGAGGAGATGGTTTCCTACTTTCTTGGTATAGACATTGGGGTTAGAATCATGTCTAGAAAAACCGATGTTTAGGGGAAAGCTATCCATTTTGGCATGCCAGGATCGAGGATCTTTCTTAAGGCCATATAAGGATTTCTTGAGGTGTTAGACAAGGCTAGAGTAATTCTGAACATAGCTAGGAGGTTGTTCCATGTAAATTTTTTTCCTACAAATCCCCATGCAAGAAGGAAGAATTAACATCCATTTGATGGACCTCCCATTTATGTAAGTCTGTAAGGGTAAGAACAAGAAGAATGGAGTTCATTTTGGCGATAGGGGCAAAGGTTTCATTGTAGTCAATTCCTTCAAATTACGAAAATACTTTGGCAACTAATGTTGCCTTCAATCTTTCAACACTTCTATCTGATGCATACTTGTTTCTGTAGACCCATTTATATCTGACAAGTTTTCTTCCTTTCAGAAGAGGTACTGGTTCCCAAGTATTGTTTCCCATTAAGGAACAATATTCTTCACCCATAGATGCATCCTAATCTGGATTCTTTGAAGCTTATGCAAATGTCTCTGGATCATGATTCTTTGAAAATTGAGCCAAAAGAGAGGTGGATCATTGGAACCGAGAATGAGTTCAACATTGCTCTCTGGGATCACCGACAAGATCACCAACTGCTTCACATGTTGAACGAGCACATCAAGGAAGGGATTGTGCTGGTGCAATTGGAGGAAAATGAGTAGGCGGAGGTGGATTTTCATCCTCACTATCATCATCAAAAATTGGAGTAGTAATGCTTTCAAGGAAGTTGGGAGTAGAATATGGCACAAGCGTCGAATTAGGGTTGTAGGCCATAGATGGCACAAACTCCAAACTAGGCTCGCAGGCTGAGAGATTTTCATCAAATTTTGTTGGTTGTGGAGCTTGATCTTCTAGATTCAAAGGTCGCGTTTCAGCCATGTCTGGATCCCAACCCATGATGGGGGTGGTGTGCGAGGGCTTTCCCATCATCTACTTGAATAGTTCTAGATCCTACAAAATTAAGAGATCTATCATCACCAACAAAAAATTGTTTGGTGAAATTACATTCATTCATAGTGGAAAATATGTCTTTGTCATTAGTTATATGATAAGATGCTCTAGAATCAATGAGACACTCATTCAAAGAAGAAGAAGAAGATGCAATAAAGGAAAAACCAGAAGCACAAAGTGTGTGTCCTTGAGATGTATATTTTGCAGACGAATCAAGGTGGATGTTGTGCTTCTTCATTGTTGCTTCCAAGGCTGCTATCTTCTTGAAACATTTAGATTCATCATGATTATCTTTCCTGCAAAAGTTGCAATGACGTTTAGTCTTCTTACCTTTTGGTTTGGTTTCTTTTTCAATTTTGGAAGGATGAGCTGGATGAGAGGGTTTGGGACCCTTGTTTTTCTTATTATTGCAAGGATGTTTCTTCTTGGGATGCTTGAACTTATTCTTATGTTGTGCCACTAAGGATTTTCTAGATGCATCAACATTGCTTATTACTCCAAGATGTATGAGCTTATCTTGCTCTCTAATCAAGGAATCACAAAAATATTCAAGAGTGGGTTTCTTATAGTGAATCCCCAAATATTCTTTTGTGGAGTAAAATGTATATACAAAAACAAAATAGATTGGTTCAAGCTTGGAGAGAATATAAAAAATACATTGCTCGTCTTTCCTCTTTATGCCGCATTCATCAAGTAAGAGTATAAGGGTCTTGTACTTAGACAAATAGTCTTATATGCAAGAGAAATCACATGGAATTAAGGTAATCAACTCATTTTCAAGATGATGACCTCGAATTTCATTGTGTTTACCAAACACAGTTTCCAACTTTTCCCAAGTTGTTTTTGGATCATCAATTCCTTGAAGGTGGAATCGTAAGTCATTAGAAATGAACATTTCAATTAATCCACAAGCCTCATCATATTTATTGGTCCATTTTATTTTTTTATTATCATCATCAGGTTCAGTTTCTTTCCCCAAGGTAATCCGCTAATGTCCCCTACTTCGTAGGACATCCCCCATAAGGGCTTTCCATGAGAAGTAGTTGGAATTGGTAAACAGAATATCACATGGCCCAACAACCATACATGAATAGGAAGGATTCAAAAACAAAAATACTAATGGGCTGGATGCTAATATTTCAAAAAATAGGTGGTTTAAAAAAATGGAATTGAAAATAGACTCCAGATGAGGAAGTTATGCTTGTTTGAAAAATGGTTGAAGGTGACTCCAAACATACACCTGGGAGGTAGAAGATTGATCCACATGGAAAAAAAGGACCCTCTATGTAATACCTTGGTTGTTAAGCCGCAGACATATGTTATTATTTTGTTTATTATTGGGAACTAGGTGCCAGGACTATGGACTTCATTATTATTATTATTTAACTAGCTTCAACATGGACAACTAACGAGAATGGGGGGCCATGGATTCCATGTAATATCCCAATTTTGACCCTTGTGATTTATTGGTTTTAATGTAAATATTGTATACATGCGATATATGTTTTCCTAGCATGGAGCTCAAGGCCAAGGCCCCGTTAGTGTATGTTCGTATTTTATTTAAAATGGACAAACATTTGACATTTTGTTGCCCATGTGCTATTAATCCATGGAATATTGTAAATTGATGTAAATATTTAATATTGCAATAAAATACCAGAAACTGGCTATGGGAGCAACGAATGAGAAGGGGCCATGTGTATCCACTAGGGAGTGGTGAGGGGGCTGTGGGGATGAACCATGTGCTGCCAAATGTCATTGTGAGAACCCATTTGACTTTCCTTGATGACATTTATTTCTATTGTAAGGAAGTAGTTGAAGATTTCAGTCCATGGCTTCAATGGAGCATGGACAGCTCATAAATTTGTATCGCAGAGTATGGGCTCTGTTTTCTTGTACCACA
Organism: Larix kaempferi; assembly: GCA_027924585.1. Taxonomy (NCBI): domain Eukaryota; kingdom Viridiplantae; phylum Streptophyta; class Pinopsida; order Pinales; family Pinaceae; genus Larix; species Larix kaempferi. Next base: position 1,832,059 of record BSBM01000446.1, on the reverse strand, counting down.
AGTCACTCTACCTCGTGGGAATTGCTTCATTCTCATTTCCATTCCAGTGTGGAAGAACCCAACATCAATTTTCATCCAAAAACGAATGCCCAGCAGTGAAAAAAAACCCAGAAATCGCAACTTTGAAAGAACCCACGTTTTGAAGAGCCATTAACGCCAAGATTTGGCATTTGACAGTAAAATCCAATAGGGGATCCATAGCTATGAACCTTGGGGCGAATTTGAGAGTATTAGATACCCCAAAATCCATTGGAAAACCCAGTTTTTATAGCCCAGAAAACCTGTGACTGGATTGAGTTATTTGATGAACATAATTGTGAGAAATCCAAGTGTGGATGACTGAGCAGAGGTTGGGTTTGCTAGATAAACCCAGTGAAGGCTAGAATCTCAAGAATTAGCAGCTGGACCTTTCTATACCCATCCTGAAGAGCACTGGAGGGAAGGGATGCCCGAGGGACTGTGCAGCAAAGAAGGGGACCTTCCTTGTGTTGGGTGTGGTAGGTAATGTGGGTGCCTTGACTGTTGAATTCATTTGAGATTCCTGTAGCTCTATGGATGAGCTCACTGGCTTAACATTTCCCTCCTTTGTTTGTTGTATGCTTTATAAACCCAACTGTGAGTTGGCTTAGCATAGCTGTTGAGTGAAACCATGGCTGTGAGTGAGCCTGTTTAGTTCCTCCTTAGTGGATATACAACCCAACTCGGGGGTAATCTCTCAGCTGAAAGAATACAAGCTGGACAGAGATCTATGGTTGGGTGGAACGTTTCTCTCACATAGCCAATTGTTTGGACAGTTTCATCTTCAAGATAAGTGTTTTCTGTGATTTACATTATGTGTTTTACAATGTGTTAATTCTGAATGATAAATATTCATGTTAATGGGTTTGATATGAAGTCTGTGCATAAAGTGAGAAGGGGATTGATTCTTTGTACATTGAATCATTATCCATTTATGATAGTTATTTTGATGCATTACTGTTTGTGTGTGTGTAAATATGATTTCATTCCGCTGTGTATTTTAGTTTGAACCTGCACACATGAAGTTTTATTTATTAATGAATTGCTTAGTAAGGTATGGGGCTGAGTTTATCCAATAAGCCCAGTAAATTGGTCACATTTCCTTCCTTGTATCGGATTGATGGAAGGGGACGTGACAGAGTGGTATCAGAGCCCAGCTTGCAGCACTGGGGCTGTTTGGGCCAAACTCTGAGTTACATGCAAGTGACAGAATGTTTTAACACAGTATTGGTGAAGTTGGGGAGACATTTTTGATTGGAGAAATGGTAGGGTCATATTTCTCAGGTGTGGAAGAGGATCACACAGGTGCATAGATATCTCCAAGAGATTTCCAACTGTAGAAGACTCATCCCATTTGGCTAAGGGACGAAGGAGTTATGGACTCCGGAAGTCGTAGGGCCGGAAGCGTTTCAGGTTTGCGGATGTCAGGTTTCGAGTTTCGGGAATGCGAGCTTTCAAATTTTGCATTTGGATTGCCGAAATCACGAACCCGCAATTTCGACTTTCGGGATGTTGGGTTTCGGGTTGCAGGAATGCAAAGTTTTGAAATTGCGCGTTCCAGTTTCCGCAATCCTGAACCCGCAATTTCGGGTGTCGGGTTTCGGGTTGCGGGTTGTGGAATGGTTACATTCCATGACCGTAACTTGACTTCCCGAACCCACAATTTCGGGTTTCGGGTTGCGGGTTGCGGCCTGTGTGTGGCGGGATAAAAATAAAAAATAAAAATTGATTTTTGGATTACAGGAGCATGCAAGGTCGGAATTTGATGAGTTCAGTGAAATTTTAAGGCCATTGACGGAGGCTATGAATGAACCAGTGAAGATCCCGAGCCCATTATGCTCCGATTTGGCATAAAATCAGAATGAATGGCTTTTACAAATCAGTGTCCTGAAGCTTGACAGAAGGTCGGTTTGAGCTGAAACTGATATGGGGTGGTCATGGAGCAGGCACGGTGTTAAGTTTGGAGTTTTGGAGCCAAACTCCAAAGTATGTGGAGTCGGGGTGTGGAAGAAGGCCAAAAAGCACTATTCCGGGCACGTTTTGGGGATTTTGAAAAGCTTGCAGTGGTTGAAAGTGACCCTATAATTCGAAATCAAGAAATTTACCGAACTCGACATTTCATATTCTCAATAAACCAGGCATATTTCGTTAGACAAAGATTTCCCAGAAATGCACCGTTTGGGAAATAGCCATTTTTTGCCCAAAATTTGGAATTTTGGAAAAATGTGAAAAGTGGGAAGTAGTTAAACCCAAAATTTATAGAAGATGAATGGAGCATCGGAACAGAGATACGTGAGTTGCTGAGTGTTCCTTGCTATATGGACTAACTTCGCCCAGTAGAATTTTTTTTTTTATGAATCTTTATGGAATTGCTTCCACAGGTGGCTGAAGTTGGCAGTTCATGATATTTTACAACTGTGTAAAAATGTGCAGAATTGTGATGAAAGCAGTTATTTTTGAAGTAACATAGTTTCCACACCCGAAGTCGGAATGGAGCATGAGGACAAGAATTGGAAAGCTTGTCCAGTAGGGAATAAAGGTGTATGATTATAATTTGAATGGGGATATCATACGACATAGATATTTAGAGCCGAAATGTGTCAGTGACTGTTTTTGTCAAATTGTTGATAATATGGGCAATTTCCAGAATTGCATGAATGGGCAAAAGAAATGAATGCATAACAACTATGTGAATTATTCCATGAGTTGATTATGTTAAATATTGATTGTTGTATATTTCTAAATGCATACTTATGATGTCTAACAAATATTTTCATAATGCACAGTGCTTGCAGCTCATAAAATTTAATAATTGTAGCAGAGGTAGCATACAGGAAAAATGGTGACCATAAATGATGCTCAAGATCTTTATGAGCACGAAGAAGATGTCCTAGGAGAAAATGTGCAGGAAGGGAATGCTGAGACTGAATCTAATGGAAGAAGGGAGCAAGTGACTCCTCATAATTTGGTTGAAACCATGGTGAGCGTCAATGAAAGATTGATGAAGGCTCAAAAAGAACAACACCAACTCAATGTTGTTATCTTGCAAAGTCTCACTGACATGCAGCAGAGGATAAACCTTGGGTCCAACCCAAGCAATGTCGGTGAAGAAGAAAGAGATGTAGAGAGTCGCTCTAGAGGTCGTTCAAAGAAGATGACTCCAAGCCCAAGGAAAAGTTCTGTGAGCAAGAAGCATAGAACACCTTCCTCTAGATCTTCTTCTAGCAAATCGTGTGACTCCAAAGGTTCTCAAAGAAGTCCAAGGCATGTGCCTAAGAGATTTGATGCAAGAAAGAAGTCCAAGGGAATTCCACAAGGAGAATTCAGGAAGGCAAGGCCTCCCACATTTGATGGAGAAGACAAGACTGGCCAAGAGGCTGAGGCATGGCTTCTTGGAATGAAGAAATATTTCAAAATTCAAGACTACTCCAGAAATGAAAAAGCCGTAATTGTCATATACAATCTAAATGGTAGAGCTTCAATTTGGTGGGACAATCTCTTGCAAGTGAAAGGAATCAGTGAAAGGAAGATCAGTTGGGAAAGATTTAAGAAGTACTTCAAGGAAAAATACCTTTCTGCTAGGTATTATGACAGTAAGAGAAAAGAGTTCAATGAAATCAGGTTGGGACAAAAATCTATGGAAGAGCATGTCCATAAATTATTGGAATTTTTGAGGTATGTGAACTATATTAAGGATGAGAGAATAAAAATTCAATGCTTTCTTGGGAGTCTACCTCAAAGTTTCAGAGATAGGATTGAATTTGTTAATCCACCAAGTCTTGATGAAGCCATTAGAATGGCAATGCATTGCTATGAGCAGAATAAGGGAAAATCGGAGGTTAACCCAGCATGGAAAGGAAAGCCAAGAGGGAGATTTGATTAGAAGAAGAGTGGCTTCAAGCCACCATTCAAAAGTCAGCATAGAACCTTTCCATAGGGGCAACAAGCAAGGAGTGGATTCAAGTCAGCAGTGGCAGCATACAAAGCATCAAAGGGATCGCTTCAGTGTTGGGGATGTGGAGAAAACCACATGTTGAAGGATTGTCCACATCGGAAGGACAATCCCCGAAGGTTGCACAACTTAAAGAGAGCAGCTACAGTGGAGGGCATGGCAAGGGAAACACCTCGAATTTATGCAGCATTGGATAATCATCAAGCAGACCATCAATCATCAGTGGTGGAAGTGGAAGGTAAGATTGCTAAGCAATCTATTTCTGTTTTGATTGATCCAAGATCCACTCATAGTTATGTTTCTCCAAAAGTGGTTGAAGGTTGTTCTCTTAGAGAAGTGAAGCACAATAAGTCTTGGTTAGTTCAATTAGCCACAAGGACCAAGAGAAAAGTTAGTGAAGTGGTGGTGGAGTGCACCATATAATTGAATGGACTTCACACACATGTAGATTTGAATATACTGCCATTAGGTTCTTATGATGCCTTGATTGGCATGGATTGGTTGGAAAAACATAGAGCCAAATTGGACTGTTATGAGAAAGCACTTGAATGCATTGATGAAGAGGGAAAGCCAATATTGGTAAGAAGAATTCCCAAGTAAGTTTCAGTAAGGCATATTTCATCCCTACAGTTGAAAAAGTTTTATAAAAAGGGTTGTCAATTATATGCAGTTCATATGTCAGATTCGTCAGAGGATAAAGGACCAAGGATAGAAGAATTTCCATTGTTGCAAGAATTCCAAGATGTATTTCCGAATGAAGTACCGGGACTACCACCAAAGAGAGATATTGATTTTACCATCGATCTTGTTCCAGGGGCAGCACCGAATTCCAAAGCTCCTTATAGAATGAGCACATCGGAATTGGTAGAATTGAAGATGTAACTACAAGAATTAATGGAAAAGAGGTATATCAGGCCTAGTGTGTCTCCTTGGGGAGCATCGATGTTATTTGTTAAGAAGAAAGATGGGACCTAAGGTTTTGTATTGATTACAGGTAGCTCAATAAAGTGACAGTCAAGAACAAGTATCCATTGCCAAGAATTGATGACTTGTTTGATCAAATGAAGGAAGCCAAAGTATTTTCCAAGATTGACTTGAGGTTTGGGTACCATCAAGTAAGGATTAAGAAGGAATACATTCACAAGACAGCCTTTAGAACTAGATATGGTCATTATGAGTTCACGGTGGTGCCATTTGGTCTTACCAATGCACCTGCTACATTCATGTGTCTCATGAATGGTGTCTTCAACAAATATTTGGATAAGTTTGTGATTGTGTTCTTGGATGACATTCTTGTCTATTCAAGGAATGAAGAAGAACATGAGAAACATCTAAGAATGGTGTTGCAAGTTCTTAGAAAGCACCAGTTGTATGCCAAGTTAAGCAAGTGTGAGTTTTACCAAAAGAAGGTGCAATACTTGGGTCATATCATTTTTGAAGAAGGAATTGCAGTCGATCCTGAGAAGATTAATTCCATCATGGATTGGTCTACTCCAAAGAATATTTTAGATGTTAGATCTTTTATGGGTCTTGCTGGTTACTACATAAGGTTTATTGAAGGCTTCTCCAGGATAGCTCATCCGATCGCTTCATTGCAAAGAAAGAATATCAAGTTTGTATGGTCTGAAAAATGTGAGAAAAGCTTTCAACAGTTAAAGGAGCTTACCAGCGCTTCTGTTCTAATGATAACAGATCCAAAGAATGATTTTGTAGTGTGCACAGATGCTTGCATTGAAGGGCTAGGTGGAGTATTCATGCAAGAAGGAGTTGTGATTTGCTATGAGTCAAGGAAATTAAAAGAGCATGAGAAGAATTATGCCACACATGATTTAGAATTAGGAACCATAGTGCATGCTCTCAAGATGTGGAGACATTATTTGATGGGAAGAAGATTCGAGCTTAGAACATACCACATGAGCTTGGAGTACTTGTTTGACCAGCCAAACTTGAATACTAGGCAAGCTAGATGGATGGAGTTTCTTTGTGAATTTGATTTTGAAATTAAGCATGTAAAAGGGAAAGAGAATAAGGTTGCAGATGCTCTTAGTAGAAAATTTCATGTTGCAGCAGTAAGTATATGCACATCAGATTTAAAGACAAGAGTTATTGAAGCCCAAAACAATGAGGAAACTTGCCTTCAAATTAAAGAAAAATTGCAGCAGGGTAATGTGGATGAAAAGTGTGCGGGATATCAGCTTGGTGAAGACAATATCCTCATCTACAAGAATAGATTGTACATTCCAAATAGTGCAGATTTGAAGAAGCTAGTGATGGATGAAATTCATCAAATGTCATACTCTGGACACCTAGGATATCAAAATACTATAACCGCAGCAAGAAAGCAGTACTTTTGGCATGGTATGAAGAAGGACATAGCTGAGTACATTGTTAGGTGTCAGAAGTGCCAACAGGTTAAGTCAGAGAACCAACACCCAGCAAGATTATTGCAACCCTTACCCATTCCGGAATGGAAGTGGGAAGTGATCTCTATGGATTTTATAACAGGTCTACCCATGACAGTGAAGAAGCATGATTCCATCATGGTTGTGGTGGACAAGCTATCAAAGGTAACTCACTTTATTCCAATCAAGTCCACTCTCAAGGATAATGACATTGCAAACATCTTCATGAGAGAGATATTCAGATTGCATGGATTTCCTAAGGCAATAATTTCTGATTGTGATACAAAGTTCACTTCCAATTTTTGGAAGAGATTGTTTCAGGAATTGGGAACTAAATTGAATTTCAGTACAACATATCATCCTCAAATAGATGGCCAAACTGAGAGGGTGAATCAGGTTCTTGAAGACATGCTGAGGATGTATGTGATGGATAAACCATCAAAGTGGGAAGATTTCCTACACTTGGTAGAATTTGGATACAATAATGGAAATCATACATCCTTGGGAATGAGTCCATTTGAAGCATTGTATGGCAAGGGATGTAGGACTCCAGTGAATTGGGACAGCTCGGTGAACAGGGTAGTACTTGGACCAGAGATGATCAAGGAAATGAAACAGGAAGTTGCTAAGATCAGGCAGAATTTAAAGGCAGCTCAAGACAGGAAAAAAAGTTATGTAGATTTGAAAAGAGTGCATAAGGATTTTCAAATTGGGGATCATGTCTATTTGAGAGTGAGACCAAGGAAGAGTTCTCTAAAGTTGGGGAGTTGTGCCAAGTTGTCACCAAGATATTATGGGCCATTTGAAATCCTAGATAGGATAGGGCCAGTTGCATATAGAATTGCATTTCCTGCTAACATAAGAGCTCATAATGTTTTCCATGTATCTTTGCTTAAGAAGTATGTACATGATCCTAATCATATGATTGATTGGAATGTGATACAGGTGGAACTCGAGGGAGAGTTCCAAGTAGAGCCTATGCGCATCCTCGACAAGAAGGTCACTTTGCTATAGAACAGAGCCATCGGGCAGGTAAAGGTCCAATGCGAGTACCTTAGTCCCGATGAGGCTACATGGGCGCTGGAGGATGCCATGATACAGGATTTCCCATTTTTTTTTCCAGTTTTGAAAACACCGAGGACGGTGTTGTTCTAAGGGGGAGGGGAATGTAATATCCCAATTTTAGCTCTTGTGATTTATTGGCTTTTATGTAAATATTATATACATGTAATATATGTTTCCTTAGCATGGAGCTCAAGGCCAAGGCCACGCTAATGTATGTTCGTATTTTATTTAAAATGGACAAGCATTTGACATTTTGTTGCCCATGTGCTATTAAGCCATGGAATATTGTAAATTGATGTAAATATTTAATATTGCAATAAAATACCAAAAATTGGCTATGGGAGCAACGAATAAGAAGGGGCAATGTGTATCCACTAGGGAGTGGTGAGGGGGATGTGGGCATGAACCATGTGCTTCCAAATGTCATTGTGAGAACCCATTTGATTTTCCTTGATGACATTTATTTTTGTTGTAAGGAAGTAGTTGAAGATTTCAGTCCATGGCTTCAATGGAGCATGGGCAGCCCGAAATTCGTATGGCAGAGTATGTGCTATGTTTTCTTGTACCACATGTCACTCTACCTCATGGGAGTTGCTTCATTCTCATTCCCATTCCCGTGTGGAAGAACCCAACATCAATTTTCATCCAAAAACGAATGCCCAGTAGTGAGAAAAAACCCAGAAATCGCAACTTTGAAAAAACCCACGTTTTGAAGACCCATTAATGCCCATATTTGGCATTTGACAGTAAAATCCAATGGAGGATCCATAGATATGAACCTCGGGGCGAATTTGAGAGTATTAGATACCCCGAAATCCATTGGAAAACCTGGCTTTTATAGCCCAGAAAACCAGTGACGGGATTGAGTTATTTGATGAACATAATTGTGAGAAATCTAAGTGTGAATGACTGAGCAGAGGTTGGATTTGCTTGATAAACCCAGTGAAGGCTAGAATCTCAAGAATTAGCAGCTGGATCTTTCTATACCCATCCTGAAAAGCATTGGAGGGAAGTGATGCCTGAGGGACTGTGCAGTAGAGAAGGGGACCTTCCTTGTGTTGGGTGTGGTAGGTAATGTGGGTGCCTTGATTGTTGAATTCATCTAAAATGCATGTAGCTTTGTGGATGAACTCACTAGCTTAGCATTGCCCTCATTTTTCTGTTGTATGCTTGATAAACCCAATTGTGAGTTGGCTTAGCATAGTTGTTGAGTGAAACCATGGTTGTGAGTGAGCCTGTTTAGTTCCTCAGTGGATATACAACCCAACTCGGGGGTGATCTCTCAGCTGAAAGAATACAAGCTGGACAAATATCTATGGTTGGGTGGAACATTGCTCTCACATATCTAGTTGTTTGGACAGTTTCATCTTCAAGATAAGTATTTTCTGTGATTTACATTATATGCATTATGTGTTTTACAATGTGTTAATTCTGAATGATAAATATTCATGTTAATGGGTTTGATATGAAGTCTGTGCATAAAATGAGAAGGGGATTGATTCTCTGTACATTGAATCATTATCCATTTATGATAGTTATTTTGATGCATTACTATTTGTGTGTGTGTAAATATGATTTCATTCCGCTGTGTATTTTAGTTTGAACTCGCACACATGAAGTTTTATTTATTAATGAATTTCTTAGTAAGGCATGGGGTTGAGCTTATCCAATAAGCCCGGTAGATTGGTCACGTTTCCTTCCTTGTATCGGATTGATGGAAGGGGATGTGACATTCCACATGTGAGGGGGTTGGGGACTAGGAGTTGTTGCTCTCCCTAACATTACTTGTTGGACCCTATTTTTGATCATTTTGGTCTATGTAGGTACTATTACACCCTATTTGATGTTTGGTGGGACCCTCTTGGGTAGTGCACCCTCCTTAGATATTCCAAGCCTCTTGTGATGATCCTCATGTGCTAGTGCACCCTCACTAGATATTTTTAGCTTGCACTCCTTGAAAAGGTGTAACTCCCCTCTCTATTTCACGTTTTTCTATTCTGGGAAATGGAATCTCTAATTGTAACCTCCCTCTCATGAATTGAGTAACCCCCAGTGAATTTGAGTTACCTCTCTTGAAATTGGAGTCACTCCCTCGGGGATTGGAATGGCTATAGAAGGATTCAAATTGGCTCTCTTTCACTCCTCTCTCTCTCTCACATCTCCCCAATGCAAAAAATGCTCTCTTTTCTAGGAAATACATGCTCTCGAGTAGGAGATGCATTGTATTGCAAGAATATTGAAATCCTTGTAATGAGGTTTGAAGACCATGTAACTGGGATTGAATATTGATCTATGCCTACACAAGTCCTTCTCCCATTGCTTGTCTCTGTCCAATCTAGCTTGGAAATCTTGGGTGAGGATGGTGATATCCCAAGGTCTTGTGTAGGGAGGGGATTCACAACTCACTAGGTAGTGTAGATGGAAGGGAAAGTTTGATATGTTGAAATGTGTAGTTGTGGTATTCTCACAGTGTTGAGAAGGGCGCAACCACATGTTCTGGTTCAGATATTTAAGAGAATTTCTAGGTTGTGAGACCTATTCCATTGCGTCCGTAACGTCATTTCCAATAAAGAATACTTTTTTTTTCACTGAAAAAGGTTTTTGTATGACTAAGATAAAGTTGTTTTGGTGTGGCAGTGTTCCCGATGTTGAGAAGAACACACTCTACCTTTGGTTTGAGAGTACCTATGCTTGTGGATCTATGGAATTAGCTCAGGGGTGACTATTATGTTGAAATATGCATGAGCATTTCATGTCTATGGCTGGGTGGAACGTTGTCTTGTTGAAGCTAGTTGCTTTCCACTGAGATTAGTATTTTGTTATATGCTTATTTACTACAAATTCTGATATATATATGTGCTCATGGAGCTGATTTTGTTGTCATTTACATGGCTGTAGTTGACAACCATGTGATCTGATCTATTTATAATTTATATTTTTCTAGATGGAAAGCTTCATATATGGTTTTGTTTATGTTAATACGGTTGTAGGTGGTAGTTAGTAGATTTGATTTTTAACACTATTAATATGGTTGATTGTGGCAACTTGTATATTTGTTTATTTACATTGTTTCTGGTGTCTTGTAGATCTGAATATTTTAAAGTTCAAATGGTTGTAATAGATCTTATATTTAATGTTTGAAATCATGCTAATAGATTGCTCATATCTGGTTGCATTTCATGTTTGCATTTACCTTTCATAACATGTGTGTTGGGGAATGATATGCATTGTATTCTTGTATTTCAAATTAAAGAGGCTGAATATTTTATTTTGTATGATTTTTGGCATGCTGGCCTAAGGCTTAGTTACCCTTATTCCACTGTTCATCACCCTTATTCAACATTCCTCTTGGGTTCCCAGGTGTCCTTGGCCTTGGTTTAAGGGATGGGGGACATCATAGAGTGGTATCGGAGCTCAGGTTTCAACTCTGGGACTGACGTTGGGGATTCTAAAGATTTGAAACTCTTATATTTTGGAATCGTAATATATGTATTGTGAAAGAGTGTGTAGTCTACTAACAATGATTGATAATTAACACATTGTAGCCCTAGTTATGTCAGCTAATAAATGAGCATGCAGTGTGGTTATTGAAATACAATTTTGAAGACCAAAGACTCCGTAAGTATAGTGAAGAAGAAGCTACAACAACAAGAGATAAAAAATCAGCTACAGAGATCAAAGATGGAATTGGAGGGAGGACAAATACCATACAACCCTGAAGAGGAGTTTGGAAGAAGAGAAACTAGGACAAATGGACACAAGATAAGTAATGAACCCTTAAGTCTGGAAGATTCGGAGTGCAGAGAAGATAATGAAATGATCATTCACATTCAAGAACAAATCATGCATGATTTGAAACAATTGAAAATAACCCAAAGAACAACTGCAAGAAACAATCAAGATGCCAAAACACATGTACCAAGAAGAGATTATGAAAGATCTAGATTATCCTCAAGAATACCTCATCATATGCCCTATGCAATAAAGAAGAAAATGTATTCATCAAGTAGCTCAGAAAGAAACCTTAAAATATCCCCAGTAATATATAAGAATAGAATGTTTGCACATAATGAACTGGTGAAGCGAAGCAAGGTGAATATGTTGAACCTTGCTTGTTGGGACTTATAAATTTATTCCAGTTGCATCAATACACATAAAACATGGAAGCAAGGGTATCCATCTACCATTTGCAAGGTAAAACATCCATTTTGTGGGATCAAATAGTCAAGATGAAAGACATTGATGAAGATATAATTTCTTGGAGAAAGTTCAAGAAATACTTCCAGAAAGAATATCTATCAGAGCACTACTATGGAAAGAAGATGGAAGATTTCTTTGAACTCAAGTCGGGAAGCATGACCATGGAAGCTTATGATAAAAGGTTCCTAGAGCTCTTGAAGTATGCATATTTCATAAGGATGTGAAAGTGAAGATTCAGAGGTTCCGTAGTGGTCTACCAGATTCCTATAAAGACAAGATTCAGTATGACAGAACAAAGATCCTCAAATATTCCATGTGGAAGGAAAAGAAACTGTATGATCAGAATAAGAACAAAGCTCCATATCAGAAGGACTAGAAAGATAAGAAAAGAGACAAGCAAGAACAAAAAAATAAAGGATTCAAGCCTCCATCATTCATAAATAGTAATAATTCCTATCAACAAGAGCAAAGAAAAACCAAAGGAGAAGAACATTTAAATAAAGGGCCAATACCACCTGTTGAATGTTGGATATGTAAGGAAAATATCTATTGTAGGAAATGTCCACATAAGAGGAGCATCATTAACAACATTCAAGAAACCTTAACTTTTGGTGATGTTGGAAGAAGTATTCCCAGAATCTATGCAGCCCTGGATGGTAGACAAGCTGATCATTAGTATCAGATGATTGAGGTATCAGGTAAGATTGCTAATGTACCTATAACTATTTTGATTAATTATAGATCTATCCATAGTTACATTGCACCTAGCATAGTTGAGAGATGTTACTTGAAGAAAATCAAGCTTGAGACAACCAGTCTAGTGTAGTTGGCTACATGCACCAAGAGGAAGGTTACAAAATAAGTAAGAAAGTGTCCTTTGGAAATGAATTGTCTGAAGACCTTCGCGGACTTGAACATCATACCTTTAGGTTCATATGATGTATTTATTGGCATGGATTGGTTGGATGTACATCGTTCCATGCTTGATTGTCACAATAAAACTTATACTTGTCAGGATGAAGAAGGCGATTAGGTAATAGTGAGAGGTATACCTAGACCCATATCTCTGAGACAAATCACAACTCTGCAATTGAAGAAGTGTTTTAGGAAATATTTCTAATTGTATGTAGCTCATATGGAGGAAGGAAAATAACCAGATCTACAAGACTACCAAATGCTACAAGAATTTGTAGATGTATTTCAAGAATTTCTAGGAATGCCACCTCATAGAGACATTGTTTTCTTTATTGATTTGGTACCAGATGTATTTCCTTCATCTAAAGCACCTTACAAAATGAGTACTCCAAAAATGAAAGAGTTGCAGATACAATTAGAAGAGCTTTTGAATAAATGTTACATAAGGCCCAGTGTGTCACCTTGGGGAGATCCTATGTTGTTTGTAAAGAAGAAAGATGGAGCTCTAAGACTATGTATAGATTACAAACAATTGAACAAAGCAACAATCAGAAACAAGTATCCCTTTCCAAGGATTGATGACTTGTTTGATCAATTGAGAGGATCCAAAATATTCTCAAATATAGACCTAAGATCACAATATCGCCAATTCAAAATCAAGAATGAAGACATCAATAAGACAACATTAAGGACTAGGTATGGTCATTATAAATTTACAGTGGTACCTTTTGGATTGACAAATGCATCGACAACATTCATGTGTCTGAAAGATGGAGTTTTCAAAAAGTATTTGGATAAGTTTGTAATTGTATTCTTGGATGAAATCCTTATCTATTCCAAGTTAGAAGAAGAAAATGAAGAGCATATAAGATTGGTGATGCAAGTACTTAGAGAAATTGTATGCCAAGCTAAGTAAGTGTTCATTCTATCCGAGTAGAATCCACTACTTGGGTCACATCATATAAGAAGAAGGCATCTCAGTGGATCTTGAAAATATAAGAGCTATAGTGGAATGGAAGACACCAGGGAATGTATAAGAAGTAATATATTTTATGGGGCTAGCAAGATACTACCGAAGATTCATTGAAGGTTTCTCAAAGTTAGCTCATCCCATTACATCTTTGCAAAAGAAGGGTGTGAAGTTTGAATGGACTTCCAAGTGTGAAGACAGTTTTCAGAGACACGAGGAAATGATTACTAGTGCACCAGTTATGAATATTGTAGATCTTGATTAAAACTTTGTAGTATGCATTGATGCATGTAAGAAAGGCATTGGTGGAGTGTTGAATCAAAATGGCCATGTAATCAATTTGGATCTAGAAAGCTGAAAGAACATGAACATAACTATGCCACTCATGGTATGGAGCTTGCAACTATTGTGCATACCTTAAATATATAGAGGCATTACTGGATGGGTAAGAAGTTTGAATTAAGGACTGATCATGCTGGTTTGAAGTATTTGTTTGAGCAACCTACTTTGAATGCAAGACATAGAATATATACGAAATTTCTATCTGAATATGACTTTGATACCAAGCACATCAAAGGCAAGGAGAATAAGGTAGTTGATGCACTCAGTAGAAAGTTATATGTGACACATGTAGTAGCTATAAGTACCAGTACATCATATTTGAAAGATAAGATTATTCAAGCTAATGCAACATATGAACGTTACCAACAAGTAAGAGATGGATTGCATTAGTAGAAAGTACCACAAAATTTTGGGAAGTATAGGTTGGAAGAGAATGGAATCCTCATGCATAAGGACAAAGTTTATGTGCCAAACTTTGGAGATATACGGAATATGGTTATGAAAGAGATGCATAATGTATGTTATGCTGGGCAGTCAGGTTATATCAAAAGACAATAGCAGCTGTGAGGAAGAAATACTATTGGCCAGGAATGAAGAATTATGTTGCATAGTACATAGCTAGACGCATGGAATACCAAAAGGTTAAAGTGGAGTATCGACATCAAGATGGTTTGTTGCAGCCATTACCAATACCTGAATGGAAGTGGGATGTAGTGAAAATAGATTTCATCACAAAATTTCCTAAGACAAGACTACAAAATGATGCCATCATGGAAGTTGTGGATAAGTTGACTAAAGCTGCACACTTTACTCCAGTGAAAACAACTCATAAGACAACCAACATTGCAGACATCTATATGACAGGGGTTTCCAAACTACATGGAATTCCGAAAGCTACAGTGTCAGACAAAGATGCAAAGTTTACTTCTAACTTTTGGAAATGATTGTTTAAAGGATTTGGCACAGATATGAACATGAGTACAACATACCATCCTTAGAAAAATTGTCATACAGAAAGAGTCAATTAGATGATTGAGGATATGTTTAGAATGTATGTGATGGATCAACCATCCAAGTGGGAGGATTATTTTCACTTGGTAGAGTTTGCCTATAATAATGGATATCATGCCTCTCTAAAGATGTCATTTTGAGGCATTGTATGGAAGGAAGTGCAATACTCCTATCAGTTGGGATAATCCAACAGAAAAAATCATTATTGGACCTAAACTACTGAAGGGCATGGAAGATCAGATGATTGGAATCAAGCAGAATCTGACAGCAGCTCAAGATAGAAATACAAGTTATGCAGATTAGAATAGAATTGACAGACAATTTAAAGTTGGAGATCATGTATTTTGAAAGTCAGACCCAAGACGAGATCCTTGAAATTGGGGACTTGTTCCAAGCTAGCTACTAGATACTATGGACCCTTTGAGATCTTAGCTAGGATAGGTCCGATGCATATGAGCTTGCATTGCTTGCTTGCATAAAAGTGCATAATGTATTTCTTGTATCTTTGTTAAAAGAATATATACTTGATGATAATCATTGATTGATTGGAATGTGATTTAGGTGGAAACGAAAGGGGATTTTTCGGTACAACCAATTACCATATTGGGTAGAAAAGTCAAGCTTCTCCAGAATTGACAGATCGTGCAGGTAAAGGTCCAATGGGCCCACTACAGTCGTGAAGATGCTACTTGGGGAGATGGAATATGCTATGAGGGAGGCATACCCTCATCATTTTTTGAAATTTTGTATTGCGACATGTATGTAATAAAGTATGCATCGAGGACAATGCATTGTTTTAAGGGGGAGAGAGATGTAATACCTCGGCTGTTAAGCCCTAGACATATCTTATTATATTGTTTATTATTGGGCATTAGATACCAAGACTATGGAATTTATTATTATTATTATTATTTAATTAAATAAATAGCTTCAACATGGACAACTAACGAGAATGGGAGGCCATGGATTCCACATGTGAGGAGGTTGGGGACTAGGATTTGTTGCGCTCCCTAACATTACTTGTTGGACCCTATGTTTGATAATTTTGGTTTATGGA
Source organism: Larix kaempferi (assembly GCA_027924585.1). Taxonomy (NCBI): domain Eukaryota; kingdom Viridiplantae; phylum Streptophyta; class Pinopsida; order Pinales; family Pinaceae; genus Larix; species Larix kaempferi. Next base: position 1,816,127 of record BSBM01000446.1, on the reverse strand, counting down.
GGTACTATTACACCCTATTTGATGTTTGGTGGGACCCTCTTGGCTAGTGTTCCCTCCTTGGCTATTCCAAGCCTCTTGTGATGCTCCTCATGTGCTAGTGCACCCTCACTGGCTATTTTTATCCTGCACTCCTTGAAAAAGTGTAATTCCTATCTCTATTTCACCTTTTGCTATGATGGGAAAGGGAATCTCTAATTGTAACCTCCCTCTCATGAATTGAGTAACCCCTAGTGAATTTGAGTTACTTCTCTTGGAATCGGAGTCACTCCTTTGCGAATTCAAATGGATATAGAAGGATTCGAATTGAATCTCTTTCACTCTTCTTCTCTCTCTCTCAGCTCTCCAAAGCAAAAAATGCTCTCAATTAGGATATGCATTGTATTGCAGGAAGATTGAAATCCTTATAATGAGGTTTGAAGACCCTGTAATGGGGATTGAAGATTGATCTATGCTTACACAACATGAATCCTTCTCCCATTGCTTGTCTTTATCCAATCTAGCTCGGAAATCCTGGGTGAGGGTGGTGATATCTTGAGGGCCTGTGTAGCGATGGGATTCACAACTCACTAGGTAGTGTAGATGGAAGGAAAAATTGATATGGTGAAATGTGTAGTTGTGGTATTCTCATGATGTTGAGAAGGGCGCAACCATATGTTTCGGTTCAGTGATTTCATATCATTTATGTGTTGTGAGACCTATTCCATTGCATCCGTAACATAATTTTCAGTAAGGAATACTTTTTGTTTCACTAAAAAAGTTTTTCGTATGACTAAGATATAGTTATTTTGGTGTGGCAGTGTTCTCGGTGTTGAGAAGAACGCACTCTACCTTTGGTTTGAGAGTACCTCTGCTTGTCGATCTATGGCCTCAGCTCGGGGGCGAATATCACGTTAAAATATGCATGAGCATGGCATTTCTATGGCTGGTTGGAACGTTGTCCTGTTGAAGCTAGTTGCTATTCATTGAGATGAGTATTTTGTTACATGCTTATTTACTACAAATTCTGATATCTATCTATCTATCTATATATGTGCTCATGGATCTGATTTTGTTGTCATTTACATGGATGTAGGTGATAGCCATGGGATGTGATAGCCATGGGATTTGATCTATTTATCATTTATATGGCTGTAGATGAAAACCTTCATATCTAATTTTGTTTATGTTAATATGGTTGTAGGTGGCAATTAGTAGATCTGTTTTTTAACACTGTTAATATGGTTGATTGTGACAGCTTGTAAATTTATTTATTTACATTGTTTATGGTGGCTTATAGATTTGAATATTTTAAAGTTTAAATGGCTGTAATAGATTTGATATTTAATGTTTGAAATCATGCTAATAGCTTGTTCAGATCTGGTTGCATTTCATGTTTGCATTTACTTTGCATAACATGCATGTTGGAGAATGATATTCTTGTATTCTTGCATGCTGGCCTAGCCTTAGTTACCCTTATTCCACTGTGCATCACCCTTATTCAGCCTTCCCCTTGGGCTCCCATGTGTCCTTGGCCTTGGTTTACGGGATGGGGACATCACACCCTCTCTCCCCAAACTTAATATTTTAAACTCACTTTACAATAATGTTTCTTTGTGACCCACTTTTATAAAATAAGTGGAGTTCACATTTACAATAATGTTACTTTAAATATTACATGTAATCACTAAAAGACTTTATAGTTTTAAGTGACTCACTTTTATAAAACAAGTGAGATGCACCTTTACAATAAAGTAACTTAAAGATAGAATTTACATGCACTTTTTAGAAAATTAATTGACAAAGATAATTTTACAATAAAGTAACTTAAAGATAGAAGTTACATGCACTTTTTAGAAAAGTAACTAACAAAGAGAAGACTTGAACCTAAGAATTCTTATTTAAGAAAACAACTTTTAACCAAATGAGCTAATATTAAAAGATACATAAAAATTGGAAAGGAGAAAATGATGTTTTTTTACTCTTCTGCCTCAGAGTGTGTGCTTGCCCCAAAAACCTTATTTTTGGCCTCCAAAACACTTCACAAAAAAAAAACCTAAATATTCCCAAAACTAAAATGTGTGTTTTATCATTGTTTATGGTTTGCCAAGTGAACACATAGTGCACGACAAAGAGCATACGTAGTAAAGAAAACCCTTGCCACTTTCTTTCTTATTTTCCCAGTTCACGCAGAGCACACGACAAAGAGCATACACAAAATAAAAAGGTAACAAACCAAAACTAACATAAAAAACACACTAAAGCTGAAATCATACGAGAAAAAAATGTACCTGTGATTGTATACCTCTAGATCAAGTAAAATGGCTGTATCTTGGACAAACAAAAACCTTTTTAGTGAAACAAAAAGCATTTCCAACTAGAAACAACATTCCAAATGCAATGGAAACGACATTAAAATCCCATAAATGCATAGAAATATCAGAACCATGCACATAAATATCAGAACCAAAAATAATTTGATGCCCTTGACAATACTAGTTCAAGATCTAGAACACCAACGAAAGCAGAACTTCAGAAAAGATATGATACCATGTTCGATTAAAACAAGATATTTACAAAAGATCGAACATGTTGAGCACCCTCTCACACAAACATATCACAAATCAACACACCAATGTTTCACGTGGTTTAAACCCTCAAAGAGGGAAACACTCCACGACCCCAACCAAATAGCTACTTGAGACAATATTATTATGCAAAAGAAATAATGTTACAACTGAGCTTCTCATAATCAATCGAATAGCAAATGACCCTCCTTTATCTTTAAATAGAGATCATAGACCAATTGGGTGTTAAGCCACAAATCAATGGTTGTTAAGATCGAGGAGAAGTTGAACCATAGAATCACTCTATGTCAAGAGCATATCATGATCGTCAAATTACATATGTACAAATGCATGCTATTGCATACTAAAGAAACACACTTTACATAATGGATATATTATGACAAGTTGACCTTAACTAACTCCTAAGTCTCTAAATATCCAAACACACTTGTGGAGGAAGACCTTTCTTACTTAAATTTTCAAGCTTGGATTCTAGGGGCGTTCACTAATGGATTGTCATGTCATTTTGACTAGGTAACCATATAATAATTTTAAGGCTAAATGTGTTCAAAAAATGGGTCAAAAAGTGAAGAAGAATTTCATTTTTTACCATTTTACCTTTGTGATTTTTCGACGTATGGAGAAAAACCTTTCTTACCCAAATCTTCAAGCTTGGATTCAAGGAGCATTGACTAACGGATCATTGTTCCATCATGACCATGTAATTCCTTAAGCTGATCTCTTTCATTTAAGTGGTTTTTGGTTAATTTTTTTTATTTTTATTTTTTGAGAGTTAACAAATCCTTGAAAACTTTTACCTATAGGATCACACTTTTGAAGGCTATAGACACGACTAGACAACCCTAGTCACGCATTGTTTCTTGCAGGCCGATCACGATGATAGAATGGTAGGAGAGATCTCATGAAGTCGATGACAATGTGGATTTGGTCAATCAAGGCACTCTTGATGCTTTGTGAGAGTGTGGTATTTTAAAATTATTCAAGTTTCAGGACATGTGAATCTTAGAACTAGTAGATCCATGAGTTTGTTTTAGAATCTTTTTTGTTATTAAATTATCAACACAACGCAGAAGCATGCCGACAACATTTCTCCGGAAAAGAGAAGTCCCTAGAATTAGATATTTAGACGCTTCAAGATGAATTCTTTTTCGTTGGTGATTCTCTAAGTTAAAAGGACATTTTTGAAATGATAAATAGTAAATATTGTCCTTGTACCAGGGATGTTTTGATAAATCAATGTTTTCAGATTCAATAACAAAAATTTCAGACAATGAATCATTATTATTTTTAGAGGAAGTCAATGGCTCCGGATGCTGAGCTAGATGTAAAGATAAATCACATCCCTTAATTGTGTTGGATGTTGTGCTCGTTAAGTCACATTCTTGGATTTTTGCAAGCCAATGTGAAAGCTTACCTGAAAGATAGGTCTGTGAAACCAAGAATTTTACAGCCGGTAAAGGGACTTTTACCTCTGTATGTTTACCCAAAAAAAGTGTCTAAATTTTTCAATAGATTTAACTACAACATAAGAATGTTTTTCAATTAGAGAATACTTCAGTTCGTCATCAAATAGGATTTGGCTCATATAAGCTATTGGATGCTCAATTTTATGATCATATTTTTGGAGAAGAATAGCATATATTGCTTCTTCGGTTACATTTGCATAGATTGTGAAATCTTTTTCAAAATTTGGCTTAGCAAGAACAAGAGTGGAACTAATTGCTTTTTTTATTTGAACATAGGATTTTTTGGTGTTATCATCCCAATTAAAACACTGATCCTATTTGACCATGTGGTGTATAGGTCTAGCCATAATTGAAAAATCATGAATGAATATTATAATGAAGTTTATCTTACCCATGAACAATTGGATTTCTTATTTTGAAGTAGGAGCTTGAAGATTCTAGATTCCAATAACTCTTTCGGGATATATGCTAATTCTGGAATCCGAGACAATATGCCCAAGGCGCTTCCCTTGGGTAACCCCAAAAATAGATTTAGTTGGATTTAATGACATTCTGAATTTCTTGCAATGTAAAAATACTTGCCTGAGATGATCAAAATTATCTTTTCGGTATTTAGAGTAAACAACTAAACCATCTAGATAAACTTGAATAATTTTACCGATAAGATCGTCAAAGGCTATTTGCATAGCTCTTTGGAAGGTAGCACTTGTGTTAGTCAAGCCAAAAGGCATTCTTTCATAAGAAAGTGTGCCCCAACGAATAGTAAATGTGGTTTTGTATATGTTGTCTCTCTTGACTCTAATTTGGTTATAAATGGAAAAACCGTCAACGAGTGACATCATTTGAAAACCTGCTGCCTGTAAGCTTAATTCCATATTAAGAAGTGGGAAGTTATCCTTAACACTTGCCTTGTTTAGTGTGCGAAAATCAACACATGATCTGATATCACCGTTCTTTTTCCGAAGAGGGACAAGATTTGATACCGATTTTAAATATTTAACAAGAAAAATTATATGGGCATCACTTAATTTTTGCACTTCTTTTCTAATTGTTGCTTCGAGGGTAGGATTGTTTGGTCTTTTCCTTTTCCTAATTGGTTTTGAATATTCCTTAATAGGATTTACATGTTGAATTACATTAGGATGAAACCACGTAAATCCTCGTAGGACCAGGCGAAGATATCTTTAAATTTGTGAAATAGTTCAATGAATTTTTGTTTTTCATTTTCAGAACATTGCACTCCAATCTTTAAGTTTTTTGGATTATATGAAATCCTGATGTTTACTGAAACTGTTTCTCCAATCTTTCTTTTAGATTCTTCTTGTTTTTTAATTTTTTGGTCACTTATATCATTGGAAGAAAAATATTTTTTTCCAAAGGAGTCAAGCCCTTAGGAAATTTATCATATTCTAAAGATATAAGTTCTTTTTGTTTAAGAGGTTTATTCTGTACAAAAACGCAGTTACTTTCATCATTTGAAAATACCTACCAGGATTCTATGCTATCAGGTAGATGAGGTCTATACAATGATAAAAAAGTACAGTCTGGCCTTTTAGGCAGTAGTTGTCTTGATGGACTAGCGACGAATACAACCAATCTGTTAGCCATTGAATTTAGTTCCCTTCTAATGCGAGTAATATTAAAAGACAAGAAACTAGAGATTAAAGTTTTGGCTATTTGTGTATATATTTTCAAGATTTTATTAGAAGGAATGTAGATTCCTTTAATTAGATTTATAATTAGTTTGGAATCCCCATAAATTGCATGATGAAAGCAGCCTAAATTGTAAGCATTTTCCATTCCAATAATTAAAGCCTCGAATTATGAAATATTATTAGTACATGGAAATTCGAGCTTATAGGAAAAATTATGAATCTTACCTATGGGAGAAAACATAATTATACATGCCCCATTGCCTTCACTGGAGCTAGCACCATCGAAGTGCATATGCCATACTCCATATTTAGGTTCTATGCTAGGTACTGTAGCATTTTCATCATCCTCAAAGAAAATTGAATATACACTAAGATCTTCCTCAATATAATTGACATGGGGTTGAGGAACACTTTCAATGCAAGGAGTTATTCTGTCTTCCCTAAGAACAATGATGTTTTTCCCATTCTTTGGAAGAGACATGTGTGTACCATCATTTGAAATATATCCACCTACTAAAGCTTGCCAATCCTTGCCTAAAATAATTGAAAAAATACTTATAGGCATGTCAATGACCTGTATATTGCAAGTAGTTTTGATTTCCGGATGGGCACACAAAGAAAGAGTAACATCTTTGATTTCTCCTACAGTAGCCTTTTGTTGGTTGTTATAAGACAAGAGACTCCTAGAATTTTCGTTTGTACAAGACAGGATTAATTATTCCATAATTATTCTAGGAATTACGTTGGGACCTGATCCACCATCTACAAGACAACAATGAACTATCTTATCATAGATTTTACCTGAAATATAAAAATGAGGGTTTCTAAGAATACCACTAGGATTATATAAAGTTAACTTATTTACATTCAGATCTTCTTCTCATTATTTTGACAAATTGGCAATGGTAGGATTTCTTCATTCCATGAAATTTTTAAGATGCCTTTGTTGTTCGAGAACTTTAATCATATCAAGAAAAGTTGCACTAGCCTTAATAGTATCCAATTGCCTTAAAATATTATAACTGGAAGGAGAAGAGGAGTTCATATTTTCATAATTATGATTATTTACATTGACTGATTGTGTTGGTTGTTTGGAAGAAGAATTTTGAATAGGAGAAGCTTTTGAAGGAGCACCCCTATCTTTATTATTGTAAAATTTATTCCTAGTATCTACTAGCATGTAATCTTCTTTAGGAATCCAATCTAAAGTTGCAATAGTTGTATCAATTTTCTTTCCAAAAATCTTATCTTTTGCAATCCTTTTAAGTTCAAAAGTATCTCCCTCATGATTTTCTTCACAAAAGTTATACCATGCTCTTGACATGATTTCCCTAGGCTATGAATTATTAATATTTCTGAAGGTTCCTTGATTAGAAGACTCTACACTAGGAATAACATTTCCCCCCTTTCTTTCATAAGAAGTCATCCGATTGCTCATATCTTGTACTAATTGCAAGACAAATGAAATTTCAATATGCCTAACATAGTCTTCATTAGAAATCCCAACCCTATTTAATTGATCTTCATATTTCAGACAAGTTTGCAATGTCGAGCCTAAGTTATCTGCATTCTTTTAGGTTTTGTTTGAAATGTGTAGGTAATATATTATAGTAATGAATTAGGGAAGCTTGATTCCGAGGCCTTATTAATTCGTGAATTTGATTATACAACTTAATGAAACGAAGATAAAATGATTTGATAGACTCACTTTTGTTATAAATCAAATTATTATATTCTTTTAACTTGTTTGTAGGACTTTGGGGTTGGACATATGTAGTCTTGAACTAATATGACAATTCATCCCAAGTTGAAAATATTTTAGGTGGCAAATAGAAAAAGTTTGCTACAGCCTTACCCTCCAAGGAATTGACAAATAACCTCATGCAAATATTTGCATCATTTTCCCCTATATTATGGCAAGCATTAGAAAAGGCAATTAAATGTTCATTTACAAAAATTGTGCCATTTCCCAAAAACTTGGGCAAATGGTCTTTGAATTTAGGAAGTTGGGTTGTAGCAGGAGTAAGATTGAGTGGGGAAGAAACATGCCAAGGAGTATTATCCAAATCTTCGTCAAATTTAAACAAGCCATAATGTTTGATAACCTTAGTTGGATTAGTATTTGATACTTGAGGATTATAATGAGTATACATGCTACCAATTTGAGAATAAGATGAACTAGAACCTGAAGAACTACTCATTGCTTCTAGACGAAGACATATTTGGTTGAGTAAAAGAAAGAGAAGGTATTAAATTTGCTATGGCAGAAGAAGTATCTGATACAGTTCTCCTAAAATTTGAATGAAAAAGTTGAAGCACTTATTTTCTCCTACTAATTTCTAAAAAAGGGTCAAATTTTGGAGACTCACCTGAATTTCGTCGAGAATATCTTGGACTATTGGACATGAAAACTATTGACCAGGTTGAGGGTTCCTTATTTGTTTAACATCCCTTTCTCTTTGTTCTTCTTTATTAACATCTTGTCAGATTGCTTCCCAAGAAGCTTCAAGTTCCTAAGTAGATTGAGCAGTATCAAGTATGAAATCGAATAACAAAGAAGTTATACTAGTTTGATCTCTCAAACCAACTTTAATATTAGGCTGGACACGCTCAGTCAAAGTCATGAAAATACAGAAAAAAAAGAAAAAAAATCAAATACAAGTATACAAAAATCAAGGAAAAATGATCATTCCCCAGTATGGTCGCCAAAAATATGTTGATGCAAATGAATGAAAATCCTAAGACCAGCAATTTTGAATTTTACTGGGATAAAGTAAGATAGTCGATAATGTTACCCCAATTTAAAGCCTAATCAACATCAATAAGTATACAAGCATTTATTACTTGAATTTGATGCTTTCTTTTTAAAGTAAAATATGAAATGAAATTTACAAAAAGCTAGTGAAAGTTTATTTAAAACATCAATATAGCAACAGAAAGGGAAAGACGAAAAAAAAAAGAAAAAGAAAAAGTAAGATATATAAAATGAGATAGAAATCAACACATTTTATTGACAATCTCTCTGAGTTACAATCCGAGGATCTTCTTTTTAGACCTCTGCGAAAGAAAGCACAAGAAAAGAACTTAGAAGTTTGAGATGGTATTAATCTTCATACATAAACTTTTGGTTGCAAAAAGAAGGAATCAAGACAGACTGATGCTGGACCAAATTAGAACTTTGGGAAGCCATAGTTTGATTTTGCAAAATCAATTCTTATCAGTACTGAAAATTTAATCCAATTCTTAATAGAAATGAACATACTACCAAAACATGTAACAACCTTCTTGTATGAACAATAGTGTTGTATTTGGATACTCTTGTGCCACCTTCAATACTCTTCTGCCGTCAACAAGAAAATCTCCAGCCTTCAAGAACTCAGAGATGAATGAATTAGAATGTATCTCAAATTTATCAAGGGCTAACCTTTTATCATAAATTCCCAACTCTTTCCTTGGAACTCCTTGTGACTCTCTCATTATCTTTGAATAAATAAGTTTTGGTAGTTGGAAACTACCTTTAGTTAAAATGTAGTGAAGGTATTTTAGGCAAGATAATAATAATAATGTGATAAAAGAATAATAATAATAATATGTGGGACCCCCTTCATACTTTTGATATAATCTTTCTTTCACCTTGTACTTCCAATAATATAAAGTATGGTTAATAAATGTAACCATCATATCACAACCCAAACATAATAATGAAAAACATTTCACTATGTATCCATAAGTCAAGGTATATCATCAATAACTTAAACTCAAAGGGAATAAGTCCAAAAATGAAACATATCTCAAAGTACCCGAGAATGTAAAATCTGTCCAAACCTTCACCACTTAGTAAAAATTTAGCATATAAAACATAACTGAAATATATATGTCTGTCAAAAATAAAATCCCATAATCAGATCATAACCCTAATGCCTTATGGGAAGCAAATGGTCTTTCTTCAGTTCCAGCTGAAGTAACCTTCTTTGCTGACTGTTCACCCCCCACTGCTTGATTTGCTGATTCAACATCTGCTGGAATGTTTCTCTTTGAAGGTTGGAGAGGATGTGAAGTAATGGGATGGGAAGACTCCTAAGAAGAACTGGGATTAACATGATCTGTTGGTTTCTTTCCTTTAGTTTTTAATGATTGACCGAGGGTAGCTTTAGGAAATTCCACATGTGGTGATGGATGAACTTGAGAGGCAACATATGGCACTTTGTGGTTTAGATGCTGATCAATAGGAGGAGGATGTGGCAAAGATAAAGTTGGCCATCCTCTTACACCAAAAGGTTGGTTTGGAATCATTTGATTCCAACCATCATTAGGTTTAGGCCGCAAGGAGACGTAGGGTGGAACTGGAATTCCAAGAATAATGGGTTGAGATTGAACAAGAGGTGGTCTCACAATGGGTTGCATGGGAGGTAATTGGCCTTGGCCAACAAGATTAAGTAAATCTGTTTGTAACATTTGACGAAACTCATCGGAATTTGCATCAAAGTGAATGGAGAATCTCATTCTCTTATTGTTTCTACCTTGCCAATGAGATTCTCAACCTCTCTTCCAATTGCCCCTATCTCCTCTATTATTTATGCCTCCACCCTTGCTAAAGAAGCTCATCTAAATATCAAGAAAACTAGATCATTACAATCCTAAATAACAAGGAATCATATCAAATAAGCTTGTAGTTAAGTAGTCCAAAAAAATGGTTGTGTTCAAAAAATCATCCATGCATACTTCAAATTTCACAGGAAAAGGAAGGGAAATATCATCATATACTTCAAACAACTTTAATTATTAGTTGAAACCATCCACTTCTGTCATTCTTTTTGAACAAGGGAAAATGGTAGATTTTCGGAGAATGAATAGGAATGAGTGGAAAGTTGGTATAGAAGAGTGAAGGGAATGAACATGATACTTGTTCAATTGTTCCATTTCAAACAACCAATTCATGACCTCACTAAATACATTCAATATAACCAATCTCAAATTTTTGTATAGTTGAAGAAGCTCACTATGAAATTTGCTCAAAATCCATTCGTGACTTCACTTTTTTTTTTTTAAATAGACTAGAATAATCATCCTCTGTTTGTGGCTATATTTTTTTACATAAAATATTTGCATGCTAACTGTATACATAGAAAGCAACAAGGAGATTGGACTTTCAATTCAATTTTTGAAACAAATCGAACCAACTGTTTAACTCAATCAACATATCCAAAACTAAGTCACCTGACACGAGGACACGGGACACGAAGGACATGAAAATACGAGTGTCCGACACGGACATGGTGACCCCCGGAATCAGGACACGAAGGACACGTTTTATATACATATATATTTAAAAAAATATATATTAAAATTAAAAAATATAGACATATAGATCCAAAAATATTTAGAAACTAGAACATTTACAAATATTCAATAGAAATTAGAAGCCTTCAAATCTCCTTCACCTGCACATAAAAGCCACTCTCAACCTTCCCCTTACTTGCAAATGACAAAAAGAATGTGAAAAATCAGTTTTAAACCCAACCCGGATTTACTTTTCCGCGAAAATCATGTCATGTTTTTGGGACACGAATTTGACAGTCAGGGACACGATGTCAAATCGTGTCCGATTCAACCCCCACGGGACACGCAGAGGGTTTTCGACGAATCCAGTTTCTTAAATCCAAACATTATCCTTAAAAAAAACATTCACCAATATTGTTGTGCAAAACTAATTCCCTTTTGAATTTCATTCCATATCCTTATCTCTTTTCAAACTTTTAAATATCATTGAATAAAAAATAACTCAAACCATTAATCCCAAGATCAGTTTGAGATATTTCCACAATATCTCAAACTTAAAACCAAATTGAAATATAATTAAGTGATTCCACATACACTTCCAACTGTAATGAAACCACTAATTGCAAAATGCAAGTGACTTTGAAATATAGCTCAAAAAGCATACAATGCTTATTTCAACTATTGCTAGAGTTTTGATCTTCAAACGAAGAAGCCAATATCGACCTCTATGCACCTGAAGCATTTTTTTTTTAATTTAAAAAGGAGCTTCGAATTCACAGGCTAAAACCAAGCCATTGTTTGTAAATGGGAAAAAACCATAAAAATAAAACTCTGAATATTAAATTCATGACTGAATAGTTCTGACATCAACAAAATCGCTGGTAAGAAGTTGTATAGTCCTTTAGGGTCTTTATTTGGTAGAGCTCATAAAAAACTTGGGAAATAAATCAGTCATTAACAGGATTGAAACCGTATAAAACCCAGACTTTTGCTAGACTTCAAACTTTTCCATCTAAACCTGATGTTTAAACATTATTGGTTTCCATCAACAATGCCAAATATCCATGCCATCGTCATTACTTCCATACCAAATATTTTGGATTTTGGTCGACAAAAATACCAAAATGAATGAAATCAATGCTTCAAAGGTGGCAATTGAACTAAGTATATTGTAACAAACCCTGACGTGAATTTCGCTGGCTTATCCAAGGGTTTAAGCTTCAAACATTATTGATTTATTGATGAGGAGAGAAAGAAAAAGCTCTGGTCTATTTAAAAAAAACTGATACTCTTTTCATTTTCAACTGAATTCACAAAACTTTTTATCCTTTCACAATCCATTTTATACCGAGTTCTGGGTAAGGAAACGACAGTTGAAAGGGTAAACCAATACTATTTAAGATTATCAATTCCACCATTTTTTGAGAATGCAACGAAAAAGAATCATTCTACCAACCATTAACCACCATTCCAAAAAAACGCTTCCAAACTATTTGAATTTTCCATACTGACAGTTTTCTTCAATGGAGCAGGGGAAAATGAGGCATGCACACACAAAGATAGTCAAACCAAGCCATCATAAACTACCTCGCAAGTTTTAAAATTTGATAGGAAATTCACTGTCGTTGCACATACCTTTCCAAGTATTCAAGGACCTTCCTTTGTTGGTAGCCAAAAACAATTACTGTAGATACAATGTGTGCTTCCAAGTGGCGAAAATGGTAAATTCTGGAGCGAAAAATGGTGATACTAAACTTGTTGACAGGTGAAAATGCCGATAAGCAATGCATTTACCACCCACGTACTAATACATTAACTTCAAATTTGGGTGCTTTTCCATGTTTTATCACCTTTCCAAAATATAACGACCATCCACCAATAAAATCATAGAGCTTTGTTGAGTATTGGAGTCACGTATGGTGAACACAAAATAGAACTTTTGCCACGTTAGGGGACTGGGAGTGTCATTAAATAAGCATGATCATTTCATAGCCTTTTGGGATTCGATGCCAAATCAACATTTATGATCACTATCATAACAATGCTGACATCCTTTTCAAATGGTTAATAACTCATATACAAACCATAAAATTTATGCTTAATCAAATGACCAATACCTTCACCATAATGCTGATCAAACTGAAATCTTAGTTGATAATAAGGTAAAGCTTATAGTGTTGGGTCTAGCATAGGTTAGGTCCATGCAAGGTTTAACATAAAGCTTGTTTAAAACTTATCAACATAACTTGTATCATGAACTTCTTAATACCATATAAAGATAAGACAATTGAGGTATAATTAAAGCTTTGCAACCCTCACATTAACCATTTGAAATAGGTCTTACCACCACCCTTTTTGCCAATCGATCAACAACCAAATTGCTAGATAATGAAACCAAATAAACTATATCCATATTAAGCAACCATCTCGACACTGAGACAAAAACTTTGCCACGCAATATGAACATAACTCCTTTTTTTATAGGGTCCCACCTATTATTAATACATAATATATATGGGTTTTATATATGCCTTGCAACTATTTGCAAGCTAATAATGTAGGTGACGAAAATTTGAGTCAACAGATCGATAACTACCATGCACTTTTTCCCAGCCTTTGTTGTGTTGAGAGGTGCTTTCTACAACCTAGTATGAGGGAGAAGTGTAATTATGTGCTCAATGTAAAGCTCACATGTGGCACTTTAATAAAATAAAATATTAAGTAAAACAAATTTACAATATGGGAAAACCATAAAGTTCAAAACAAAGATTATATATTTTCCAATTAATTAAAATTAAAAAAATAATGAAACTTGGATACTTCTTGTTGTCATGTGATCCAGGGAAGATTCTCTCTGTCCAAGTATGTAGTTATCGTTGTTTTCAACCAAAATTTATATATTATCTAATTTACCAATTGATGTCGGTTTCAAACAATGCAAGTTTGACCATGTCCAATTAATTACTTGATAATTTGTCTATTACACTTTACATGTTTTTTTTTTATAATCGTGGTGACATTCATCTTTTATGATTTCATCTAATATATTTTTATCACCATCCATCTTAACTCCGGATCTATCATGCACCGATAGGGATCAAATCCCTCTAGGTGCAAACTTTCCTCAAGTTTTTGCACTCTAAAAAGGGTTTGCACATCGAGAGATTCGATCCCTATCGACGTGTTATCACCTCTATCAATGTTCCCGCAAGGGAAGGAAATGGCACCCCCCTACCGAAACCCCAAGCATGCCCATTGACCTTTCACACCGAAGGAAGAAGCAAAGAACAAAAAAAAAGGCTAAGTATCAACAAATTCCAAGCCAAGTGATCAAGCCACAGTGAGAAAAATGAGAAAAACAAGAAGGAATGGAGTTCTTTCGCAATCAAAAGAGGTTGAACGACCAGGATTGAAAAACAAAGGTAGATCTATGGCTGGGAAGTGATCCGCAACACATCCGATTAGAAGGTTTTTCACCTTTCTGACTTTCCGACTTTCCGCACCCGCATTGCGGATTGCGGAAGTCAGAACGATATTTGTTTTCCAAATGGCACAGTTGGGTTTCCGATTTCCGCAACCCACATTGCAGAATGTGGATTGCGGAGGACCGATTTCTCCGGGGGTGCAAAAGTAAGTTTCTGATTCCTGCAACCCACATTGTGGAATGCGGATTGTAGAGACATGATTTTTTCGGGGGCGCAGATTTGAGTTTTCGATTTCCGCAACCCGCATTGCGGAATGCGGATTACAGAAGTGATTTCTGCGGAGTTGTGCAATGGCGTTCCGATTTTCGAGACCCGCATTTGTGGATTACGGATTGCGGAGGCAGGATTTCTCCAAAGAGGAAGATTCGAATTTCTGAGTTTCGAGTCCCGCATTGTGGAATGTGGATTGCAGGGGCAAGATTTTTCCGAAAGTGCGATTTGTGTTTCCGCTTTTCGAATCCCGCATTGTGGATTACGGAAGTCATATTTCTGCGGAATTATAAAACAGTTTTCCAACTTTCTGAATCCCTCATTGCAGATTGCAGAAAGATAATTTTCCAGGAGGCGAAAAATTGAGTTTCCGACTTTCAACTTTCGCATTGCGGACTGCGGATTGCAGAGGTAATTTCTGCAAAAGTGTGCGATGATGTTCTAAGTTCCGAAACCTGCATTGCGGATCAAAGATAGTTTATTAGAACAGGGTGTGGCCGTGAAAAAATAAAGAATTTCACAGGGAAAAAGCCTTACTGATCCACGGCTGGGAGTCGATCTGGAGGCAGGAGAGAGGTACAACTTGGTTGTCCATGTAGATCAACCTGAAACAACCCAATCCGAAGAACAAACAGGTGGTTTTCCACAACCTGAATGTGCACTGACAACGCACTGAAGCTTCCCCATCGGCGTGTCCAATAGATCAAGAAGCTGTTGCAATTTACCAATTTAATAAATGACCATACCTAGTTGAAGTGTTCTAGAAGTTTTAGATATTTTGTAATCCTATAAAGGCAGATTCTGAATTAGACCCAAGGGTTGGATGTGGGGATTCTGAGAGATTAAAGCTCTGCATATGTATTGAACTCGACCTTTTCAATTAATGTGAAGACATAATTTTGGAGTAGAGATTCTTGTGATGAGTGTTTTGATGTCTGTTATTCCTATGTCTATGTTCTTCATCATTATTTTCCATTAATTGTCTTCTTCTGCATTATCTAGATTAAGATTACATGGTCTGAAATTCATATTTTATGCTTCAGATGCATATGAGTAGATACTCCACCCTTTCTTCTTGAAGTTGCAAGTTAGAATTCATTCTTAAATGCTCTAACTCTGTGATGGAATTTGTTTCATTTTCTGCTATCATCTACTAATACCTTTGACTTGAAAAAACCTCATCTATCTCACCTCTGCCTCTGAAATTATGGTCCAAATCAGTCATTTGTGACTAAAAAAACCATTGAAGTTTGACTCCATACCCAATGGTGCTCCTACCCTCGACCCCAACAAGCTGAAAAAGCCCTAAAAATCCTTATTTGAAGGTCTAGCCACCACATTATGTATATAACCAACTTATGTAAATGATATTCTGAGTGCTGGAAGAATTGTGAAAGAGAAAATCTCTCTGTGGTTGGAAAGGCTAGTTTCCATCCACCAAAGCTTGGTTTGAAATAGTTACCTCATGATCCCTTCTGCTACAACCCGGGAGAATATTGAGTGATAACATTCTGGCGACCATACTAGGGAACGAAGGACTTCTTCTCCTATAATAAGAATTACAAAGCATCAAATTAGATCTTTGAGGGCAAACAGAGGATCAGATACATCAAGGTTGCAATATTTTCCCCGGCGACTCCAACATTCAAATTTACTATCCCACAAGAGACAATTGGCGAGTTCCTTGGAAGAATTCCGGCTTCCAGAAGGATACCTACCAGAAGTCATCCGGATCCTGAACCAACACAGTTCGTACCAGATCCAGAGAAGATTATCAGGAAAGCAAAGAAAGAGCAAACATGTATTTCTCCATTAACTAGGTCTTTTTCTTTACCTAAAAAAGAGGCACAGGCTATAGATACTGTCTCTTGAGATTTAAAGACTGAGCAGTCCTCATTTAGGTCTAAATATGAAATAGATCTGAAGGAAACCTTGTTTGATCAAAGAAAATTCCAAACACACTGTCTGAGTGCTTTGTGGGAAAATTTACAAGCTAAATAAGAAAACAATGACCTATTTCTCTTCACTAAAGCTGTTAGCAAAAATACCCAAGTCCCAATTACTCCTCCTGCTGTTTCAAGCCATACTGTTGAAATACCTACTGCTGACCTATTTCTCTTCACTAAAGAAGAAAACAATAACCTATTTCTCTTCACTAAAGCTGCTAGCAAAAATACCTAAGTCTTGATTACTCCTCCTGTTGTTTCATGCCATACTGTTGAAATACCTACTGCTACTCCTGCTACTTCAAAAATCCCCCCTGATCCCAGGCAAATCCTAAGAGCAATGGATGCCAGATTTGCCCCTTTAGCCCTCTCTGCCAATCTCCATGACCTATCTGTGGGCTATGCCCAACGTCTCATGAGATTTGGCGAGGAAGGAAATGGTACTGCACAACAACATGTGGACCACTTTACTGATTTTATAGATCTGGAGGAGGTGGATGAAGATGATGTCAAGATGAGGTTATTTCCCCAGATTCTTGTAGGAGAAGTGCAGAAGTGGTTCAAAGCTCTTCCAAATGGAGGAATTGCTACCTATGAGAGATTTGAACAAGCTTCTTGGCCAGATGGCAAGATACACAAAATCCTCTCTAAGTTCTCACTTAGTATGAAAACACAAAGAAAACTAATGTTGAGACTATCCACGAATTTTCAGCTAGATTCATGAGAATGTACAATTCTATCCCTGTGGACATCAAGCCTCCTGTGGGAGCAACCAAAATTCATTATGCGAATTGTTTTGACAGTGACTTTGCTCTCATGTTGAGAGAAAGGAGATCTGCCACCCTACCTGATATGTTAAAAGATGTTGTAGAAGTAGAAGCTAATTTGATGGCCTGGGGTAAAATTAAGCACATAAATGAAGATGAGAAAAAGAGATCTAATGAGGCAGCCCAACCTTTCACATCCCAATCCATTGATACCAAGCTTGAGCAAATGATGAGAACTATGGAAAAATTGGTGGATAGGATCTCCCTTGACAACAGGCCTTCTACTAGAGAAAACCCAGATCCTCAAGCTCGAAATAACAATTATAGGAGACCCCCTGCTCCACAAGGAAGACCAAGAGAACCAAGGGATCCTAGACATGCAGAGAATCAGCGAATTAGACCACCTTTTGCTGAGAACCTAATAGCAGGAGAAGAAGAAGATGGACACCTATTTGATCAGATCCAACCCCAATTCTATTTAACTAAAGAGGAACATGACCAATTATCTCTGCAGTTAGATAGTAGCCTAGAGGAATCCGAATCTGATCAATACCAAAGAGGCTTCCAAAATGCAATCTATGAATTCCAGAAGCAGCATAATTTGAGAGGTAGGAAGGTAACAGTAGACCAAGGAAAGGCTACTCCTCAGCCTTCTTCTTCTCAACAACAGAAAAAAGAAACCCCTAGGCAGGGTGATCCAAAGAGTGCTACTTCTGATAAAGCAGTTGAGAAGGGAGCAGAAGTTCCTAAAAAGGGCCCACAAAGAGGGGATGGAAGTAATGTGAAAACAATAAAAAATATCCATTTTGCTTTCAGTTTAGAAAATGAAATATCTAAAATAAAAATCTCAATTCCCTTAAATGAGTTGGTAAAAAACTCCGAGTAAAAGGATCATATTCTGAAAGTAGTGAATGGAGAAGAAGGAAAGCAGCCTGATACTCTTAATTTGCATGATGACAAGCCCACTCTTCTGTTTGGCCCCCATGTTGAAAGTGCTCCAGAAGATGATGTACCCCCTTTTTATCTCAGTCTGAACATACATGATCACATACTACATAATGCCGTGCTAGATTCTGGGGCCTGACACAACCTCATGCCAAGATCAGTGGTGGAAAGTCTAGGGTTAGAAATCACCAGGACCTATAAAGATCTGTTCTCCTTCGTTTCTAGAAGAGTCCAATGTTTAGGGATGATTAAAGACATGGTTGTCTCACTAACTCAAATACCTCAAAAAAATGTAATAATGGATGTGGTAGTCATTGATATTCCACCCAAATTTGGGATGTTATTATCTAGATCTTGGGCATCTAAATTGAAAGGAAATCTACATATGGACATGTCTTATGCCACCATCCCTGTTTTTGGAGAAAACAAAAGACTATACAAAGAACATAGATTTTCATATGTGGTAAGCAGTAAAAGCAAGCCTGATAATCATCCCATATTTGTTGTACACTTATATAGGATCTTCAGTCTTCCATTATGATCTTGGTTTAAAAGAGAAAGGTGTGAAAATTACTAATCTGCCTGAACCAAATGATAAGTCTGATAGTGAGAAAGAGATAAAATGCATTGACATCTCAACAAACATAGAAGACAATGGTCAACAAATGGAAAAAAGGAGTGATGAGAAATTAGAACTAGAAACAAGAGCTACACCCACCGTCCAAAAAGGAAATCATTGAGTAATGAGATTTGATGGGGCCATGAACAAAGAAGGAGCTGGGGTAGGAGTATGGATCACCCCCCCAGATGAAGAAAACAAATGTCCTAGATTGCATTCTTTCAAGCTGATGTTTGACTGTTCAAACAATGTGGCAGAATATGAAGCCTTATTGTTGGGTCTGAATGCACTTAAAGATTTGAAAGCTAAAAATATCAAAATTTATGGGGATGCAGAATTGATAATCCAACAAGTAAATGGGGTTTATGAGACCAAGCATCCCAAAATGAGGGCTTATAGGAATGTTGGTTGGGATATGTTTGATAATTTCTTCACAGAGCATAATATTTCTTTCATTCCTAGAGAGCAAAATACAATAGCAGACATCTTGGCCAGCTCTGCTAGCAAATTTCAACTCCCTGCTTATCCTACCAGAGATTTCATGATCAATATAAGACATAGATCCTCTGTCCCAGACAACACCAAACATTGGAAAATATTTGAGGATGATCAACATATCAAAAAATTCCTAGACATGACTGAAGCATTTGCCAATACTCATATTGATCAAGAGGATTGTGCAGGTGATGAATGTGAACCTGATCCACCAGAGCTCCTAACAACTTTGGGAGATAAAGAGATATTGCAGCTAAAACCAACTATATTCCCAAAGGGTTGTTGCCATTGGAAAATCTGTTTGATGAAAATGATGTGGCCAAAAATCATAAGGTTGCTCCAAACCACAGTGAAGTGGAAGACTGTAACATTGGGGATGCTGAAGAACCCAAAATTGTCAAGCTGTCCAAATCTCTAACCCCGAGCACCAAAGATGACCATGTTGATCTAATGAGAAATTTTTCTGATGTGTTTGCATGGTGCTTTGAAGTCTTGAAAAAATATGACACTTCTATCATCCAACATACCATACCAGTGAAAATGGGGGAAAAACCATTCAAGCAAAAACTAAGAAGGATGAATCCTATGCTGCTCCCTCTGATAGAAAAAGAAGTGAAGAGACTGTATGAAGCCAAAATCATAGTCTCCTTAAGGTTTTCAAAATGGGTAGCCAACACAGTCCCAGTGAGGAAGAAAAATGGTGAAATCAGATTGTATATTGACTTCACAAAGTGTCCCTAATGGACAACTATCCCCTGCCCAAAATGGACCATATCTTATAGAAGGTTGTAGGGGCAACAAGAATGTCGATGCTGGATGGATTTTCAGGATATAATTAGGTGAAGGTGCAACCAAAAGATCAAGACAAAACAACATTCACCACACCTTGGGGGACTTTCATGTATACAAAAATGCCTTTTGGTCTGTTGAATGTAGGAGCTACATTTCAGAGAGCTATGGACATAGCTTTTGCTGAAGAGAAAGATAAGTTTGTAGTCATATATATGGATGACATCAATGTATATTTTAAGTTTGATACAGAGCATTTGAAACATTTACATCAAGTGTTTGCCAAATGCAGAAAATTTGGGATCTCTTTGAACCCCAAGAAGTCAAACTTTGCCATGAAAGAAGGCAAGCTGTTGGGTCACATAATATCTAAAGATGGAATCAAAATTGACCCAGACATAGTTGACACAATACATAAAATTGAACTCCCCAAGAGTAAAAAAGAGGTTCAATATTTTCTGGGCACAGTAAATTTCTTAAGAAGGTTTATCCCCAATTTTGCAAAGATCACGAGATCAATCAAAAACATGCTTAAGAAGGATATTCATATCAGGTGGACCGCTGAAGCCAAACAAGCATTTGGAGACATAAAAAGGGCAATTGTTGAAGCACCTGTACTAGTCAGTCCTGATTTTGACAAGGAATTTCTTATGTTTTCTTTTGCCTTTGAGCATTCTATAGCTGGAGTGCTTTTACAAAAAAATAAGGAACGAGATGAGAAGCCCATAGCTTTCTTTAGCAGAGCTCAATTACAACATCATGGAAAAGCAAGCATATTCCATGATCAAAACTTTGAAAGATTTCAAAGTTTCTGTTCTGCATTCCCATGTTGTTGCTAATGTTCCTAATGATGATGTGAAAGACATATTGACACAACTTGATCCAAAGGGTAGAAGGGCCAAGTGGATAGCTATGCTATTGGAGTATGACTTGGAGATCAAGCCTACAAAGCTGATCAAAGGACAGGGATTGGCTAGGCTCATGGACGAATCAAATTGGGATTCACTGAGTGTGAACTTGGTTTCACACATGCTGGAGGAAACTGCTCAAGCCCCACTATTGCAGGTATCAGAAAAATTCTTATTATCTCCTTGGTACTTTGATATTGTTTATGTTTTGCAGAACTTGCTAGCACCCCCTGAGATGGGTAAGAGCAAAGCTAGGTCAACAAAGATGAAGGCTGCAGAGTTTTGCATATTAAATGGAAACCTTTATTGGAAAGACCTTGGAAGTATTTTGCTGAACTGTATGATAAAGGGTGAAACCAAAGTGACCCTGAAAGAGTTTCACAAAGGTGTCTGTGGGGGGCATCATTACTGGAAGGCCACTGTCAACAAGATTCTCAGGGCAAGATTTTATTGGCCCACTATGTTCAAAGATGCATATAAAGAGATAGCTACTTGCCATGAATGCTAGATCTTTGAAGGAAAAATGAAGCTTTTATCCTTTCCTTTAAAACCAATCTCTGTAGAAGCCCCTTTTTAGCAATTGGGGCTAGACTTCATTGGTGAAAGTTTCCCCAACTCCTCTGGACAACACAGGTGGATATTATCTGCCACATATTGTTTCACCAAATGGATTGAAGCAATACCAACCAGGCAAGCCACAGTCACAATTATCATCAAACTTCTAGAGGAAAATATCATGTCCAGGTTTGGTTGCCCTATTAAAATAATCACTGACAATGCCCTAGCTTTCAAATCCAAGAAAATGGTCAAATTCTGTGACAAGTTCCACATAAAATTGGGCCATTCTACTGCTTTTTTTTGTAAGTTTGCATAGTATATTAATTAAGAGTAAAAAAGGGAGAAAATTACATAGCAAGGAGGCCTTTGAAGTGGCCTGGGATAATGGAACTATCCCAGTCTAGCAGAAAAAACATAACTAGCAAGACTATTACAGAGTGTCTTGAGGGCCATACAAGAAAACTGCCTCCTACAATGAGGCCGAGATCGAAAAACAGTCCAAGCATAATGAGTACTATGGAAGACCAAACCATACAAAAAAAGCTCGAAATAGCTATAACAAAAAAATTGGAAGGAGTAGAGAGAACCGGTCTTCCCAGTGGTCTTCCGAGTAGACATGGAGAAAGTTATTTAGGAGGTAATTCCTCCAGGATGGGGCACCCATTCGGAAAATCACCCTTAGGGAACTTCACAGGAAGTGGTTTAGTTTTACGAGCAGCCAGAAGGTTAGGTTCCGCTTGGATGCAAATCTTCTTGCTGGACGGAGAGCCAATGGTGGAAGGGATCGGGAACGGTGCAGGAGGAACCACGGGCGGAGCAGGAACAGGAGTAGCCAGGAACGGAGTTGGAGGAGCAGTAGCTGCAGGCCCTTCTGAGGACGCACCAATGACGTTCTGGACGCCGAAGACACCACCGCCAGCACCCCTACATCCAGTGTCTGCCATAGCCAGACCCAGACCCCCGAGAACAAGCTGGTTCCAAGAGAATGTGGCATCTAAGTTGGACAAGCATTCATCCATCTCTATGAGTTTGGCTCTGGCCAGCACCAGATTTCTCGCTAAGCCCCAGTTACCGAGCATGTCATCCATGAGCTTGTCGAGCATATTTTTCATAATCCAGTAATGGTTGATGTTGCCGCCATTGTTTCCTGAGGCCAAGTGGTCCGCCACTAGTTTCCCTTCCCACTCATCGATCAGATTATGAACAGTGAAGGAGATGCCATTGTCGTAGACATCGCCAGTGACAGGAAGGCACTGAGTTTTGCCTCAACTCCCACTACCCTGATGAGGAGTGTCATGCGACCTGGTCATGGTGGAGAGCAAAGTGTAAATCCACACCCAAATCCACAATTGAGAAAGAGGATGCACAGAGCATAACCAACGCCAAGCAGGAACAAACAGAATGCAGCCATGGATGCCCGCTGGCCCATTTAAGGAGCAGTGTTCCAGGTTCGCATGAGCCATAATAAATTGCAGAGAGCCGAAATGATGTTGTAGAGAGCTGAAGTGAAGGCCGTCTTGAGTGCGCAGAGGTATGAGGTGAGGGCAGGATGTACCAGAGTCACAACCAACTAGCCGGTGAGGGGACATGTAGGCGAAAGTTCAGGAAGGGGCCATTAATCCACAGGTGGGAGAGACAAATAGATTGTTAAATGCATCGGGCACGCGTGCCACGTTTCGGGCTCCTGGGCCGAGGTCCCTCCACCATGTGCTCTCCTCGTGTCCTGCACATGCCCCCCTTGAGTCTTGGTGGAGCTTGCATCCAGGGTAGGCCATTCTACTGCTTACTACCCCCAGGGAAATGGATTAGCTGAGTCATCTAACAAAAGCTTGGTTAGGATCATCAAGAAGCTGCTGTAAGAAAACAAAAGGGCTTGGCACACCAAACTGACCTTTGCTCCGTGGGTTGATAGGATCACCTCTAAGAGATCCATTGGAACTTCTCATTTCAAATTGGTATATGGAACAGAGGTGATATTTCCCGATTCCCTCAGAGGGCCTGCCTGCAATGAGGCTGTTACAGGAGCAAGACGAAGAGCCAAACCCTGAGCTAAGGAGAAACAATCAACTGATTGAGACATAGGAAATCAGAGACAAAGCACATGCCGAATCTATGCTAGCTCAAGAGAAGGTCAAAAGGACTTTTGACAGAAAGACCAAGGTTGATGATTTCCAAGTGGGAGATTTGGTAATAAAATGGGATGCTAGAAGATAAGACCAAGCCCAAAAATTTGACAACCTCTGGCAGGGGTCCCATATAGTCATTGCTTGCCATGGAAACAACACTTTCTTACTACACGACAAGGAGGGGGAACCGGTGGGAAAGAGACCTGTCAATGGGAGGTTCTTGAAGCACTATCTCTAGTGAAAAACAAGTCCATCGACCCACCCTCTCTGTACATTATCATTTTTGAGTTTCGATTAGTTGTGTTTCAGTTCTGTTTTACAAATAAAGAAAAAGAAAAAAGAGGCAACTAGTCTACTATTCTTGCTACCACACAAAGAGGATAGCATCCTCGGTTGGAACCGCTGTTACCACCTCTATCAATGTTCCCGCAAGGGAAGGAAATGACACCCCCCTACCGAAACCCCAAGCATGCCCATTGACCTTTCATACCGAATGAAGAAGCAGAGAACACAAAAAAATGGCTAAGTATCAATAAATTCCAAGCCAAATGATCAAGCCACAGTGAAAAAAATGAGAAAAACAAGAAAGAATGGAGTTCTTCCGCAATCAAAAGAGGTTGAACGATTAGGATTGAAAAACAAAGCTAGATCTACGGCTGGGAAGCGATCCACAATACATCCGATCAGAAGGTTTTATGCCTTTCCGCCTTTCCAACTTTCCACACTTGCATTGCGGATTGTGGAAGTTAGAACGATATTTGTTTTCCAAATGGCAGAGTTGGGTTTCCGATTTCCGCAACCCGCATTGTGGAATGTGGATTGCGGAGGCCCGATTTCTCCAGGGGCGCAAAAGTAAGTTTCAAATTCCCGTAACCCGCATTGCGGAGACATGGATTTTCCGGGGGTGCAGATTTGAGTTTCCGATTTCTGCAACTCGCATTACGGAATGCGGATTGCGGAAGTGATTTCTGCGGAGTTGTTCAATGGCGTTCCGGTTTCCGAGACCCGCATTTACGGATTACGGATTGCGGAGGCACAATTTCTCCAAAGAGGTAGATTTGACTTTCTGAGTTCCGAGTCCCGCATTGCAGAATGTAAATTGTGGTGCATGATTTTTCCGAAAGTGCGATTTGTGTTTCCGCTTTCCGAATCCCGCATTGCGGATTGCGGAAGTCATATTTATGTGGGATTATACAATGGTTTTCTGACTTTCCAAATCCCGCATTGCGGATTGCGGAAAGGTAATTTTCCAGGAGGCGCAAAATTGAGTTTCCAACTTCCGACTTCCACATTGCAGATTGCGGATTGCGGAGGTGATTTCTGCAAAAGTGTGCGATGGCGTTCCAAGTTTCGAAACCTGCATTGCGGATTGCGAATTGGGCATTGCATATTGAAAATAGTTTATTAGAACAGGGTGCGACCGGGAAAAATGAATAATTTCACAGGGAAAAAACCTAACCGATCCATAACTGGGAGTTGATCTGGAGGCAGGAGAAAGGTACAACTTGGTTGTCCATGTAGATCAGCCTGAAACAACCCAATCCGAAGAACAAACAGGTGGTTTTCCACAACCCGAATGTGCACTCACAGTGCACTGAAGTTTCCCCATCAACACGTCTAACAGATCAAGAAGCTATTGCAATTTGCCAGTTTAATAGATGACCACATTGGTTGAAGTGTTCTAGAAGTTTTAGATATTTTGTAAGCCTATAAAGGAAGATTTTGAATTAGACCCAAGGGTTGGATGTGGGGATTCTGAGAGATTAAAGCTCTGTGTATGTATTGAACTCGGCTTTTTCAATTAATGTGAAGACTTAATTATGGAGCAGAGATTCTTGTGATGAGTGTTTTGACATCTGTTATTCCTATGTATGTGTTCTTCATCAGTGTTTTCAATTAATTGTCTTCTTTTGCAATATCTGGATCAAGATTACATGGTCTGAAATTCATATTTTATGCTTTAGATGCATATGAGTAGATACTCCACCCTTTCTTCTTGAAGTTGTAGGTTAGAATTCATTCTTAAATGCTTTAACTCTGTGATGGAATTTGTTTCATTTTCTACTATCATCTGATGATACCTTTGACTTGAAAAAACCTCTTCTATCTCGCCTCTGCCTCTGAAATTATGGTCCAAATTAGTCATTTGTGACTAAAAAAACCATTGAAGTTTGACTCCATACCCAATGGTGCTCCTACCCTCGACCCCAACCAATTGAAAAAGCCCTAAAAATCCTTATTTGAAGGTCTAGCCACCACATTATGTATATAACCAACTTATGCAAATGATATTCTGAGTGCTAGAAGAATTGTGAAAGAGAGAGCCTTCTCTGTGGTTGGAAAGACTAGTTTCCATCCACCAAAGCTTGGTTTGAAATAGTTACCTTAGGATCCCTTTTGCTGCAACCCAGGAGAATCTTGAGTGATAACACGACGCATGATAGATTCAGAGTTAAGATGGATCTATGCTAATAAATTCAAAAGACATTCTCTTAACGATTATCTTTCTAATATTTCATATTGTACTAAGTGAAAAATGGCTTGATATAAATTATAAAAACAATAGATACACTAATGCAAGGACACATTATCACTCAAAGTGTGTAATGTCCCTTGTTAGGAATTTTATTAAAATGGCAATTTTTCACTTTTTTCCCTAGTTAGACCTTTGACTAGTTTTGATCTCTAAGTCCCAAATTTGCCCCAAATGATCCCAAATCTTCTGAGAATGTATATGAATGATATTATAACATAAATATGTGTTTCATGGATGCCTTTGAACCTTTAAAATACTTCTGCAAATCCTCTTTCAATTCTGATCAATGTAGGTAACTTTACTAGTGATTTTCCTTTGACTAGTATTGGTCTCTAGGTCTCAAATTGACTCCAAATGCCTTCAAATATTCAAGGAAGGTATATGAATGATATTAGAACTTGAATATGATGTTTATGGATGACATATGTCCACCAAAATACCTCTGCAAACTCTCTTAAGATTCTGAACCAATTATGCAATTTTACTAGTAATTTGGGGTTCAAATCCCCCTGGGGTAAGTACTAAAAATGGCTTCCCAAATGCCTCAAAACCCACTCAAATTTATGAACAGAGGTATGTAATGTGTTAAGTATTTTATTAAAGTCTCATATGCACAATTAATGGATTATTACAACTGTTCTCACCCTCTCCCATTCAACTGCAAAAATCCCCAATTCGACCCTTGGGGAAATGGCACTATTTCACCTCCCAATACAACTAAATTGAGTAAAAATGCTTCAAATGCTCAAGTACAGTACATGAAACTTGTAGAAGACATCCATGGCAGTATATTGATCACAAATATATCAGATAATCATCCATTCATTCGAAATCATTATCAATACATTGGCTCACAACAAGGTAGTGGGGAAATGGCATTGTTCTTCCATTAAAAATGAGATTTATACATTTCTACTTGGAATTTCGACCTGAAACTTTTTGGAGATGAAGAACAGAGTATTTACTTCATATTACAAAAGAAATGGGGCATTAAAAGCTTCCCCAAAGAGTACAATAGCTCACCAAAAACGCCCTCCCTCAAAGATCAAGAATATGCCATCAAAACTGGAAATGGTTGAAGGAGCGAGCTGCAATAGAAGAAACCATGAGCTGCCCTGTAGCTTACACCTGCAAATAAAGACTCCATTAAAGCTCCAAATGAAAGGTCTGAATGGCCTTTCCAATTGCCAACTTGGATGGGAATCTTTCACCCTCGAAATTGGCTAAGGCAAGAAACTAGTCATCCACTAGCTCTCCCTCTTCACAAATGCAATTGCAAATTCTAAAAATGATCAAAAGCTGGTTTCATTCTTTGTTATTGACATTTATAAACTTCTAATGTCCTCCATGGGTCGAATTCCTTCCAAGAGACTCATGCCAACTCAAGTTGGGAAGAGATTCCAAAGAACGCCACTTGTACAACAATTCCTAGTCTCCCACTTCCACCAAATCACATGTGGAAGCATCTTAGCTGCCCTAACACCCTTGAGCGCCCTCTTGGAGTCTATTTTTAGCCCTGACATGTCATATATGTCATATGTCAGCCTTCAGGTCTGATTTGTGTCATAGGTGTCATAGCATCTTCATCATTGTTGTCATAGAGCTAGGGAATCTAGCCCAAGTGTCTCACTAGCTCCAAATTGCCTCTTCCTCTTCCATGGGAGTTACTCTTCCTCTATATTTCGACCTTGGATGAGTCATGCCATAAATAATACCTTTTGGACTCCCCCAAGTATGTTACCATTCACCTTGAATTCGAATTGGTGAGAGAATGATGCCAAATGTAGTGGGGAAATCTAGCCATATGTGGGTCCCACTTCCTCCATGTGTCTTCATGATGAAATGCCAATTTTATTTTAACTTGTATATATTTATTTAGCTCCTTTATTAAATATTTATGGCATTTTAATGTTCAAACATCATTTATTATCCCCATTATTCCAAATCCCAAAGCTTCCACCCCAAACCTAGGAAACTAGTAATTTTCCTCCTTGGCAATTATTTGACCTTTAGCATCAATTTGACAAACTCTAATGAATAGGGCCAATGTGATTAGGCCATTGTGACCCAATACCAAATTTGGGACATGAAAAGTGATGGTCAAATTGCCTTTTATGAGCCAATGAAGGATAATATATTTGTCCATAAATAAGATGTAAATTGGAGAATGTATTCTTCTCAAAGGGGAGGGAAGTATTTGGAGTATTCTTACCTTATTCACGACCATACAAATGTCCTTTATAACGTCTTGGAATTATGCAACACAATATAACATTTGTAGTATTAAGAGATTTAGATATCTTGAGTATACTGTTTGCAACTTGGAAGGTCTTTTAAGTCTATTCCAAACATGCTCATTCTATTAGACTTGAAGTATTGATTGTCAATTTATGAGTTATTTTCTTATATTACAACCTTTTATAAGCCTTAATGTAAGGCCAATTTATCTGCATTTTATCAGTTATTTTCTTATATTACAACCTTTTATAAGCCTTAATGTAAGGCCAATTTATCTGCATTTGGCTTTAGACTTTATAAATAATAACATGCCTTTCAAAATAACATAATTGCTACCTCCCAACGTTGCTTAGGCTATTTCTACTGTATTGTTAAAAATTTTCCTTGGGTAGTGGACGTTCCTAAGATTTTATATTTTGAAGTATGAAACTTTACAGGAACTTATGGGTATGGATTATCACTAGGTTATCTTAAGGACTTCTTGTAAGAAATGACGATCTTGCATGTAGAGTTGATGGGTTATACTGCGGTAAGAGATGATGTCAATGCTTGGAATGGTTATCCCAACAAAAACATCGTAGTTGGAACGAAATCAGATGGACTTTCTCCTCTTAATATGATCAAATTTATATTATATCATATCTTTATCATATGTTAAAAAACCCATTGTTGTTTTGGGAAGCCCCACAAAGCAATCTTACCAAGCATCTTTTGTTATATCTAAAATGACCAAAGTAAAAATAAATTATTTTTACATATCAGATCTGTAAGTGATCTTTGTTATATCTAAAATAACTGAAGGAAAAATAATGATTGTTACATATAAGAACCTATTCATGATAGTTTTATATCATTGTGTATCGCAACTCTCAATATGAAATTCATACCAAAAACGCTTATATCAACGAAGTCATATCTGTGAACCAGTTCATGGCTAGTAGCATTATAATTTTGTCATTATGTTGC
Organism: Larix kaempferi; assembly: GCA_027924585.1. NCBI lineage: Eukaryota > Viridiplantae > Streptophyta > Pinopsida > Pinales > Pinaceae > Larix > Larix kaempferi. The sequence continues at coordinate 1,786,574 of BSBM01000446.1, read as the reverse complement.
ATACATCAAGGTGCCACGTAATGATAGCATTCTCATCTAGGAAATAATATACCATCATTAAGATTAAAGTGATCCAACATGGTGCCTGATAAATGTTAATAGAGAGCCCCTAATATTAGAAATGTAGGGACCAAGATATACATAAAATACATAAGATGTTTTGCTGCAAAAGAATCTCCATCCCTTGGACTGTAACATGGACAGAAATATAAAATTATTGAATTCTACTTGGACATTTACTTAACAAATTTAATAATAAACTTGTACAACATGTATTTGGAATCTCCATCCCTTGGACTGCAACATGGACAAAACTGTAAAATGTTGGAGTTCTACTTGGACATTTACCAAACAATTGAATAAACTTGTATAACATATATTTGAAAACATCAAAGATGTAAAAAATGGGGACACGGTTATATATAAATTGCTCTCTTTCCTTGAGGCCTCTTCATATATACAAGAATTGTCAACTATTTAGATGCAAAAGTGACAGTGCACACTTCGTAGAGATAAGAACCCTAACGATTAACTTATGCTTGCTCATATTATGCAGGCAGACAAAGGGTTCTGTTAAATGGTGGTTAAGCACACTTTTTGTGTCTGATCATCGCTACAATATTTTGCGGCTATTTAGATATGAGTACATGAGCACAAATAAGGCAATTGCACCAAAGATAATTCCAGCTGTTGTAAGCCAAAATGCAAACTGCAAATCACAAATTTTTTTCCTTAATTTTCATATAAAATAAATGCAGAAAACAGGATACCATTTTGAAAATAACACTGCAGAGGAAAGCCATGACAGAGACTTCAAGAGAAAAAGGGAATTTTACCACATGCTCCTCTAAATAGGATTTCAAATTCATCCCAAATATGCCTGAAAAGTCAGAAAAGAAGAAATGGTTAACAAGAAAGCTTTTGCAATTCCATTTTCACATTGAGGAGGCATGAACTAGAAAGAAAGAAGGAAAGAAACCATATTATTATCCACAAACAGCCAAATCAGGTCATCGGGACTGGAAACTACAATGACAGTGCAGGAATGCCTAAGGCATCTAAAAAATATCTAGAATCTACATTAGTACAAGGACCAAAACAAAATAACAATACAAAGGGGTAATCCCAAATAGGTGAACCTTGGACAATGAAATATAGACCAATCCTGCGTGAGAGGAAATTAAAAGAAGACAAAGCACTCTTAGAATATATTTCCGGTCTGTGTTGTTAGTTTTGAAAATTAGTATTTCCCAGCCTTCATTACTCAAGAAGGAAGAGGATGGAGCATGTTCGGTTTGGTTTATGGATAGTTTATTTCCTTCTTTTATGGTAAAAAATGTAGAATTTTTGAAGATTTTGGGACAGTTTTGTGAGTATGAAAATTCAGAATTTTTTCAGACATGTCAAGTTGAGAGAAATGCAGAAACTTTCCAGCCACCTTTTCTTTCAGATATTGGTAATTTTATTTCTAAGAACTCAGCATTGGAGCACATATTTGGGGCTGAATTGTTTTCTAGATCTAAATTCTTGCTTCATATTTCCTCTACATATTTTTGGAGCAGCAATGAAGTGTTGTGTAGATTTTTGGAGTTGCCTAAACCCTTATTCATTGAGGGTGTTTTTTGCAGATTTAATGGTTACATCAGCGCTATCCAAGACTGGATGGATGAAGCTTGTGGATTCACATGCCAAGTTTGGCATCATGATTATTCTCTTCTCCATTCTCATGAACTTACTCCCATATTCATTTTCAGCGATATATTGATGGAGGGTTTAGCTCATGAGTATTTCATATTTGATGTGGCTCTATTTTGGTTTGTGGCCAAATACAAAAGGAGACTCCATGATCTAAATGAAGTGCTAGATTGGCTTCATTGGTTGTATGATTATACTTAGCACATTCATTTCTTATGTTAAAGTAGAGTAGAATAAGAAGAATAAGTTCAATGTTTGTGAGCATTAGTTAGCTAAGTTGATTTTTGTACATTATCATGGACTTATTATGGTATATATGGTGTTTAAGGATGTGATTATGGATCCATCCCACCATATGATTTGCTCTTGTTTTCTTGCTAGTGTTACACGTAATTTTCGTCATCATGATGATGATGGATAATGTGCCTTTTCCTTTGCCATAACTCCTGAAGGATATGCAGAAGCTTGCTTGGAAGATTAAACTCATGAGGAAATTTCCCTTAAAAAACCCAATTTGAAAGGTTGTCACAGCTTGCTTTTTGACAACCTGTGACAATCTTTGATGTCGCAGGTTGCATCATTACAATCTGCGACATTGTCTCATGTTGCTTTTGCACAGAGTGCGACACTCTCTTTAAATTGCCCCATAAATTTTAGAGAAGTCAAAGGGAGATGGTTTGGCTTGTTTTCTAACTTCCCTGGTTCTTCTGCTAGGAGTTTGGTCTCTTTTAATTGGCTTATTCGAGGAAAAATTATTAGATGGATGAGGTGAATGATGGGTATCATAAGAGTCTTGATATCCAGGGTCATACCCATAATTATTTTGATAACTATCCTCATACATAAATTTCAAATTTCTATCATTAATTTTTAATTGTTCTTTAAGATTTTGAAGAATATCCTGGTCCATTGTGAATTATTAGGACTCTTAGTGGATTGTATACATGGGTTCGCTTCCCAGCAGAGTCATGATTTAAGATTTGTCTTACTTCTAGTGTTGTAAGGATGTAAATGAGCTCGCTCCTCAGCGGAGTCACGATTTGGAGTCGCCAGGTAGATTTTTAAACTCTTCTACCAAGATATGTGTCGTTGTATATGCAGGAGAGAGTGAATAATGACTACTAGATTTATCCAAGGTAAGCCTATGCCCTCCAACGCCAAAATGTTAGGCAAGAAGAATGGGAGTAAGGCTTGAGAAATATATGTCAAACCAGAGTAACCCTATGCCCTCCCCGGCAACGGCGCCAAAATGTTATCACCTAAACTGTAGTTACCCCTATGGATGTATCCATTAATGGATGGCAATAGGGAAGGGCAACTCAAAAGGTGCAACCACGATCACCTCGACCTCCAATAGATGGTTGTCACGTTAGTCGAGGCAACCTTCACTTTATGTTATCTAGCCCATACAACAAAGGGGGAGACCCGATCTACTCTCGACAAGAGAGATCAAACCAAGACACCAAATCAAGTTAAGACTAAGTGAAGCAAGGTTTATGGTTTATCCTAGACCTAAGGAGGAAGTCACAAGATAAGTGAGGGGTTCAATGAGTATAGCTTTGGTTCATTGTTGATGTGAGAGTGACTTATGATATTTGAAGTGAGATCCAGGATTAAAGTACTAGTTCAATGTGAGAAAATCCACTGCCTTGGGAACTGTGTTCAATGCAGGGTAGTTTAAGGGTTGAATTGGGGCTCACTAGTATAAGTGACAAGTTTGATCATGATATATGATGACATCAAAGGGTTTAGTCCACCAAACAAGGATCAAACCACAAGTTAATCCAGCAATCTAGGAAAGTCGAATTGACTTGGAGAGAGATCAGTGCCTTGGGAATTGGGATAATGGAGTCAAAGTGAAATTAACTTATGGGTGATGACTCCTATTGCATGAGACAAGTGGGCAATTAATGGTTTGATGGATGAATAAGTCTAGATCTAAAGATTCAAGGTTTGACCTAAGTGGACCACAATCCCTTAAAACAAGGAATGCTATCCCCAAGGCAAGATTTCACAAAGTGACCCACTAGACCTAGGTTTTAAATTATGCTCGTTCCAAATCCACCAAAATCTCATGTATCCATGTCCTAGAAGTGGACCAACTCAATCTCCCAAGGAAGTGCGACTTTGCCCAAGGAGGGTAAAACATGGGATAAATGGATCAAGACAAGTTCGACGACATCCAAATTTTAGATCCAAGTAGGTTAATCAAGTGAGAATGTGGATCTACAGTTTCAAAGCAATCCAATGGTTAGATCTTACTAGATCTGAGTTTAAAGATACCAAGTGGTCCAAAATGGGGATTAAATCCCTTAAAATGTGGAATAGGGCCCACAAGGTAGAAATTACCAAAGTGACAGTGTAGGGGTAGGTTTTAGGACATGTAGATCATGAATCAATTAAAATCTCAACTACCCATCAACTAGATCTAGGTCAACTCAACTCTCCGAGAAGTGCGTCCTCACTTGGGGAAGACAAGTTGGCTTGGGAAGGGGATCGAATGAAGGCCAATCCTCACCAAACTATAGATCCGGGATGCCATGGTTACTATAGAGGTGGGTTTTCAATATTATACCCAACAACCCACTAGATCTTAGTAGATCTAAGAAAATGTAACAATGGGGGTTTTGATTAATTAGGGTTTGAAATATTTTAGACAAGTGGATAGATCATGGAGATAGAATTTACCTTGAGATCATACCTGAGTGATGAAGAGAGATGCCTTGATGTTGAGGAAGATTCCCGCAGAGATCAAATGAGAAATTGTTGATTTTGCTTGCTGAATTGATGCCCTAGCCCACAAGTGTGACCTCCTCTACCTGTCAAACCAAGGAATAACGATTCAATCAATAAGATCAAATATGGAGGAAATACAAGCGAAGTGCAATAGTAACATGAAATAGAAGGTCCTGGGACAGTAATACTCCTTGTTACCAACGAAGAGATCCAAAGAAGAAGTAGGGAGAGTCTTCCCCTACCAATACTTCCTCCTCAAAGCAAATCGGCCTCCACCTGTAGATGCAAAAACGTGGTACAAAAGATATGGCAAAACAAGATCTCCAATAACTCAGTGCAAAGGAAGAACCAACGAACGAACACCAAAAACATTCACCACAACACTGGAGATAGATGCAATAATAATTTTCTATTCCAATAATCCAGAGCCACCAGTCCCCTTTACAATGAGAGGCTCCCTCCTTTAAATAGATAGGAGAGGCACCAAAATCCTAACCACTTTTTGAATGAGTGGCTAAGATTAAAAGATACAAATGTCTAATCAATGGTTGAGATGAGCTCAACAATAAAATACATGGATCACTAATAAAATATAACATAAGTGGACAAAATTGCCCTAGGAGAGGGGAATCCCACCATATCATGATGACAAAATATAATAAGAAGCTTATGGTGGGTCCGAGGGGTAATTTTAGCCACACTTGGTCAATTTCCATAGCACAATAATAATAAAATAGTCATCAATATACCAAATCGTGCCTCTATGGACAAATCGTGGGCCTTAAGAGGCCTCAAAAATCATCAGAAAATGCCATAAGTGATGGATGCGGGCACCGATGAAGTTGAAACTACTGGAGGAGGTGTGGAAGACATCAACCCATCATCACTGATCATCCCATGCCAAGACATTGCCTCAGTAGCCCAAATCGAATTCCTCAATAGCCATTTCTACCAATCCTGAAATGCCTCGAGAAGCGTGAAACTACCCCAAACTACCTCCTGGAGTGCCTGCGCAGTCAAGGTGAGGGCACCAGTGTGTCCGGGAGGGGGGTAATATGGTAAAAACAAGTCGCTGGACCACCCCCTCCAAGTATAGCGCCCTAGGTCAACCAAATAAAAATCCTCTCTGCTCTGACAGGGTCTCCGACAAACCAAAACTGCACTGGGTTAGTCTGCTGAGGCTCAATCATCACTGTAAGTGTTCGGAACTGAAAATAGACTGTCTCATTGGACTCAGAAGGTCCAAATCCATCCAAGATGTGTACTCATACACCATATGTGTCTCTGCATGATCATAAAATATATCCAATATACCGAAACAGGTGAAATAATAATAATCTGTAAATGATCTACTCCTTGGGAACTGTGTCCAATGCAGGGTAGTTTAGGGTTTGAATTGGGGCTAACTAGTATAAGTGACAAGCTTGATCATGAAGTATGATGACATCAAAGGGTTTAGTCCACCACACAAGGGTCAAACCACAAGTTAATCCAACAATCTAGGAAAGTCGAATTTACTTGGAGAGAGACCAGTGCCTTGGGAATTGGGATAATGGAGTCAAAGTTAACTTGTGATTGATAACTCCTATTGTATGAGACAAGTGGGCAATTAACGTCTTGCTGGATGAATAGGTCTAGATCTAGGTTTGACCTAAGTGGACCACAATCCCTTAAAATAAGGAATGCTATCCCCAAGGCAAGATTTGATGAAGTGACACACTAGACCTAGGTTTTGAATTATGCCCGTTCCAAATCCACCAAAATCTCAAGTACCCATGCCCTAGAAGTGGACCAACTCACTTCTCCAAGGTGGTGCGACTTTACCCAAGGAGGCTAAAAAGTGGGATAAATCAGTCAAGACAAGTCCAATGGCATCCAAATTTTAGATCCAAGTAGTTTAGGCAAGTGAGAGTATGGATCTATAATTTCAAGGCAATATAATGGATAGATCTTACTAGATCTGAGTTTAAAGATACCAAGTGGTCCAAAAATGGGATTAAATCCCTTAAAATGTGGAATAAGGCCCACAAGGTAGAAATAAAAAAAGTGACAATCTGGGGGTAGGTTATCGGATGTGTAGATCATGAAACAATCAGGATCTCAACTACCCATCAACTAGATCTAGGGTAACTCACCTTCCCCAAGGAGTGCGACCTCACTTGGAGAGGCTAAGTTGGCCTGGGAAGGGGATCAAATGGAGGCCAATCCTCACCAAACTACAGATCCGGGATGCCTTGGATACTATAGAGGTGGTTTTTCAATATTATACCCAACAACCCACTAGATCTTAGTAGATCTGAGAAAATGTAACAATGAGGGTTTGAAATAATAAGGGTTTTATTAGTTTATGAGCTATGTCAATGGATTGGATCAAGATAAGAGAAACAAACCTGTGGATCTTACCTGGGTAACCTTGTAGATGCCTTGATGATGGTGATCTATGCAAACCCGATCAATTTGAGAAGCTTTGAAGTAGTTTTCTATGAAGTCGATTTAGTCCAAGAAGCCAATGCGCCCTCTCTCCTGCACAACAAACGTCAACAATATCAGATTTGATGCAATCAAGAGATAAGACTAATGCCACAAGAGAAGTAACAGAAAGATAGCATAGATCACAATGATACTAATGATAACCCCCTGATACAAGCAAATGCCAAGAAAGTCGATTTGAAGAAGCCTTGCAAAATCGCCCTTGTTGAAGTCGCCCTCCTGTAGACAAGACAATGATTTCCAAAAGAGATAGATCTTACCACAAATTCCAAATGCTAGGTTGCAATAGACTTTCCAATCACCATCTAAGAACACTAGATGCAAAGGAGACCACAAGAATTTCCACAAGAAAGTTTTTCTATACCAATAATCCATGAGCCAAAGACCCCTTACAATGAGAAGCTCTCTCCTTTAAATTGGAAGGAGAGGCATCAAAATCCTAACCACTTTTTGAATGAGTGGCTAAGATTAAAAGATACAAATGTCTAATCAATGGTTGAGATGAGCTCAACAATAAAATACATGGATCACTCATAAAATATAACATAAGTGGACAAAATCGCCCTAGAAGAGGGGAATCCCACCAAATCATGATGACAAAATACAATAAGAAGCTTATGGTGGGTCCAAGGGGTAATTTTAGCCACCCTTGGTCAATCCCCATAGCACAATAATAATAAAATAGTCATCAATACACCAAATCGTGCCTCTATGGACAAATCGTAGGCCTCAAAAGACCTCAGAAATCATCAGAAAGTGCCATAAGTGATGGATGCAGGTCCCGATGAAGCTGAAATTGCTGGAGGAGGCGTGGAAGACATCAATCCATCATCACTGATCATCCCATGCCAAAACATTGCCTTAGTAGCCCAAATCGAATTCCTCAATAGCCATTTCTACCAATCCTGAAATGCTTCGGGAAGCGTGAAACTGCCCCAAACTGCCTCCTGGAGTGCCTGCGCTGTCAAGGTGAGGGCACCAGTGTGTCTAGGAAGGGGGTAATATGGTAAAAACAAGTGGCTGGACCACCCCCTCCAAGCACAATGCCCTAGGTCAACCGGATAAAAATCACATCTGCTCTGACAGTGTCTCCGACAGACCAAAACTGCACTGCGATAGCCTACGGAGGCTCAATCATCACTGTTAGTGCCTGGAACTGAAAACAAACTGTCTCATTGGACTCAGAAGGTCCAAATCCATCCAAGATGTGTACTCATACACCATATGAGTCTCTGCATGATCATAAAATATATCCAATATACCGGAACAGGTGAAATAATAATAATCTGTATATGATCAAATAATGCTGTAAACCATGAATCATCATCATAACCCTGTAGCTGCTGCATAGAATCATCATGTACATGTACATAGACCATATATCATCTATCCATATCATCACAAGGTCCAACCATCTCATGTCCTATGGTTGACCTTGGTCAAACTAGGTTTGACCAAGTCAACATGACCAAATATAACTCAAACCATCATCAGAAGCTGCTGCAAAGTGTCAAAGGTTAATGCATGCTCTACAACTTATTCAAATAACAATTATAACACAAAGTAATCATTACTGGTAATCTAAATCCAAATATATAATGTCATTAATTATTATTATTACTCAGACTAGACTTTCAAGACCATACTCACTTCATAACTGTGATCAATTTGCTAGTGAAGGGTGAAGGCTAAAATAACTGGCTAGGCTAAGGGATGACTTGACTGACTTAACTTTGTGACACTTTGGAAAAGGAAAGGGAATACACACCATAGTATACACTGAATGAGCAACAACACAAGGAATGGCGGTGTCTCACAAATGGATGAGTTGTTCAAAGAGGGTTTATTCACCCTTAACAGATGCGCACAATCCATAATACAAATGAGGCCAGCAATAATTTAGATATAGCATTTAAGTTCCATTGCTTTTTGGGCCTGAAGTTTCCATAGCCTTGATCTATGTGTGTTTATAAACACATTGCATAGATTTACATTTATTTTAGGCTTTCTGCTGCAGGTGTGTTTTTAAGGCACTTGTTTACCTGAGCACTTCTAGGTGTGTCACAGACAGCTTGTTTACCTAGGTATTTACATTTCCAAAAGATATAACATTTTATTTTCATGGCCATTTTCATTTGGCATGCTTTTCATTCATGTGTGTTGAAAAACACATTGCATGAATGGGCTTTTCATACAAGATATAGCATTTCATTTCTCCAGATTTTGTATTCATGGCAGCACTAAAAGTTTCAGGTTTAGCCAACACAACTTTAATGACTAGGGGGAATTCACAAGGAACTCCAACTCACCATAGGTAAGTTTTGTCATCAACTCAGAGCCGAGACACAATAAACAGGGAAGCTCATCCAATACAGAGGCTACAGTGGGGAAAAGTCCTCCATGCCACTAATCAAGTAGTAAGTCAGGGTGATAAACTAAAAGGTAGGTAATGGATGGATGAAGACAATGAATAATGGTGCCAACACTAGCAAGCCAAGGTATGGTGGAATGATCACCTCTATTCTCCCTAAGGAGGGTAAAACCAATGAGTATGAATAGTGAACTTCTAAGTCTGAGTAGGGACAATATAATATATATAATAAGATCAACCAGGTCCACATATCTATATGATCGCCAGATCATGACACTAAGTGTTAAGACATGCTATAAGAATAAATATAAAAGCAATATAACCACAACACTATGATATACCTACTGAGTCATATACCTGAATGCTCATCATCTGAACCATCATCTGTCCTCTGAAACTGCTGCTGTAACTCTGGGCATTACTGACTGCTCTATACAAATGGTATAATGGCTATATCGATCATCTCTCTGAGTGTCCTGAGACTCAGTCATGGCAATGGGGAATACAACTGCTGTCCAAAATCTGATAGTGATCCAATATAGATGCTCATCTCAGCATCTCAATGTAAGGGAACTGGCTGGATAGTGTGCTGGAATAAAAAAAAATAATGTGTGGTAGCCCGGCTACTATATATGTGATAACAGTAGCCAGGAAGGGCAGCTGTGGATTAGGCTGCGCGTATTGATAATACGGATAAGGTGTGTAAGGACCAAACTGACCGTAAGGTGTACCAGGAGGAAACTAACCGTGGGGGGGTGTGCCGCCCGGATCGTAAGTAGGTCCGTCACTGTAAGGTGGTCCATTCCAATAAGGTGGGGGACCACCTCCACGACCGGGAGGGGGTGGAGGTTCGCCGCCACCACTGGGAGGAGGTGGGGGTCCATAACCGTAATGAGGTGGCCCACCACCGCCTCCGCCTGGAGGGGGTGGTGGACCACTTCCGTCGCCAGAAGGATGGGGGCCCCCACCACCTCCGCCGCCAGAAGGATGAGGGTTTCCACCACCGCCGCCACCACCATAGTAATTAGGTCCTCCACCGCCTCCGCCTGGAGGGGGTGGTGGACCACCGCCGCCACCTGAAGGGAAATGTCCTCCACCATGATAGGGTGGTCCCCCGCCGCCTCCGCCGGGAGGGGGTGGTGGACCCTTCCCACCACCGCTGGAAGGGTGAGGGATGTTGTAGGTAAAATGAGGTGGACCTCCACCAAGGTTAGGTGGGGGCCCACCGCCTCCAGCAGGAGGTGGGGGAGGGTCGATCGGGGGTGGTAGTGTTTGAGGGATAGTTGGTTGGGGTCCGTGTTGCAACATAGGTTGTTGCCCCCATAGAGTGTATGGATTCCCGGGATAAGGCATCCCGTATGGTGCGTTTTCAGGATTAGGTTGGCCCGATACAGCGTTAATAGAACCTGGATACGCTTGACTCCATGAGGGTTGAGTTACATTTGACGACCCCCCAACATGAGATAATCCCATGGTGGACGGTCTAGCAGGTTGGGAAGGTCCAACAGGGATTCCACCGCTTACGTTTTGGTTAGGAAACGGGGGTTTCCCCCCAGCCACAACAGGTTGACCACTATTCAAAGGTTGAACCAACGTAGGTTGTTGACTAGCTACCATAGTAATAACATTACCAATAAGATAATTCGTGGGAATGGAATACCCTCCCCTTGAATTTTGAGGTGGGGGAGGAACTGGAAAAGTAACTGTGGTAGTGACAGGTGTGTTGGACTGTTGTCCTTCCACCGGTTGGTTCACTTGAGGTGCAGGATTGGACTCTTGCGAGGGTTGACCAGTCTTATTAGCGGTCTCGTGGTGGAGTGCTTCAGGTGATTCGAAAGAGATCAGATGAACTGGGATGTTTCCGTCGTCAAATCTTATTTGGAAATGGCGATTTCGAAACTCTTCAGAGTGTCGTTCGAGACTATATCTTCGAAGCTCATCACATCTAATAAGTAACTGTTCCAAACGTTCATGGATGGGGCCGAAAATCTCAGCAGGGTCAGGCCTATAGTAAGGCCTAGAGAACTCTGGAGTAGTCCAGTTAGGTGGGGATGAGATGGCAAAATGAGCCACTGGGTGGTCTGTAGAAGATGTCCAATAAGCTGCTGAAGGACCAACAGCTGCTGTAGGGTCGTCTTGGGGTCGATTTATCCATCCCAATGATCCAGGTTCTCCCGGGATGACGGGAGAAAGGTCTTGTGAAGCGGGGGTTTGTGCTCCTTCATCCTACGGGGGATGAGAGGCAGGTGAATCTGGAGGAGTTTGCGGAAACAAAAGTCCTCCAACATTCAGAGCGGGGTTTTCCAGTTCAGTAACTACGATCGAATTACGCTGATCCATTCTTACCCTCGAAACAACCTCCAGATTAAGGGGATATTTGGGTGATAAGTTTAAGATCCTACGGCACCTTCTCCAGGCAAAATCCACCAGAGTGTCAAGATGATCAGCCAGGATGGCTAAAACAACGTTTCTCCTAAGGGTATGCTAAAAGAAAAGCAATCCAGAAAAACCTACTCAAACTAAGGCAACAAGCAAACTTATGTGACAGAGTGGATTCAAAAGTCTGGAACCTCATGGGATTATCAAGGCATCGCAAACCGCGATATACTGTAGGGTTCAACAATATGACGTGACAAAAGGAGGATTGGGACCGTACCCTTGCCTACATACCTGATTACCTGGATAGTACGTGCATGCTAATCTCCCCGAGTGCTGTTCTCGGTGTATTGCTTTGCTAAGACGGCCAAATGGTTAACTCAGTTGGTTTCAGGAATCCTAGTGGTGTCTCCCGATATACGCAAGGTACGTGGGAGCTCAAATCCGTAGTGGTGCTGTCTAATGCACAACCGTTCGGCAAGAGACCTTCCGATATATTACCGAGTACGTGATAAGCCCTTCCATATACACCAAGTACGGATTATGGTACTTGGTGGGTACGTGAAGGAGCTCGATATACCGATAAGTACGTGGAAGACTACAATTCCCCCGAGATACAGTGCTGGCAAATAACGACAGCTGCCACGCTTAACGACGCTGGAACACGTCTCTAACTTACACACAAATTGCTAAAAATTTTACCTAGTTCTACCGTTAATTTTATCTTGGATGGTTAGGTGAATGCATGAGGTGAGTACTAGCAGCATTACATTCCATTTCACAATAATAGCACATACAGGATCACTGAAGAAACAACAAGCATAGCATAAACACAAGAGACACAGATTTATCCTGGGAAACCCTCATGGGGTAGAAAACCTAGTAAAGCTTCCTCAATATAGATGACCAGCAATATACAAAGATGTAACCCTGAGACATGATCTCCTCCTCCATCATAGCAGAACTCTCCTCCACAAGTGCACCACTCTCAAGTGAGTGAGTGTGTGTAAAATGAGGAATACACCTCCTCTATTTATACACTACTCCGACTTGTCTTTTACACAAAACATGTAGGCTTGTATTTAACCAATGGGTTAAATACCCCACTACAACTGACTGGGCCGACCCCTCTAGGGTGGTCTAATAACCCTTTGACCCACATAACACATACAGGGCCGACCACCACTAGGGAAGTCTAATAACCCAAGTTACCACATTCCGACGGAGGAATAAACATCTCTGGATATACAATAAGATCTTCATGGAGGAATGAAACATCTCCGGAATAATAAAGTACAATTATAATATTCTTTGAAGTTACAATATCTCAACACTCCCCCTTAACGAAAAGGATATTATAATAGCATTTGCACGAGCAAGGAGTCATCAACATCATACATGATACATCTATAAATCATTGGAAGCTTTCTCAACATCATCAGTAACTCAACTAGTTACTGGAACATCTTCAATACTGGAACATCAACATCTTCAGAACTGAGTCTTTATCTTCTATAGCACTCAAACAGCTACAGCAACATCAATATCTGAATCCTCATGATCGTCAGCATCGTCATCACACGATCATTAGCATCGTCATCACACAATCATCAGTATCGTCATCACACGATCAACATCGTCGTCTAGATCAACACGATCAACATCGTCACATCATCTCGATCTACAACATCTGGTTCATCTCGATCTACAGCATCTGGATCATCTCGATCTACAACATAAGTATCCTCAACCATACAAGTACATTAATCAATACATGTATCATCAAAAGTATGTATTCTCACCAATACATCTATCATCAAAAAACGTATTCTCACTAATACATCTATCATCAAAAGCATGTATTCTCACTAATACATCTATCAATACAAGTATCCACACCGATACAAGTATACACAACAGCAGCATACCCTGCAATACACATGATCCAATTACGGGATGATCAATCCCTCTCACTTTAGGACATAGGTCCAAGGATGATACAATCCTAATCCACTTACGGGATGATCAGTCCCTCTCACTTTAAGACATCTCACCATGTCTAGGGACGATGCAATCCCAATCTGTTTACAGGATGATTAGTCCTTATCACTTTAAGACACCTCACCATGTCTAGGGACGATGCAATCCCAATCTATTTACAGGATGAGTAGTCCTTATCACTTTAAGACATCTCACCATGCCTAGGGACGAGGCAATCCCAATCTATTTACAGCATGATTAGTCCTTATCACTTTAAGACACCTCACCATGCCTAGGGACGAGGCAATCCCAATCTATTTACAGGATGATTAGTCCTTATCACTTTAAGACACCTCACCATGCCTAGGGACGAGGCAATCCCAATCTATTTACAGGATGATTAGCCCTTATCACTTTAAGACATCTCCCCATGTCTAGGGACGAGGCAATCCCAATCTATTTACAGGATGATTAGTCCTTATCACTTTAAGACATCTCCCCATGTCTAGGGACGAGGCAATCCCAATCTATTTACAGGATGATTAGTCCTTATCACTTTAAGACATCTCCCCATGTCTAGGGACGAGGCAATCCCAATCTATTTACAGGATGATTAGTCCTATCTTCCATTCTCGGAGACACCTGTCTACGGCTCACTTTAGGACTGAAGTCTAGGGATGATTCAATCCTTTTTCTTTCTCGGAGACATTTGTCTACGGCTCACTTTAGAACTTGAGTTCAAGGATGATGCAATCCTATCATGTCCACCAAGGACTTCATTTTCGGAGACATCATGTCTACGGCTCTCTTCAGGATGATGCAATCCTATTTTGTCCACCAAGGACTTCATTCTCGGAGACATCATGTCTACGGCTCTCTTTAGGACTGAAGTCCAGGGATGATCCAATCCCCTCATGTCTACTAAGGACTTCATTCTCGAAGACATACGTCTACGGCTCTCTTTAGGATTGAAGTCCAGGCATGATCCAATCCCCTCATGTCCACCAAGGACTTCATTCTCGAAGACATACGTCTACGGCTCTGTTGTTGCAGCAACAACATTCCCCAAAATTTTGTACATGTTGGGGCCCCTCCTGTATTTTTTGTAGAAAGTTTGCTTGAGAAGCCATCCCAGCCGTCCGCTCTGTTTTCAACATAAGATTTTGCTTCCCTGCTAAATAGCTTGCCGTCAATCCTTCCATGTTTTCCCCAGTGAGCCATAAAATGACTTAGTTTTTTCCAAAACGTTTTGGTTTTTCGGACATTGTCCCAAAGCGGCGGAAGTCAAACGTCCAACCTTTCCGAAAGGAGGACTTAGATTTTCTTCGCCAAAATCAGCGGAAGCCATTGGGCAAAACCACCCGAAACGGCGGAAGTTTTCGATCAAGTCTTCCGCGACCACGGAAAAGTTCGAGTTGTTCTCCCGAAACGGCAAGGAATTCAGCAAAACCACCCGAAACGGCGGAACAATTCAGCTCTGTCTTCCGAAACGGCGGAAGCCATTCGGATAAACTTGCCGAAATAACACCAAGGAATTCAGCATTTTCTTCCGAAGTAAAAGACTTAGAAAAATTTTCAATCGTTGCTTCTGCGGAACGGTTCCAGCTCCGAAACGACTTAGCTCCCGAAAAGGCGGAGCCTTTCACTCAAACCTCCCGCAACCGCGGAAAGGTTCCGGTTTTCCTCCCGAAACAGCGGGACTCATTCGCCTCAGTCTCCCGAAAAGGACTTAGATTTCCTTCTGATTAGAAAATGCGGGAACAAAGGACTTAAAAAATTTTTAGCTTCAACCTTCCGCAACGGCGGGGAGATTGGAGCATCCCTCCCGAAACGGCGGGAGTTTTCGTTGAACCCTTCCGAAACGGCGGAAGCTTTCATAAAATCCTCCCGCAACGGCGGGGGAATTCAGGGAACCCTTCCGAAACAGCGGAAGCCGCCGCGATATCTTCCCAAAAGGAACTAGGCGGAAACTTTTGATGAAACCTTTCCGAAACGGCGGAAGCCATCTCCATAAGGCCCGCGGGGAGAATCCACGATCGCCTTCCGAAACCATGAAAAGACTTAGAATTTTCTCAAGAAGCCGTCGCGGAAGCCTTCAGCTTTTGCTTCCGAAACAGCGGAAGCCTTCGGGCTACCCTTTCGAAACAGCGGAAGCCAATTGCTTACCCCGACCGGCAAAAGGACTCCGAAACGATCCCGGGTGAATTTGCGGAAAATATAAGTTTTGCTTCCGAAACGGCGGAAGCCATTCCCAAAAGCTTTCCGAAACTAGCGGGAGCCGTAGCCAAAAAACTTTCCGAAAATCAACGAGACTTTGAAGTTTTGGTTCGCGGAAGCTTTCGCAAAAGTCTTCCGAAAATACCGGGAGCATTCGCTATACCGTTCCGAAAGGGCGGAAGCTTTGGCGTTACCCGTCCGCTACGCGGCAGACTCTCGCGGAAGGCTTCGAGTTTCCTTTCCGCTTTAAGCCCCGAAACGTCGGAAGCTTTCATCGAATCCTTCCGCAACGGCGGATGCAATTCGCGAACTGGCCCCGCAAGTGACGGTCGCACGGAAACCGAGGTGCTTTGACGTGACCGCTACGCGCGGCGAATTTAAACCCCGTTTTAACCACGCCACCTACCCAATTAAATGCTCACACGTGCCATTCTTTATAAAGTACCGTGGGGGGCTCGACCAATACACCATTGTTTTGAACCGGCCAGCGACGTGTGATACCGTGCAAATCGCTCCAGCTCACCTCGCGCATCCGTGCTCGCAGCCACCTTGCTCAAGCAATCCCCACGGTGCCAGGTAGGATCTTCACCTTGTTTTTCACTACTGAGCTGTCCTTTTGGGGAAATTATTGGGTTTTAGTGGGATTGTGACGGGCAAAACACCCGTCAAGGGCTATGTTTTGCCCGTCAGGTACAGTGAACGGAGTTTTCGTTTCACAAAATCGTCATGGGCCTTCGTAAAACGTATATTTTATGTTGATGGGTGCGGACGGTTAACCATGCCTTGTGTTGAATTTAAACCCCGGGCCGCGCCCCTCGTCGTGGGTTAAGTTATCGAAACCCTATGGGCTTTCCATGTCCCTGACCGTGAACCCTGGGCCCTTTTTCCATAAACCCCAGTCCCTACACGTGAAGCCGAAACCCGTAAGCGTTTAAGCCGCAAGAGCCAAAACTTGAAGCCACAGCCGCCCTAGCTCTCCCCGTCAGTTTGTCCCCGGCGCCGTTACCTTCGCTCAGACTTAAATATCCCGTATTGACTCGGCGAGTGGCCGCGCGCGACGATAGCATTCAAAGCCCTCACCAAGTCAACCCGCGTCTTCCCCACCATCGACCTCTCCAACCGCAGCCATAACGAAGTACATCTCCTTCCGCGAGGCGGAACCGGAAGTCAATTGCTCCCGCGAATCGCCTATCGGTCCAATAAAACCAATAGCTTCCGCAACATAGCTTATCCCATACTCGTCTTTTAAGAACTTCGAATGTTTCAATGTGTGTCTTATGATTAAAATAATGTTTTGCTTCCTTAATCTTTGCTTCATTGATTTATCTCATTAAAACGATGTTGCTCTCGGCTAAAACCATACAACCTGTTGCTCAAACTCATGATGAATTGTATATGGATGTTATCAGGGATAATTCAATATGCCGAAACCCAGTAAGAAGAAGGCGAAGATGACAGAAAAGAAACCTGCTCCTCCTAAGATTGAAACCTCGCTCCAAGACACCAGGTGCACCACTGGTGTCCCTCCAGAAATCAGATGGGATGACATATACAGAATGATCAGGGACCAAGAGATCCCAGATATGTTGCTGGAGGAGGCACCGATCTATCAAAATATCAGAGCCTCAGGCATAACTAGAGCCGCTACCCGCCCTGAGCTGTTCCCCTGTGCTGAAGTGATCGGGTGGATACTCCAACATGCAGATGCTGATGGGAGAGTGATAAATGATAGCGGGAACATGGCTATCGCCTCATTTCAACCCGCGTATCTGGCGGCAGCCTACAGGTTTCCCCGTGTCCAGCAAGCTCTGACCGATGAATGGTTAAGCCAGATGGACAATGTCGAGATGGCCAAAAAGCTACTGGTGCAAGGGAAACATTTGAGGAAGAAAGAGAGGGAGGAGTATGACGTACAGAATCTAAGAGCTCCTTATAGGTTGATCGCCCTGATGCTGTGTAGAATCTTCGGCATGCCCGATGGCACAGTATACAAGATTCAGTGGGTCCCTATCATTCACTATGTGGCATTTAAGGGGACAGTGTTTGACTGGGCCACCATCTTGTCAGATAGTCTGGCCTCAATGATAAGTGCTGCTAAGCCCGGGCTGGCCTCGAAGAAGGCTGAATTCTTCATGTCCTCATACCTGATAGATTGTATCTTGGCCAAGATAGAGTTCCCCGGATTGGGGTGTACATGGGATAGGGCCACAGCCCCGGTCTACACTGCATTCAAGATGTTGTGGGCCCAGAATTACAAGCCCAGCTACAAACTCATTTTTGAGGGGTTCATCATGCCCCTATACGAGAAAATGTTCAAGGAAGAACCAAGTTGCCTGTCACAAAACGCTTTGGAAGTCCTTGAGGATTATGGGGATTTCTACTTTTCAGAACAAGGTACCTACTTGAGAATGTTCGGAGGGACTAAGCCCCCATACATATTGCCGCAGTATGCCACAGACTATGTGGTGCTCAAGGAAGCAGTAAGACAACTCTTCTTGGATGGGATTGGAGCATTCCTCCACAAGCTACACAAGGCTTCCTTTCCCCCCCTACCTTTCTGCATAGGTGCTTACAAGTTTTCAGGGGTGGCCTCTGCCGATGAATTTGTTCAAGAGTTGAGGGCCTTCCATTTCGGTGAGGTCATCTTCCACAGGAACGACAGAAAGGGTAAAGTGGCCGAGCATTGCAAGGGGAACTATGCGAACTTCGAATATTCCCACTACCCCGATGCCGAGGAGGAAGCTTTCAGAGGCATCAGCAACATGGCTGAGCTACGGATCTGTCGCCAAAGTACTGGAGCGAGCTCTAGCTCAACCAAAACCCAGAAGACCATCCAGCAAAAGGAGAAAGAAGCCAAGAATGCCCGAGCTCAGGAAGAGCTCAGATTAAGAGAAGAGGCAAGGTTGCAAAAGGAAGCCGAGGAGGCAAGAAAGCTACAAGAGGCTGAGAATGAAAGACTGCGGAAGGAGGCTGAGGAAGCCCAAAAGCAGAAAGAAGCAGAAATTGAGCGAGCTGAAGCAAGGAAGAAGGCGGAAGAAGAATTGAGGACAAGGGAAAATACCGAAACAGGTGGGTCCGGTGCGCAGGACATGGAGATAGACACCTCTCAGGCAGGTGGCTCTAGTACCCAAAAGGAAGGGACAGACCCCGCTCAGGAAGTCCGGACCCCACCTATGGAAGAAGACATAGACATCATAAACCGACCAATTGTACCGTACACTCCATCTGGGAAGCGTACGGTGTCCAAATGGAATGAGTTTGTCTATGATAAGAAAAGAAAAACAATGGTCCTCCAATCAGAAGAGAGGATTAAAAGTCCCTTCCATGACGACATAGTTACTCACCGAGAGGTCGCTGTCATGCAGAACACAGATGCGGATCCCATTGCCATGGCCTCCGCAGTTATAGCAACAGCACAAGCATCATTTGCCAATGTAGGGGTTATAGTCAAAGAAAATATATTGACAAAGAAAAGAGCACGTACCTTGCAACGAAATGTGGCTAATGAGCAAGCCCAGAGAGACCTGATAGTGAATAAATACAATTGCTTGTACGCCGAGCATAAGGAGTTGGCAAATAAGTACAGCTACCTGGAGGAGGAAAAGGACCAGCTAGCACTCCAAATAATGATTGCAGAAGCGGAGAAGAATGGAGCAGAAGAAAAGGCTTCCCAGCTAGAAGCAGACAAGCAGGCATTAACTGAACGTTTAGAGCAAGCGGAAAGCAGAACCTTGGATATGTCCCCCTTCCACGAGCTGTCATGCAATATACTACAGCAAGTGCATGGCTCTCAAGAGCTAATCACTGATGAGGTATGCAAACTCAAGGCCATGACGGTCAGGCTAAAGGAGGTTAATGCGGAAGCCCACAGGCTCAAGGCTAAGAATACCCGTGTCAAAGCAAATGTCATAAGTCAGATGGCATGGAGGGAAGGGAAAGGAGGTTTTCCCCCTCATCTTCCTTTTAAGACAGTGGAAGATTTTAATGAAGATATAGCCTTGTTGGAGTTTGGCCGGAACTGTGCCAATAAGCTGATGGCCAGTGTGCAGAAGACCACAGAGAGAATCAACAACCTGTACCAAAAGCTCAAAGGAGTCCATGATAACTGCTCATTGAGTTTCCCTCAGACCCTAGAAGATTTCCCGGGAAAGGAGCAGCGGTTATCTCAACTAAAAGAAGAGCTAGGCGTCCAGATGGAGTATGTAAAAAGCATTGATGTTCTTGCCATGGATGATCTCCAACATTACATCGGTTCATCAACACTTCACAATCATCTGTTGAAGGAAACATATCAGGTTGCTGAAGCAGAAGTACAAAGCATTAAAATAGAGCTCGGGAAGAATGTAACTTCTCAGAAAATCCTGTTTCCTGCTGCAGCAAACATAATCATAAGGGATACAGGTGTGTGGCACAGCTACATAGAAGAGGAGGTCAGGAAAGCTGCAGCAGCAGCAGAAACATCAGTGGATCCGGCAGCCCCGCTCCCAGCAGCATCTTCCCCAGCAATGGCAGAAAATTTGGCCAGTCCCGTTCCCCCTTCCCAATTAGGAGCAGCATCAGCAGGGGATTCGAGGTCCTCTTCCCAGGCAGCACCAGTGACAATCAATTTGGGCGACCCTCTGCCATCGGAAGCTCACGCACAGGAATGAAGCAAACCGAATTCAGCCGGACGACTCCCTTCAGACAGACACGTGCCCAGCAGGGAACGCTCGGATGTTAATAAATTTTCTGTTATGTACATTTTAAATATGTAAGGCTTAAGCCATGGGACAGCTGTCCCTAATTTTGTCAAAACATTTTTGTAAAAGGAATGGCCATTTTGGTAGTCGATTATAGTAGAAATTCCTGTAAAAGATAGAGGGGGAATGCTAGGTGTCAGCCCAGAGGGCAAATTTGTAACTATAAATAGGAGCTAGAAGAGATTAGACAGGACTTTTGGCAGGGAATGAAAATTTTGGGCAAATGATATGAGCTATCTTGTATCGGCTCTGTAAATTGAAATTTTCTAATAGAAGCCACGGGAGATGGACGTTTTGCTTGGAATGTTGGGTTGCTTCAGGTTGGACTATTCTAATGACTGCAATTCGGCAATGTGAGATCATTCTTGACTTCTGAATTATTCCTTTGTACTAATGATTTTGCTCTCATCTATGCATGCGTCCTCTCTATTTCATGGACAATGAATGCGTTCCATATTAAATCAGGAGTTACCTGCTGATACTTTTATCATTGCTGTGGATTTTTCTTCTGGATCGAATAGCTAACTGTTCTTTCTTCAGGATAATCGTATGGCTCATTGTTCATGCGTTTAATTGCTCCTTGCAGGGATCTTTTAGTTTAATTCCAGTATCGTTGCATCTAGATCCGTTTCTTTTATTCTTATTACTTAGATCAAACAATTTTGATTCCTTCTGTTCATAAGCAACAGATTCGTTCTGTAAGTTTCATTGTAGATCTGTTTTCTTATCCTGTAGCTTTTCTCTGTTTATTTTCTGAGCAATAGATGCGTTCCATTTTAAATGAGAAGCTATCTTCTCAAGATCCTCATCTTGCTGTAGCTTTGACCGTGAGAAATAATAGTTATCTGTTCGTTGCTTATGATATCTGTTACAGCTGATTGCTCTCCCCTTAAGCGTGTTCCCCTGCAGGGATAGGCAGATGTGTTCCTGTTTCTAGATTTAGATCTGTTCCAATTGCATTTAGATTAAGTATAATTTAGGCATGTGCATCTCATATAAAACACATAAAACCCAAAAGAACGGTGGATCGGGCCATAACCGGTAGAATCGGATTTAAAGTCCAAAACCACGGTTGCCGGAACCGCTAACCGGACGGATTCCCTACACCAAACGGGAGACAGTCTAATTGGGACCATCTCTCGGGGAGAATCCCTTTCTGATTGATGCTACGATATCCGAGGCATCAACAGGCTCTCTTTAGGACTGAAGTCCAGGGATGATCTAATCCCCTCATGTCCACCAAGGACTTCATTCTCGAAGACATACGTCTATGGCTCTCTTTTAGAACATGTGTTCAAGGATGATGCAATTCCCTTGTCACCTTAGACCCTGTCTAAGGACCATCCACCAACCTCTCTGTCGGCATCACCAATATAGGTATCCACATCATCGACCTCACTGTCGATGCAGGCAATCTCATCATAAGTGATCACATCGCTCCCCCATTCGAGGAGGGTCCTTCTGAACTATTTTAAGTTTGTCTCGGAAAACTTTACTTGAGGTAGGGGTTTGGTTAGTACATCGGTAACTTGTTACAAATTCGAACTTTAATTCTTTTCTGCACCATATCTTATATATAGAAATGTCAGATCTCTATGTGCTTTGACTTATCATGGAATACTGGATTCTCTGCCATTTTGGTACAACTCTGTTTGTCACATAGGATCACAGTTGGGTCCATTCTAAAGCCATACCGCTTCACAACTAGCAGAGCAAGCAACCATATATTCCGCTTGTGCTGAGAGCCACACTAGATTGCTTCCTTCTAAACCATGAGATCATGGCTGATCCCAGACAGTAACATCCTCTCGATGTACTCTTCCTGTCTGATAAAATTTATGCCCAATCAACATCTATGTAGAGAAACCATATTTCAACCTTGTAGCAAAGGTTGAGATCCACATCACCCATGGTGATCATTAAGCTCATCAATTGATTATCGATCCTGGGAACCCATATAGAACCTGATTTACACTTCTTCTTTAATTACAACATTAAGAGAATGGTCTTATCTAGCCACTTGGAGCAAACATCTCATCATGATTCTCTTCCTCTTTCTAAGAGAATCTTCTAGCCGCAAGCCTTCTATAGTGTGTTTGATTTGTAAATCTTTTGTTGAACATCCATCGCTTGTTCAATGTTCATCATTCATCATGATCTTTCCTACAAATCAAAATTAAGTACATGATTAGTAATACTTCATAATCATCAAATCATATTGACATGATAACCTATTATGCATACAGATATCATTTACATAGTTATGCAACTATTTTGACCAATACTTTGGCACAACACTTTCCCATATCCTGTATGCATACAGTGGCTATCTAGATGCCTTCCATCTCTACCAGAACATACTATCGAGAGTGTGCACAGCTCTCAGCATGTCAACAAAGAGGTTTCATTCTAGACAAGCAATAATGGAATGTTTGTCCAACTTACCAATCATATTCATATTAGTAGTATACTGTTCAATGCTCTATGAATGTTTACACTCAGCATGATATATTCTAGGAATACAAATATGCATACAAGCAATATCATTTACTATTTCAAATAACAACTCAAATACTTATCTTTTATGTTTGTGTGGTTGCCTCTCGCTTGATCTTCTATATGTCTTTTGAACTTCTATTCATTCTGTACCACTGTGCATGCTCAAGTGTGCACTAGTGTCATTCTCATGATCTCATACACAAACATACATTCATTAGTATATTCTCAAAACATTCTAATTCTAAATAATCTTGAATATGTATAGTCATGATCATAGATAATAAACATTAGTATTCAAGATTTCAAGGAAGACTTCTTTTACTCATGCATATCATCAATCAAGATAAAAGACATAATATGCATAATCCCTTGATTACTAACTTTATGAATAAGCATATCTAATCATGCCAAGTATACTTATATAAGGGATCCTAACACAAGGTAAGATTCATAGGAATCATACTTGGATTAGTATATCTGTTTAACATACCTGATCAATATCTTCTTTGTTCTCTTCAATGATTTAGAGATCTTGTGATGGAACCTACATATCTCATAGGTTAAGCATAATAGAACAAAGTCATACATACCTCGTAAGTAGAACTTCTATGTGATCAAATATTATGGAGGAGTCTTTGTCTTCATGTTGTCATGGTCATGGAACTTGATTTGTCTTTCGTGATGTACCTGTATCTTGTTAGCAGACAACATCTACCTCATACAACACCACAGTGCATTAGTACAATCAATGAATGTCTTCTATCATTCACATGCATTCATACTGTTAATAGGGTGATAAGACAATTCTAACATTAATCAAGATTGTACTAATAAATAATATGAAGGCAAACATATTATGAACTTAATCAGGAATCAGATTTCAAGACATACCTGAACCTCCTTAAGACATACCTGTCGAGACTTCTTGTAGTCTTCTTATGTAAGGCCTTAGCCTCAACTCCCCCTGAAACTTGATCTGGACCTTGATTAGGGTTTGTTAGAGAAACCCTAAAAATTCAATCTTTGACTTTCACACTTCTGAATGGATGGAATGATGTGTCTTCCTGAGCTGATCAAACTAGCATACTTCAATTTTGAAATCTCCAAAATTTGACCCCTCAAAATTGCCTTTGAAACTTCTGGATCTTCTGGACAGGAACCCGAACTAGGGTTTGATGAAGCCCACCCTTCTGTCCAATCAAAAGGTTCGATCCAAGGCTCTAAACTTTTATTTTTCTGAGGAGCTTCCAGCCGTGGTTATAGACTTCAAAAATTCCAACTTTTGCTGAAGCCCTAATTTTCCATCTTTCCGATCAAAATCCCGAATTGGGGTTTGATCAAGCCCGGTCTTCTACCCAACCAAAAAATTCGATCTTAGTCTCTAAATTTCGATTTTCCTGAGTATCATTCAGCCGTGGATTCCGATTCCAAAAATTATAACTTTCTCCGAAACCCTAAATTCCGGAAGCCATGAATGAAGGTGCTCCAAAAATAATTCTGTTTTGACAGAAATATGTACCTGATTGTTTCTGCTGTAACTCCGAAATTTTCGCTCCACAGGGTCTGAAAACTTTTTCAGTGGTAGCCTAACCTGTCATCTTTCCATCCCGACATGTTTGACCTCAATTGGATTTTCTGAGAGAGAGTTATGCCAAGTGTCGCAACGTGACCTGTTTATGTGGTAAAACAGGAGAGCGAACTTGTATGGCGTGCCACGTGTCACTGGTTCAATTTCGGCCTCTGAAAACGTTTCCTGAGATAGTACAGTCTGTGTACTATCTGTCACTTTTTATGAAATTTCGTTTGGAGCTTCCTATCCCAAGTTATGCCAAGTGTGGCAACGTGACCTGTTTATGGGATAAACCAGGAGAGCAAACTTGTACGGCGTGCCACGTGGCACTGGTTCCACTTCGGCCTATGAAAACGTTTCCTGAGATAGTACAGTCTGTGTACTACCTGTCACTTTTTACAAAATTTCATTTGGAGCTTCCTAGCCCAAGTTATGCCCTTTTTTCCTAGGTCACCTGATTTTGACTGAGATCTGGAAGAGGCAGAAACCCTAACTTGTACTGATCATAACTTACAAAGTACAACGAATCCGAGGGTGCCCTTTGGACACAAGATACCTGGAGATGTTATATACGACCTGTAAAGGTTTTAGATCCTGAACCTTCTCCAAAATGGATTTATGGCGAAAGTTCCACGATGACTGGTTTTTGCTATATAAAACCCTATCCTTCAAATTGTCGTAAGTAAAGCAAGTGTCGTAAGTGCCATACCTTGCCTTCCTTCAGGTTAGCTCTGATACCATGTTAAGATTTAATATGATAAGACAGAAAATAGCAGCATTACATTCCATTTCACAATAATAGCACATACAGGATCACTGAAGAAACAACAAGCATAGCATAAACAAAAGAGACACAGATTTATCTTGGGAAACCCTCATGGGGTAGAAAACCCAGTAAAGCTTCCTCAATATAGATGACCAGCAATATACAAAGATGTAACCCTGAGACATAATCTCCTCCTCCATCATAGCAGAACTCTCCTCCACAAGTGCACCACTCTCAAGTGAGTGAGTGTGTGTAAAATGAGGAATACACCTCCTCTATTTATACACTACTCCAACTTTTCTTTTACACAAAACATGTAGGCTCGTATTTAACCAATGGGTTAAATACCCGACTACAACTGACTGGGCCGACCCCTCTAGGGTGGTCCAATAACCCTTTGACCCACATAACACATACAGGGCCGACCACCACTAGGGAAGTCTAATAACCCAAGTTACCACATTCCGACGGAGGAATAAACATCTCCGGATATACAATAAGATCTTCACGGAGGAATGAAACATCTCCGGAATAATAAAGTACAATTATAATATTCTTTGAAGTTACAATATCTCAACAGTAGTGGTGCTGTCTAATGCACAATCGTTCGGCAAGAGACCTTCCGATATACTACCGAGTACGTGATAAGCCCTTCCATATACGCCAAGTACGGATTATGGTACTTGGTGGGTACGTGAAGGAGCTCGATATACCGATAAGTACGTGGAAGACTACAATACCCCCGAGATACAGTGCTGGCAAATAATGACAGCTGCCACGCTTAACGACGTTGGAACACGTCTCTAACTTACACACAAATTGCTAAAAATTTTACCTAGTTCTACCGTTAATTTTATCTTGGACGGTTAGGTGAATGCATGAGGTGAGTACATAATCGGAAGCATAATGCAAGCCCTGGCTACATGCATGAAATATTCTTTTCTTTCAATGAATTCTAGCTATGGAAAGGAGAAAGTTTTTCCAATAGTATTGCCAAAACAAACTCAATGCAACACAATCCCAATTCAAACAAAACTTGACTATGAAAGTATTCTTTTCCTTTTTCGACGAAACACAAAAAATCACAACACTACTATCCAAATCAAAGCATTTTTCCTTTTTTTTTTTCTTTTCAAATCAAAACAACACTAGGTAATGAAAAGAGAGGATTATGAAATAAAATATGCAAGTTTTTCAATTTCACTTTCAATGGTCTAAAAGCAACAAAAATTAAAAATGCATCTATCTTTCCTTAGCATGGAATTAACTTTGCAAAAATCGAAGCGTATTTTGAGCCTTTCAAGAAAATGAGCGATTCATAATTTGAGAAAAACACAATAGATCATACATTCATTCAACTTTTCCAAAACATAAATAAGAATTTTCCAATGCACAACAATTTTCTTCAATAATGTCCAAGAAATGATGGGAAAGAAGCACTTTGTTAATTTTTCAATGGATGCATCAAAGAGTAAACTTGATAACAACTGAGTTTTCAGATCTAAATGACTGAAACGAAAACACTACTTGCAGCATTAGTTCATTCAGAAAACTCAAGAAAAGACAAGCACTCAACCAAGCTGAAAGCCATACTTAACTCAAAATCAAGCAGCAACAAGCAAACTAAGCAAGCAAGGCTCAAAACAAATGTAAATGAGGTCTAGAAGCTAATCTAATGTACTGATCAGATCAGGGACGGAAAGAAGGGAATGCAAGGGTGAACAGATGAAGATGGAGAAGACAAGAGTATCCACCACTACCGGTCTTCAAGCTTGTCCAAAATGGAACCCAAAATCAATCCAAACAAAACCAAACACTCAAAACACAAATCACAAGTGGGATCCCTCACTGGACCTTGCAGCACAGAGAGAGTTCATACAGCAAACCAAAGTCCAAAATATCAAACAGAGAAGAGATGCCTGCATGCCAAAATTTGACAAATCGGCGCACTCTGTCCTTGTACACAGTGCAACGTCGCAGTTTGCTTACACGGGAAGTGCGATGATGTCATAGTCTGCCAATGCAAGGGGTGCGACGAGTATCTAACAGGTAAAGAACAGAGACTCAGAATGACACAGTGTCGCTCTGTTTCCACTGCCCAGGTGCGACAGGCGAAGTCTAGATTCAAAAATGAATCAGATCTCTCAGCAATGAAACATGAAATGGTTTGGGAATGAGTTGTATAAACTCAGAGGAAGTGGATCGGAGTCTTCAATATGAAGATCTGATAGTGAAATCAACTCCAAGAAGTAAATGGCAAAAAATAAAAGGCTTGTGTCAAGCAATCAACTGAAAATGACTCTCAAATTGACAACTACTGACCAAATTCTATACTCCCCAGTATGGTCGCCAGATTTGTTATCAGACAATCCACTCGAGCGGACGCGAGCCGGATCTCCCTAGCTCAAAGTGAGTCTAGAACAAATAGAACAGACTACTAATGCATTTCCTAGATCTACTTAAGGATCAAGTACTAAATGCCTTACCTTTCACTACGCAATCCTTTCTCCTGAATGTCGCTCCACGTCCCACAGTCGTCAGATCCAAGCTGCAAGACCTGTCAAGACAAGAAACGAGAGAAACCAGTAAAAGACATCTATACAATAAGAGATCTAAGTAAACAGTTAAGCAGGTAAACTACTCAATATCATTGCACAAATGAACAATATTGGTGGAAAGCATTTGTATTACTGCAAATAGAGGAGTACATGATAGAGATATAGAACCACAACCAAGGCTTAACGCTGTAGCCCTTCTCCAACAAAGCCAATTTCCATAACCTCCCAAGGAAGTATGAGTTCTCCAATAGGTGAGTGGAGATGTTCTAAGAGTGATTTCACCAGCATGTAGATACCATAGTCTTCCTCCCTTTGGGATGGGAGTGAGCTTCACTTATATAGGACTAAATGGATAGGGTATGGATAGGATAGGTTGAGAGATGGTAGGAGAGGCTTAAGGGATCTCTCCAAAGGTCTAGGAACCAAGTGCCAACTCTTCCAAGAGGTCAGGGATAGGGTCCCAAGTCAACAAGCTTCGAGATGGACCTCGAAGAAGCTATTTTTGCCACTTAACTGACTTCGTCGCATCCTGTAATGGAGCAAGGTGCGACGTCGCATGTTGCTAGTATGCAACCTGCGACGACTCTTCAAAACTGAGCACAATTGGGTACAAATCCTCCCAGGATGATTACTTAGTCCAGGTATCTTCAGGGGTGTATACACTGAATCTTATGAGTAGATTTTGGGTGTAACAGTTGGGCCCCTACAATACATACAAGGTGGTTGGGGGGTGTTTATAGGGTGTTTTATCCCCCCAACTCACTATACCAAGGTCCCACAATACACATCATCATCAATTCAAAAATGCCAAGGAGGAAAAACGCCCCCAATGGGGAAATTATACCCATGTAGTGAGTTGGCCCAATGGAGGCACCCACAATGTACAAATGCCATGTTAAACATTACCAATTTACCTTAGGAATCACCCCTTTATTTGCAAACCATTGATTTTTACCCTTTGCTATAGTTGCCTTTGTCAATTTCTGATTTTCCATGTATTTTATTGCTGAAGATGAAATTTGGGCTTTTGACCCACCTAGAGTGCCCGGATTGCCGAACCGTCTGTTGCAATGTGATCGTGGGCCCCAAACATAGTACGATGACCACTCGAACGACCTCGATCCATCACTTAGGCACTATTTGCCCAAAATCCATGATTTTGAATTAAAACAGATCATTAATGACCAGTAATAATTAAAAATCTCACAAACACCTCGATCTTTTTGCATTCTGTCACTTGGAGGCTCATATGGGTCCCCTGTAGATAATAATTGACCAAAATTGAATTTCGGTCGCAGCATTTTTCGGGCCCATTTTTGGCTTGGTCAACCTAGTTTGACCAAGTCAAATCTGGTCAACAATAGTGCTAGCTAAATACCTGTATGCAATCATGAAGCGAAAGGCTTCCTTATACAAGTTAGCACATTACTAAACAATATGATAATAAAATGGTGATAAAAAACTGCATTAAATCTCGGGAAATACAAGGCCCGAGGTGAGGTGGGCCCACCACATCCAAAAAGACTTAACTACTATGCACAACCTATAGAATTGACCACCTAGATGACTTTGGGTGATGTGGAATACATGGTGAAGGATAAGGGATGACAAGGATGAGGATCATGTGACCGTTTTGGATAACTCGGGAAAGTACGGTCCACTGAGATAAGTATACCATGACAAAACACGGGGAAGGGTGGTGCCTCACAAATGGGTATAGTGTAGGGAAACCGCCATTGGTAATCTGACCAGTATCTCACAACTCACATCCGTGCCCGAAGACTCTGTGAGGTTCTTTTCTAGAGCCACCAAACTGGGTGTCCGACAAACCGTAACTTGAGACTCTAGGGGACAATCTTGAGCTTGTCCCTTGCTCCCTCTCACCTCCTTGCCCCGCAGGACTAGGTGAGGAAATAACCACTACAAATGCTGACATGTATGGTTGACCTGTGTCCATGTGTGTTTACAAACACATTGCATGGATTTTACAATGAATTTCATACTTAGCCCTTTTTGGCTAGATTTACATTTACAAAAAGCCTTTTGGCTTGCTTTACATTTCTTCATTTCTTCAATTTACATCCAGGCCCTTTTGGGCTACATACATATTTCAATAGATATAATCATGGTGCTCATACTGCAAAGTAATGGGGGTGAGCAATACATGCTTCAATGACCAATGGGGAACACCTGGTGAGGCTACACAATTCTAACTGCATTGCAACATTGGGAGCAACCGACAGGAGCAAATCCCAGGTTTGAGAGTGCATCTCACACACTAAAGAGCCAAGGCACAATAGATAGGGAATCATGGCATACTTAGAGATCAGTGAGGAAAGGGATCCTCAAGGTCACAAATCGGAATCCAAGTCGGGAAATAATATCATGTATGAGTCGGATGGATGGAGAATGTGACGGTGGATCCAAAGTCAACTGCCTAGGGGAACTAAATGACCAAGTCTATACCAAGAGTAGGGGTGTAACTCGGTTTGCATATAACAGGAGCCTACTAGGAAGGGGTGGACTAACATCACCACAGGCCCAATCACATATCATAAAAACTAGATCACCAAATCAATCATCATATGTAGAGTTAGTGTACTATCATGTATAAACAAGTCTAAGCAACAATCATGAGCAATATACATCAAATGCAATACCTGCCGTACCATATACCTGCTGCTGAGGCTATCTCTGAACTGGATCTCTGCTGAATCTGGGCATAAATAGTAAACTAGCAATACTCTGTGATAGTCTCAATCAAAACAAGACTAGGCAACTGTCTCAATGGGCTCATATCAAAGCCTGGCATGGAAGGGTGACCCTGTGGTAAATGCTAAGTAACATGTCTGTACCACTGTACAACCATCTGTCCCCTCTGATACATCTGCTCAGGGCAATCTGAACAAAATTGTATGCCTCCTCTGAAGGCATCGGATCTCTGATCTAGAAAAAAAAGTATTGTGCGGTCCTCGACCGCACAGTCTGTAGTATGGTAGCTCCAGCTAACATAGATGTGATAACACTAGTCTAGCTTGTAAATCTTAGTTCCATTTATTATTTTGCTAACTCTTAACAAAATAGTGTTTAAAGCTCTCATTTTCAAGGATACAAGAAGCTTCAAATCGAAACAAAGAGCCCAAAGGCTAGAAGCACAAGAAGATCAACAAACAAACTCCTTGAAAGCACTTCCGTCTTCTTTCATTCCCCCATCCGATATTGTGCTTTCAAGTGAAGAAAAAACATCAAGGCATTGTAGTTTTTAATAAAAGAGCAAGTGGGATAAAGGCTCCCACACCCCACTTCCCCCATTTGGAGGAAGCTTGTATCGTCTCTTGTCCCTTTTTTGCATTAGTTTAGTCCTTATATTTTGCAAGTAGCTTAGATTTCTTTTGCTAGAGTAGTTTCATTTTTCAATAAATTGTTAGATCTTAGAAATAGTAATTTGCTAGTCTAGTTTTGCTTCATTGTGTTAATTTTGTATTTCATATAAACTGTTTAAAAGGAAAATAAAATCTCTTGAATCTCACCGAAAGGTGGATCAAGAGTGCCCTCTGTCGGAGAGTTTACTTGCATTTTGGTTTTTGCTAACCCCCTTGCTTTCCTGAGTACGGTCTTAGACCTGAAAGAGACTCTTGGGTAGTGTAGATTTTATTTCAAGCATTTGTTATTTTCATAAGTCTTTTGAATCTAGCCATAAGGCAAATCAAGATTACTCTCTATCGGAGAGCTCTCAGTGGTTCTTGTTCAAAACAACTAATAAAATTGGAATTTAAATTTACTACATTGTGTATGCTCTACCCACTTGTGGGATACCCAGAAGTAGTTGTAGACTTATTAATTTTCCACATCTAATTCGATTTCAACCTTAATAAAACACTCTCCCATAAACCAACGAAAATCCGGTGTTGATCGTCAAATAGTCGAAAGTGGGAAAATTCTTCCTGGGGACGTTGGAACTCCTGGACCGAGACCTTAAGGGCACCGTTAGACTACATCCCTGGTTGGTGTAGTGTTGAAAACGCTCTAGAGACTCTGGCCAACCAACATGTCCTTGTACGGAACCACTTAGACCATCTTCCGGACATATCTCCTGTACCGAAAGGTATCTCTTGGAGATCCCCTTCCCTTTTAGTAATCAACCAACCTCACCCCAAAAATTTACAATAAAATTTACCAAGAGCACTCGCAAAACAGTTCTCAAGCACAGCCAAGACATATATCAAGCATCCCAAGCACTACACTGACTCCATTTGGCACTGGTCCTTCAATTCAGTATTTATTTTGCTTATTATCTATCTGGATTATTTATTTTATCTGTTTAAATCATATCATGCTATGGATGCTTTATATTTAAATTGTTATTATCAAAGTGGTTGTGTATCTTCTTAATTTTGCAAGTACATGCTTGGATCATTAATCTATTATTGTAAATCATAATAACTCCTAAAAAACAACCATCCATATCATACATCATAAAAACACTTTAAAACACAAGAGCCTTAGAAACTCTTTGTAGGGTCTACCCCCCTTGGCTTTGCTAGGCGTTTTCCTAAACGTAGGAGTCGGGATCAGGCGACAGCACCTGACTCTTTGCTTGCCCCCAAGGCCACACCTTTCCCATTTGGGAAACAACTTTCGAAAGATTTCTGCTGCTAGTGTGCACATCGGCGGGAAATGAGATTCATTTGATTTGTCAATTGCTTTACCCTTGCATTGCATCTTGTGGTGTTGTTTTTATGCATTTCATATTTTGATTTGAATAAGGAAAAATTGATGTGTCTGCCTCTGATGCATTTGATGTTTTTGTTGTTTGAGGTGTGTGTAGGTCTACAGGTACCGGAAGATTCAAGAGGTTCTCATGCACTCCCGGAAGAAGCTCACGTCTCGCAGTTGGAACCAGCTGTTAAACCCTAGATTCTTTGCAGCGCACCCTACCAGATGTGCCACAGAGGGGAGTCCTTTTTCCATTGTAAAAAGCCAAGTTGGGGTTGTTTTATGTAAAAGTGTTGGTCTAGCAGGGTTCTAGACCCTTTGGTCAGTCATGGCAAGTTATCTTGGTCCTCATTTCAAGGTGTACCGATCTTGTGGCCGAGATGACTACCCCTTAATGGGTGGTAACTCCTCATCATGTTGGCATTTATGCCTTAGGTAAATATTGGTGCATTTTGGGGTGGATCCATTAGGACACATGTCTTAGTAGCCCCTAGCCACACCTATGGTTTTATGCTTTGTAGAGGTTATTGCGCTTGTAAGGGTTGTCACGCCCACTCTAGCACACCTCATTTATACCCACTTGGACCTTAATTTGTTATATTGCCCCTCCCTCTTGGTCATCCTAATGAAGAAATGCAAATTGTCCAACATTAAAAGCAATCTTTGAAGGTCGTACCATATAAAGGAGGGCACAAAGGGCAAAGGATGTGTTCTCACACAACTTGTAGTTGTCCCTAATGGTATCCCATCCGGGATGGTAGAGGAGATGGACAACTAAAGAGGTGACCCAAGAGATGCCACGGTTCCCAATGCAAGCTGGGAGTCACGTCAACCGAGGCACTCTTCACTTTAGATCGAGATGAATCAAGACCAAGGGGGAGACCCTACAACCAATCAAAGATGATTGGACCCAAACAAAGGTTCCTAGGGATCTGTGAAAGACAAGTTACGGAAACCAATGCAAAGTTAGGTGGACCTAGAAGTTTAAGTATGGTTGAAGGAGGCTTAATGGATAACTTATGCTTCAACCAATGAATGATTTAGGCCACATAATGAGATAAAGGACAAGATCTAGTACCATGAAATACACAAGTGGGACCCATTTCCTTGGGATATGGAAATGGCTCAAATGGGACCCACAAGGTGGAGTTAAGGGGTGCAAATGGTACCAAGGGGTATGTAAGAGATAGATCTAAGGATCTAAGATGAAATTAGAGATACCCACATATGGGATCTAGGAAATGACACAACTCCCAAGGAGTGCGAATTGCCTTAGGTGGACTAGTGCCTTGATAGATGGGCTAATGGAGTCAAAAGAGATGTGGAAATGTAGATCGAGACACCTAGGATGCAAATCAAGTGGGCTATTCAAGATGTGATGGTTGGATCTTAGTAGATCTAATATTTCACCATGTGACCCAAGTGGAGAACAATCCCCCAAAATGAGGAATGATACCCCTAAGGCAGAACTTCACAAAGTGAGATACTAGGTAGGGGTTTCAAGGTATGCTTGTTTCAAATCCAATGGGATCTCAACCACCCATATCCTAGAAGTGGACAAACTCAAACACCCAAGGAGTGCGACTTTGCCCAAGGAGGGTTAAAAGCATGGCAAGGTGTGTCAAATCAAGTCCAATGGCCACCAAATTATAGATCCAAGTAGTTTAGGCAAGTATCAATGTGGATCTTGAAAATCAAAGGCATCCAATGGCTAGATCTCCATAGATCTGAGATTGAAAATGCATCACCAAATTGACCCAAGTGGGGCACAACCCTCAAAATGAGGAATGGGGCCCACAAGCAAAAAATCAACAAGGTGAAGCACTAGGGGTAGGTTATCAAGTGAGGAGAGTGTGAATCAAGTGGGATCTCACCTACCCATGTGTTGGATCTAACCCAATTAGCTTCTCCCAAGGGGTGCGATTTGCCTCAAGAGGGCTATTTTGCCTTGAAAAGTGTGTCAAATGGAACCCAATCACCACCAAACTATAGATCCGAATTGCCATGGATACTATAGAGGTGGGTTTTCAATATCTTTTCAAAAGCAAGGCTAGATCCAAGTAGATCTGAGAAAAACAAAAATGAGGGTTTTGATTTTAATGCAATTTTGACCGATGCGATGGATAGCAAGCGAAATCAATACATACCTTGTAGATCTTACCTTAAAAGTTTGCGGCCTCTTAGCATATGGAGAATTCTTTCCTTAGTTACAATTCCAAGCTTGATCCAAGTGTCTTCAACCAATAGCATCCAAATTCTAGGAGGAAATATGTCTCATGAAAACTTGCAAATCAAACTACATCAAGTTAGATTTGATCTACAAATCCATAAGATCTAAGCATGTCATATCAAGAAAGCAATCAATGGACAAAGCACAATTGAAAAACTCCCTCTCTATGAAATCGATTTACCTATGGGGGATGTGCGCAACCCCTACAATCTTCCCACAAAGCAATTCGATGAGCTAGCTTGAGCAATTCGGCCTCCCTCTCTTGAAGTCGATTTCACCTGAAAAGCAAACAATGTCTAGAAGCAAGATATCCAAGAACATATGCAAGAGCAACCCAATCAAAGCCAAGAAGTAGATCTCCAAAATATTCTTTTCATTCCAAGTTTTCCAGAAAGGTGAGCTATACAATAGGGGGTCTCCTCCTTATATATGATAATAAAGACCAAAACCCTAGATCTCAAAAACACTTTACAACAAAATGAGTGGTTGAGATTAAAAGATCTCAATACATGGTCAATGGCTAAGATGAAAACATAACAATATAACACATGGATCACTCAAATAATGATGATGTCATAGCTAAAAGGTACTCATGGAGGGTGACGTCATCCACTAGAGGGAGTAAAAGTACAAAAGCCCACCTCATATGACTAGGACATGACATATGGAGCTCATGGTGGGGCTAGGAGGCATCAATCCTTGCTAGCTCATCCCCATGGCACAATAAAATAATATAATATGTCCAAGATAAATATAAATGATCAAATCTGTCCTCAAAATATGTGACAGACAAGTAGTAAAAGGCCTCCTGTGGCCTTCGTGGACCCACTGAAGTGATGAAAATTGGTTGGAAGATAGGGGGTTCACCCTGGAAGACCTCTGTGAAAACCAAATCCCAAAACCTTGCCTCAATTGCCCAAATCGAATTCCTCAGTGACCCTTTTATCCCATTTCTAGACTGCTTCCGTAACTGTGAAAGTGTTGAAATTGCCTCCTAGGGCACCTGCGCTGTCAAACTGAGCCCACCAGGCTCTCCAGAAGGGGGGATAAATGGTAATAACAAATGGCTGGACCACCCCCTCCTCATACAGCGCCCTAGGTGAACTGGCCTCTCATGGCCCCTGCTGCTCAGGCTCGGAAATCAACCCCAAATCTGGTCAACAAGTGTAAATCTGCATCTATCACTGTCAGAAGTGCCCAGAACTGAAAGATAAATGTCTCATTGGATCCAAAAGACTCAAATCTACTAAGAATGTGTACTCATACACCATGGGTTGCACTGATGGGCTAGCTATAAGGTCCACCATATATGGACAATGTATAATCTGATGATCTGAAGTAATAATAAAACCTGTTGAACTGCATCAATCATCATCTGAATCATATGTCCATCATATAGCATCATCATCAAGAGTATGTGGGACCATCAATCATCATCCATAAGCATACATGGCCCACATCATCACGGATCTCAAGAAATGACCATAGTCAAACTAGGTTTGACTAGGTCCATATACAACCAAGGACAAATCATATCAATAGACTAAGACATGTTCCTCTAATCATACTCACAACTTTACTTAAAGTATATCATCATTCAGTGGCATTAAACATATTTGTTCATTCCGTTGTTATTTGTATTCACTTGCACAATAGCTTAAATGACAAACTCACCCATTGGACACGGTCTAACTGCTAGCTAAGGATGAAGGCTAGGAACAAGGTTGGGCAAAGGGGGTGACTTGTTTAAACTCAACTAAAAAACACTTTGGACTGGGAGAAAGGGAAAGCTACAAACTCTGTGCTTGGAGAAAATAAACACGGGCAATGGCTGTGCCTCACAAATGGATAAGTTGTTTAGAGAGTGCTTATTCAACTTAGGCATCATGTTTACATCAAGCTGATCCAAGTTCATTAGGATCATTCAATTTCATTTCATGTCTTTTTTGGCCTACATAACCCTTCGGATCTCAGGTGTGCTGATAAGCACAACTAATCGCAGCTTGCATCCAGGGCATGTTTACATATACATATAAGGTCAGCAATTGTTTAGATATAGCATTTAAGAACCATTACGTTTTGAACCTTTCTTATACTCTTCGAGAAGTATTTTTAGCAGTTCATCGCTCTTGCCCTTTTTAGTTTCCATGGGCAAATCTATATAAGTTTCCATAAGTAGTAAATGAGCTTTTAGTTTTAGGCAACAACATTTCAAGTGACTAGGGGGAGTTCGAGCCAGTGCCAAACATTGAGACAACCAACCATAATGATTTAGACCTACAATCCAACTTACCAAAGGCAAGTTTTGTCACCAACTCAGAGCCGAGACACTAAACATACAGGGATGCAGTCCAAACAAAGAGGTAGAAAATGTGGAAGTTCTCAATATTAGAAAGTCAAGTAAGACAAGTCATGGGTTAAGGCCAAATAAGGAAGGTCATGGATGGATGGAGTCAAATGATGGTGAAGCCTAAGCTAGCAGACAAAATGGTGTCAAGGAAGACCATATCTATGTAAGGTAGTGGACACCAGTGAGTTTTGTCAAACAACCTAAATGTGCAAATAAAATGTTCATTTTATAAAGTTTGCCACATCATGAATTATATACCAAGCTAATGCTGTGAACATGACTAAAACAACAAGATAATAATCCATAGTCAATAATCAGGCATCCATAGGTCATACAACATCATCATAAGAATAATCATCATATACCATCTGAAACACTGCTGCAATACATCTCTAGGCACTGAATTGAAACTGTATGGAATAAAGGGTCACATCGGTCATCAAATTTGAACTCTCAAGGCTCAGCCTTGACACATGGTCTAACATAAGTCTGAATAATACACTGCTCTGATCATGAGTGATCTCAAAATATAAAGTCATCATAGCCAAAGCTCTGAAAAATCGAAGCTCTAGAATGTGCAGATATCTGCTAAACAAGAATAATAGCTTTGCTACTATGGTGTGATAACACCTGGCTCCAGCTGGGACAAGTGTTCTAAGGGAGAGAGCGCTTGAGAACCTCAGAATCTCTGGTCTCGAACTGCTCTGCATCAATCTTCAATCCAACACTGCACCATCCTTGCTTTCAGCTTTTATTTTGCACCTGTATCTGCGCTCACAAACAATAGAATACCTCATGCAGCATGTATGGGAAATATATAAAATAAAACTGAAAATGAAATCTATTCTAAAACAGAAACTGAAATGCATAAAAAAAAAATTTAAGCTAACATGGCATATAAGTTTTATTCATTATTCATTTTATTTTTACTGTGCAGGAGGACAAAGAAGACTTTTTCAGGAAAACACACTCAACTTAACTTCCACAGGAAGCCAAAAAGAAAAATCAAGTAAACTAACCACTCTTCAATGCATGCAGGAGATGAGACAAGCTTAGGAAGGAGCAAGGCTCAACTCAATCAACAACTCAACAAAGGACAAAATCAAGTAGACAACTAAAGAAGAAAAAAGGCAATACTCAACACACAAAAAAAAGAAAAAGCACACAAATCCTACTGCTCAAGTGAGCTTATTCGGTCCTACCTACTCTATACTCTACTCTAAGCAGTTAGCACAAATGTTAGGTAAAATCATAGATCTAGTGCAACCATTCATCAAACAGATTAGTGATTCTTCTTTGATTTTTGTTGATAAAACAAGTCAAGATTGGATTAAAGATTAATGAAATTGAGAGCACAATCTTCCTAACTTGTTCAGAAATTGAAGAAGGATTTGAATGGTGCAAAATGACATCATGCCAAGGAGAGGACTAACTAATGCAAACATCCTCCATCCAGAAACTGATAGGATCATAAAATTTATGCAAGTGATTGTTTAAAATGGATGGAGGAAAATTATAAGGCATATGATTCAAATTCCTTTTACACAAACTGATTTCCTTATTCACTTCTCATAAATATTCAATTTGACTCTCCTTGGGACTGATGATCAAATAAAAACCTAGTGGGGACAAATTAAAGCTTAGAAGACAAAAAATCAAAATGAAACCCACTTGATGCTCAAAAATGGAGAAAAGATGAAATTGATCTTTAAACACCTTTTCTAGCCACCAAGAATGATTGATAATTTGACAACAAGCATTATGGTTCCAAAGTGATTGAAAAGGGAAATGAAGTGTTTTTTCTCGAAATATGTAATTATGCTTATACTTCCTATTGAAAATTTCCAAGGCAAAAGATTGACTAGAGCACCAACCCAAAGATGATTGAAAGAGTTGGGAAGGGAGGGTGGATTGCAAATATGAAAATTCTCCCGAATGGATAAACAAGTTTGACCTTGGACTTTGACAAAAGAAAGCACTCTTTACTCTAGGAATGATTTCAAGCTTTTGATCAAGTTTAATATTTACAATCTGAGGACAAGATTCTAATTCTAATAAATGGATGAAGCTATCTTGACTAAGGATGGAAAAATTTTAAGACTCATTATAAGAAGTGGAACAAATATTAGAGCATCTAGTGTGATTCACTAATTCATCCTCATCTTGAGATTGACCTTCTATTGATTCATCATTAAATTCATATGAGGATAAATGATCATTTTTATTTAAATTGTCAGGGAGAAAATTAACAAGTTCATTTAAAACATCCTGATTATTTGCACAATGATCATGTGAAACCACCACTAATGAATCTTGGTCAATGTCCCCACTTTCTTCTTCTTCAATAAGGTGATAAGGAATTGAATGATCAATAAAGCTAGAATGAATAATGAGTTCCTTCGAAGGAGGAATTTCAATAGACTTGTTGACTAAAGGCTCTGTTATCACATATATAGTAGCCGGGCTACCATACATTTTTTTGTCAGATTCCAGTACACTATTCAGCCGGTTCCCTTACATTGAGATGCTGAGATGAGCATCTACTATGGATCACTATCAGATTTTGGACAGCATATATATTCCCCATGCTATGACTGAGTCTCAGAACACTCAGAGAGAGGACCGATGTAGCTATTATACCATTTGTACAGAACAGTCAGTAGTGCCCAGAGTTACAGCAGTAGTTTCAGAGGACAGATGATGGTTCAGATTGATGAGCATTCAGGTATATGACTCAACAGGTATATTATGGTGTTGTGGTTATATTGCTTTTATTTCCACTTTCTTAGCATGTCTTAGCACTTAGTATCATGATCTGGCGATCATATAGATATGTGGACCTGGTTATACTATATATATCATACTTGTCCCTACTCAGACTTGGAAGTTCTTGGCCTATACTCATTGGTTTTACCCTCCCTAGGGAGAATAGAGGTGATCATTCCCGCCATACTTTGGCATGCTAGTGTTGGTTTCATTACTCACTATCTTCATCCATCCATGACTTACCCAGTTTGATTCATTACTTTGACTTACTACTTGACTAGTGGCATGGAGGACTTTCCCCCACTGTAGCCTCTATATTGGATAAGCTTCCCTGTTTATTGTGTCTCGGCTCTGAGTTGGTGACAAATATTACCAATGGTGAGTTGGATTTCCTTGTGAATTTCCCCTAGTCACTAAAGATGTTGTTGGCTAAACCTGAAGCTCTTAGTGCTGCCATGAATACAAAAGTTGGAAATGAAATGTTATATCTTGTATGAAATGCCCATTCATGCAATGTGTTTCTAAACACACATGAATGAAAGGCAAGCCAAATGAAAGTGGCTATGAAATATCAAATGTTATATCTTTTTGAAATGTAAAATACCTAGGTAAACAAGCTGTTTGTGACACACCTACAAGTGCTCAGGTAAACAAGTGCCTTAAAAACACACCTGCAGCAAAAAGCCTAAATAAATGTAAATCTATGCAATGTGTTTTTAAACACACATAGACCAAAGGCAATGGAAACTATAGGCCCAAAAAGCAATAGAACTCAAAATGCTATATCAAAAATATTGCTGGC
The DNA here is from genome assembly GCA_027924585.1 of Larix kaempferi. NCBI lineage: Eukaryota > Viridiplantae > Streptophyta > Pinopsida > Pinales > Pinaceae > Larix > Larix kaempferi. Next base: position 1,745,713 of record BSBM01000446.1, on the reverse strand, counting down.
ATCATTTGTATTATGGATTGTGCGCATCTGTGTAAGGTGAATAAACACTCTTTAAACAACTTATCCATTTGTGAGACACCGTCATTCCCTGTGTTGTTGCTTGTCCATTATATGCTATGGTGTGTATTCCCTTTTCCATTTCCAAAGTGTCACAGTGTTAAGTCAGTAAGTCATCCCTTGACCTAACCATGTCATTCTTAGCCTTCACCCTTCACTAGCAAATTGATCACAACTATGAAGTGAGTATGACCTTGAAAGTCTTGTCTGAGTAATTAATAATAATTAATGACATATTATATTTGGTTTTAGATCGCCAGTAATGATTACGTCTTGTTATAATTGCTATGTGAATGGATTGTAAAGCATGTGTTAACCTTTGACACCTTACACCAGCTTGATGATAGTTTGAGTCATATTTTGGTCATGTTGACTTGGTCAAACCTCAGTTTGACCAAAAGTCAACCACAGGACATGAGGTGGCAGACCTCAGATGTTACAGATAGATGATATATGGTCTGGTACAGTTCACCATGGTGGGCTTATGCAATGGTTTCGGGCTTATGATGATGATTTGTGCTTTTTAGCACTTTTACAGATTATTATTATTTGATCTGCCAGATATGATGAGTATTTATTTTGGACCATGCATAGGTTTATATGGTGTATGAGTACACATCTTAGATGGATTTGGATCTTCTGAGTCCAATGAGACAGTCTGTTTTCAATTCCGAGCAGTTACAGTGATGATTGAGCCTCAGTTGGCTATCCTAGTGCAGTTTTGGTTTGTCGAAGGCCCTGTCAGAGCAGTGATGAGATTTACTTGGTTCACCTAGGGCACTGTGCATGGAGGGGGTGGTCCAGCCACTTGTTATTACCATATTACCCCCTTCCCAGACTCATTGGTGAGCTCACCTTGACAGCGCAGGCACTCCAAGAGGCAGTTTGGGTAGTTTCACGTTTCTCGAGGCAGTTCATAAATGGTAGAAATGGCTACAGAGGAATTCGATTTGGGCTACTAAGGCAATGTTATGGCATGGGATGACCAGTGATGATGAGTGGGATGTCTTCCACACCTTCTCCAGCAGTTTTAGCTTCATCGGGACCCACATCCATCACTTATGGCACTTTTTGATGATTTTTGGAGCCTCCTAAGGCTCATGATTTGTCCATAGAGGCACGATTTGGTACTTTGATGATTAGTTTATTGATATTGTGCTATGGGGATTGACCAAGGGTGTCTAAAATTACCCCTTGGACCCACCATAAGCTAGATCTATTATTTTATCATCATGATTTGGTGGGATCCCCTCTTCTAGGGTGAGTTTGTCCACTTATTGTATTATTTTATTAGTGATCCATGTATTGTATTGTTGAGCTCATCTCAACCATTGATTAGATCTTTTGATCTTTTAATCTTAGCCACTCATTCAAAAAGTGGTTAGATTGTGGACTCTCTCCCTCCTATTTAAAGGAGAGAGCTTCTCATTGTAAAGGGGACTTTTGGCTCTGGATTATTGGAATAGAAAAATACTATTGCATCTATCTGTTGTGTTGTGGTGAATGCTTTTGGAGTTCGTTCGTTGATTCTTCCTTTGCACTAGGTTCTTAGATATTTTGTCTTGCTATATTTTTGTACCACGTTTTTGCATCTACAGGTGGAGGCCGATTTGGTTTGAGGAGGACGTATTGGTAGGGGAGGACCCTCCCTACTTCTTCTTTGGATCTCTTCGTTGGTAACAGGGAGTATTACTGTCCCAAGACCTTCTATTTAATGTTATCATTGCATTTTACTTGTATTTCCTCCATTGTTGCTCAACTGATTGAAATCATTTTCCTTGGTTGACAGGAAGAGATGGTCGCACTTGTGGGCTAGGGCATCATTTTGGCAAGCAAACTCAACAAATTCTCATTTGATCTCTGCGGAAGTCTTCCTCAACAACAAGGCATCTCATTCCAACACTCAAGTATGATCTCAAGGTAATTTATTTCTCCATGATCTATCCATTTGTCTAAATGCTTCAAACCCTTACTATTTCAAAACCCTCATTTTACAATTTTTCAGATCTAGCTTGATCTACTTGGCTTTTGGGTATAAAATTTAAAACCACCTCTACAGTATCCACGGCAATTTGGATATGTAGTTTGGTGAGGATTGGCCATCATTTGACTCGCTTTCCAAGGCAAAAAAGCCTCTCCAAGGGAGGTCACACTTCTTGGGAGAGGTGAGTTTGCAGGGATCTAGCACATGATAGGTGAGATTCCACTTGATCTATAATCTACACATCCAATAACCTACCCCTAGTGTGTCACTTCAGTGATTTCTGTCTTGTGGGCCCCATTCCTCATTTTGAGGGTTGTGCCCCACTTGGGTCACTTTGAGGCATACTTCAATCTCAGATCTACTGAGATCCAGCCATTGGATTGTCTTGATCTTTTAGATCCACCTACTTTAATACCTCAACATTCCAGATCTGTAATTTGGTGGACATCTGACTCCATTTGGCCCATTTCCCAAGGCACTGATCTTTCTCCAAGCCCATTCGACTTTCTTGAATTGTTGGGTTAGCTTGTGGTTTGATCCTTGTTTGGGTTGCTTGAACCCCTTGACATTGTCATATCACTCAATCAAGCTCATCTTTGGTGCTGGTTAACCCCAATTCAGTCATTAACTACCCTACATTGGACACAGTTCCCAAGGCAGTGGATTCTCTCATAATTGACTAGTACCCTAATCCTGGATCTTATTTCAAACATCATAAGTCACTCTTCCATCCATAATGGACCAAAGCTACACTGTTTAAACCCCTTGATCCAAACTATTATTCATCTTGTGACTTCTTCCATAGATCTAGGGTTCACCATACACCTTACGCATTTCAACTATATTTGACTTGATTTGGTGTTTTGGTTTGATCTCTCCTGTCGGGAGTAGATCTGGGTCTCCCCCTTTGTTGTCTTGGGCTAGATAACATAAAGTGAAGATTGCCTTGATTGGCGTGACAACCATCCATTGGGAGTCGAGGCCATCTTGGTTGCACCTCTTTGGTTGCCCTTCCCTTCTGCCATCCATCTTGGATTCATCTCTAGGGGCACCTACAAGTTTGGTGATAACAGGCTCATCCTCAGAAATTTCCTCAAGATTAGGACTAGGGCTACCTAAAAAGAAATTTGAAAACTCATGATTTATACAATGATTATGGATTTGACTTTCAATTGACTCAAAAGTGGAAGACTTATCCTCAAAAGAAATTGGGCAGGAGGGGTAATCTCCGGATTTTGACAATTCACTTGATATTTGATTATCAACAGATTCAACAATAGGATCGGATATGGGAAGGTTTTGATCTTGGATTTGATTTGAAGAATATATATCATCGAATTCACTTCCCCAATCTTCTAAGAATTTATTTTCGAACATGTCATATTCGGAAATGCTAATGGCCTTCAAATTCAAAAACCAGATCTCAGCTCTTTCTTTGAAAGATGAAGCCAATAGTTTCATACACACATCCTCATGGGTTATGGATAACTCTTTAATAATTTCCCTAAAAAGTTCAAGGTGTCTTTTAGTAGATACTTCATGACTTCCATCAAATTTAGACAACCTTTCACGGGCTTGATGAGGGATTTGATGAGGATAACCAACAATTTTCAAGAAGTCAAAAACTTTCAAACGACCAAAAGTCCTAGGCCGCTTAGAAGCAGCCATGGATGGCAAATTTTTTTATTTTTATTTTATTTTTATTTATTCTTAAATCAAGAACCTAAATACAAAAAGATGCACCCCATGGGCTCTAGGTAATGATAGGATCGATCACCAGTGGAGTCGCTTATGTGGAGTTGCTAGGTAGACTTTAAAACTCTTCTACCAAGATGTATGTTGTTAAAATGTAGGGAGAGAGTGAGACAAATAGATGGATATGCTTTTAATTAAGGATTGAAATGATAACCATCTAGATTAATCCGGATGCGATAAGATATGAGTTATGCATGGATAATCGCAGACACCTAAGGTAAGCCTCTACCTTCCCCAACAATAGTGCCAAAAATGTCATCACACAACTTGTAGTTGTCCCTAATGGTATTCTATCTGGGATGGTAGAGGAGATGGACAACTAAAGAGATGACCCAAGAGATGCCACGGTTCCCAATGCAAGCTGGGCGTCACGTCAACCGAGGCACTCTTCACTTTAGATTGAGATGAATCAAGACCAAGGGGGAGACCCTAAAACCAATCAAAGATGATTGGACCCAAACAAAGGTTCCTAGGGATATGTGAAAGACAAGTTACGGAAACCAATGCAAGGTTAGGTGGATTTAGAAGTTTAAGTATGGTTGAAGGAGGCTTAATGGATAACTTATGCTTCAACCAATGAATGATTTAGGCCACATAATGAGATAAAGGACAAGATCTAGTACCATGAAATACACAAGTGGGACCCACTTCCTTGGGATATGGAAATGGCTCAAATGGGACCCACAAGGTGGAGTTAAGGGGTGCAAATGGTACCAAGAGGTATGTAAGAGATAGATCTAAGGATCTAAGATGAAATTAGAGATACCCACATATGGGATCTAGGAAATGACACAATTCCCAAGGAGTGCGAATTGTCCTAGGTGGACTAGTGCCTTGATAGATGGGCTAATGGAGTCAAAAGAGATGTGGAAATGTAGATCGGGACACCTAGGATGCAAATCAAGTGGGCTATTCAAGATGTGATGGTTGGATCTTAGTAGATCTAATATTTCACCATGTGACCCAAGTGGATAACAATCCCCCAAAATGAGGAATGATACCCCCAAGGCAGAACTTCACAAAGTGAGATACTAGGTAGGGGTTTCAAGGTATGCTTGTTTCAAATCCAATGGGATCTCAACCACCCATGTCCTAGAAGTGGACAAACTCAAATACCCAAGGAGTGCGACTTTGCCCAAGGAGGGTTAAAAGCATGGCAAGGTGTGTCAAATCAAGTCCAATGGCCACCAAATTATAGATCCAAGTAGTTTAGGCAAGTATCAATGTGGATCCTGAAAATCAAGCGCATCCAATGGCTAGATCTCCATAGATCTGAGATTGAAAATGCATCACCAAATTGACCCAAGTGGGGCACAACCCTCAATATGAGGAATGGGGCCCACAAGGCAAAAATCAACAAGGTGAAGCACTAGAAGTAGGTTATCAAGTGAGGAGAGTGTGAATCAAGTGGGATCTCACCTACCCATGTGTTGGATCTAACCCAATTAGCTTTTCCCAAGGGGTGCGATTTGCCTCAAGAGGGCTATTTTGCCTTGAAAAGTGTGTCAAATGGAACCCAATCACCACCAAACTATAGATCCGAATTGCCATGGATACTATAGAGGTGGGTTTTCAATATCTTTTCAAAAGCAAGGCTAGATCCAAGTAGATCTGAGAAAAACAAAAATGAGCGTTTTGATTTTAATGCAATTTTGACCAATGGGATGGATAGCTAGCGAAATCAATACATACCTTGTAGATCTTACCTCAAAAGCTTGTGGCCTCTTAGCATATGGAGAATTCTTGCCCTAGTTACAATTCCAAGCTTGATCCAAGTGTCTTTAATCAATAGCATCCAAATTCTAGGAGGAAATATGTCTCATGAAAACCTGCAAATCAAACTACATCAAGTTGGATTTGATCTACAAATCCATAAGATCTTAGCATGTCATATCAAGAAAGCAATCAATGGACAAAGCACAATTGAAAAACTCCCTCTCTATGAAGTTGATTTGCCCATGGGGGATGTGAGCAACCCTTACGATCTTCCCACAAAGCAATTCGATGAGCTAGCTTGAGCAATTCGGCCTCCCTCTCTTGAAGTCGTTTCACCTGAAAAGCAAACAATGTCTAGAAGCAAGATATCCAAGAACATATGCAAGAGCAACCCAATCAAAGCCAAGAAGTAGATCTCCTAAATATTCTTTTCATTCCAAGTTTTCTAGAGACCAAAGGTGAGCTATACAATAGGGGGTCTCCTCCTTATATATGATAATAAAGACCAAAACCCTAGATCTCAAAACCACTTTACAATAAAATGAGTGGTTGAGATTAAAAGATCTCAATACATGATCAATGGCTAAGATGAAAACATAACAATATAACACATGGATCACTCAAATAATGATGATGTCATAGCTAAAAGGTACTCATGGAGGGTGACGTCATCCACTAGAGGGAGTAAAAGTACAAAATCCCACCTCATATGACTAGGACATGACACATGGAGCTCATGGTCGGGCTAGGAGGCATCAATCCTTGCTAGCTCATCCCCATGCCACAATAAAATAAATTAAATTGTCCAAGATAAATATAAATGATCAAATCTGTCCTCAAAATCTGTGACAGACAAGCAGTAAAAAGGCCTCCTGTGGCCTCTATGGACCCACCCAAGTGATGAAAACTGGTTGGAAGATAGGGGGCTCACCCTAGAAGACCTCTGTGAAAACCAATGCCAAAACCTTGCCTCAATTGCCCAAATCGAATTCATCAGTGACCGTTTTATCCCATTTCTGGACTGCCTCGGTAACTGTGAAAGTGCTGAAATTGCCTCCTAGGGCACCTGCGCTGTCAAATTGATCCCACCAGGCTCTCCAAAAGGGGGGATAAATGGTAATAACAAGTGGTTGGACCACCCCCTCCTCATACAGTGCCCTAGGTGAATTGGCCTCTCATGGCCCCTGTTGCTCACGCTGGGAAATCAACCCCAAATCTGGTCAACAAGTGTAAATCTGCATCTATCACTGTCAGAAGTGCCCAGAACTGAAAGATAAATGTCTCATTGGATCCAGAAGACTCAAATCTACTAAGAATGTGTACTCATACACCATGGGTTGCCCTGATGGGCTAGCTGTAGGGTCCACCATATATGGACAGTGTATAATCTAATGATCTGAAGTAATAATAAAACCTGCTGAACTGCATCAATCATCATCTGAATCATATGTCCATCATATAGCATCATCATCAAGAGTATGTGGGACCTGTTATCACATATATAGTAGCCGGGCTACCATACATTATTTTTATAGATTCCAGAGCACTCTTCAGCCAGTTCCTTTACTTTGAGATGATGAGATGAGGAGCTATCTATAGATCACTATCAGATTTTGGACAGCATATGTAGTCCCCATGCCATGACTGAGTCTCAGGACACTCAGAGAGATGACTGATGTAGCCATTATACCATTTATGCAGAGCAGTCAGTAGTGCCCAGAGTTACAGTAGCAATTTCAGTGGACAGATGATGGTACAGGTTGATGACCATTCAGGTATATGACTCAGCAGGTATATCATTGTGTTATGGTTATATTGCTTTTATACTTATTCTTATAGCATGTCTTAGCACTTAGTGTCATGATTTGGCGATCATATAGATATGTGGACCTGGTTGATCTTATTATATATATTATATTGTCCCTACTCAGACTTAGAAGTTCACTATTCATACTCATTGGTTTTACCCTCCTTAGGGACAATAGAGGTGATCATTCCACCATACCTTGGCTTGCTAGTGTCGGCTCCATTATTCATTGTCTTCATCCATCCATTACCTACCTTTTAGTTTATCACCCTGACTTACTACTTGACTAGTGGCATGGAGGACCTTTCCCCACTGTAGCCTCTGTATTGGATGAGCTTCCCTGTTTATTGTGTCTCGGCTCGGAGTTGGTGACAAAACTTACCTATGGTGAGTTGGAGTTCCTTGTGAATTCCCCCTAGTCACTAAAGTTGTGTTGGCTAAACCTGAAACTTTTGGTGCTACCATGAATACAAAATCTGAAAAGTGAAATGCTATATCTTGTATGAAAAGCCCATTCATGCAATGTGTTTCTAAACACACATGAATGAAAGGCATGCCAAATGAAAATGGCCATGAAAATAAAATGTTATATCTTTTGAAAAAAATAAATACCTAGGTAAACAAGCTGTCCATGACACACCTAGAAGTGCTCAGGTAAACAAGTGCCTTAAAAACACACCTGCAGCAGAAAGCCTAAAATAAATGTAAATCTATGCAATGTGTTTATAAACACACATAGACCAAGGCTATGGAAACTTCAGGCCCAAAAAGCAATAGAACTTAAATGCTATATCAAAACAATTGCTGGCCGTATTTGTATTATGGATTGTGCGCATCTGTTAAAGGTGAATAAACCCTCTTTTGAACAACTCATCCATTTGTGAGACACCGCCATTCCCTGTGTTGTTGCTCATTCAGTATATACTATGGTGTGTATTCCCTTTCCCTTCGCCAAAGTGTCACAAAGTTAAGTCAATCAAGTCATCCCTTAGCCTAGCCAATATTTTAGCCTTCACCCTTCACTAGCAAATTGATCACAGCTATGAAGTGAGTATGATCCTGAAAGTCTTACCTGAGTAATAATAATAATGACATTATATATTTGGACTTAGATCGCCAGTAGAGATTACTTTGTGTTATAATTGTTATTTGAATAAGTCGTAGAGCATGCATTAACCTTGGACACTTTGCAGCAGCTTCTGATGATGGTTTGAGTTATATTTGGTCATGTTGACTTGGTTAGACCAAGGTCAACCATAGGACATGAGATGGTTGGACCTTATGATGATATGGATAGATGATATATGGTCTATGTACACATACATGATGATTCTATGCAGCAGCTATAGGGTTATGATGATGATTCTTGGTTTACAGCAGTATTTGATCATTTACAGATTATTATTATTGGCCTTGTTTCGGTATATTGGATATATATTTTGATCATGCAGAAACTCATATGGTGTATGAGTACACATCTTGGATGGATTTGGACCTTCTGAGTCCAATGAGACAGTTTGTTTTCAGTTCCGGGCACTTACAGTGATGATTGAGCCTCAGTAGGCTATCCCAGTGCAGTTTTGGTCTGTCGGAGGCCCTGTCAGAGCAGATGTGATTTTTATCCGGTTGACCTAGGGCGCTGTACTTGGAGGGGGTGGTCCAGCCACTTGTTTTTACCATATTACCCCCCTCTCGGACACACTGGTGCCCTCATCTTGACAGCGCAAGAACTCTAGGAGGCAGTTTGGGGCAGTTTCATGCTTCCCGAGGCATTTCAGGATTGGTAGAAATGGCTATTGAGGAAATCGATTTGGGCTACTGAGGCAATGTTATGGCATGGGATGAGTAGTGATGATAGATTGGGGTCCTCCACACCTTCTCCAGCAGTTTCAGCTTCATCGGGGCCCGCATCCATCACTTATGGCATTTTTTGAGGATTTCTGAGGTCTTTTTGAGGCCCACGATTTGACCATGGAGGCACGATTTGGTACATTGAGGATTATTTTATGATTATTGTGCTATGGGGATTGACCAAGGAGGGATAAAATTACCCCTTGGACCCACCATAAGCCCCTTATTATATTTTGTCATCATGATTTGGTGGGATTCCCCTCTTCTAGGGCGATTTTGTCCACTCATATAATATTTTATTAGTGATCCATGTATTTTATTGTTGAGCTCATCTCAACCATTGATTAGACATTTGTATCTTTTAATCTTAGCCACTCATTCAAAAAGTGGTTAGGGTTTTGGTGCTTCTCCTTCCTATTTAAAGGAGAGAGCCTCTCATTGTAAAATCATCTAGAGATTTTTGGCTCTTGGCTCTTGGAATAAAATTTCTATCGTTTGGAATACATGCTTGGATTGGAGTGGATGTTGGTTGTTTCGATTGTAAATGCTTTTGTCCATTGCACTGGAGGATCTATTGTAGCTATTTTGCATATTTGCCATATCTTATTTACAGGTTAAGAGGACGATTTTGGACAAGGGCGAATTGGTGGGGAGGCTTGCCCTTCAAGCTTGGAAGAAGTCGTTTTGGTTTTGACAGGGAGTAGTTTTGCCTTTGTGTCAACTATTCCATGTTTCTCTCTCTCTCTTGCTTGTATCTACCTTCAACATGTTAAACTGATTGATGCTTTGCTCCTTGGTTTTGACAGGTTAGAGGGAATCACATGTGGCTTGGGAAAATCGATTTGTTCAAGAAGGCTTCAACCATTCTCCATTTGATCTTTGGCAAAGTAATCCTCGTCTCAACTAGCATTCATCTCTTCATCCAGGTATGTTCCAAGAGGTATGATCTTCTTCTTCCTTAAATCATCCATAATTTCTAGATCACAAAAACCCTAATTGATTAAAACCCTTGTTTTTGGTTTTTCTTAGATCTACTTAGATCTAGCCTTGCTTTTGAGAAGATTTTGAAAACCCACCTCTATAGCATCCACCCCTAGTTGGATCTATAGTTTGGCGGTGATTGGCCTAGTATTGACACACTTTTCAAGGCAAAAAGCCCTCTTTGACCCAAATCGCACTTCCTAGTGAGAGGCTTGTTTGGTTAGATCTAGCACATGGGTAGGTGAGATCCCACTTGATTTGCAATCTAGACACTTGATAACCTACCCCCAGATTCTTACTTTGGTGAATTCTACCTTGTGGACATCTTTCCATGTTTTAAGGGGTTAAAACCCCCTTTTGAATTTATTGGCACCTCAAAACTCAGATCTACTAAGATCTAGCCCTTGGATTAACTTGATTTTTGGGACTGTTATCACACCATAGTAGCAGGGCTACTATTCTTGTACAGCAGATATCTGCACATTCTAGAGCTTCCTTTATTCCAGAGCATGGCTATATATATTTTGGATCACTCATGATCAGAGCAGTACACTATTCAGCCAGTTCCTTTACATTTGAGATGCTGAGATGAGCATCTATATTGGATCACTATCAGATTGTGGACAACAGTTGTATTCCCCATGCCATGATTGAGTTTCAGGACACTCAGAGAGATGACCGATGTAGCCATTATACCATTGGTACAGAGCAGACAGTAGTGCCCAGAGTTACAGCAGCAGTCTCAGAGGACAGATGATGGTACAGGTTGATGAGCTTTCAGGTATATGACTCAGCAGGTATATCGTGGTGTTATGGTTAGATTGCTTTTATACTTATTCTTATAGCATGTCTTAGCACTTAGTGTCATGATCTGGCGATCATATAGATATATGGACTTGGTTGATCTATTATATATATTATATTGTCCCTACTCAGACTTAGAAGTTCACTATTCATACTCATTGGTACATACCCTCCTTAGGGAGAATAGAGGTGATCATTACACCATACTTTGGCTTGCTAGTGTTGGCTCCATCATTTCATTGTCTTCATCCATCCATGGCCTACCTTTTAGATTATCACCCGGACTTACTACTTGACTAGTGGCATGGAGGACTTTTCCCCACTGTAGCCTCTGTATTGGATGAGCTTCCCTGTTTATTGTGTCTCGGCTCTGAGTTGGTGACAAAACTTACCTATGGTGAGTTGGAGTTCCTTGAGAATTCCCCCTAGTCACTAAAGTTGTGTTGGCTAAACCTGAAACTTTTAGTGCTGCCATGAATACAAAATTTGGAAAAATGAAATGCAATATCTTGTATGAAAATCCCATTCATGCAATGTGTTTCTAAACACACATGAATGAGAGGCATGCCAAATGAACATGGCAATGAAAATAAAATGTTATATATTTTGGAAAATAAATACCTAGGTAAACAAGCTGTCCATGACACACCTAGAAGTGCTCAGGTAAACAAGTGCCTTAAAAACACACCTGCAGCAGAAAGCCTAAAAAAAAAATGTAAATCTATGCAATGTGTTTGTAAACACACATAGATCAAGGCTATGGAAACTTCAGGCCCAAAAGCAATAGAACTTAAATGCTATATCTAAACAATTGCTGGCCTTATTTGTATTATGGATTGTGCGCATCTGTGAAGGTGAATAAACCCTCTTTAAACAACTCATCCATTTGTGAGACACCGCCATTCCCTGTGTTATTGCTCATTCAGTATATACTATGGTGTATTCCCTTTCCCTTGCCAAAGTGTCACAAAGTCGAGACAGTTAAAGTCATCCCTTAGCCTAGCCAGTTAATTTAAGCCTTCACCCTTCACTAGCAAATTGATCACAACTATGAAATGAGTATGATCCTGAAAGTCTAGTCTGAGTAATAGTAATAATTAACGACACTATATATTTGGATTTAGATCGCCAGTCATGATTACTCTGTGTTATAATTGTTATTTGAATAAGTTGTAGAGCATATATTAACCTTGACACTTTGCAGCAGCTATTGATGATGATCTGAGTTATATTTGGTCTTGGTTAGACCTAGTTTGACCATGGAGGACCATGGGACATGAGATGTTGGACCTTATGATGATATGGATAGATGATATATGGTCTATGTATACATACATGATGACTCTATGCAGCAGCTACAGGGTTATGATGATGATTCTGGGGTTACAGCAGTGTTTGTATATGTACAGCGCATTATTATTGGCCTTGATCCGGTATATTGGATATTTATTTTGATCATGCAGAGATTCATATGGTGTATGAGTACACATCTTGGATGGATTTGGACCTTCTGAGTCCAATGGGACAGTTTGTTTTCAGTTCCGGGCACTTACAGTGATGATTTAGCCTCAGTAGGCTGTCCTAGTGCAGTTTTTGGTCTGTCGGAGGCCCTGTCGGAGCAGATGTGATTTTTATCCGGTTGACCTAGGGCGCTGATGATGGAGGGGGTGGTCCAGCCACTTGTTTTTACCATATTAACCCCCCTCCCGGACACATTGGTGCCCTCACCTTGACAGCGCCAGCACTCCAGGAGGCTGTTTGGGGCAGTTTCACGCTTCCCGAGGCATTTCACGATTGGTAGAAATGGCTATTGAGGAAATCGATTTGGGCTACTGAGGCAAAGTTATGGCATGGGATGATCAGTGATGATAGATCGGGACCTTCCACACCTTCTCCAGCAGTTTCAGCTTCATCGGGGCCCGCATCCATCACTTATGGCACTTTCTGTGGATTTTTGAGGTCTTTTGAGGACCACGACTTCACTATGGAGGCACGATTTGGTACTTTCATGATTATTTATTGATTATTGTGCTATGGGGATTGACCAAGGAGGGATAAAATTACCCCTTGGACCCACCATAAGCCTCTTATGATATTTTGTCATCATGACTTGGTGGGATTCCCCTCTTATAGGGCGATTTTGTCCACTTATATTATATTTTATTAGTGATCCATGTATTTCATTGTTGAGCTCATCTCAACCATTGATTAGACATTTGTATCTTTTAATCTTAGCCACTCATTCAAAAAGTGGTTAGGGTTTTGGTGCCTCTCCTTCCTATTTAAAGGAGAGAGCCTCTCGTTGTAAAGGCACCTTTGGAGCTCTGGAATATTGGAATAGAAGATTTTTTGTGGAGCACATTTCTCTTGCATTGTGGATTCTCTTGCATATTGAATATACAGTATCTCTTCTATGTATCATTGTGGATTTTGGTGCTTTTGCTAACCTTTTGACAGGAAAGTCGAATTGGAGAGAGGAGGGCGACTTCATGAGGGTTATTGTTGGAGGGATCCACATATTCTCTCTTGGGTTGATCTTGTGACAGGGAGTATCATTATTGTATCTTCGTGACATAGTTGATGCTTTCTATTACATCTTTCTACCATTTTCATAATCATCTTGCTTGACTTGTTTCTTTGATCTTGTCTTGTAGGAGGAGGACGATTTGGCTATCTTGGAGAAGGGCGATTTGGTTGGAGCACTTGGATCTCACTCTTGAATATACACATAGGAGAATGCTATCAACTTGCAAGGTGGCCATAAGCAATTGAGGTAAGATCTACAAGGTATGTGCCTCTTTCATCCATTCTATCTTCATTGGTCATAAAACCCTAATTAAATCAAAACCCAAATAATGGTATTTCTTAGATCTACTTAGATCTAGCCTTGCAATTGAAAAGATATTAAAAACCCACCTCTATAGGATCCACCCCTAGTTGGATCTATAGTTTGGTGGTGATTGGCTAAAAATTGACACACTTTTCAATGCAAAAAGCCTTCTTGAACCTAAATCGATTTTCCTAAGAGAAGCTTGTTGGGTTAGATCTAGCACATGGGTAGGTGAGATCCCAGTTGATTTGACATCTAGACATTTGATAACCTATACCCATATCTTTACTTTGGTGAAAACTACCTTGTGGACATCTCTCCATGTTTTAAGGGGTTGAAACCCCCTTTTGACCTTCTTGGCATCTTAAAACTTAGATCTACTAAGATCTAGCCATTGGATTCACTTGAAACTTTGAAGGAACATAGATCGGGGGTACTAACATCCCGGATCTACATTTTGGTGGCCATTGGACTTGATTTGGTCCACCAAAACCCTTTTTTGGACCCTCCTTGAGCAAATTGCACACCCTTGATTTTTTGAGTTGGTCCACTTCTAGGAAGTGGGTGTTTGAGTTATTCGTGGATTTGGAATGCCCATGCCTTGAAACCTAGGTCTATACTGTCCTTTTGTCAAGATCCGCCTTGGGGATTGCATTCCTTGTTTCAAGGGATTGTGGTCCACTTAGGGTCCTCACTTAAAAAACCTAGATCTAGTAAGATCCAACCATTAGATTTCACTCAACCCACTTGACTTGGCTTCTAGGTGTCCCGATCTACAATTTGACACACTTTTTGACCCCATTAGCCCACTTAACAAGGCACTAGTCCATCACCAAGCAAGTCGCACTCCTTGGGATTGGTGTCAAATCCTAGATCTAGCACATGGGTATCCTTGAAATCAACTTCAACTCATAGATCTAGCCTACATATAACCTATAGTACCTACCTCACATCTAACTTCACCTTGTGGGCCTACCTAGAATCACTTCACACTTCCCAAGAAAACTAGACCCACTTGTGTAAACACATGGTATTATACTTTTTCATCATACCCCATCATGTGGCCTAGACCATACATAGGTTGAAACGTTAATAATCTCTTACACTTCCCTCAACCATACCTTAAACCTTAGGTCCACTTAGCCTTGCATTGGTTTCCGTAACTCACTACTTACCTACACTTAGAAACCTTTGTTTGGGTCCAATCAACTGTGATTGGGGTATAGGGTCTCCCCCTTGGTCTAGTTATACCTTGACCTAAAGCGAAGAGTGCCTCGGTTGACGTGACTCCCACCTGCATTGGGAACCGTGGCATCTCTTGGGTCACCCCTTTAGTTGCCTGACTCCTCTACCGTCCCGGATGGGATACCACTAGGGGCAACTACAAGTTGTGTGATAACAGGGACATACATAGATCGGGGTACTAGCTACTTGGATCTATAGTTTGGTGGCCATTGGATTTGATTTGGTCCACCAAACCCACCTTTTAACCCTCCTTGAACAAAGTCGCACTACCTGGGGAAGGTGAGTTTGTCCACTTTGAGGAAGTGGGTGTTTGGGATTTTTGGAGATTTCGAACGGCCATACCTTGAAACCTAGGTCTAGACTATCTTTTTGTGACGATCTGCCTTGGGGGTAGCATTCCTTGTTTCAAGGGATTGTGGTCCACTTAGGGTTATTTCATGAAAACCTAGATCTAGCAAGATCCAACCATTAGATCTCATTTAGCCCACTTGACTTGGCTTCTAGGTGTCCCGATCTATACTTTGACATACTTTTTGACCCCATTAGCCCATCCAACAAGGCACTAGTCCTCCTCTAAGCAAGTCGCACTCCTTGGGAATCGTGTCAAACCCTAGATCTAGCACATGGGTACTCCTAGAATCAACTTAGATCCATAGATCTAGTCTTTACCTATCCTCTAGTACCAACATTACAACTAGCTTCACCTTGTGGGCCCACTTAAAGTCATTTCACACATCCCAAGAAAATAAGACCCACTTGTGTAAACATATGGTACTACACCCAGTCATCATACCCAATCATGTGGCCTAAACCATACATAGGTTGAAACACTAACAATCTCTTACACCACCTTCAACCATACCTCAACTCCTAGGTCCACTTAGCCTTGCACTGGTTTCCGTAACTCATCATTTACTCATCCTTAGAAACCTTTGTTTGGGTCCAATCAACTGTGATTGGTTATAGGGTCTCCCCCTAGGTCTTGTTACACCTTGACCTAAAGCGAAGAGTGCCTCGGTTGACGTGACTCCCACCTCGCATTGGGAACCGTGGCATCTCTTGGGTCACCTCTTTAGTTGCCTGCCTCCTCTACCGTCCCGGATGGGATTCCTCCAGGGGCAACTACAAGTTGTGTGATAACAGGACCATCAATCATCATCCATAAGCATACATGGCCCACATCATCACGGATCTCAAGAAATGACCATAGTCAAACTAGGTTTGACTAGGTCCATATACAACCAAGGACAAATCATATCAATAGACTAAGACATGTTCCTCTAATCATACTCACAGCTTAACTTAAAGTATATCATCATTCAGTGGCATTAAACATATTTGTTCATTCCATTGTTATTTGTATTCACTTGAACAATAACTTAAATGACAAACTCACCCATTGGACATGGTCTAACTGCTAGCTAAGGATGAAGGCTAGGATCAAGGTTGGGCAAAGGGGGTGACTTGTCTAAACTCAACTAAAAGACACTTTGGATTGGCAGAAAGGGGAAGCTACAAACTCTGTGCTTGGACAAAATAAAAACGGGGAATGGCTGTGCCTCACAAATGGATAAGTTGTTTAGAGAGTGCTTATTCAACTTAGGCATCATGTCTACATCAAGCTGATCCAAGTTCATTAGGATCATTCAATTTCATTTCATGGCCTTTTTAGCCTACATAACCCTTCGGATCTCAGGTGTGCTGATAAGCACAACTAATCGCAGCTTGCATCCAGGGCATGTTTACATATACATATAAGGTCAACAATTGTTTAGATATAGCATTTAAGAACCATTGCTTTTTGGACCTTTCTTATACTCTTCGAGGAGTATTTTTAGCAGTTCATCTCTCTTGCCCTTTTTAGTTTCCATGGGCGAATCTATATAAGTTTCCATAAGTAGTACATGAGCTTTCAGTTTTAGCCAACAACATCTCAAGTGACTAGGGGGAGTTCGAGCCAGTGCCAAACATCGGGACAACCGACCAGAATGATTTAGGCCTACAATCCAACTTACCAAAGGCAAGTTTTGTCACCAACTCAGAGCCGAGACACTAAACATACAGGGATGCGGTCCAAACACAGAGGTAGAAAATGGGGAAGTCCTCAATATCAGAAAGTCAAGTAAGACAAGTCATGGGTTAAGGCCAAATAAGGAAGGTCATGGATGGATGGAGTCAAATGATGGTGAAGCCTAAGCTAGCAGACAAAATGGTGTCAAGGAAGACCATATCTATGTAAGGTAGTGGACCAGTGAGTTTTGTCAAACAACCTAAATGTGCAAATAAAATGTTCATTTTATAATTTATCATCAAGATAGTTCATTCTATAAAGTTTGCTACATCATGAATTATATACCAAGCCAATGCTGTGAACATGACTAAAACAACAAGATAATAATCCATAGTCAATGATTAGGCATCCATAGGTCATACAACATCATCATAAGAATAATCATCATATACCATCTGAAACACTGCTGCAATACATCTCTAGGCACTGTATGGAATAAGGGTCACATCGGTCATCAAATCTGAACTCTCAAGGCTCAGCCTTGACACATGGTCTAACATAAGTCTGAATAATACACTGCTCTGATCATGAGTGATCTCAAAATATAAAGTAATCATAGCCAAGCTCTGAAAAATCGAAGCTCTAGAATGTGCAGATATCTGCTAAACAAGAATAGTAGCCCTGCTACTATGGTGTGATAACAGGACGCTTGCCGGTGTTAGATGGGGCATGACTTCTTCCTTCCAAGCTCAAATTTTCATCTTGTTGAAGCTATCATCAATTCGTATCATTATTTTATGCTTTATGAGGTTTAGTCCTCGAAGGGTGACAAAAGTGATTTTAAACTCAATTTAGGTAGGGTCGGCCTAGAGGAGGGATAAACTAAGAATTTTAGGCTATAAATATTGCACCCTACTCTCATCTATAACCAAGATCATGGGATCAAATTTGACTGAAATTTTATTCTTACTTATGTACATGAAATCTCAAGTGGTGTGCACCTCTCTTCTTGGCTTTTCTAGGGTTTTCAAGGATCAAATCTTGGTGTGTGAGGCTTCAAACTTTCAAGGCCATTTCAAGGTGAAAGAATTCTAAGGTTTCTTTCTCTTCTCCTTTTCTCCATTAATTGTGGTAAGATCTTGAACCTCTTGTCTTGCATTACCGATGTATCTAAGGTAAGAGCAATTTAGGGTTTCATCCATAGTAGCTTAGTCTTGTTGGTGAGACATTCCTATTGAAGGATCCCTCTTGTTTTGGGCCTTGGCATCTTGTTTTCCGTAATTAGTTCAAGTGCTAACATAACCTAGGATTTCATAGTCTTGCCCTAATTCATCAAGCATTGAATTGCCAATTCTTGGGAGAAAGCTAGCCCGTATTTTTCTCATTGCCCTGAGGAATAAGACCTAGGTCTACTTCCCTCATCTTCTCGTTTTCAAATTTACAAAATTCTATGTACTATATTAGAAAAAAATACAAAAAAAACATGTATATGTAAAAACCCTAAAAATCAAATATCTTGAAAAAATCCAAAAATATTTATTTTGTTGTTGTACTTTGATTTGTATTGACTTTATTTGCAAAAATCCAAAAAAGGTTACTGTTGTTATTTATTTTTGAGTTGTTTAACTTATTGAAAAATCATAAAAAGTAAAAAAATCCGCAAAAGTGCATTTTGCAGCTTGCTTTAGCTCTAAACTAAGGTCACACAGCCCTAGAAGTGTGACGCTAGCTTTTAGGAGTTGTTGCATCCCTAGCATAGGTCTGGTATATTGTTTTGTAAGCAGATATTTCACTGAAGATAAGCCCTAGAGGGGCCGCAAGGGGTTTATACATCATCTCCAAGCTTTATTGGGTGCCCTAGGGGGGTTTTGAAGTGTTATATCAAGTCACCTGTTGTCTTCAAAGCTGGTACAAATCTGAAAGTGTTTGGACAACCATAAATTGCAGTGATTATTACCAACCAACCTAAGTCAGTGTTGCAAACATCGGCTGAGAAATCGCAAGGTGCCGAGAAATCACGATTTTTCTGCTTGCCGGTATTTTCCGAGATATTGCCGATTTTTTCCCGGGGCCAATTTTTTTCCAAGATATTCCCGATTTATCACGATATATTGCTGATTTTTTCCTGACTTTTTCTAAAGGTGATTTTGACTTCATGGAGGGTGGAGTGTGAGGAGCTTGTTATGAAATTTTCCCTTGCAGAGCATTCTTACAGCACTAATTCATTAATTTCAAAGCATTTTTATTTCTTACAACACTAATTAATTAATTTCAGTGCATTCTTATGGCACTAATTAATTAATTTCAGAGCATTCTTACAACATTAATTAATCCGCCCTTATAGAGCATTCAATATCCTAGTCGAACTAATTAATTTCATTTATTATTATTATAGACTCGTGATGATCATGAGATACATTTGTTATATTTTTTGATGACTCGGTAGTTAGGATTCAGGACATGATCCATTTTTGATGTGTGATGTATCTCTAGACATCTTATATATTGGTTTTCATATTCATGTGGCAATGTGTTTATTTGATGTTATTGTTGCTTTAGATGTTTAAAAAATTGAAAAAAATGAATGTTTTTGTATTTTTTTAAGTTTGCCGATTTATTGCCATGTTTGTCGATGTGCTGCCCAGATATCCTTAAACAATGTTTCCTGGACCTTGCCGATTTTTCACTGCGCCAATGTTTGCAACACTGACCTAAGTGACCCTAAGAGTATACAAGTCTAACATTGGTTGGTGAGAGGTAAGAGGTATCTATTGGTGATCTTTCAAGGGTTTGATTCAAGATTCCATACAGGTTATTGGTGTAGGTTTTATATTGCGATTCATTGATATATCTCAGATTCAAGATAGTATCAAATCATATCACTCCTAACCTCCTAGTTATTAAGTGTTTCATTGAATATCTTATTGACTCCATAAGGTACCAGTTGAATATCTAATAGGAGGGTTTATTGTTAGAAGCATAATTGTATCTCACTGTTGTGCTTCAAGGGCTACTTCTATCCAATTTTGGGGAGCCTCTTGTGGCCAAAGGAGTGGGACTAAAGAGAGAGGAGAGAGTGAATTGTGGTGACAGTGGGTGCATCTCCTGATTAGTTGTCAATCTTAGCATCAACCTTTGTGTCTTTTTGGAAGGGTGCTAATTTGTGCGGTAACAGAGAGAAACACACGATCAGTGAAATTATCAGGAGCCATTTCTATGAGTGTTAAAATGCCCTGCTTTGAAGGAGCCATCATCATTCCTTGAGGCTAGCCATCACATTGTTGTATGAAGCCATCATCTCTGTCCTTTCCTTCTACAACCATAATGATCTTCTTTGCAACCATCACATCGATCACCTAGATTGCTATCAAAGTCTCCAGACCTCTATCAAATCCCTTTTGTAGGTGCATGATGTCAAGTGTGCAGGAGGATGTGTCCAGCGGGGAGGCACGTGCCTTTAGGTTGATCCATATAATGCCCAGGGGCATCATAGAACGTCCCTGCCACCCCTTTTGGGGTTCCACTCATCCACTTTTACTATACTACAACCACACCCATTTTGTTAAGGCCTACTCTTATTATACCACCTAGAGCTTCCATGCCATAGCCTTAGCAATCTTATGTAGGGATATCCCCTAGAGTTGGAAGGGAGCCAACCTAAAGTTGGAAAGGGTGTTACTGAGGTGACAATGGGTAGGCCCTCTTAGTTACCCTTGGGTTTGCATTTTGTGCTAGGGAATTTTACACACTTGAAGTGCTATTTCAGGAGTTAACAAGGTGTATTTATGTATTTTACAGATAAGTTATCAAATTTATTTTGAAAGCACCTTTGTTTTTGTTCCTTTCCAAAAAGATACACTTTGAGCAACTTTTTATTGCATATTATAACATGATATTTGAACACTTAAGTTACAAACATGCCTGGTACTTCACTCACATGAAATCCAAACCTAATAACTTAAACAGTTTAATGCTTTGTAAGAAGGATAAAATGAACAACATTAATGGACTTCAAAGAAAATTGACCTAACTCATAATATTAAAATACAAGCATGCCAAGGTATTATCAACTTCTAAATAAGAAATATGAGTTCATAGCTCAAAACCAAGGAATTAAAAGAACCATAAACATTTACCAGCAACTAGAGCTCCAAGGGCTGTGCAAAAAGTTCCAACTTGGAGAAGTAGCTCAAGTCTGCTTACTTCTAGACGCCTTGAACTGCAATTGAAAAAAGTATATGGCATGAAATGATGCAAATATAAGTGCAAAAGGAAGAAAGAAGAAGAAAACATGTGGATAAGAGAGAATACAATGGTATAGTGAATGGAAAAATTAGGCCCAAGACATATGTTTTATATAGCATCAAGAAATCTTTCAATCTCAAAGTATTGTTTAAGAGTTAACTACATCTATAAACAAGGAGGTATAGTAAATAAGAAGATGAATTATTGTGTTCACTATGCACAGTTATGAACTCCAATGGTCTGGCAAAAGATAATCTTAGTTGTGCAGTAACAAAAGATCATCATCAGCTGAAGGGTTCCTTGAGACAACTCTTCCATACCTCAAATTCACAGCAATAGAGTCTTCCATTTCTTTTGCTGAGTCCAGAAGTCGTTCAGCTTGACCATGACAAGATTCGCATCTAAAGAAAGCAGCTCACAATAAGTGGTCATAGTGGACATCTCGAAAATAAATTTAGCATTTAGAATGAAAATATCATTTTCTGTTATATTTTCATTTCAAGCTGAAAAACATCTTGGACAGCTATCAGCATAGTTATTTCCATATATCAAATAGATGTGTGGTGATAAAGCACTGATTCTGTGCTCAGATTTCTGTTGACATAAACAAAGTTCTCTTTTTTATAATTAAGTATATGTACTAGCAACATCTAGGCTGATGAAAACATAAGATCAGTAGACACAATTTGTAATTCAGAGGGAAAACCAGAAAACAAAAAATGGATGGATTATCCACAATAAATTTTTTTCCTACATCATAGCTTAACCACTGAAGTCTTATACCAATAATATTATTTGAAATACCATTTGCAGTTGTTTTAAAGTGTTTCTTATAAATACAACTATAAAGTAAATTCCCAAAATAAAATCTAAGGCATAGAAGATTTTGAGAGTTAAATACTAACAGATAAAGAACATTGAATACACTTCCCTATTGATGAATATAGAAAATGATGAGATAAGGTCTTCTGGAAGTCTTCCCTGTTCAAGATTAAATAAAGAACACGTAATACACTTCCTTATCAATGAAATACAAAAAAAGATCAGATGGGGCATGTTACCACCTAAGTTGCACTTAGTTGGACTTACAAGTGAGCCGCCAAAGTTTGCACAAGTACTTGTGCATAATTTAGAGTTCAGAAGTTCAATCAAGCCGTCCATGGCCCTTTTTCTTTTTTCTACATGTTCATACTGTTGATGTTTCTAGTAGAATCGGAAGATATTCTTATGTTGGCTCCATAAGAAAGAATAATAACAAGCCCAAGAACAAGTCAGCCCAATTAAAGAGAAAATGACCCAGTCAAAGAGGTCAAGTCGGCCTAGTATGAAAATTGACCTTTTCTAGTATAAATAGAAGTGAAGTTGCCTCATTTGGGACACACCAATTCGCTCAAGCAAGGAATCAAGTGCGCAGATCCAACGAAGCTTGGACAAGTGCTCAAGAGGCATCGAGAAGACATCTTTTGGGGTTTACTATCTTTCTCTCTCTTCTTGGTTCTCAGAAGGGCTCAGCTACTCAGAGGTTATTCTGTATCTTTCTTGTATATCATTATTCTATTTTTGTAACTAGTGCCACGTACTAGATGTGACATTGTATCTTGTTGAAGAATCTTATCTAGAGAAGTTGTTGGGTGTTTCCTATGTGAGGGTTTTCCCAACGTAAAACATTGTGTCTACTGTGGATGTGTTTCTTTCAGTGATCCTTTTATGCATGTAGTTTAGGTTTTTGTGTTGAAATGTTAAAAATATCTAACTGCTAAGAAAAATCAACATGGGATTAGAGCAGTGTTGAAAGAAGCCATTGCAAAAGCCATAAGTTGGAAACTAGGGTTTCCAGTTTCAGGCACTTCCAACCATAGATTGGACTGAAAAGTGGGGTTTTGGAATTCGCCCTAGGAGGGAACATCTACCCATGGAAACATATCTCTGATCCGAGAAATTTCAATACTGACCTAATTTTTGTTGGGGGTCAAGAACTAGGGCTTCCAGTTTTAAGCCCTTCCATCCATAGATCAGGTTCAATCTTAGCATCTTTGAACTCGCACTAGGAGGGCGCATCTATCTGTGGAGTCAGATCTCATTTTTCCCAAACTTAATTTTTGACTTGCCCTCTACTAGGGTTTCTAGGTCAAATCTTAGTGTTGACAAAATGACAACCAATCTAAGGGTTGAGGATAGATTGGATGGAGTAGATAACTTCGGATCTTGGAAGCATTGGATACTTCTCATTCTAGAAGAGAATGATCTAGATTATGTCAAAGAAGATACCCCAAAACCAGAAGAAGAGGAGGCTAAAGCAAAGTACAAAAATAATATGGTCAAAGCAAAAAGAATTCTATCTGATTAATCAAGGACCTGTTATCACACAACTTGTAGTTGCCCCTAATGATGATCCTATCCAGGATGGTAGAGGAGTTAGGAAACTAAAGAGGTGACCTAAGAGGGACTCAATTCCCAAGATGGATTGGTTGTCATGCCAATCGAGGCACTCTTCGCTTCTTGCTATCCAAGCACTAGATAGCAAAGGGGGAGACCTTGATCTACTCCTACCAAGAGAGATTTAAACCAATCACCAGATCAAGCTACTCAAAAAGGGACATAAGGTGAGGGTATAAGACCCTAGATTTAAGGAATAGAGTTACTGCAGAGGCTTAGGGAAGATGATACATTGAATTACAGTTGTTCAATTACAGTAACTCATAATTAATAATAGATATAGGATGCATGTGCTAAGGTAAATGATCAAATTCAATTGCCTTGGGAAACATGTACTTAAATCAAGAAAAATGGTCCCAAGTAGTGGATCTGAAGAAAATAGGGCTTCCTAGCACAACTTGGAGATAGATCTGATAGTGTCAAAGGTCACAAACTCAAAAAACAGGGTGCCAATCATCTGGAAGACAAGCAAACAAGGAGGGTGCAAGCATGGAGAGACCAGTGCCTAGGGGAATGGGTAGATGGACTCCACAGAGCAGGACGCCCTTGAGGACCCACTTAGGGATAGGCCTTAAGGTGAAAACCTAGAAATGTTTTGCCAGAAATCCAAATAATTAAACTTAGAGAATTTTTATAAATTTTAAAAGTTAGGGTTTTAGCAATAAATTCAAATGGCCAATGGTTTAGAACTTAAACAAAAAGATTAAGTGTAGACCTTACCCAAAAAATCTTGTATATGCCTTGAGAGTGATGATCTATCCCTTCTCGATCAAATTGAGATGATTTAGCTGAGTCTCCAAGTAGAATTGATTTTCCCAAGGAAGCCAATGCGCCCCTCTCTCCTACACAAGCAAACTACACAAGTAAGATTTGATGCTCAAAAGAAAAAGACTATAAAAGCACGAGAAATATCAAAGAGCATATTAAAGATCAAAGATACTATTGAAAACCCCCCGATACGAAGCAACTTCAAGTGGAACAAGTTGAGGAGCCCTTGCAAAAACGCCCAAGATGAAATCTCCCTCCTCCAGTTAAACACTGTTTCCACGAAAATATTTTGGATCCACAGTAATATCTCAAATGCTAAGAGAAATAGACTTTACAATCACAATCTAAGAACATCCCACAATGAAAATCCAAGAGTCTCTGCAAATATTCTCTTCATTATGAAAATTCCAAGAGTCAAAGTCCCTTTACAATGAGGGGGGTCTCTCCTTTAAATCGGAATGAGAGAGACCAAAACCCTAACCACTTTTCAAATGAGTGGTTGAGATCATAAGATACAACAATGATAATCAGCATATAAGATAAGCTAGAATAATAAAACATGGATTAGTCAAACTAAGGGGGACGTCCTCCCTCAATGACACCCTAGGGGAGACGTGAGCCTCTCATAACATGACTAGGGACACAACATAATGTCATAACATGGTGGGGGGTCTAGGAGATCACATCTTCGCTAGACTAATGCCCCACCTACATAAAAAATAATACATCATGTGATAAAGTGTCAAAAGATACTAGTACATCTGTCCAAAAATACAATAATAAACCCCTGAACTGATGAATGGGATGATGTGTGGACCCCACTGATGCCATAGACACTGCTAGAAGGTGTGGAAAATATCATCATGAAGTCCCAGACCAATCTCATGCCATTTATTTGCCCCACTAAGCCAAATTGATTTCCTTTATTAGCCATTTCACTACTGGAAAACCACCTTTGAAAGTACAAAAATGCCTGTAACTCTTTGTCACATGCCCGAGGCACCAAACTGACTGCACCATAATATATGGGGATGGGGTAATATGGTAATAACGACTAGTTGGATCCCATATCCCCTTAGGAGCGCCCTAGGAGAACCAAAATAATTAATCAAAGTGCTAGATAGGCCATTTCTACATGGAAAATTGGAGAAAAGTGGTGATCTGACAAAATCATCATCTGTAACTTCCCGAAACTGATAACTGAGTGCACCATTGGACTCATATTGGTCAAATCCACTAGGAATGAGTACTCATACACCATGTGACCATCAAGTGATACATCTGAAAGCTCATCCATGCCTGGAATAATAATAATAATAATAATGGCCTGTAACTAATAATAATAATAAAAGTACATCAAACCATCATTTGAAATTGTTGTTTGAGGCATGGAACCATCTAATAGGCACATAGGGGCCTAGGATAAACCATCTTGAACAATACTGATATATAGTCATCCGGGACCCTGCGGTTGACTTGGTCAAACAAGGTTGACCAGGTCAAAATTGATCAAAATAATGATCCATATCATAAATAACTGTTGTTGCAAGTACAAATGGATGAGATATGCTCCTTTAATTATATCAGTAGTAAGAGCTGTTGCCACCTAATACACACCTGGGGGGGGAACGCAATAGGAAACCTTCAAGCCGCTCGGTGTGTCCTTGGGGGCAAGTCAGAGCCAAGCACTGTCACCTGATTACTCCACTCCTCTGTCTAGGCTACTCCTAGCAAAGCCAAGGGGGGTGGTCCCTATGAAAATAATCTAAGTCTTTTAACTAATAAAACAAGAAAAAAGCTACTTCTAGGAGTTAATATGATGGATATGGAAAAATATTACAACTAAGCATGATTTGCAATTTAAAATTTAATTACCACAACACATGATATAGATAAAATCACGACATTTTATGAATGAAATTAAAACATTTGTAAAGTAATGACCAGTGCCAAGAATATGATTGCTTGCTGTGTTATGTCGTGAAAGTATTGCAAAGGCTTGTTGTAAATTTTAACTTATTAATGATTATTATGGGAATGGGTTTATTTTTGTTTTGGCCCAACTTAGACTTACTTCTTTGGAATGGGCGTTGTGACAGTTCTACCAAGTGTCCAACCAGGCGAGGATGAACCTTCTTACGACAGCCTGCTGACTCTATAGTAAACCTCACGCAACCTCCAGAATCCTTAGAAATGAGACTTAGTAGGATTTCCCAATTAAACTAGTCACTCTACACCTTTTTCTGATTGAGCCAACTGTCCAGACTAAGTTGCAACGGTCAAGAGCATACTTAAGGTTTCAAGCCTTGGTTGATTTTATTTAGTATTGTGAAGTGAGTTTGTTAAACTAAACTAAAGCCCAAGAATCTTTTTTCCACACACCAAAGAATGGTGCAGTACTTCACGAAATAAAGGGCACATTTTTATTAGGTTCGTTGGAACAATTGTAGAAGCATGCAACATAAATGAGATAAACAAATGAAATTTGAATGAGTCCTTCAAGGATGTTTGTGTGTGTTTCGTGATATGATTTAATTACTATTAACTTGAAGGAACTAATCTAACATGAAAAAATTAAGAAAAAAATAAAAAAGGGTGAAAAAATGCGAATTCCCCCTGGGGGATGTGGGCAGGCGCTGGAATAGCCTGTTGATCTCTCTTTACTTTTGTGTTACATCAACCTTAATGAATAGATACTGCTAGTCCCTTATCAATAGGTATCCAGGCAGTTTACATAAATTGCAAAAAGTAAAGAGTGCTTGAATAAGCTCTTTGGATGGTCACGAAAGCCTTTGAATCCAAATTTTTTGATGATTTAAATGTCAAAGCCTGCTAAACACGCTAAAAAAACCCAGCAAGTTTAGTTTTATCAAAAGTGGCCTAAAACACTTTAGGAATGTTTTTGGAAATACTACTAACTTGCTACAAAAAAATCTAAGTAAACTAGTAAGAGAAATTAATCAAAATGAACCAAGAAATCGAACTAGAAAGTTCGTTTCTTGGGATCTTTGATTGCCCCTTTAGGATAGTGTTGACCACCAAACCAACTAGGTGGACAACCGTGTACCATGCACATGTACCGTGTGCCTTGAAGATGAGAAAGAAGTACCTAAAAGAAGCTTTTCAAGCGAGGCAACTCTTCTTTTTATCTTTTCTCCATGAAATTTTTGCACCCTTGTGGGGGATTTTGTAATGATATGTCAGCATGAGGGTCAATTTTTGTATAACTTAGTTGCCTAAGACTTTATCATTAGGGAAGTCCTTTCATCGAGTGTTTTTTCCCTTGGATAATTAAAATTCTTTTTTAGTGATTTTAATTATTTGAGTTTTTCACTCAAAAATATCTCCAAAGTGGTGAAAGGTGTTCTAATGACCGAGTCCATGGGGTGATTGGGGCACCATTCCACATTTTAGGGGACTAAAACCCCATTTTGGACCATTTGGCACCTTAAAACTCAGATCTAGTAAGATTTAACCCTTGGATTGTCATGATTTTCTAGATCCACATAGATCATTGCCTAAACTACTTGGATCTACAGTTTGGTGGCCATTGGACTTGTTTTGATACCCCTTTCCCATCTTTTAGTCCTCCTTGAGCAAGGTCGCACTTCCTTGGGTGTTTGAGTTTGCCCACTTTGAGGACGTGGGTAGTTGAGATTTTTGTCGATTTGGAACGGGCATACCTTGAAACCTAGGTCTAGAGTATCATTTTGTGACGATCTGCCTTGGGGGTAGCATTCCTTATTTTAAGGGATTGTGGTCCACTTGGGTCATATCATGAAACCCAAGATCCAGTAAAATCCAACCATCATATCCTAATTAGCCTACTTGATTTGCATACTAGGTGTCCCGATCTACACTTTGACATATCTTTTGACTCCATTAACCCATCCAACAAGGCACTAGTCCTCCTTAGGCAAGTCGCACTCCATGGGAATTGTGTCAAACCTTAAATCCCAATGTGGGTATTCCTAATTTCAACTTAGATCCATAGATCTACTCACTACATATCCACTAGTACCAATTGCATCCCTTAATTTCATCTTGTGGGTCCCATTTGAACCATTCACATATCCCAAGAAAGTAGCTCCCACTTGTGTAACACATGGTACTAGATTTTGTCATTATAACTAATCATGTGGCCTAAATCATATATTGGTTGAAACACTAATCATCTCTCAAACCATCATCAACCATACTTTAACTTCTAGGTCCACTTAACCTTGCATTGGTTTCCGTAACTCATCATTTACTTATCCCTAGGAACCTTTGTTTGGGTCCAATCATCTTTCATTGGTAATAGGATCTCCCCCTAGGTCTTGATTCATCTAGATCTAAAGTAAAGAGTGCCTCGGTTGACGTGACTCCCACCTTGCATTGGGAACCGTGGCATCTCTTGGGTCACCTCTTTAGTCGTCCATCTCCTCTACCATCTCGGATGGGATACTACTAGGGACAACTACAAGTTGTGCGATAACACATCCGATCTCTGATCTGGAAAAAAAAAGTATAGTATGGTCCCCGACCACACAATCTGCAGCATGGTAGCTCCAACTAACATGGATGTGATAACATCTGGCTATAGCTGGGACAAGTGCTCTAAGGGAGAGAGTGCTTGAGAACCACAGAATCTCTGGTCCGTAGCACCCCTCTCATCATCAAAGCGCATGCACGTACATGCTATCTGCATCATCATCAAATGTGTACCTATTCCTGTAAAATGCAGACGCTATACCAATCTCTGTAGACTGCTATACCAATCTTTGCAGGTAAAGCATTTGATGTTCTATTGCTTATGTTGTTGATTAGACTTGTTTATATATGATAGTACACTGACTTTACATATGATGTTGATGTGGTGATCTAGTTGTCATTATGATGTGTTTGGCCCTTAGTGATGTCAGTCCACCCCTTCCAGTAGGCTCCTGTCCATGCACACTGGATCATATCCCCACTATTGGTATAGACTTGGCCACTTAGTCCCCCTTGGCAGCCAACTTTGGATCCACCTTCACTTTCTCCACCCATCCGACTCATTCATGTTGGTCTCTCCCGACTTGGGCTTTGATTTGTGACCTTGAGGATCCCCTTCCCCACTGACCTCTGAGTATGCCATGATTCACTGTCTTTTGTGCCTCGGCTCTTTAGTGTGTGAGATGCACTCTCAAACCTGGGATTTTCTCCTGTCGGTTGCCTCCAATGTTGCAATGCAGTATAGGATTGTGCAGCCTCACCTGGTGTTCCCCATTGGTCATCGAAGCATGTGCACTTACCCCCATTGCACCCTTGATTATATCTTTTGAGATATGTATGTAAGCCCAAAAGGGCCATGATGTAATAAATGAAAAGCAGCCAGAAAGGCTAGAAAATGTAAAATCAAGCCAAAAAGGCTAAGTATGAAATGTAATGTAAAGTCCAACTAATGTGTTCTTCAACACACACGGGCACAGGTCAGCCATACATGCCAGCACTGTAGTGGTTATTTCCTCACCTAGACCCACGGGGCAAGGAGGTGAGATGGAGCAAGGGACAAGCTCAAGATTGTCCCCTAGAGTCTTAAGTTACGGTTTGCCGGACACCCAGTTTGGCGGGTCTAGAAAAGATCCTCACGGAGTCTTCTTAAGGCACAGATGTGAATTGTGAGGTATCTGTTAGATGACCAGTGGCGGTTTCCCTGCACTATACCCATTTGTGAGGCACTGCCCTTCCCTGTGTATTATCATGGTATGCTTATCTCAGTGGGCCCCGCTTTCTCGATTTATCCAAAGGGTCACACGATCTTGGTCCTTGCTTTCCCTTATCCTTCATCCTGCTTTTCCACCTTACCCGAAGTCAGCTAAGTGGTCAAGTCTATAGGTTGTGCATAGCAGTTTGAGTCTTTTGGAGGTGGTGGGCCAACCTCACCTGGGACCTTGTATTTTTGAGATATTATGTATTTTTGATCACCATGTTGGCATCGTATTGTTTAGTAATGTACTAACATGTATAAGGAATCCTTTTCGCTTCATATTGCATATAGGTATTCAGCCAGCTCAATTTTGACCAGATTTAACTTGGTCAAACTAGGTTAACTAGGCCAAAAATGGGCCCGAAAAAATATTGCGATCAAGATTTCGATTTTGGTCATTCGTTATCTCTTAGGGTCCCATATGAGCCTCCAAGCATCAGAATTTAAAAAAGTTGAGGCAGCGATGAAATTTTTAATTATTATGGGTCATTATTGGGTCAAAAGCCCAATTTACACCTTCAACAATAAAAACCAACAATTAATTAAATGGAAAATCAAAATATGGCGAAGGCAACTATGGCAAATGGAAAAAATCAAAGGCTGGCTAATACAAGGGGGTCTTCTAAGGCAATGTTGGTAATATTTGGACATCTATTATGTGTTGTGGGTCCCTCCATTGGACCAGCTCACCATGTGGGTCGAATTTTCCCATGGGGGCGTTTTTCTTCACCTAGCAAAGTCGATTTTTTATGGTTTGTTGATGTGGGACCTTTGATGTATGAGTTGGGGGGCTAAAACACCATATAGACACGCCCTAATGTGTTATTTGCTTATTATATGGGCCCCACGAAGGGCCCCTCTCTCCAGATGTGCGCTAGAGGGCAATTCGCACCCCCTCATGGACTCTCCTCCACCCTTTGATTTGGCTATTGGGGACTGCATCCCAGCTGTTACCACCTAAAGTTGCACTTTAGTTGGACTTCAGTGAGCCGCCAGTTTTGCACAATCACTTGTGCTTTTTAGTGTTCAGAAGTTCTAAGCTTGGCCTGTTCAAGGCCCCTTTGTTTTTTATGTTTTGTAGTACATGACCGTGCCCCACGGGGTTTGTAATAAGCGTACTAGCATGGTGGTTTTTGAGTGACTCAGTTCCCTAGGACTTAACAATCAAAGAAGGTATTCCAAGGAGTTTTTTCCCTTGTCAATTATGCTTTGCCTTTAGCTGAGTATAATCGATGAGGTTTTCTCCCGCTCCTCCAAAGCTGGAATGCCCAAAGTGGGGGTTAGGCCTTAGGGGATTATTAGAGCCCATTTCATTACGTTTATAAACATGCTAGGTGCTAGAATTTTATCGTTTTGTCATGTACTAGGTTCCCCTGAAGTTTCAGCCAATTCCGACAAAAAATATTTTTCCGCATTTTTAAGCCATTTTTGAATGGTTTAATTAAGAAATTTCAAAAGGTGATAAAAGTCTTATCCGGAGTCGGAATTTGACGCAAGGATGCTCGTTTTCAAGCTCAGAGCACCCTCTTTACCCCGATGCCCAGTTTTCCTACATTTTGGGCGACCAGGACGCCCCGTGGAGCAGTTTTGCCTATCAGAGCTACAAAGTGGCACTTTAATGCCAGAAATGCAACAAAATGCACTTTGGCCAAAAATTAAAAAATTAAAAAATTGAATGGTCACATGCCAAAATGACATGGCATTAATCAATTTGGATGGGCGACTAAGTGAAAGTAACAAAGCATATGTTAAATTGTTAAGTAAAAGTCGATTATTAATATTCCATGCTCCACATCATAACCTTCACGTGGGCAGCCGTACAACCGTACGAATTGAGCAATGGAGAGTGAGTACGAGGGATTGGGCCACCCACAAGTGACGTGGCATATTCCAAAGTTCAAAGCATATGCATTAAATCAATTTGCAATGGTTATGAGCATTAAAACAAATCCGTACGGACCCTCACGTGGGCAATCCTTCATCCATTGCGTGAACCATTTTGACGTGGCATGTGATGTCATAAGGTTGGTCGTATTAATGTTCAAAGGTGTCAAGCATATGTTATAAGTGATATGATAAGGGGTAGCGAATCAGGAGTTGACCGAATTCATGCCAAGATCCACTTTCACATGGGCCATTCCTCACGGCCGTACGAGTTGCATATGAGTTGGTTTGTGGAAAGTTTAAGTGGTGGGCTCTCCCATCTTATGAGGTGGCACAGTCCACATGTTTTAGTTTCTAATAAATGCATCCAACGCAGCAACTAATCGATTTATGGAAACATCACTCAACCACTTACCATTCTTTGCCTCACGCGTGAGCAGCTTTCACAAGAGGGCAGCTTCTATTTTAAAGTGTTTTTGTCCATTTGAAATGGTGTTTCTCCATTGGGTGAGAGCTTTGCTTGCTCTACAAACTAGGAGATTTGTCTCCTTAGGGTTTTGCGCCCTAACTTCATGCCATTTGCTATAAATTGAGGAGCTTGGCTCCATTGTAAAGGATCAGAAGGTGAAACCTCTGCTGGCATTGCTCGTTCATTGTAATATTTTTCTGAGTTTAATAAAGAAGGCTTTGGAGGCTAGTCTGGTGATTGTCTTTGGTTGGATCTTCATGCTTGTTACATTTGAGGTAAACTGTATCGTGTTGCATAAGTTAGTATTGTCGGGATTGTATGTCTTTTAAAAGGAAAGTTATCTTTCATAAGGAATAGTGAGTAATGCTTTATAGGTTGCTTACTTTTGTGATGATATTAGAATGCTAGAAGTAGTACGATCTCTTGTTTGAATCTATTATTTCTCAAGTTTTCTGTTGTTCATTTACACATATGCTCTTATCCCCTTGCTAGTTGTTTGCAGCTGTCTACAGGTACCCTAAGTTGGAGAAGTCCACGAACATGTTAGATCGTGCCTTCATTCAGTAAATACGAACCAAGTCTCGATCTTACCGGTGCATCAGGGAGCTTGACTCCTGTTATCACATATATAGTAGCCGGGCTACCATACATTATTTTTCTCATTCCAGTACACTATTCAGCCAGTTCCCTTGCATTTGAGATGTCGAGATGAGCATCTATATTGGATCACTATCAGATTGTGGACAGCAGTTATATTCCCCATGCCATGACTGAGTTTCAGGACACTCAGAGAGATGACCGATGTAGCCATTATACCATTGGTACAGAGCAGACAGTAGTGCCCAGAGTTACAGCAGCAGTTCCAGAGGACAGATGATGGTACAGGTTGATGTGCATTCAGGTATATGACTCAGCAGGTATATCATGGTGTTATGGTTAGATTGCTTTTATACTTATTCTTATAGCATGTCTTAGCACTTAGTGTCATGATCTGGCGATCATATAGATATATGGACCTGGTTGATCTATTATATATATTATACTGTCCCTACTCAGACTTAGAAGTTCACTATTCATACTCATTGGTACATACCCTCCTTAGGGAGAATAGAGGTGATCATTACACCATACTCTGGCTTGCTAGTGTTGGCTCCATCATTTCATTGTCTTCATCCATCCATGGCCTACCTTTTAGATTATCACCTTGACTTACTACTTG
The DNA here is from genome assembly GCA_027924585.1 of Larix kaempferi. Lineage (NCBI taxonomy): Eukaryota > Viridiplantae > Streptophyta > Pinopsida > Pinales > Pinaceae > Larix > Larix kaempferi. The sequence goes on along the minus strand of BSBM01000446.1, from coordinate 1,711,923 downwards.
ACTAGTGGCATGGAGGACTTTTCCCCACTGTAGCCTCTGTATTGGATGAGCTTCCCTGTTTATTGTGTCTCGGCTCTGAGTTGGTGACAAAACTTACCTATGGTGAGTTGGAGTTCCTTTTGAATTCCCCCTAGTCACTAAAGTTGTGTTGGCTAAACCTGAAACTTTTAGTGCTGCCATCAATACAAAACCCGGAAAATGAAATGCTATATCTTGTATGAAAAGCCCATTCATGCAATGTGTTTCTAAACACACATGAATGAGAGGCAAGCCAAATGAACATGGCAATGAAAATAAAATTTTGTATCTTTTGGAAAATAAATACCTAGGTAAACAAGCTGTCCATGACACACCTAGAAGTGCTCAGGTAAACAAGTGCCTTAAAAACACACCTGCAGCAGAAAGCCTAAAGAAAAAATGTAAATCTATGCAATGTGTTTGTAAACACACATAGATCAAGGCTATGGAAACTTCAGGCCCAAAAAGCAATGGAACTTAAATGCTATATCTAAACAATTGCTGGCCTTATTTGTATTATGGATTGTGCGCATCTGTGAAGGTGAATAAACCCTCTTTAAACAACTCATCCATTTGTGAGACACCGCCATTCCCTGTGTTATTGCTCATTCAGTATATACTATGGTGTATTCCCTTTCCCTTGCCAAAGTGTCACAAAGTCAAGACAGTTAAGTCATCCCTTAGCCTAGCCAAGTTAATTTAGCCTTCACCCTTCACTAGCAAATTGATCACAACTATGAAGTGAGTATGATCCTGAAAGTCTAGTCTGAGTAATAATAATAATTAACAACACTATATATTTGGATTTAGATCGCCAGTCATGATCATTATGTGTTATAATTGTTATTTGAATAAGTTGTAAAGCATGTATTAACCTTGATACTTTTCAGCAGCCTTGGATGATGGACTGAGTTATATTTGGTTGACCATGGAGGACCATGGGACATGAGATGTTAGACCTTATGATGATATGGATAGATGATATATGGTCTATGTACACATACAGGATGATTCTATGCAGCAGCTACAGGGTTATGATGATGATTCTGGGGTTACAGCAGTGTTTGTATATGTACAGAGCATTATTATTGGCCCTGTTCCGGTATATTGGATATTTATTTTGATCATGCAGAGACTCATATGGTGTATGAGTACACATCTTGGATAGATTTGGACCTTCTGAGTCCAATGGGACAGTTTGTTTTCAGTTCCGGGCACTTACAGTGATGATTGAGCCTCAGTAGGCGGTCCCAGTGCAGTTTTGGTCTGTTGGAGGCCCTGTCGGAGCAGAGATGACTTTTATCCGGTTGACCTAGGGCGCTGATGATGGAGGGGGTGGTCCAGCCACTTGTTTTTACCATATTACCCCCCCTTCCGGACACATTGGTGCCCTCACATTGACAGCGCCAGCACTCCAGGAGGCTGTTTGGGGCAGTTTCACGCTTCCCGAGGCATTTCACGATTGGTAGAAATGGCTATTGAGGAAATCGATTTGGGCTACTGAGGCAAAGTTATGGCATGGGATGATCAGTGATGATAGAGCAGGACCTTCCACACCTTCTCCAGCAGTTTCAGCTTCATCGGGGCCCGCATCCATCACTTATGGCATTTTCTGTGGATTTCTGAGGTATTTTGAGGACCACGACTTCACTATGGAGGCACGATTTGGTACATTCATGATTATTTATTGGTTATTGTGCTATGGGGATTGACCAAGGAGGGATAAAATTACCCCTTGGACCCACCATAAGCCTCTTATGATATTTCATCATCATGATTTGGTGGGATTCCCCTCTTCTAGGGCGATTTTGTCCACTTATGTTATATTTTATGTGTGATCCATGTATTATATTGTTGAGCTCATCTCAACCATTGATTAGACATTTGTATCTTCTAATATTAGCCACTCATTCAAAAAGTGGTTAGGGTTTTGGTGCCTCTCCTTCCTATTTAAAGGAGAGAGCCTCTCATTGTAAAGGGTCTTTGGCTCTTGGATTATTGGTATAGAAAAATATTCTTGTGGAAATTCGTGTGGTCTCCTTTGCATCTGGTGTTCTTAGATGGTGATTGGAAAGTCTATTGCAACCTAGCATTTGGAAATTGTGGCAAGATCTATCTTTTTTGGAAATCATTGTTTGTCTACAGGAGGGCGACTTCAACAAGGGCGATTTTGCAAGGCTTCTTCAAATCGACTTTCTTGGCATTCGCTTGTATCAGGGGGTTATCATTAGCATCATTGTGATCTATGCTATCTTTCTGTTACTTCTTTTGTGGCATTAGTCTTATCTCTTGATGCATCAAATCTGATATTGTTGACGTTTGTTGTGCAGGAGAGAGGGCGCATTGGCTTCTTGGACCAAATCGACTTGCATAGAAACTACCTCAAAGCTTCTCAAATTGATCGGGTTTGCATAGATCATCATCATCAAGGCATCTACAAGGTTACCCAGGTAAGATCCACAGGTTTGTTTCTCTTTCCTTTATCCAATCCATTGACATAGCTCATAAATTGTTGAAACCCTAAATATCTTAAAACCCTCATTTTACATTTTCTCAGATCTACTTAGATCTATTGGGTTGTTGGGCGTAATATTAAGAACCCACCTCTATAGCATCCACGGCATCCCGGATCTATAGTTTGGTGAGGATTGGCTTCCATTTGATCCCCTTCCCAGGCCAACTTAGCCTCTCCCAAGCAAGGCGCACTTCACTGATCGAGCAAGTTGACCTAGATCTAGGTGGTGGGTGTTTGAGATTCCACTTGATTTGACATCCACACATCAAATAACATACACCCAGGTTGTCCCTTTCTTGAAATTCACCTTGTGGGCCCCATTCCACATTTTAAGGGATTTAATCCCCATTTTGGACCACTTGGAACACTTAAACTCAGATCTACTAAGATCTAACCGGTGGATTGCCACGAAATTATAGATCCATACTTCTACCTGACCGATCTACCCGGATCTAAAGTTTGGATGCCATCCGACTTGTTTTGACCCACCTAACACCACTTTTAGGCCTCCTTGGGCAAAGTCGCACCACCTTGGAGAAGTGAGTTGACTCACTTCTAGGAACTGGGTACTTGAGATTTTTGGAGATTTGAAATCGGAATAATTCAAAACCTAGGTCTAGACTATCACTTTGTCAAATCTTGCCTTGGGGATTGCATTCCTTGTTTTAAGGGATTGTGGTCCACTTTGGTCAAACCTAGATCTAGACACATTCATCCATCAAGACTTCTATTGCCCACTTGTCCCAAGTACTAGGAGTCCTAAACCACAAGTCAACCATACTTTGACTCCACTTCCCAATTCCCAAGGCACTGGTTTTTCTCCAAGTTAATTCAACTTTCCTAGATTGTTGGATTGACTTGTGGTTTGACTTATGCATGGTGAACTAAACCCTTGAAGCTGTCATGTATCATGGTCAAGCTTGTCACTTGTACTAGTTAGCCCCAATACAACCCTTAACTACCCTGCATTGGACACAGTTCCCAAGGCAGTGGATCTTCCAACATTGAACTAGTACACTCATCCTAGATCTCACTTCAAACATTATAAGTCACTCTCACATCAACTATGAACCAAAGCTATACCTATTGAACCCCCTACTTGGCTTGTGACTTAATCTTTAGGTCTAGGATAAACCATACACCTAACTTCACTTGGAAATACCCTGATTTGGTGTCTTGGTTTTGATCTCTCCTGTCGGGAGTAGATCGGGTCTCCCCCTTTGTTGTCTGGGCTAGATAACATAAAGCGAAGGTTGCCTCGACTGGCGTGACAACCATATATATTGGAGGTCGAGGTGATCGTGGTTGCACCTTTTGAGTTGCCCTTTCCTATTTCCATCCATGACTGGATCCATCCATAGGGGTAACTACAGTTTAGGTGATAACAACTCCATTGCCCTTTCTTCAAAACGCTCAACCCCCAAGGGTTCCATTTTTTCTGATCAAATTTTCTTCTGCTATCTTTGGTTACTGGTTACTTGTTTTAAGATCTACATTTTATCAAGCAAATCTGAAAGTAGATCTAATGTTACAAATTTTCTTTTTCAAGCTTGCTTTATCGTAAATCTAGAGTTCTTGATAGGAAAAATTTGTTTTGAGTGGAATAGTATATTTGGCATTTAAGTGCTTTGGTTCGCTTAGCTTTTTCAAAAGAAAGCAAAAGATCCTAAGGAGAGTAGCTTTATAGCTCACTTTCCTTAGTCGTTTGATTTCATTTTCTAGTAGTTAAGTTAGAAAAATTTTCCATTTTTGCATCTAAACCGAACATACTCTTAGAGTGTGTTTCGGTAGTTTTTCAGTAACTTTTGTTCGCTGGAATTTGTATCATTTTATGACAGTCCTACATTTAAAAGTTTACTAAAAGTCACTTAAAAACTCAAAAATTGCCCTAAAAACAGGTTTTTTGCATACTAGTTGCATTAGTTTTGATTTTTTGACAGTGTGTAGCATTGTCAGAACACTCTTAAAGTGTTCTGATTGTCATTTTCTAACCAATATAGCTCGCTGATCTGTTTTGATTTCATCACAGGTTGAAGTGAGAAATTTTAATAAAACTTGCATTTGGAGCTTCCTGAACCACCCAGAGAGAACCAGTTTCAAGCATCATCATTGTTTCTCTCAAACATTGTAAACTGACTTGTCCCTAATGATAAATGGCAAGTAGTATTTCTCTTAAGTTTCCAAGCTGTAATCAAAAAAATAAAAAGAGCACAGCAGGCAATTCCAGCGCCTGAACCCAATCCCCCCAGGGGGGATTCGCACCCTTGTTTATTTTTTTTATTTTTTCGTTTTAGATTAGTTTTCATTCAAGCAGTAGTAATTAAATAACTCACTCAAGGCCACAACGTCCTCTGAGGACCTGTTTATCATTTTATATGCTTTTGTGTTTATTTCGAATTATTATTCTGTTCTTAAAATTTAATCCTAAAATTAACCCCCCTTGCTTTACGCTTGGGGTTTAGTGTAGAATAATCATCCACTCACACGTCTTAATAAAACGAACAACGCCCCAAACCCGGAGTATGCTCTTGACTACTGCAGCTTAGTCGGAACAGTTGGCTCAATCAGAAACGGGTGCAAGGTAATTAGTGTTAATAGGACAATCCACTAGAATTCAATCCTAAGAACTCGGGAGGTTGCATGGACTGAATCCACAAAGTCAACAGGTTCTTAAGCGGGTTCATCCTCACCTGGTTGGACACTTGGTAAGGTTGCTAGAGCACTCAGTTCGAAGTTTAGTTTTCTTTTGGGCCAAACCAAGAATTAACCCACTCCTTAACCACTCATTTAATAATCATAAAAATTACCAACCGAGCCACTGCAATACTTTCACTGAGACTACACAAGCAACCCTACACAACAGCAATTGCAAGCTTTTTTACTTTCTCAGCACTGGTCTTCAATTTTCCATGTTTAAGTTTCAATCTTGAATGTTGTGAATGCTTAACTATCTTGTGTGGTGTTAATCAATTGATTTAATTTGCAAGCAATGCTTAGTTGTTAATTTCTCATCTCATCATCTTTTTAACTCCTAGAATAGACTTTTATCCTTTGTTGTAGATTAAAAGCCTTAGATTATTTTATAGGGACCACCCCCCTTGGCTTCGCTAGGAGTAAGCCTAGACGGAGGAGTCGAGTAATCAGGTGACAGCACTTGACTCTCACTTGCCCCCAAGGACACACCGAGCGGCTTGAAGGTTTCCTGCCGCGTCCCCCCCAGGTGTGTATTAGGCGGCAACACCAGCCATCCATTTTGGAGGGAATTAGGGTTGTATTGGGGGCATTCTCTACTTAAGAGAGAATCCTTCCCATTGCTACTTCTGCTTGGCATTGTAAAAACTTGAGATTGGAGTAATATAGAGATTCTTCTCCCGACTTCTTGAGAGGATTTGTATGGATTGTCAATGGTGTTGATTGTTAGCTAGTCTTCATAGCTTTGTGGAGCATTCTTAGTGAGTTTTCTGTCCATACTTGGCTAACACGAATTGCAGGGAAGGTGGCCATTTGAAGGGAGGCACTACACTTGGAGTGGGAGCTCCATTCTAGCAAATTTCGTCAAAATTATTCACAAGGGAGTTGTCTTTGCTTTCAGCTTGTCAATTCCTTTACTTTCAGCCATCTATTTGATGTTCTTACTTGGTTGTTTGCTGCACCTATTGATTTTCTCCTGTTTGTGGGAGGTACCCAGGTCGCTATTGGTCATCCGGTTGCTCAAAAACACTCACAGAATTTGTTGGTTGCTCAACAACTGGACGTGAAGCTGGTCTTCAACCTATTTCTTACATACACTTCTATCCCAGGTACTTCTCTTTGCTGATCTCATAGAGTACCAATTTCATTGTGTGTATTAAAGCTGCAAAACCACTAAATAAACCCCAAATATTAAAAACTAAAAATTTGACCATTAAAACTTAATTTTATTTCCAAAGCCGCTTATTATTTGTTCTTAAATGCCTAAATCCAAAGTTTCGTTGCTTTTCGACTCCATCTACCCATAGAACTAGCACTGGTCTTTTTGCCAAAAACGCCCCACTTGGGCGTTTTTCTCTTTCTGCTTGACTGGGTCACTTTGGGGTTCTGGGTAGTTTAGATTTGGTTTTAAATCATCATTTTACCTTAGGAAATCAAGCTACCGTTTGTTGGAAGTGTGTTTAAACGTTAATTTATCACTGCCCTAGGTCCACTAATCCATGATTTAACCCTATTCCTTGGGCAGTTTTACTCCATCCCCTCACTTCCAATTCATTTTGCATCCTTAGACTAATTTCAGCCATATAATCACCAATCTAATTACTTCATTGTATTTAATTGCTGGTCACATTCTCATTTGCACGCTTACTCCATACTTGTGTCCATCTGTTGGTTGAAGTCAAGTCCAGGATCCCATCAGCACTCATCTCTTGTTTCTATCTCTTCATCTTTTGGGATTTGGGTGTATTTTTGTCTCTCAACCATCACCGGTTAAGCGGGGTCTCCCCCCTGACTTGGCTACATGCCTCGTCTGAAGTGACAATAGCCTTGTCCAGTGTGCCTTCCGTTCCTTGAAAGGAGGACTTGGCCATTGCTGGTTACACCTTCCTAGCTGCTCACCCTCTACCATCCCTATTGGGACATTTATCATCAATAGCTAGAGTTTGTGTGATAACAAATACAAATGAGGCCAACAATCGTTTAGATATAGAGTTTAAGAACCATTGCTTTTTGGGCCTTTGAGTTTCCATAGCCTTTGATCTATGTGCGTTTAGAAACACATTGCATAGATTTACATTTATATAAGGCTTTCATTTCACATTTCACATTTTATAGCCAAGTTCATTAGGCTTGCCTTGCATTCACATGTGCTCAGAAACACTTGTTACATGAATGGGCTTATTTCACAAGATATACATTTGATTTCCAAAGCCAGTTTCATTTGGCTTGCCTTTCATTCACGAGTGTTGAAAAACACTTTCAAGAATGGGCTTTCACAAGATATACATTTCATTTCCATATATTGTATTGATGGCAGTACTATCTGTTTCAGGTTTAGCCAACACAACCTAAGGCAACTCAAAACCGAGACACAATAAACAAGGGGAATGCTCATCCAACAAAGAGGCTACAACGGCGGAAGGTCCTCCATGCCACTAGTCAAGTAGTAAGTCAAGGTAATAAACAAACTGGAAGGTAATGGATGGGTGGAGACAATGAATAATGAGACCAACAATAGCAAGCCAAGGATGGTGGGAATGATCACCTCTATTCTCCCTAAGGAGGGTAAAACCAATGAGTATGGATCAAGAACTTCTAAGTCTGAGTAGGGATAATATATATAATATAAAAATACAACCAGGTCCACATATCTATATGATCGCCAGATCATGATACTAAATGCTAAGACATGTCACAAGAATGAGTATAAAAGCCATATAACCAAAACACAAGAATATACCTGCCGAGTCATATACTTGACTACACACAATCTGAACCAACATCTGTTCACTGAAACCCTGCTGCTGCAGCTCTGGGCAATACTGACTGCTCTGTAAATGGCTAAATGGCTACATCAGTCCTCTCTATGAGTGTCCTGAAACTCAGTCATGGCATGGGGAATAAAACTGCTGTCCATAATATAATAGTGATCCATAATAGATGCTCATCTCGGCATCTCAATGTAAGGGAACTGGCTGAAAAGTGTACTGGAATCTGAAAAATAGAATATGGTAGCCCAGCTACTATATATGTGATAACAAATACACAGCATCGTTTCCAGTGGATTTAATTTGAGTAAGGTGAGGGTTCTCCACGTTTAAATGTGAATGCAAAGTTCCAAAAAATGGCGTGAAAGCGTCTACCATCTGTCAGCAGAGTAATAATGATGCTTCGGCCCATGAGTGAATTTCCCGTCACTGCCATACGATGATTGAAATGACTTCCCAGCATCTTTCCTCTGAAAGCATTCAGCCATGCCCAATGCTAAAGAGGTATCTTGTACAGCTCATGAGAACAACAACTGCTTTGAATGCATCCATACTACTGTTTTACTGCTGGCTCATGCTCAAAATTTTCTCAGATTTGCCTAGATAGCACCCAGAATTTCCCTAAAACAGCCCAGACTAAAGCCTTAAGCCTCTCTTGCGGCTGCTATTTCCAAACCCATATTTGCCAACAGTTGCTGCTTGAGGACATGAACCGTCCTAAATTTACGCCCAGAACATATCAGAACTGCCTATTAGGGCTTCCTTTACCAGAAACATACTATAAATATTGTCAGAATCAGGTACGCCACATGAAAACAAACCCCTTCCTACTCTTCATTGCTTCTGCAGAGAAACAGAGTGCTCACTTGCTCAGGCTTAGTCTTTTATCCTCAGGCAAACAGAATTGCCAATTCTGAGGCATCATTCCTCAGATATCCACATACAGGTCTTATGTGCAGGTAAATGACAGCCTAAAAAATGCTGTCCTGAAGAAAACCTCAGCAAATATCTCCCGTTGTGATGTCCTCATCAAAACAATTTCCCAATGGGAAACGATTTTCTGTGATCACTTCTAATCAGATGGATCATGTCTATTCCTAAAATATGCTCAGAAATGAAGGATGAGATTGTTTTTCACGCCCAGAACTGCTAATGAGTCCTGCCATACAATCATGTCTCCTGATATTTGCCAAGATTCCTGGAAATGGCCTGCAAACGACTTATAATTACTGCCTTTGAGGTGCTTGGCTTGATCAAACCCTGATTGCATAATCCTTGAGATTAGGGCTGCTATGAATCTTTGGTGGCTGTTTTAAATCTCAAACAGTTTCAGACTGCCATAAACAACCCTAGACCACCCAAAATTTCTGGAACAAAATGCAACCCCTTGATGAACATCTGATAAAAATCACCAGCAAACACCCCCGCAAAAAGGGGGGTAACAAAGTGCACCATAAAACCCTCATAAACACATCCATAATTACCCATATCATGGAAAGAACATTCCATAGCTACTAGCCCAAATGTATCATGAAAATCCATATGCTAGGGCAACATCAACACTAGGATATAATCCCAACACGAAGCAAAATCTAGCATTAAGGAACGCCATCCATAGCTCCATCAACCTGTAACCCTTGCTGAATGTGTGACAAAAATCATATTTGAACACCCATTTCAAAATGGGAGGTAACAGACCCCATGCCCAATGGATAAGCACTAATATTGATCCATTCATCATCTAATTTATTTTTCTATCTTACAACTTGTGTTTTGCTAAAGCCACTCTTTGTACTCAACTTGAGCCCAATTGCATAGGCTTTAGTAATCCTAAGATAGGGAAGCCCCCCTTGATCCATAGGAGAGCCAGCGAAAAGTGAGAAGAGGGTTGGTGAGGTGACAGTGGCTTCCCTCATGAGTTGCCCATAAGCTACCATCATTCTTTTGGACTTTAAATCTGAAGTGTTAGTTTGTGTAGTAAGTTAGTAGTCAAGGATTTGGAGGCCTATTGGTGGGATCGAGTGGTTTTCACTCTCCCCACCAGGGATCAAACCCTATTGAGACATTGGCCTGTTGTGATAAGGCTCGAGGGGTAGGTGACCTCTGGGATAGAGGCTCACCCCAGTGGGCTTTGAGACGTCTCGGCCCTTGCTAAGTTAGAAGTTATTGGTATATCTGGCTTGCAAGCTGTTGGATATATGCTTGGGGTTATAGTGGCAGCCACCGGATTTGAACCTGGGCCTAGCCCAAGTAATTCCGACGAGTTACCGATTCCCCATGGCTAAAAAAACAGTTAGTAGCAGGGTCCTTACAACAAAGATACTTCCAGGTGATAGCAGGCCACACAAAAGATCGTATGTCATTTAATGATACTAAAAAACAGAACACATAAATCATTTACAAAAATTAACTTTTGTTTTCAGTGGATCACACAGATTTTGCAAAAATGCATTTAAAAAGTGAATTTCAGTAATGTGCAATAACACGTAGTCTCACTCATGAAGAAAATGATTACATACTCAAGTTCACTAGTACGCCAAAATGAAGAGATTTAACAAGAACGATCAGACAAAAAGGGAGAGTGAGACAAAGTAACCTTTGTAAATAGTTCTCCAAAAGCATTTCAATCTCTTCCGCTTCCTCTGTAAGAAACAATGGTTAAGTATTAGATGTAGAAATAATAATTTCAAATTTTTCTACTCTTAACTGTGTGAAAATTATTAGCAATTACTCGCTAATACAGATTTCTTTAACTTTATAATTAGGAACTATTTTTCTTTATATTCTAAATCTACAGTATGACAGATGTTGCAGCAAATTGATAATGATAAGACACAATACAAGCAATGCAATAAGTTACTGACACAATAAATAATAAGGAAGCAAGTACGAAAATATAGAAAAAGGGGATTGCCAGAGCTATATGTTACCATATGTTTGCACGAGGACAACTTTGAGGATTGAAGATGATGGTGTGCCAAAAGAGTTGCAGTTGCAAGGCTTCCATGAGCAAATTTTTAAAGTCTTTTGGTCCTTATTGTATTAGTTTGTCCTTGGTCATGTTTTAAAATCTTGTAAAATGTGAGATAGCATTTGTATTTGTATGCAAATGGCCAGTCTATAAAGTATATCTGTAGTTCGACTATGACAGTTGTACTAGGCAAGTCACTCATGAATGTGTTTTTCATTGGGCAAAATCCTCCAAAGTTGTGAGCACATTCTAGTACACCTAACCTAGTCACTGAGCTTCTTAGCTCTTCATTATTGGCATATATCTCACATTGAGTCACCATGGACACGTGTCAAGTCAGTCTTAGTCTAGAGTCTTTTGGTTGTCCCTTTTACACATGATTACATTATTATTAAGGTGTGTAGGTGGTTGAACACAATTTGGATGGTTAGAGGTGACTTTCACTAGCTCAAACTTTGGGTTTATTATCTTATTTGTCAATTACCTTTTAAAACCCAAGTCCCCTTTCATGATGCTAGACCCTCAACATATTTTAAAGAAATCCATTGTCATTCATGAAAGAGCCACTTGAACACCCCTACCCGTAGCGCTAGCCTTCCTTTGACCATTGAACTGCATTGTTTGGCCTTCCTAACATCTCCCTAACCTCCAAAAGTCAAACACCCTCCTAAATGTGTGACTCATACCCTCTTTTGAGCCTCTCTTCGTTCACACATGTGAACCGTCCCTCTACTTTCCCTCACGTGTGAGCTGTTTGGTCCTTGTTTTGTCCCTTTGGCACATTGATTGATGAATTTTGGTTATTTCTTATCCCTCTTTGCAGCTCGCACATGCCTCTTTTCAAGAGAATATCCCTCTTCTAAGCAAATCACCCCTACTCGTAGCGCTAGGCTTCCTTTGACCGTTAAACTGCATTGTTTGGCCTTCCTAACATCTCCCTAACCTCCAAAAGTCAAACACCCTCCTAAATGTGTGACTCATACCCTCTTTTGAGCCTCTCTTCGCTCACACGTGTGAACCGTCCCTCTACTTTCCATCACGTGTGAGCTGTTTGGTCCTTGTTTTGTCCCTTTGGCACATTGATTGATGGATTTTGGTTATTTCTTATCCCTCTTTGTAGCTTGCACATGCCTCTTTTCAAGAGAATATCCCTCTTCTAAGCAAATCGCCCCTCCTAATCCCTCCTTTGAGCAAGTTGCCCTCTCTTATTCCATATTTTCTAATTGTTTGTTTACCATTTCAAGCAACCACCTCATTATCTTATTGATTTTTGAACATGTCAAGAGGAAAAAAAGTTATCCAGGTAAGATCCACAGGTTTGTTTACTTTTTCTTGATCCCAATCCATTGGCATAAGCATTTAACTGTTAAAACCCTCATTTTACAATTTCTCAGATCTACTTGGATCTAGTAGGCTTTTAGGTGAGACATTGAAAACCCACATCTATAGCATCCACGGCAATTCGAATCTATAGTTTGGTGTGGATTGGCCTCCATTTGACCCCTTTCCCAAGGCACATTAGCCTCTCCAAGTGAGGTCGCACTGAGGTCGCACTCCTTGGTTGGGTGAGTTTGCTAGTTTCCAAGACCTGTGTAGGTGAGGTCCCACTTGATTTGAACTCCTCTCACTTGATAACCTACCACTAGTGCTTCACCTTGTAGGCCCGATTCCTCATTTTGAGGGTTGTGCCCCACTTGGGTCACTTGGTGATGCATTTTAAATCTCACATCTACTGAGATCTAGCCATTGGATGACCTTGATCTTCAAAACCCACCTTGCTTTGCACCTTGACAACATTGATCTATAGCTTGGTGGACATCCGACTCCATTTGGCCAATTTTCCCAAGACATTGGTCTTCTCTAAGCCCTCACGACTTTCTTGGGTTGTCTGGTTTCTTTGTGGGTTGATCTCTGTCTGGATGCTTGCACACTTAGATACTGTCATATCCATCTATCAAGCATAGCTAGAAAGCTCTAACTGTCAGATCTCTAATTTGGGTCACTTTCCCTATTTTAAGGGTTGTTACGAACTTATTTGTACAATAGTTGGATTATCTGAAGAGCCGCCATTTGACAAACATGATAAGTGTTTGACTCCAGTGTATCAAATGATCTAGCATTTGTGACTAGCCAGTTTTAACTAGCCTGTTTTGTTTTTTGAGTCGACATGACCATGGCCCCATGGGGTTTGTAATAAAGTGTGCTAGTAGGATCTGAGTGTCTCGGTTCCCCATGACTTGATTAAGCAACTAAGGTATTCCAGGGAGTTTTTTCACTTGTCAATTATACTTTGCTTATAGCCGAGCTATAATCGATGAGGTTTTCTCCCGCTCCTCCAAAGCTGGAATGCCCGATTTTGAAATTTTAGCCATGGGGGGTTATTAGAGTCCAACTGATGTATATAAGCCTACTAGACACTGTTAGAATAGGTGTCGGTCATGTCCTGGGTTTTTAATTATTTTTAAATTTAATAAATTTCTCTATAGTTTAAATAGAGAAATAATAATTTGTAATATGTCAGTCGTCTGGGATCTGAAATTGATGATTGAAGGCTCTAACCTTAAGCCAAAAATCATTCATGATCCTCAGTCCAATTTATCCTAAGTTTCGGATGTCAGCTAGGCCTCATAATTAATAGTTTCTCAAAAAACCCAATTACTAAGAAATTATTAATTAAAATAATAAAATTGATTATTTTGGAGATAATCCAAATCTCTCCAAAATAATCCAATTGGAATAAAGTAAAAGGCTAGTTGACATGGCGCTGGACATTAATGATGATCCCAATCATCTCAGTCACCATTCAGTTGAGTATACAGTCAGCACAAGCTCATCTACATCAAACAATTCGCCCCCCCTTCAAAGAGAAATTCGATTGGGTGTGTTGGCAATTGGTTATTGGGTTGGTGGTTGCACTAATGGATATGGTAGGTGCCATCCCTTGATTTATGCATTGGCTCCTTTCATAACTTATGTTACCACCAACTACAACACTCCAAGCTCATCCTAGGTGGCATTCATGCCCTCCTTGAGGCCCTCACGTCAACTTTAGCTTGGAGCTCGACTTCACACATAGCAATCGTTTATTTGTTTGATGGAGTTTCCTATGGAGAGTGGGGGGCGCCTTGCCTAGGTGGAGGCCACCTCCCCATTCCCAACCAATGAGATTCGAATTGTTAGGTGCAAATTGGCTCTCAACTCGGTTTTGATTGGGATTTTGACTGGAGATTCGACTTTGTCAAGTGCTTTTGGCTCTCTTATGGCCAATTCGACTTAGGGTTTTGGTAGTTGGTTTAGCTATTTAAGAGATGGCATTTTGGCCATTCTCTCATGGTCTTTTATGCAAAGAAACTCTGAGCAATTGTATTATGAATTATATTTAATAAAGTTGTGACTTTGGAGGTCAAATTCTTGGGGGCTCTTGGTGGCCATGCTTCATCACACTCTTGAGGTGATATTGTGTCATTTCTTCATGTGTTTATGATTATTTAGTTTTGATTTATATGCTTAGAAGGCTAACAATCTAGCACTTGCATGTATATCTTCTCTATTCGCATAAATCATATGTTATTTGCAGGTATTGCTAATGGTCTTGTGAGCTTTTGCAAGTTCTCCTTCACTCCAAATTTTTGGCCAAAGATCTCTCCACTTGTTAAGCACTAGCAAAAGAGGAGTCTCTTGCTTCACCATCAACTATTTTCAAAACAAACTTCTTGGTTACCCTAAGCTTATATCCTCAAGCTTCCATTTTGCTCCTTGAAGCTCTCCTTGCCTTGATCTCCACCCATCCTCTTGCTATCATTTTCTATACCAAAAGCCCTATCTTCCATTCGTTTGCCCTAGATCCATCCTCTTCCTTCACCCATTTCGTTTTTCCTTCCAAACCCCTCTTCCATTTACCTTCCAACCATCTTTCCTCCCTCCATCCATTTCATTTCTTCCTCATTTACTCCTCTCGTCCTCATTTCAAAAAAGAGCCCTAAAATATCTAAAATTCCAAAAACGATTGGTTCTTCAAGAGTATGGTTAGTATTTGTTAGTTTAAATTTCTCAAGGAGTTAGTAGTTTATTGTTTAAAAAGCTAGTAGTTAGTTTCATTCCAAGCTTACATCTCTTTTAAACTTTTGAATCGTATATCTTATTCCTTACTTAGTCATACTAGATCTCATCTTGATTTATTGTTAGCTTGCATAGTTTGCATCTTAGATCTCTTCTCTTGATTAGTGTGGCATTGTTAGATTTGTTTCTCTTTAGGTGGTTAGATTTCATCATTCTTGCATTTAGCATAGCTTAAGTTTGTTGCATTTTATTTCCCATTTGAAAAGATAGAAATTTTACACAAAATTCTTTTAAAATTTTTATAGTTTAGATCTCATTTTTAGTGAGTTTTAGGCAACTTATGTTCGCTGGTCTGTTTTCCCATTCAAATTATTTTCAAATAGAAATCTCAAGTTTTTTCATGTTTTTGGGCTTAAATCTTTTAGATTAGACTTGGTAGTTTTAAAAAAATTTGGATTTCTGACACTTAATGGGTGCATGTTGAGTGTATTTCTCGAGTTTTTTGTAGGTTCCTTGAAAGAAGGGGTAAATTTGTTGAAGCATATTTGAAGAGGAGCGAGCACTTTCAAGGAGAAGATCAAAATCAAGCAATAAACCAACAAAAACACAATCTCCTTTTTGTATTAGCCTTCAGAGGCTTCCAGGTTTTAATTGTAAATTTTTGTTTATCTTAAGTTTCTTAGAAAAGTCCTTCAAGGTTTTCAAACTCAAGGCAATTGTACACGATTACTAAAAAGCTCAAGTGGAGGGGCCTCCACTTTTTTGGTTTTCTTCCCCATTTGGGGAAGAGTGCTGTGATTGGGTTAAATCTTTCAATTTTTGCTTTAGAGTAGTTTTTTATTTTATCTTGTATTTCTCTTCCAAGCCTTCGACTGGAAGTTGTATCCTTGGGATCCCATCCCAGGGGCAGGACCACATAATTTGTGGTTACTCTTCCTTCCCCATCAGTTTCCTTGGTAGAGCTTTCAGCTAGCTGGAAGTTCTCAAGTGCGGGCAGTTCTTAGAGGTTGACCTTGTTCGGAGGTTGATCCCACCTTTAGTGTAAAATTGCTTGGTAGAACACTAAATCCTTCATTTATTTCATTTTATTTTGCAAGTAGCATGCTAGCTGTGTTTCATATCTATTGAACTACCACATGATTTTAATATTAGAAAGTTTCAATATCCCATTATCACAACTGCTTCTTGTTTCTTAAAATAAACAAAGTCTCTTGAACTTGGCCAAATCCAAGTCAAGAGCACTCTCTATCAGAGAGCATTGTAGATTTGCACTTTCCCCTTGCATTAGGCATTTTAAAGTAGAAAGTCTCTTGAACTATGGTCTTAAGACCGAGTCAAGAGCGCTCTATGTCGGAGGGTTGAACAAGTGCTCTTAATTTAATAAAATATTTCAACCCACATTTCCCCCTAATAAATTTACTTTGGTTGATTGTCCAACACCCGTATGCTCTGCCAACCGGAAACGGTTGGGCTAGTACTCAGAAAGGTGAAGGTCTTGCTATACTCACAAGTGATAACATAATAAAAATTTTACCCAAAACCAAAACCAGTATCAAATCACTGAGGTGCTTCCTAAAACAAGTGGTGCCGGGAATCCACTGTCAGACTCGAGGGCAGTCAAGCCGTAAGTAAACTTGTCCTCTTTGCAATCTAGGTGCTCCCGACATACCTGTTATCACACAACTTGTAGTTGTCCCTAGTGGTATCCCATCCGGGACGGTAGAGGAGATGGACAACTAAAGAGGTGACCCAAGAGATGCCACGGTTCCCAATGCAAGGTGGGGGTCACGTCAACCGAGGCACTTGTTATCAAACAACTTGTAGTTTCCCCTAGAAGTATCCCATCCGGGACGGTAGAGGAGATAGGCAACTAAACAGGTGACCCAAAAGATGCCACGGTTCCCAAGGCAAGGTGGGAGTCACGTCAACCGAGGCACTCTTTGCTTTAGGTCAAGGTGAAACAAGACCTAGGGGGAGACCCTATAACCAATCACAGTTGATTGGACCCAAACAAAGGTTTCTAAGGATAAGTAAATGAAGAGTTACGGAAACCAATGCAAGGTTGAGTGGACCTAGATGTTAAAGTATGGTTGAAGGTGGTTTGGGAGATTGTTAGTGTTTCAACCGATGTATGATTTAGGCCACATAATTAGGTATAATGATAAGGTACATCACCATATGCTACACAAGTGGATCCACTTTCTTGGGATATGTGAAATGGGTTGAAGTGGACCCACAAGGTGAAGCTAAGGGATGAAATTGGTACTAGAGGTTATGTAATGAGTAGATCTATGGATCTAAGTTACTTTTAGGAGTACCCATGTACCGGATCTAAGGTTTGACACAATTCCCAAGGAGTGCGACTTGCTTTGAGGAGGACTAGTGTCTTGTTGGATGGGCTAATGGGGTCAAAAGGTATGTCAAAGTGTAGATCGGGAAACCTAGGAGCCAAGTCAAGTGGGCTAATTAAGATAGAATGGTTGGATCCTGCTAGATCTAGGTTCTCATTAAATGACCCTAAGTTGACCACAATACCTTGAAACAAGGAATGCTACCCCCAAGGCAGATCGTCATAAAATGATACTCTAGACCTAGGTTTCAAGGTATGGCCGTTCCAAATCCACAAAAATCTTAACCACCCACGTCCTCAAAGTGGGCAAACTCACTCACCCAAGGGAGTGCGACCTTGCTCAAGGAGGGCTAAAGGATGGGTTAAGTGGACCAAATCAAGCCCAATGGCCACCAAACTATAGATCCAAGTAGCTTATGCACCGATCTATGTGGATCTAGAAAATCAAGTCAATCCGAGGGTTAGATCTTACTAGATCTGAGTTTTAAGATGCAAGGGAATTCAAAAGGGGTTTTATCCCTTAAAACGTGGAATGATGCCCACAAGGTAGAAATCACCAAAGTAAAAGTCTGGGGTAGGTTATCAAGTGTGTAGATTGTAAATCAAGTGGGATCTCACCCACCCATGTGCTAGATCTAACCAAAACAAGCCTCTCCAAGGAAGTGCGATTTGGTTCAAGAGGGCTTTTTGCCTTGAAAAGTGTGTCAATTTTAACCCAATCACCACCAAACTATAGATCCCACTAGGGGTGGATGCTATACAGGTGGGTTCTTAATATCTCTTCAAAAGCAAGGCTAGATCTAAGTAGATCTAAGAAAAACCAAAAATAAGGGTTTTAATCAATTAGGGTTTTTGTGATCTAGAAATTATGGATGATTCAAGAAAGAAGAAGATCATACCTTTGGAGCATACCTGGATGAAGAGATGAATGCTAGTTGAGACGAGGATTACTTTTGCCAAAGATCAAATGGAGAATTGTTGAAGCCCTCTTGCCAAATTGATTTTTCCAAGCCACATATGAGTCCCTCTAACCTGTCAAAACCAAGGAGCAAAGCATCAATCAGTTTAACATGTTGAAGGTAGATATAAGCAAGAGATAGATAAGCAAAGAATAGTTGGCACAAAGACAAAACTACTCCCTGTTTAACCAAAATGTCTTCCTCCAAGCTTGAAGGGCAAGCCTCCCCACCAATTCGCATTTGTCAAAAACGTCCTCTTAACCTGTAAAAAAATATGGCAAATATGCAAGATAGCTACAATAGATCCTCCAGTGCAATGGGCAAAAGCATTTACAATCGAAACAACCAACATCCACTCCAATCCAAGCATGTACTCCAAAAGATAGAAATTTTATTCCAAGAGCCAAGAGCCAAAAATCTCTAGATGATTTTACAATGAGAGGCTCCCTCCTTAAATAGGATGGGGAGAGAGCATAATCCTAACCACTTTTTACATGAGTGGCTAAGATTAAAAGATCAAAAGATCTAATCAATGGCTAATAATGAATCATAACAATACATCACATGGATCACCCAATATAATGATGACGTCCTAACTAAATGGTACAAAGGGAGGATGACGTCATCCACTAGAGGGGTAAAAGTACAAAAAACCACCTCATAATGACTAGGACATGACAAAATAAGCACATGGTGGGGCTAGGAGGCATCAATCCTTACTAGCTCATCCCCAAGGCACAATAAAATAATAAAATATGTCCAAGATAATATAAATGATCAAATCTGTCCTCAAAATCTATGATAGACAAGCAGTAAAAGACCTCCTGTGAACGATGTGGGCCTACCCACATGGTGAAAACTGGCTGGAAGATAGTGGGATCACCCTGGAAGACGTCTGTGAAAACCAAATGCCAAAAACCTTGCCTCAATTGCCCAAATCGAATTCCTCAGTGACCACTTTATCCCATTTTTTAACTGCCTCGGTAACTGTGAAAGTGCCAAAACTGCCTCTTAAGGCATCTGCGCTGCCCATCTGAGCCCACCAGGCTCTCCAGAAGGGGGGGGTAAATGGTAAAAGCAAGTGGCTGGACCACCCCCTCCTCATATAGCGCCCTAGGTGAACTGGCCTCTCATGGCCCCTGCTACTCAGGCTGGGAAATCAACCCCAAATCTGGTCAACAAGTGTAAAAATGCATCAATCACTGTCAGAAGTGCCCGGAACTGAAAGATAAGTGTCTCATTGGATCCAGAAGACCCAAATCCACTAGAAATGTGTACTCATACACCATGGGTTGCCCTATTGGGCCAGCTGTAGGGTCCACCATATATGGACAATGCATAATCTGTTGATCTGAAGTAATAAATAAATCTGTTGAACTGCATCAATCATCATCTGCATCATATGTCCATCATATGATATCATCACCAAGTATGTGGGACCATCAATCATCATCAATAGGTATATATAGATGGCCCACATCATCACGGATCCCAATAATATACAACCAAGATTAAATCACATCAGTAGACTAAGACATGCTTCTCTAATCATTCTCACAGCCAAGCTCAAAGTATAACATCCATTCAGTGGCATTAATCAAGTTAGCATATTCCTTTGTTATATAAAATTACTTGCACAATAGTTCAAATGACAAACTCACCCATTGGACATGGTCAAACTGTTAGTGAAAGATGAAGGCTAGGAACAAGGTTGGGCTAAGGGGTTGACTTGTCTAACTTAACTCAAAAATACTTTGGACTGGAAGGAGGGGAAAAGCTACAAACTCTGTGCTGGACAAAATAACACGGGGGATGGCTGTGCCTCACAAATGGATAAGTTGTTCAGAGAGTGCTTATTCAACTTAGGCATCATGTCTACATGAAGTTGATCCAAGTTCATTAGGATCATTCAATTTCATTTCATGGCCTTTTTGGCCTACATAACCCTTCGGATCTCAGGTGTGCTGATAAGCACAACTAGTTGCAGCTTGCATCCAGGGCATGTTTTCAAATACATATAAGGTCAGCAATTGTTTAGATATAGCTTTTAAGAACCATTGCTTTTTGGGACCTTTCTTATACTCTTCGAAGAGTATTTTTAGCTGCTCATCGCTCTTGCCCTTTTTAGTTTCCATGGGCGAATTTATAAGTTTCCATAAGTAGAACATGAGCTTTCAGTTTTAGCCAACAACATCTCAAGTGACTAGGGGGAGTTTGAGCCAATGCCAAACATCGGGACAACCGACCAGAATGATTTAGGCCTACAATCCAACTCACCAAAGGCAAGTTTTGTCACCAAATTAGAGCCGAGACACTGAATATACAAGGATGCGGTCCAAACACAGAGGTAGAAAAATGGGGAAGTTCTCAGTATCAGAAAGTCAAACGAGACAGGTCAAGGTTTAAAGTCAAATAGGAAAGTCATGTATGGATGGGGTCAAGTGAATATGGAGCCTACACTAGTAGACAACTGGTGTCAGGAAAGACCATATCTATGTAAGGTGGAAAACCAGTGGGTTTTGTTAAATGACCTAAATGTGCAAGCAATTGTTCATTTTATGATTTATAGTTCATTTTAAACAGTTTGCCACATCAGGAATAATATATCAAGCAGATGTTGTGAACATGACTAAATCAACAAGATAATAATCCACAGTCAATGATAAAATATCCATAGATCATACAACATCATCATAGTAATAAACATCATATACCATCTGAAACACTGCTGCAATACATCTCTAAGCACTGAACTGAAACTGTATGGGATAAAGGGTCACATCGATCATCAAATCTGAACTCTCAAGGCTCAGCCTTGACACAAGGTCTAACATAAGTCTGAATAATACACTGCTCTGATCATGAGTGATCACAAAATATACAATCATCATAGCCATGCTCTGAATAATGGAAGCTCTGGAATGTGCAGATATCTGCTGAACAAGAATAGTAGCTCTGCTACTATGGTGTGATAACATCTGGCTCCAGCTGGGACAAGTGCTCTAAGGGAGAGAGCGCTTGAGAACCTCAGAATCTCTGGTCTCAATCTGCTCTGCATCAATCTTCAATCCAGCACTGCACCATCCTTGCTTTCAGCTTTTATTTTGTACCTGTTTCTGCGCTCACAAACACTAGAATACCTCATGGAGCATGTATGGGACAAATATAAAATAAAACTGAAAATGAAATCTATTCTAAAACAGAAACTGAAATGCGTAAAAGAAAAATTTAAACTAACATGGCATATATCATTTATTTATCATTCATTATTTTGTTACTGTGCACGAAGAAAAGAGAACTTTTTCAAGCAGGTAATCTCAATTTGCACAGGCAGCCAAAAATGTAAACGGCAACTAAAAATTCTTTAATGCATGCAGGAGAAGAGACAAGCTTAGGAAGGAGCAGGGCTCAACTCAATCAAAAACAAAAACAAGCAGAAAAGAAAAAATGGCAATACTCATCACACAGAAAAAGAAAAAGCACACAAATCCTATTGCTCAAGTGAGCTTATTCAAGACCTACCTACCCTACTCTAACCAATCAGCACAAATGTTAGGTAAAATCATAAATCCAGTGTAACCATTCATCAAACAGGTTAATGATTCTTCTTAGATTTTTGTTGATAAAGCAAGTCAAGATTGGATTAAAGACTACTGAATTTGAGAGCCCAATCTTCTTAACTTGTTCAGAAATTGAAGAAAAATTTGAGTGGGGCAAAATGAGATCATGCCTAAGAGAAAAATGATTGATGCAAACATCCTCCATCCAAGAATTGATAGGATCATAAAATTTATGCAAGTTGAACTCAGAGATGGATGGAGGGAAGACATAAGACATGTGATTCGGTTCATTTTCACACAAATTAACTTCTTCATTTGCTTCTCTCACATATTCAATTTGATTCTCCTTGGGACTGATGATCAAATAGAAACCAAGTGGGGACAAATTAAAGCTTAGAAGACGAAAAATCAAAGTCAAACCCACTTGATGCTCAAAAATGGAGAAAAGATGGAAATGATCCTTAAACACCTTTTCTGGCCACCAAGAATGATTAATAACTTGATAACAAGCATTATGGTTCCAAAGTGACTGAAAAGGGAAATGAAGTGCTTTTTCTCCAAACATGTAATCATACATATACTTCCTATTGAAAAATTCCAAGGCAAAAAATTGACTAGAGCACCAACCCAAAGATGATTGAAAGAGTTGGGAAGAAAGGGTGGATTGCAAATATGAAAATTCTCCCAAATGGATAAACAAGTTTGACCTTGGACTTTGACAAAAGAAAGCACTCTTTACTCTAGAAATGATTTTAACCTTTTGATCAAGTTTAATATTTACAATCTGAGGACAAGATTGACCATAACTATCTAACTCTAAATTATCTTGATTAAGGATGGAAAAATTTAAAGACTCATTATAAGAAGTGGAACACATATTAGAGCATCTAGTGTGATTCACTAATTCATCCTCATCTTGAGATTGACCTTCTATTGATTCATCATTAAAATTATAAGAGGATAAGTGATCATTTTCATTTATAATATCTTGATTAAATGCACAATGATCACGAGAGATCACCACTAAAGGATCTTGGTCGATGCTTTCACTTTCTTCTTCTTCAATAAGGTGATAAGGAATTGAATGATCATTAAATATGGACTGATTAATGAGTTTCTCTGAGGGAGGAACTTCACTAGATTGACTGATTAAAGGCTCATCCTCAGAAATTTCCTCAGGATCAAGACTAGGGCTACCTAAAAAGAAATTTGAAAACTTATGATTTATACAATGATTATGGATTTGACTTTCAATCAACTCAAAAGTGGAAGACTTATCCTCAAAAGAAATTGAGCAGGAGGGGTCATCTTCGAATGTTGACAATTCACTTGATGTTTGATTATTAACAGATTCAACAATAGGATCAAAAAGGGGAAGGTTTTGACTTGAACAATATATATCATCAGATTCACTTCCCCATTTTTCTAAGAAATTTTGCTCAAACATGTCATACCCGAAAATGCTATTGGGCTTCAAATTTAAGAACCAGATCTCAGCTCTTTCTTTAAGGGATGAGGCCAATAGTTTCATACACACATCCTCATGGGTTATGGATAAATCTTTAATAATTTCCCTAAAAAGTTCAAGGTGTCTTTTAGCAGATACTTCATGACTTCCATCAAATTTAGACAACCTTTCACGGCTTGATGAGGGATTTGATGAGGATATCCAACAATTTTTGAGAAGTCAAAAACTTTCAAACGACCAAAAGTCCCAGGCCGCTCAGAAGCAGCCATGGATGGCAAAAATTTATTTTTTATTTTTTATTTTTTTAAATCCAAGAACGTAAATACCAAATGATGCAACCCATGGGTTCTAGATAATGATAGGATCGATCACCAGTGGAGTCACTTATGCGGAGTCACCAGGTAGATTTTAAAACTCTTCTACCAAGATGTATGTCGTTTAAAGTGCAGGGAGAGAGTGAGACAAAACAGGTATGTTGAACCAAGGTACGCCTCTACCTCCCCGGCAACGGTGCCAAAAATGTTATCACACAACTTGTAGTTGCCCGTAGTGGTATCCCATCCGGGACGGTAGAGGAGATAGGCAACTAAACAGGTGACCCAAGAGATGCCTCGATTCCCAAGGCAAGGTGGGAGTCACGTCAACCGAGGCACTCTTCGCTTTAGGTCAAGGTGAAACAAGACCTAGGGGGAGACCCTATAACCAATCACAGTTGATTGGACCCAAACAAAGGTTTCTAAGGATAAGTAAATGAAAAGTTACGGAAACCAATGCAAGGTTGAGTGGACCTAGATGTTAAACTATGGTTGAAGGTGGTTTGGGAGATTGTTAGTGTTTCAACCGATGTATGATTTAGGCCACATAATTAGGTATAATGATAAGGTACATCACCATATGCTACACAAGTGGATCCTACTTTATTGGGATATGTGAAATGGGTTGAAGTGGACCCACAAGGTGAAGCTAAGGGATGAAATTGGTACTAGAGGTTATGTAATGAGTAGATCTATGGATCTAAGTTAATTTTAGGAGTACCCATGTACCGGATCTAAGGTTTGACACAATTCCCAAGGAGTGCGACTTGCTTTGAGGAGGACTAGTGCCTTGTTGGATGGGCTAATGGGGTCAAAAGGTATGTCAAAGTGTAGATCGAGACACCTAGGAGCCAAGTCAAGTGGGCTAATTAAGATAGAATGGTTGGATCCTGCTAGATCTAGGTTCTCATGAAATGACCTTAAGTGGACCACAATCCCTTGAAACAAGGAATGCTACCCCCAAGGCAGATCGTCACAAAATGATACTCTAGACCTAGGTTTCAAGGTATGGCCGTTCCAAATCCACAAAAATCTCAACCACCCACGTCCTCAAAGTGGGCAAACTCACTCACCCAAGGGAGTGCGACCTTGCTCAAGGAGGGCTAAAGGATGGGTTAAGTGGACCAAATCAAGCCCAATGGCCACCAAACTATAGATCCAAGTAGCTTATGCACCGATCTATGTGGATCTAGAAAATCAAGTCAATCCGAGGGTTAGATCTTACTAGATCTGAGTTTTAAGATGCAAGGGAATTCAAAAGGGGTTTTATCCCTTAAAACGTGGAATGATGCCCACAAGGTAGAAATCACCAAAGTAAAAGTCTGGGGTAGGTTATCAAGTGTGTAGATTGCAAATCAAGTGGGATCTCACCTACCCATGTGCTAGATCTAACCAAAACAAGCCTCTCCAAGGAAGTGCGATTTGGTTCAAGAGGGCTTTTTGCCTTGAAAAGTGTGTCAATTTTAACCCAATCACCACCAAACTATAGATCCCACTAAGGGTGGATGCTATACAGGTGGGTTCTTAATATCTCTTCAAAAGCAAGGCTAGATCTAAGTAGATCTAAGAAAAACCAAAAATAAGGGTTTTAATCAATTAGGGTTTTTGTGATCTAGAAATTATGGATGATTCAAGAAAGAAGAAGATCATACCTTTGGAGCATACCTGGATGAAAAGATGAATGCTAGTTGAGACGAGGATTACTTTTGCCAAAGATCAAATGGAGAATTGTTGAAGCCCTCTTGCCAAATCGGATTTTCCAAGCCACATATGAGTCCCTCTAACCTGTCAAAACCAAGGAGCAAAGCATCAATCAGTTTAACATGTTGAAGGTAGATACAAGCAAGAGAGAGATAAGCAAAGAATAGTTGGCACAAAGACAAAACTACTCCTTGTTTAACCAAAACGTCTTCCTCCAAGCTTGAAGGGCAAGCTTCCCCACCAATTCGCACTTGTCAAAAACGTCCTCTTAACCTATAAAAAAATATGGCAAATATGCAAGATAGCTACAATAGATCCTCCAGTGCAATGGGCAAAAGCATTTACAATCGAAACAACCAACATCCACTCCAATCCAAGCATATACTCCAAAAGATAGAAATTTTATTCCAAGAGCCAAGAGCCAAAAATCTCTAGATGATTTTACAATGAGAGGCTCCCTCCTTAAATAGGATGGGGAGAGAGCATAATCCTAACCACTTTTTACATGAGTGGCTAAGATTAAAAGATCAAAAGATCTAATCAATGGCTAATAATGAATCATAACAATACATCACATGGATCACCCAATATAATGATGACGTCCTAACTAAATGGTACAAAGGGAGGTTGACATCATCCACTAGAGGGGTAAAAGTACAAAAAACCACCTCATAATGACTAGGACATGACAAAATAAGCACATGGTGGGGCTAGGAGGCATCAATCCTTACTAGCTCATCCCCAAGGCACAATAAAATAATAAAATATGTCCAAGATAATATAAATGATCAAATCTGTCCTCAAAATCTGTGACAAACAAGCAGTAAAAGACCTCCTGTGAACGATGTGGGCCTACCCACATGGTGAAAACTGGCTAGAAGATAGTGGGATCACCCTGGAAGACCTCTGTGAAAACCAAATACCAAAACCTTGCCTCAATTTCCCAAATCGAATTCCTCAGTGACCACTTTATCCCATTTTTTAACTACCTCGATAACTGTGAAAGTGCCAAAACTACCTCTTAGGGCATCTGTGCTGCCCATCTGAGCCCACCAGGCTCTCCAGAAGGGGGGGTAAATGGTAAAAACAAGTGGCTGGACCACCCCCTCCTAATACAGCGCCCTAGGTGAACTGGCCTCTCATGGCCCCTGCTACTCAGGCTGAGAAATCAGCCCCAAATCTGGTCAACAAGTGTAAAAATGCATCAATCACTGTCAGAAGTGCCTGGAACTGAAAGATAAGTGTCTCATTGGATCCAGAAGACCCAAATCCACTAGAAATGTGTACTCATACACCATGGGTTGCCCTATTGGGCCTGTTACCAGCTAAGTTGTACTTAGTTGGATTATCAAGCGAGCGGGCAGAATGGAACATGATACATGTTCATTTTTGGTGATTTGATATCCGGCTGGCCTGTTAAAGGCCCCCGTTTTTGAATTTTTTCCACATGTCCATGGCCCTACGGGGTTTGTAATAAAAACGTACTAGCATGGTGTTTTGTAAAAGACTTGGTTCCCTAGGACTTTTTGGCTAAGTCAGGTATTCCAAGGAGTTTTTTCACCTATCTATTATGTCTTGCATTAGTGCATAACATAATTAATGGGTTTTTCTCCTGCTCCTCCAAAGCTGGAATGCCTGGGGAGGCTGACGGGCCTTAGGGGATTGTTAAAGTCTATGAGTCAATGTATATGTACATGCTAGGCGTTAATTTTGAGTCATATGGACATGTGCTAAGTCCCCCTAGGTTGTTTTTAATTTTCGGCAAGTTTTATTTTTTCCGTAAATTGGGCCATTTTTTAATGGTTCAATTAAAAATTTTGTAAGTGGCCTGTAAGGGGCGTCTATGGGTATTTTTTGCCTTAGGGGTGCTCGTTTTCTAACTCAGAGCACCCCCTAAACCCCTAGACCCATTTTTCCTAATGTTTGGGTGCTTCTATTTTTGTCAAAATCCAAAAAAGTCAAAAATCCCAAAAAAGTCATAAAAAAATAGAAAAATGGGAAAATGACATAAAAAAATATTAAATTTTTGGAGAGTTTTGAGGGACTGATTCGGATCAGCATGTATTAAGGAGTGTATTGGGCTGATTTATTGTGCTTTGGCAGCCCCATTGGTGGAGATAATAGTGCCCATGAGGAAGGGCGCATTTACCTTATGAGGAAAGGCGCATTTACTAAGTGGGCAGCCCACGAACTTAGGGAACAGCAGCACCATTTGGGCTGACTGGAATGGGCATGGTTTATGCTGATTATGACGGCACATTTCAAGGGATGGGCAGCCCATTCTCCTCCACCATGCATGCCACCACTCTTCCACCCATTTAGCAAGTGCGCCCTCCATCACTTGGGGATTTTCTTCTATATATTGAGGCACTCTCTCCATTGTTGGTGAGGGAGAATTGGAGCACAAAACTTATGATTGTAATACTTTTCTTGTATGAATAAAAAGACTTTGGAGGTCAGATCTGTGTTGTTCATTGTGAGTGGATGGAACATCTTGGACTTATATGATGAGGTAACATGTGCATAAGCTTTGATTATTCACTAGTATCAACTGTACTCATTCAAAAGATTAGTGTTAATTTATGAGATAGAATAGTTCTAATTTGTTTATTGTCTAGTCTATTGTTATATGTTTGCAAGAGAGGATCATGCCTGTATGCTTCATTTGTTTATGAGTTTCAGCATAGATTTCTCTTTCATATATATCTCTACACTTGATCTTTGTTTGCAAAGTGTGTAATGTGCAGGTTATCTCAACTGGAGTAAGCGGATCTTGTTTGTTTCCTCTTCTCTAATTCTTGTTTGCAGATGCAGTCCCTTGGAACACCACAAATATTTCCCCAAGGCTTCGGATTTCAAACAAAACTGGGCTCATTTTCTCTCTCTCCCTCCAAATAAAAATTTTTCTTTGGTTAACTGGTTACTTGCATTTGAAATATTTCTGATTTATATGCTCATATTGTATTCCAAATAGATCAGAATTATTTTCATAAAGGATTGGTTTAGACAGTTACAAAGCTTATATCTCTCACTGTTAGATTTTCCTTCATTTAGCATCTACTTTTCAAAAGGCTTGCAAGTAAAATCGTCATATCTTTTTTAAGTCTTGTTGGGTAGTTGTAGTGCTGATATAAAAGATATATTTGGCTGTCCTAGAGCTTGAAATTTGCAGCCATTAAAGGCTAGCAAAGATCCCAGGTAGACAAGCCCCATAGCTTGTTTTACTTGGTTATTTTTAGTCATTTTTACTTAGTTTTTAACTTAGAATTTTTTGGGTTTTTTAGGAGGTGTTCCAAAGACACTCTTAAAGTGTTTTTGGGCATCTTATACTAATTATTGCTTGCTGGTTTGCAGCAAAAGACGAACAGGTAGGAGGAAGTGCTGCCAAAATTTCGAGCATCCGGGCGATCCGGAGGACAAATTTCCATATTTTTCAAAACCGGTCATTTTTTTTCTATAATTTTGTAAGCCACCAAGTCACATTAAGTAGACTGGGGCACTTCTCTATATCATTGTAAACAATCTTAAACGAGAGCAAGTGGGCTAGCCAGCGCCCATACCCCATCCCCCCAGGGGTGGCCTGTGTCGTCTCATTTTTATGGCGTGATTGTTAGAGTAGTTTTTTTTCTTTGTTTCCGGCATTTAATAAAATCAATTAGGATTAAAATAAACCTTGTTGGTCCGTTCCACTGGCGGGCCACAAGTTCACGCACAACCTAGTTTTTCACATTTTTTACAAACTCATAACGCCCCCCCTTGCTTTCCCGAAGTAGGGTTTATGTATGAGGGCTTGCCCGAAATACGTGCCTGAAAAAAGACTCCTGGGGTTTTAACAAAGATAAAATTTGTGTTCTTAAAATTTTTATAAAAAAATACCAAGGTCTTCTCCCGTATGCTCTGTGGCCAACTTGCAGCTCAGTCTGATCCAGTTGGTACACACCAGAAAGGAGGGGATGACTAGTAATAGGATCTAACACCGCCCCAATAAAAAATCCTTTTTGTGAAAATCCGGCACAACACGCATTTTGTTGTCGTGGGCAAATTTCCCAGAAGGCTTGGGATAACACTGGATAGTGACCTCTTGGAAACCGTTAGGCTTGCCCTCGTTGGTATAGCATCTGAACACCTCCTCGAGACTCCGATTCAGCCCAAAGCCTGAGAGGGAAGCCACGCTTCAAAATTCCGGACATGTTCCCCCGTACCTTGCGTATATCGGGAACCCACCTGCCTTAATAAAAAGATCACCATCACATTAATTTTTAAAATAAACCAAGAACACTCCACAACATTTACCTTTTCTGTTTATGCATTTGTTATTTGACTCCATAGTAAGGCACTGGTCTTGTTGCAAATCTCGTTTTATATTATTGACTAGTATGCAGTTTAATGATGGCTATTTTAAAATGAGAGCAAATGATAAATGATTGTTTTATTTGATCAAAGTGTATGTTGTCTGTTCTTGGTTATCAAAAATATTTCCTAACTCCTAGATTAGACGCCTTAGTTTCTTTTTATCTTTAGGGTCCACCCCCCTTGGCTTCGCTAGGAAAGCCTAGACGGAGGAGTCGAGTCCCAAGTGACAGCACTTGACTCTGACTTGCCCCCAAGGCCACACCAGCAGCTTGAAGACTTCTGCTGCGTTTTCCCAGGTGTGGAACCAGGCGGCAACAGGGCCAGCTGTAGGGTCCACCATATATGGACAATGCATAATCTGCTGATTTGAAGTAATAAATAAATCTGTTGAACTGCACCAATCATCATCGGCATCATATGTCCATCATATGATATCATCATCAAGTATGTGGGACCATCAATCATCATCAATAGGTATATATACATGGCCCACATCATCACGGATCCCAATAATATACAACCAAGGATTAAATCACATCAGTAGACTAAGACATGCTTCTCTAATCATTCTCACAGCCAAGCTCAAAGTATAACATCCATTCAGTGGCATTAATCAAGTTAGCATATTCCTTTGTTATATAAAATTACTTGCACAATAATTCAAATGACAAACTCACCCATTGGACATGGTCAAACTGCTAGTGAAGGATGAAGGCTAGGAACAAGGTTGGGCCAAGGGGTTGACTTGTCTAACTTAACTCAAAAATACTTTGGACTGGAAGGAGGGGAAAAGCTACAAACTCTGTGTTGGACAAAATAACACGGGGGATGGCTATGCCTCACAAATGGATAAGTTGTTCAGAGAGTGCTTATTCAACTTAGGCATCATGTCTACATGAAGTTGATACAAGTTCATTAGGATCATTCAATTTCATTTCATGGCCTTTTTGGCCTACATAACCCTTCGGATCTCAAGTGTGCTGATAAGCACAACTAGTTGCATCTTGCATCCAGGGCATGTTTTCAAATACATATAAGGTCAGCAATTGTTTAGATATAGCTTTTAAGAACCATTGCTTTTTGGGACCTTTCTTATACTCTTCGAGGAGTATTTTTAGCTGCTCATCGCTCTTGCCCTTTTAGTTTCCATGGGCGAATTTATAAGTTTCCATAAGTAGAACATGAGCTTTCAGTTTTAGCCAACAACATCTCAAGTGACTAGGGGGAGTTCGAGCCAATGCCAAACATCGGGACAACCGACCAGAATGATTTAGGCCTACAATCCAACTCACCAAAGGCAAGTTTTGTCACCAACTTAGAGCCGAGACACTGAATATACAGGGATGCAGTCCAAACACAGAGGTAGAAAAATGGGGAAGTCCTCAGTATCAGAAAGTCAAACGAGACAGGTCAAGGTTTAAAGTCAAATAGGAAAGTCATGTATGGATGGGGTCAAGTGAACATGGAGCCTACACTAGCAGACAACTGGTGTCAGGAAAGACCATATCTATGTAAGGTGGAAAACCAGTGGGTTTTGTTAAATGACCTAAATGTGCAAGCAATTGTTCATTTTATGATTTATAGTTCATTTTAAACAGTTTGCCACATCAGGAATAATATACCAAGCAGATGATGTGAACATGACTAAATCAACAAGATAATAATCCACAGTCAATGATAAAATATCCATAGATCATACAACATCATCATAGTAATAAACATCATATACCATATGAAACACTGTTGCAATACATCTCTAAGCACTGAACTGAAACTGTATGGGATAAAGGGTCACATCGATCATCAAATCTGAACTCTCAAGGCTCAGCCTTGACACAATGTCTAACATAAGTCTAAATAATACACTGCTCTAATCATGAGTGATCACAAAATATACAATCATCATAGCCATGCTCTGAATAATGGAAGCTCTGGAATGTGCAGATATCTGCTGAACAAGAATAGTAGCCCTGCTACTATGGTGTGATAACAACACTCTTCGCTTTAGATCTAGATGAATCAAGACCTAGGGGGAGACCCTATTACCAATCAAAGATGATTGGACCCAAACAAAGGTTCCTAGGGATAAGTAAATGATGAGGTACGGAAACCAATGCAAGGTTAAGTGGACCTAGAAGTTAAAGTATGGTTGAAGGTGGTTTGAGAGATGATTAGTGTTTCAACCAACGTATGATTTAGGCCACATGATGAGCTAAAAAGACAAGATCTAGTACCATGTATTACACAAGTGGCACCAACTTTATTGGAATATGTGAATGACTCAAATGGGACCCACAAGGTGGACTTTAAGGAATGAAATTGGTACTAAGGGGCATATAATGAGTAGATCTATGGATCTAAGTTGAAATTAGGAATACCCACTTACGGGATCTAACGTTTGACACAATTCCCAAGTAGTGCGACTTGCTTAAGGAGGACTAGTGCCTTGTTGGATGGGTTAATGGAATCAAAAGATATGTCAAAGTGTAGATCGGGACACCTAGCATGCAACTCAAGTGGGCTATTTGGGATGTAGTGGTTGGATCTTGCTAGATCTAGGATTTCATGATATGACCCTAAGTGGACCACAATCCCTTAAAACAAGGAATGCTACCCCCAAGGAAGATCGTCACAAAATGATATTCTAGACCTAGGTTTCAAGGTATGCCTGTTCCAAATCCACAAAAATCTCAACTACCCACGTCCTAGAAGTGGGCAAACTCAGTCACCCAAGGAAGTGCAACCTTGCTCAAGGAGGACTAAAAGGTGGATAAGGTGTGTCAAATCAAGTCCAATGGCCACCAAATTGTAGATCCATGTGATTTATGCCATGATCTATATGGATCTTGAAAATCAAGTCAATCCAAGGGATAGATCTTACTAGATCTGAGTTTTAAGATGCCAAGTAGTTCAAAAGGGGGTTTTGATCCCTTAAAATGTGGAATGATGCCCACAAGGTAGAAATCAACCATGTAAAAGTCTAGGGGTAGGTTATCAAGTGTGTAAATTATGAATCAAGTGGGATCTCCCCTACCCATATGCTAGATCTAACCAAACAAGCCTCTCCAAGGAAGTGCGATTTGGCTCAAGAGGGCTTTATTGACTTGAAAAGTGTGTAAATTTTAACCCAATCACCACCAAACTATAGATCCAACTAGGGGTGGATGCTATAGAGGTGGGTTCTTAAGATCTTTTCAAAAGCAAGGCTAGATCTAAGTAGCTCTAAGAAAAACCAAAATTTGGGGTTTTGATTAATTAGGGTTTGTGACCAATGAAGAGACAATGGATCGAAAGAGACACATACCTTGTAGATCTTACCTCAATTGCTTATGGCCACCTTGCAAATTGATAGCATTCTCCCATGTGTATATTCAAGAGTGCAATTTTGATTCTCCAAGCTAAATCGTCCTCCTCAAGAAGCCAAATCGTCCTCCTCCTACAAGACAAGATCAAAGGAAACAAGTCAAGTAAGATGATTATGAAAATGACAGAAAGATGTAATAGAAAGCATCAACTATGTCACGAAGATACAATAATGATACTCCCTGTCACAAGATCAACCCAAGAGAGAATACGTGGATCCCTCCAACAATAACCCTCAAGAAATCGCCCTCCTCTCCACCAATTCGACTTCCCTGCAAGACAAATAGTTGTAGAACCAAAACCCACAATGATACTGTTATCACCTAAGATGTAGTTACCCCTATGGATAGATCCAGTCATGGATGGCAATAGGGAAGGGCAACTCAAAAAGGTGCAACCACGATCACCTCGACCTCCAATATGTATGGTTGTCACGCCAGTCGAGGCAACCTTCACTTTATGTTATCTAGCCCAGACAACAAAGGGGGAGACCCGATCTACTCCCGACAGGAGAGATCAAAACCAAGACACCAAATCAGGGTATTTCTAGTTGAAGTTAGGTGTATGGTTTATCCTAGACCTAAGGATGAAGTCACAAGCCAAGTGAGGGGTTCAATAGGTATAGCTTTGGTTCATAGTTGATGTGAGAGTGACTTATAATGTTTGAAGTGAGATCTAGGGCTAGTGTACTAGGTCAATGTCAAAAGATCCACTGCCTTGGGAACCGTGTCCAATGCAGGGTTGTTTTGGGGTCAGATTGGGGCTAACTAGTACATGAGACAATCTTGACCATGGTCCATGATGTCTTCAAAGGTATAGTTCACCAAGCAAAAGTCAAACCACAAGTCAATCCAACAATCTAGGAGAGTGGGTTGTCTTGGAGATAAACCAGTGCCTTGGGAATTGGGAAGTGGAGTCAAAGTAGGGTTGACTTTATGGTTTAGAACTCCTACAACATGAGATAAGTGGACAGTATAGGCCTTGATGGTTAAATATGTCTAGATCTAGGTTTGACCCAAGTGGACCACAATCCCTTAAAACAAGGAATGCAGTCCCCAAGGCAAGATTTGACAAAGTGACAGTCTAGACCTAGGTTTTGAATTACTCTGATTCCGGATCTGCAAAAATCTCAAGTACCCAGTTCCTCGAAGTGAGTGAACTCACTTCTCCAAGGTGGTGCGACTTTCCCTAAGGAGGCTTCAATTTGGGTTTAGGTGGGTCAAATCATGTCGGATGGCATCCAAACTTTAGATCCGGGTAGATCAGTCAAGTAGGGGTATGGATCTATAATTTCGTGGCAATCCACCGGTTAGATCTTTGTAGATCTGAGTTTAAGTGTTCCAAATGGTCCAAAATGGGGATTAAATCCCTTAAAATGTGGAATGGGGCCCACAAGGTGAATTTCAAGAAAGGGACAACCTGGGTGTATGTTATTTGATGTGTAGATGTCAAATCAAGTGGAATCTCAAACACCCATCAACTAGATCTAGGTCAACTTGCTCAAATGGTGAAGTGCGCCTTCCTTGGGAGAAGCTAAGTTGGCTTGGGAGAGGGGTCAAACGGAAGCCAATCTTCACCAAACTATAGATCCGGGATGCCGTGGATGCTATAGAGGTGGGTTTTCAATATCATGCCCAACAACCCACTAGATCTAAGTAGATCTGACAAAATGTAAAAAAGGGGGTTTTGAATTATTTAGGGTTTTAACAATTTATGAATTATGTCAATGGATTGGATAAAGGAAAGAGAAACAAACCTGTGGATCTTACCTGGATAACCTTGTAGATGCCTTGATGATGATGATCTATGCAATCCCGATCAATTTGGAAGCTTTGAGGTAGTCTCTATGCAAATCGATTTAGTCCAAGAAGCCAATGCGCCCTCTCTCCTGCACAACAAACGTCAACAATATCAGATTTGATGCATCAAGAGATAAGACTAATGCCACAAAAGAAGTAACAGAAAGATAGCATAGATCACAATGATACTAATGATAACCCCCTGATACAAGCGAATGCCAAGAAAGTCGATTTGAAGAAGCCTTGCAAAATCGCCCTTGTTGAAGTCGCCCTCCTGTAGACAAACAATGATTTCCAAACAAAGATAGATCTTACCACAATTTCCAAATGCTAGGTTGCAATAGACTTTCCAATCACCATCTAAGAACACCAGATGCAAAGGAGACCACAAGAATTTCCACAAGAATATTTTTCTATACCAATAATCCAAGAGCCAAAGACCCCTTACAATGAGAGGCTCTCTCCTTTAAATAGGAAGGAGAGGCACCAAAACCCTAACCACTTTTTGAATGAGTGGCTAAGATTAAAAGATACAAATGTCTAATCAATGGTTGAGATGAGCTCAACAATATAATACATGGATCACACATAAAATATAACATAAGTGGACAAAGTCGCCCTAGGAGAGGGGAGTCCCACCAAATCATGATGACAAAATATCATAAGAGGCTCATGGTGGGTCCAAGGGGTAATTTTATCCCTCCTTGGTCAATCCCCATGGCACAATAACCAATAAATAATCATGAATATACCAAATCGTGCCTCCAAGGTGAAGTCGTGGTCCTCAAAAGACCTCAAAAATCCACAGAAAGTGCCATAAGTGATGGATGCGGGCCCCGATGAAGCTGAAACTGCAGGAGGAGGTGTGGAAGGTCCCGATCTATCATCACTGATCATCCCATGCCATAACTTTGCCTCAGTAGCCCAAATCGATTTCCTCAATAGCCATTTCTACCAATCCTGAAATGCCTCGGGAAACGTGAAACTGCCCAAACTGCCTCCTGGAGTGATGGCGCTGTCAAGGTGAGGGTACCAATGTGTCCGGGAGGGGGGTAATATGGTAAAAACAAGTGGCTGGACCACCCCCTCCATCATCAGCGCCCTAGGTCAACCAGATAAAAGTCATCTCTGCTCCGACAGGGCCTCCAATAGACCAAAACTGCACTAGGACAGCCTACTGAGGCTAAATCATCATTGTAAGTGCCCGGAACTGAAAACAAACTGTCCCATTGGACTCAGAAGGTCCAAATCCATCCAAGATGTGTACTCATACACCATATGAATCTCTGCATGATCAAAATAAATATCCAATGTACCGGAACAAAGCCAATAATAATGATCTGTAAATGACCAAACACTGCTGTATCCCAAGAATCATCATCATAACCCTGTAGCTGCTGCATAGAATCATCCTGTATGTGTACATAGACCATATATCATCTATCCATATCATCATAAGGTCCAACATCTCATGTCTCATGGTCCTCCATGGTCAAACTAGGTCTAACCAAGACCAAATACAACTCAGACTATCATCCATAGCTGCTGCAAGGTGTCAAGGTTAATATATGCTTTACAACTTATTCAAACAGCTACTAAAACACAGAGTAATCATGACTGGCGATCTAAATCCAAATATATAGTGTCGTTAATTATTATTATTACTCAGACTAGACTTTCAGGATCATACTCACTTCATAGTTGTGATCAATTTGCTAGTGAAGGGTGAAGGCTTAAATTAATTGGCTAGGCCAAGGGATGACTTAACTGCCTTGACTTTGTGACACTTTGGCAAGGGAAAGGGAATACACCATAGTATATACTGAATGAGCAATAACACGGGGAATGGCGGTGTCTCACAAATGGATGAATTGTTTAAAGAGGGTTTATTCACCTTCACAGATGCGCACAATCCATAATACAAATAAGGCCAGCAATTGTTTAGATATAGCATTTAAGTTCCATTGCTTTTTGGGCCTGAAGTTTCCATAGCCTTGATCTATGTGTGTTTACAAACACATTGCATAGATTTACATTTTTCTTTTAGGCTTTCTGCTGCAGGTGTGTTTTTTAGGCACTTGTTTACCTGAGCACTTCTAGGTGTGTCATGGACAGCTTGTTTACCTAGGTATTTATTTTCCATAAGATATAACATTTTATTTTTATTGCCATGTTCATTTGGCATGCCTCTCATTCATGTGTGTTTAGAAACACATTGCATGAATGGGCTTTTCATACAAGATATAGCATTTCATTTTTCCAGATTTTGTATTGATGGCAGCACTAAAAGTTTCAGGTTTAGCCAACACAACTTTAGTGACTAGGGGGAATTCTCAAGGAACTCCAACTCACCATAGGTAAGTTTTGTCACCAACTCAGAGCCGAGACACAATAAACAGGGAAGCTCATCCAATACAGAGGCTACAGTGGGGAAAGGTCCTCCATGTCACTAGTCAAGTAGCAAATCAGGGTAATAATCTAAAAGGTAGGCCACGGATGGATGAAGACAATGAAATGATGGAGCCAACACTAGCAAGCCAGAGTATGGTGTAATGATCACCTCTATTCTCCCTAAGGAGGGTATGTACCAATGAGTATGAATAGTGAACTTCTAAGTCTGAGTAGGGACAACATGATATAAATAATAGGTCAACCAGGTCCATGTATCTATATGATTGCCAGATCATGACACTAAGTGCTAAGACATGCTATAAGAATAAGTATAAAAGCAACCTAACCATAACACAATAATATACCTGCTGAGTCATATACCTGACTGCACATCAACCTGTACCATCATCTGTCCTCTGGAACTGCTGCTGTAACTCTGGGCACTACTGACTGCTCTGTACCAATGGTATAATGGCTATATCGGGCATCTCTCTGAGTGTCCTGAAACTCAGTCATGGTATGGGGAGTATAACTGCTGTCCACAATCTGATAGTGATCCAATATAGATGCTCATCTCAGCATCTCAAATGCAAGGGAACTGGCTGAATAGTGTACTGGAATGAGAAAAATAATGTATGGTAGCCCGGCTACTATATATGTGATAACATCTGGCTCCGGCTGGGACAAGTGCTCTGCTGAAATGAGCGCTTGAGAACCTCAGAATCTCTGGTCCTCGAACTCTGCTACTCGAATCCACGATCCAGCACTCTACCATTTTATTTCCAGCTTTATTCTTGCAACCTATTTTCTGCATTCACAAACATCTAAAGAAAATACCTCATGCCTCATGTGTGGGAAAAATAATAAAATCAACTGAAATGAAATCTATTCTATGTCAGAAATATAAATGCATAAAGTACAAATGCAGAAAGTAAATTAAACTACTAACATAATTTGCAAAATTTGAAATTTATTGTGCAGGAAAAGAAAAAGTGACAGGTACTCAGTTAAACTAGGAGCTTACAAAGGAGCTTAGAGACTAAAAGGTGCCAGACACAATGGCTGAAAAAACTAACTACTGCCCAAGTAGGCTTATTTGGTTTCCTACCTACCCTAATCTAACCAGTCATCACAAATGTTAGGTAAAATCATAAATCCAGTGCAACCATTCATCAAATAGGTTAATGATTCTTATTTGATTTTTGATACTAGAACAAGTCAAGATTGGGCTAAAGATCAACAAATTTAAGGGCACAGTCTTCTTGATTTGTTCATAAATTGAAGAATGGTTTGAATGATGCGATATGAAATTATGCCAAGAAGAAGACTGACTGATGCAAACATCCTCCATCAAAGAACTGATAGGATCATAAAATTTACGCAAGTTAAACTCAGAGATGGATAGAGGAAGGACATAAGACATGTGATTCGATTCATTTGCAAACAAATTAACTTTTTCATTTACTTCTCTCACATACTCAATTTGATTCTCCTTGGGATTGATGATCAAAAATTTAAGTGGGGATAAATCAAAGCTTAAAGGACGGAAAATCAAAGTCAGACCCACTTGATGCTCAAACATGGAGAAAATATGGAATTGATCTTTAAACACCTTTTCTAGCCACCAAGAATGATTGATAACTTGACAACATACATTATGGTTCCAAAGTGACTGAAAAGGGACATGAAGTGCTTTTTCTCCAAACATGTAATCATGTTTATACTTCCTATTAAAAATTTCCAAGGCAAAAAAATGACTAGAGCCCCAACCCAAAGATGATTGAAAGAATTGGGAAAGGAGGGTGGATTGCAAATATGAAATTTCTCCCAAATGGATAGACAAGTGTGACCTTGGAATTTGAAAATAGAAAATATTCTTTATTCTAGGAATAATTTCAAGCTTTTGATCAAATTTAATATTTACAACCTGAGGACAAGATTCTAATTCTAAGAAATCGATGAACCTACCTTGACCAAGGATGGAAAAATTTAAAGACTCATTATAAGAGGTGGAACAAAGATTAGAGCATCTAGTGTGATTCATTATTTCATCGTCATCTTGAGATTGAACTTTTATTGATTCATCATTAAATTCATATGAAGATAAATGATCATTTTTATTTAATTTGTCAGGGAGAAAATTAATAATTTCATTTAACATATCTTGATTATTTGCACAATGATCACCTGAAATCACCACTAGAGGATCTTGATCTATGTCCCTACTTTCTTCTTCTTCAGTAAGTTCATAAGGAATTGAATGATCACTAAAGACAGAATGACTAATGAGTTTCTCTGAGGGAGGAACTTCAATAGACCTGTTAACTAAAAGCTCATCCTCAGAAATTCCCTTAGGATCAGGACTAGGGCTACCTAAAAAGCAATTTGAAAATTTATGGTTTGTACAATGATTAAAGATTTGACTTTCGATTGACTCAAAAGTAGAAGACTTATTATCAGAAGAAATTGGGCAGGAAAGGTCATCTCCGGATGTTGACAAATCACTTGATATTTGATTGTTAAATGATTCCACAATAAGATCGGAAAGGGGAAGGTTTTGATCTTGGATTTGATTTGAAAGATACATATCATCAAATTCACTTCCCCATTCTTCCAGGAATTTATTTTCAAACATGTCATAACCAGAAATGCTATTGGGTTTCAAATTCGAAAGCCAGAGACCAGCTCTTTCTTTGAAAGATGAAGCCAATAGTCTCATACACACATCCTCATGGGTTATGGATAACTCTTTAATAATTTCCCTAAAAAGTTCAAGGTGCCTTCTAGCAGAGATTTCATAACTTCCATCGAAAATAGGCAACCTTGCACATGCTTGATGAGGAATATGATGAGGATACCCAACAATTTTTGAAAAGTCAAAAACTTTTAAACGACCGAAAGTTCTAGGTCGCTCAGAAGCAGCCATGGATAATAATTTTTTATATTTTATATTTTTTTATATTTTTATATATATATATTTTTTTTATATTCAAGAACCTGAAAACAAAATGATGTACCCCATGGGTTCTAGATAACGATAAGATCTGTCTAAATTCTAGTGTTATAGGGATGTAAATGAGCTCGCTCCTCAGCGGAGTCACGATTGGGAGTCGCCAGGTAGATTTAAACCCTTCTACCAAGATATGTGTCGTTGTATTTGCAGGAAGGACTACTAGCTTTTCCGAGGTAAACCCTATGCCCAAATGTTTAAGCAAAGAGAAATATATCGGACCAAGGTAAGCCTATTGCGTCCCCGGCAACGGCGCCAAAATGTTATCACCTAAGATGTAGTTACCCCTATGGATAGAGCCAGTCATGGATGGCAATAGGGAAGGGCAACTCAAAAAGGTGCAACCACGATCACCTCGACCTCCAATATGTATGGTTGTCACGCCAGTCGAGGCAACCTTCACTTTATGTTATCTAGCCCAGACAACAAAGGGGGAGACCCGATCTACTCCCGACAGGAGAGATCAAAACCAAGACACCAAATCAGGGTATTTCTAGTTGAAGTTAGGTGTATGGTTTATCCTAGACCTAAGGATGAAGTCACAAGCCAAGTGAGGGGTTCAATAGGTATAGCTTTGGTTCATAGTTGATGTGAGAGTGACTTATAATGTTTGAAGTGAGATCTAGGGCTAGTGTACTAGGTCAATGTCAAAAGATCCACTGCCTTGGGAACCGTGTCCAATGCAGGGTTGTTTTGGGGTCAGATTGGGGCTAACTAGTACATGAGACAATCTTGACCATGGTCCATGATGTCTTCAAAGGTATAGTTCACCAAGCAAAAGTCAAACCACAAGTCAATCCAACAATCTAGGAGAGTGGGTTGTCTTGGAGATAAACCAGTGCCTTGGGAATTGGGAAGTGGAGTCAAAGTAGGGTTGACTTTATGGTTTAGAACTCCTACAACATGAGATAAGTGGACAGTATAGGCCTTGATGGTTAAATATGTCTAGATCTAGGTTTGACCCAAGTGGACCACAATCCCTTAAAACAAGGAATGCAGTCCCCAAGGCAAGATTTGACAAAGTGACAGTCTAGACCTAGGTTTTGAATTACTCTGATTCCGGATCTGCAAAAATCTCAAGTACCCAGTTCCTCGAAGTGAGTGAACTCACTTCTCCAAGGTGGTGCGACTTTCCCTAAGGAGGCTTCAATTTGGGTTTAGGTGGGTCAAATCATGTCGGATGGCATCCAAACTTTAGATCCGGGTAGATCAGTCAAGTAGGGGTATGGATCTATAATTTCGTGGCAATCCACCGGTTAGATCTTTGTAGATCTGAGTTTAAGTGTTCCAAATGGTCCAAAATGGGGATTAAATCCCTTAAAATGTGGAATGGGGCCCACAAGGTGAATTTCAAGAAAGGGACAACCTGGGTGTATGTTATTTGATGTGTAGATGTCAAATCAAGTGGAATCTCAAACACCCATCAACTAGATCTAGGTCAACTTGCTCAAATGGTGAAGTGCGCCTTCCTTGGGAGAAGCTAAGTTGGCTTGGGAGAGGGGTCAAACGGAAGCCAATCTTCACCAAACTATAGATCCGGGATGCCGTGGATGCTATAGAGGTGGGTTTTCAATATCATGCCCAACAACCCACTAGATCTAAGTAGATCTGACAAAATGTAAAAAAGGGGGTTTTGAATTATTTAGGGTTTTAACAATTTATGAATTATGTCAATGGATTGGATAAAGGAAAGAGAAACAAACCTGTGGATCTTACCTGGATAACCTTGTAGATGCCTTGATGATGATGATCTATGCAATCCCGATCAATTTGGAAGCTTTGAGGTAGTCTCTATGCAAATCGATTTAGTCCAAGAAGCCAATGCGCCCTCTCTCCTGCACAACAAACGTCAACAATATCAGATTTGATGCATCAAGAGATAAGACTAATGCCACAAAAGAAGTAACAGAAAGATAGCATAGATCACAATGATACTAATGATAACCCCCTGATACAAGCGAATGCCAAGAAAGTCGATTTGAAGAAGCCTTGCAAAATCGCCCTTGTTGAAGTCGCCCTCCTGTAGACAAACAATGATTTCCAAACAAAGATAGATCTTACCACAATTTCCAAATGCTAGGTTGCAATAGACTTTCCAATCACCATCTAAGAACACCAGATGCAAAGGAGACCACAAGAATTTCCACAAGAATATTTTTCTATACCAATAATCCAAGAGCCAAAGACCCCTTACAATGAGAGGCTCTCTCCTTTAAATAGGAAGGAGAGGCACCAAAACCCTAACCACTTTTTGAATGAGTGGCTAAGATTAAAAGATACAAATGTCTAATCAATGGTTGAGATGAGCTCAACAATATAATACATGGATCACACATAAAATATAACATAAGTGGACAAAGTCGCCCTAGGAGAGGGGAGTCCCACCAAATCATGATGACAAAATATCATAAGAGGCTCATGGTGGGTCCAAGGGGTAATTTTATCCCTCCTTGGTCAATCCCCATG
Source organism: Larix kaempferi (assembly GCA_027924585.1). Classification (NCBI taxonomy): domain Eukaryota; kingdom Viridiplantae; phylum Streptophyta; class Pinopsida; order Pinales; family Pinaceae; genus Larix; species Larix kaempferi. The sequence continues at coordinate 1,669,167 of BSBM01000446.1, read as the reverse complement.
GCACAATAACCAATAAATAATCATGAATATACCAAATCGTGCCTCCAAGGTGAAGTCGTGGTCCTCAAAAGACCTCAAAAATCCACAGAAAGTGCCATAAGTGATGGATGCGGGCCCCGATGAAGCTGAAACTGCAGGAGGAGGTGTGGAAGGTCCCGATCTATCATCACTGATCATCCCATGCCATAACTTTGCCTCAGTAGCCCAAATCGATTTCCTCAATAGCCATTTCTACCAATCCTGAAATGCCTCGGGAAACGTGAAACTGCCCAAACTGCCTCCTGGAGTGATGGCGCTGTCAAGGTGAGGGTACCAATGTGTCCGGAGGGGGGGTAATATGGTAAAAACAAGTGGCTGGACCACCCCCTCCATCATCAGCGCCCTAGGTCAACCAGATAAAAGTCATCTCTGCTCCGACAGGGCCTCCAATAGACCAAAACTGCACTAGGACAGCCTACTGAGGCTAAATCATCATTGTAAGTGCCCGGAACTGAAAACAAACTGTCCCATTGGACTCAGAAGGTCCAAATCCATCCAAGATGTGTACTCATACACCATATGAATCTCTGCATGATCAAAATAAATATCCAATGTACCGGAACAAAGCCAATAATAATGATCTGTAAATGACCAAACACTGCTGTATCCCAAGAATCATCATCATAACCCTGTAGCTGCTGCATAGAATCATCCTGTATGTGTACATAGACCATATATCATCTATCCATATCATCATAAGGTCCAACATCTCATGTCTCATGGTCCTCCATGGTCAAACTAGGTCTAACCAAGACCAAATACAACTCAGACTATCATCCATAGCTGCTGCAAGGTGTCAAGGTTAATATATGCTTTACAACTTATTCAAACAGCTACTAAAACACAGAGTAATCATGACTGGCGATCTAAATCCAAATATATAGTGTCGTTAATTATTATTATTACTCAGACTAGACTTTCAGGATCATACTCACTTCATAGTTGTGATCAATTTGCTAGTGAAGGGTGAAGGCTTAAATTAATTGGCTAGGCCAAGGGATGACTTAACTGCCTTGACTTTGTGACACTTTGGCAAGGGAAAGGGAATACACCATAGTATATACTGAATGAGCAATAACACGGGGAATGGCGGTGTCTCACAAATGGATGAATTGTTTAAAGAGGGTTTATTCACCTTCACAGATGCGCACAATCCATAATACAAATAAGGCCAGCAATTGTTTAGATATAGCATTTAAGTTCCATTGCTTTTTGGGCCTGAAGTTTCCATAGCCTTGATCTATGTGTGTTTACAAACACATTGCATAGATTTACATTTTTCTTTTAGGCTTTCTGCTGCAGGTGTGTTTTTTAGGCACTTGTTTACCTGAGCACTTCTAGGTGTGTCATGGACAGCTTGTTTACCTAGGTATTTATTTTCCATAAGATATAACATTTTATTTTTATTGCCATGTTCATTTGGCATGCCTCTCATTCATGTGTGTTTAGAAACACATTGCATGAATGGGCTTTTCATACAAGATATAGCATTTCATTTTTCCAGATTTTGTATTGATGGCAGCACTAAAAGTTTCAGGTTTAGCCAACACAACTTTAGTGACTAGGGGGAATTCTCAAGGAACTCCAACTCACCATAGGTAAGTTTTGTCACCAACTCAGAGCCGAGACACAATAAACAGGGAAGCTCATCCAATACAGAGGCTACAGTGGGGAAAGGTCCTCCATGTCACTAGTCAAGTAGCAAATCAGGGTAATAATCTAAAAGGTAGGCCACGGATGGATGAAGACAATGAAATGATGGAGCCAACACTAGCAAGCCAGAGTATGGTGTAATGATCACCTCTATTCTCCCTAAGGAGGGTATGTACCAATGAGTATGAATAGTGAACTTCTAAGTCTGAGTAGGGACAATATGATATAAATAATAGGTCAACCAGGTCCATGTATCTATATGATTGCCAGATCATGACACTAAGTGCTAAGACATGCTATAAGAATAAGTATAAAAGCAACCTAACCATAACACAATAATATACCTGCTGAGTCATATACCTGACTGCACATCAACCTGTACCATCATCTGTCCTCTGGAACTGCTGCTGTAACTCTGGGCACTACTGACTGCTCTGTACCAATGGTATAATGGCTATATCGGGCATCTCTCTGAGTGTCCTGAAACTCAGTCATGGTATGGGGAGTATAACTGCTGTCCACAATCTGATAGTGATCCAATATAGATGCTCATCTCAGCATCTCAAATGCAAGGGAACTGGCTGAATAGTGTACTGGAATGAGAAAAATAATGTATGGTAGCCCGGCTACTATATATGTGATAACAGATACATAGAAGAGATACTGTATACTCAAGATGCAAGAGTATCCACAAGACAAGAGAGATATGCTCCACAAACAAGTGTTCCATTCCAATATTCCAGAGCTCCAAAGGTGAGCTATACAATAAGGGGTCTCCTCCTTATATGGGATAATAAAGACCAAAACCCTATACCACTTTACAATACTACATCAAATGAGTGGTTGAGATTAAAAGATCTCAATACATGATCAATGGCTAATAATGAATCATAACAATATATCACATGGATCACCAAATATAATGATGACGCCCTAACTAAATGGTACAAAGTGAGGATGACGTCATCCACTAGAGGGGTAAAAGTACAAAAATCCACCTCATAATGACTAGGACATAACATAAGAAGCACCAGGGTGGGGCTAGGAGGCATCAATCCTTACTAGCTCATCCCCAAGGCACAATAAAATAATAAAATATGTCCAAGATAATATAAATGATCAAATCTGTCCTCAAAATCTGTGACAGACAAGCAGTAAAAGACCTCCTGTGATGGTTGTGGGCCTACCCACATGGTGAAAACTAGCTGGAAGATAGTGGGATCACCCTGGAAGACCTCTGTGAAAACCAAGTGCCAAAACCTTGCCTCAATTGCCCAAATCGAATTCCTGAATGACCACTTTATCACATTTTTTAATTGCCTCGGTAACTGTGAAAGTGCCAAAACTGCCTCCTAGGGCATCTGCGCTATCCAATTGAGCCCACCAGGCTCTCCAGAAGGGGGGTAAATGGTAAAAACAAGTGGCTGGACTATTTACAGTTGGGTGTTTGCCTTTGTAAGGAAATTACTTTTTTCATAAGGATAGTAAGCATTGCTTTATAGAATTCTTACTATTGTGAATGATGTTAGAATGCTAGAGGTAATGATAATTCTTGTTGGAGTATATTATTCATTCTTATTTCTTTCAATTATTCACACAAATCTCTTAATCCCCTTTGCTAGTGTTGACTCCATTTTGCAGGTAGCTCAAGTTGAAGAAGCGGATGAGCATGTTAGCTCTTCCTCATACTCAATAGGTCCAAAACAAGGAAGCCAATACTACCGGTGCATCAACAAGAAGACTCCATAGCCCATTTAGACGCTTAGCCCCTAAGGGTTCAAGCTTCAAGATCCAAACCCTTCTAAAACTAAATCGATTACCTTCTTTCAACTTCTTAGTTAAAATTTAGTTTAAGATCCGAAAATTTGCCCCAAAAAATAGGTTTTCTACATACCAGTTTCATTAGTTTTCAATTTGGCAATTTGTAGTATTGTCAGAACAATCTTAAAGTGTTCTGATTGTCATTTCTAATCAACTTTAGCTCGCTCGTCTGTTTTATGTTCTTTGCAAGTTGGAGTTAAAAAACTCACAGAAAAGTCATCCTGAAGCTCCCAGAACCACCCTATGAATCAACTGTTCAAAGCGTTGTTTCACTTTCACATTTTATTGTAAACTATCTTGTTCCCTAATGATAAAGGGAAAGCAGTAGTTCTCCGAATTTCTTGATTATAATCAAAAGAATAAAAAGAGCATAGCAGGCAATTCCAACGCATGACCCCAATTCCCCCAGGGGGGATTCGCACTTTTTCCTTTTTTTATTTTTCGCAATTTTTTTTAACTTTTTTCGTTTTAGATTAGTTTTATTTGAGCAATAGTAATTAAACAACTCACTCAAGCACACAACGTCCTCCGAGGACTCATTTATCATTTGGTTATATGCTTATGTGTTTTATTCAATCATACAATTGTTCTTAAAATCTAACTCTAAAATTAACCCCTTGCTCTACCGAAGTACTCCATCACTTTGTGGTGCAAGGAAAATATATTCTTGGGTTGTAGTTTAGTTAATCATCCAGTCACATATTTTAATAAAACAAACAACACCCCAAGCTCAAAGTATGCTCTTGGCCGCTGCAGCTTAGTTGGATCAGCTCGACCAATCAGAAACGGGTGCAAGGTACTTAGTTTAATAGGACAATCCAATCTCATCTTTCTTGACGGATTCGGGAGGTTGCATGGGTGTATACCGTAGAGTAAGCAGGCTACTTTAAGAAGGTTTATCCTCGCCTGGTTGGAAACTCGGTTAAACCACTAAAGCACTCAATCCAAAGAGCTAGATCTGGTTGGGCCAAACCAAGAATTAACCCATTCCTTAATCCACTCATTTAATAATCATAAAATTTACCAACTGAGACACTACAATACTTTCACCGAGACCACAGAAGCAACCCTACACAACAACAATCGCATGCATTTCACATTCGCGGCACTAGTCATTAACTTTCCATGTTTTAAGTTTCAATCATAAATGTCGTGAATGCTTATCTATCTTGTGTGGGGTTAATTAATTGATTTAATTTGCAAGCAGTGCTTAGTAATTATTTTTCCATTCTCGTTATCTCATAACTCCTAGAATAGACTTTTACCTTTTGTTGTAGATTAAAAGCCTTAGTTTATTTTTCATAGAGACCACCCCCCTTGGCTTCACTAGGAGTAAGCCTAGACGGAGGAGTCAAGTAATCAGGTGACAACACTTGACTCTCACTTGCCCCCAAGGACACACCGAGCGGCTTGAAGGTTTCCTGTCGCGTCCCCCTCAGGTGTGTATTAGGCGGCAACATTTTGGCGCCGTTTCCGGGGATAAAGCTTTATATTCCCGTGTCACGACTTTTGTTTTCTCCATTTTTGTTTTTGATTTGTTTGATGAGTGTTTAGAGTAGACCTTTATTCTTTAATCCGGTGACTCCACCAAATTACAGATCGGGATAGTTAAGGCAATTAACAAGGTGGGTCTAAGTTATCAAATCCAAATGCTTGCTAGATCTCAATAGATCTAAGATTGAAAATGCATCACCAAGTGACCCAAGTGGGGCTCAACCCTCAAAATGAGGAATGGGGCCCACAAGGTGAAGCACTAGGGGTAGGTTATCAAGGTTGATCTATCCGAATCAAGTGGGATCTCACCTACCCACAACTTGGAACTAGCCCAACTAGCCTTCCTCAAGGAGTGCGACCTCCCTTGGAGAGGCTAATGTGCCTTGGGAAATGGGTCAAATGGAAGCCAATCACAACCAAACTATAGATCCGAATTGCCGTGGATGCTATAGAGGTGGGTTTTAAGTATTATCCCCAAAGCCAAGCTAGATCCAAGTAGATCTAGAAAAAAGTAAAAATAAGGGCTTTGTGATCTAAGAGAATAGATGGTTAAGATAGAAGAATGTCGTACCTCCTTGAGCGTACCTGGAAAATGAAGATGGAGTTTGCTTGTGACAAAGATTACTTCCCACAAAGATCAAATGCCAAACTTGATGAAGCCCTTCTTGCTAACGTTTTGCCTCCTTCAACCAAATCGGCTTCCCTATTCCTGTCAATCGAGGACACAAAGATCAATCAATTGACAATAATGGAAGTAGATGCAAACAAAAGAGATGAATAACATGAAATTGTTGGTGCAAAGACAAAACAACTCCCTGTAACCCACAAATGACTTGTTGAAACGAGCAGGGTAGGCCTCTCCACCAATGCGAATTGCCCCATGACGTTTTCTTTGCCTGCAAAAAATGTTAGTTGAAGATAAAATCCAAGATGGCCACCAATGTCTGTCAAGGCAGAGGAAGAAGCATTTACAATCACCACAAGCATTCCAACTCCAAGATCCAAGATGCCCAAGAAAGTATTTTATTCCAATAGCCAAGAGCCAATAATCTCTAGATAGCTGTTACAATAGGGGGGTCTCCTCCTTTTATAGGATAATAAAGACCAAAACCCTAAACCACAAAACCACTTTTTGAAACTAGTGGTTGAGATCAAAAGATATAACAATCTAATCAATGGCCAAGATGAGCCAATACAATATATCACATGGATCACTCAAAAGGAGGGTGACGTCATAGCTAGAATAGACTCAATGAGGGTGATGTCATACATGAAAGGTGGCTAATAACACATGTGCCACAATATAAGACCAAGACAAGTCACTAGGAACTCATGGTGGGGCTAAGAAGTATTAATTCCCTTCACTAGCATGTCCCCATGGCAAAACAATATAAAAAATGAGTCTATGACATGTCCAAATAACACAAATGATCAAATCCTGTCTCCAAAATATGAGAGAGACATGCAGTAAAAGACCTCCTATAGCCACTATGGACCCCACTGATTGGTGCTAACTGATCTGAAAGATGGGGGGTTCACCATGGATGACCTCAGAGCAGACTAAGTGCCAAAAACTTGCCTCAATTGCTCAAATCGAACTCCTCAATGACCTTTTTATTCCATTTTTTAATCCTCCTGAAAACCCTGAAAGTGCCCCAAACTACCACCCAGGGTGCCTGCATTGTCAAACTAAGTGTACCAGGCTGTCTGGAAGGGGGGTATAATGGTAAAAACAAGTGGTTGGACCACCCCCTTCCTCTGTAGCGCCCTAGGAAATGACTGGCCTCCAATGCCTCTGTTGGACAGGCTGGATCAGCATGCCCAAACTAGTCAACAAGTGGATAATTGTTGCTATCATACTCAGAAGTGCTCAGAACTGAAAGATAAGTGTCTCAATGGATCTAGAAGACCCAAGTCCACTAGAAATGAGTACTCATACACCATATGACAACATGTGGGATCATCTATAGGGTCCACCATACCTAGACAGTGTAAACTATGATGATCTAGAAATAATAATAAAACAGACCAACTGCATCAATCATCATCTGAAGCATATGTCCAACATATAGAATCATCAATAGGTGTATGTGGGACCATAGATCAACATCCATAAGCAAAAGTGGTCTGTCCATCTCATCACGGATCCCAAGAATGACCATGGTCAAACTATGTTTGACTAGGTCAAAATGCAGCCAAAGACTAGATTATAACATAAGACTAAGACATGTTCCCTTAATCATATTCACAGCTTAACTTAAAGTATAAACATCATTCAGTGGAAGTTAATACATATATATTTAGTGTTATTTATAATTCACTTGCAGAAAAGCTTTAAAGACATACTCATTCAACGGACATGACCTAACCACTAGCAAAGGGTGAAGGCTAAGAAGAAGGCTGGGAAAAAGGGATGAATTGACCAACTTTACTAAGTGACACTTTGGACAGGGAAAAGGGGAAGCTACACTCTGTGCTGGACAAATAACAAAGGGAAGGGCAGTGCCTCACAAATGGGTAAGTTGTTTAGAGAGTGTTTATTCAACTTAGGCATCATGTCTACATCAAATTGACCCAGGTTCATTAGAATCATTCATTTCATTTCCATGGTTTTTTTGGCCTATATGACCCCTCTGGGATTTCACATGCACTAAAAGGCACAACTAATCGCAGCTTGCATCCAAAGCATATTTGTATTTATGATGTCATCAATATTTAGATATAGCATTTGTTTAACCATTGCTTTTTAGACCTTTCTATACCCTTCGCTACCATATATTATTTTTCTCATTCCAGTACACTATTCAGCCAGTTCCCTTACATTTGAGATGCCGAGATGAGCATCTATATTGGATCACTATCAGATGGTGGACAGCAGTTGCATTCCCCATGCCATGACTGAGTTTCAGGACACTCAAAGAGATGACCGATGTAGCCATTATACCATTGGTACAGAGCAGTCAGTAGTGCCCAGAGTTACAGCAGCAGTTTCAGAGGACAGATGATGGTACAGGTTGATGTGCATTCAGGTATATTACGGTGTTATGGTTAGATTGCTTTTATACTTATTCTTATAGCATGTCATAGCACTTAGTGTCATGATCTGGCGATCATATAGATACATGGACCTGGTTGACCTATTATATATATATATTACTGTCCCTACTCAGACTTAGAAGTTCACTATTCATACTCATTGGTATTTACCCTCCTTAGGGAGAATAGAGGTGATCATTCCACCATACCATGGCTTGCTAGTGTTGGCTCCATCATTTCATTGTCTTCATCCATCCATGGCCTACCTTTTAGATTATCACCCTGATTTGCTACTTGACTAGTGACATGGAGGACCTTTCCCCACTGTAGCCTCTGTATTGGATGAGCCTCCCTGTTTATTGTGTCTCGGCTCTGAGTTGGTGACAAAACTTACCTATGGTGAGTTGGAGTTCCTTGAGAATTCCCCCTAGTCACTAAAGTTGTGTTGGCTAAACCTGAAACTTTTAGTGCTGCCATGAATACAAAAATCTGAAAAATGAAATGCTATATCTTGTATGTGAAAGAAATGCCAATTGAAAATGGCCATGAAAAATAAAATGTTATATCTTTTGGAAAAATAAATACCTAGGTAAACAAGTCGTCCATGACACACCTAGAAGTGCTCAGGTAAACAAGTGCCTTAAAAACACACCTGCAGCAGAAAGCCTAAAAATAAATGTAAATCTATGCAATGTGTTTGTAAACACACATAGATCAAGGCTATGGAAACTTCAGGCCCAAAAAGCAATGGAACTTAAATGTTATATCTAAACAATTGCTGGCCTTATTTGTATTATGGATTGTGCGCATCTGTGAAGGTGAATAAACCCTCTTTAAACAACTCATCCATTTGTGAGACACCGCCATTCCCTGTGTTATTGCTCATTCAGTACATACTATGGTGTGTATTCCCTTTCCCTTGCCAAAGTGTCACAAAGTCAAGTCAGTCAAGTCATCCCTTAGCCTAGCCAGTTATTTCAGCCTTCACCCTTCACTAGCAAATTGATCACAACTATGAAGTGAGTATGGTCCTGAAAGTCTAGTCTGAGTAATAATAATAATTAACGACACTATATATTTGGATTTAGATCGCCAGTCATGATTACTCTGTGTTATAATTGTTATTCGAATAAGTTGTAGAGCATGTATTAACCTTGACACCTTGCAGCAGCTATGGATGATGGTCTGAGTTGTATTTGGTCTTGGTTAGACCTAGTTTGACCATGGTGGACCATGGGACATGAGATGTTAGATCTTATGATGATATGGATAGATGATATATGGTCTATGTACACATACAGGATGATTCTATGCAGCAGCTACAGGGTTATGATGATGATTCTGGGGTTACAGCAGTGTTTTATCATTTACAGAGCATTATTATTGGCCTTGTTCCGGGATATTGGATATTTATTTTGATCATGCAGAGACTCATATGGTGTATGAGTACACATCTTGGATAGATTTGGACCTTCTGAGTCCAATGGGACAGTTTGTTTTCAGTTCCGGGCACTTACAGTGATGATTGAGCCTCAGTAGGCTGTCCTAGTGCAGTTTTGGTCTGTTGGAGGCCCTGTCGGAGCAGAGATGACTTTTATCCGGTTGACCTAGGGCGCTGATGATGGAGGGGGTGGTCCAGCCACTTGTTTTTACCATATTACCCCCCCTCCCGGACACATTGGTGCCCTCACCTTGACAGCGCCATCACTCCAGGAGGCTGTTTGGGCAGTTTCACGCTTCCCGAGGCATTTCAGGATTGGTAGAAATGGCTATTGAGGAAATCGATTTGGGCTACTGAGGCAAAGTTATGGCATGGGATGATCAGTGATGATAGATCAGGACCTTTCACACCTTTTCCAGCAGTTTCAGCTTCATCGGGGCCCGCATCCATCACTTATGGCATTTTCTGTGGATTTTTGAGGTCTTTTGAGGACCACGACTTCACTAGGGAGGCACGATTTGGTACTTTCATGATTATTTATTCGTTGTTGTGCCATGGGGATTGACCAAGGAGGGATAAAATTACCCCTTGGACCCACCATGAGCCTCTTATGATATTTTGTCATCATGATTTGGTGGGATTCCCCTCTCCTAGGGCGACTTTGTCCACTTATGTTATATTTTATGTGTGATCCATGTATTATATTGTTGAGCTCATCTCAACCATTGATTAGACTTTTGTATCTTATAATCTTAGCCACTCATTCAAAAAGTGGTTAGGGTTTTGGTGCCTCTCCTTCCTATTTAAAGGAGAGAGCCTCTCATTGTAAAGGGTCTTTGGCTCTTGGATTATTGGTATAGAAAAATATTCTTGTGGAAATTCTTGTGGTCTCCTTTGCATCTGGTGTTCTTAGATGGTGATTGGAAAGTCTATTGCAACCTAGCATTTGGAAATTGTGGTAAGATCTATCTTTTTTGGAAATCATTGTTTGTCTACAGGAGGGCGACTTCAACAAGGGCGATTTTGCAAGGCTTCTTCAAATCGACTTTCTTGGCATTCGCTTGTATCAGGGGGTTATCATTAGTATCATTGTGATCTATGCTATCTTTCTGTTACTTCTTTTGTGGCATTAGTCTTATCTCTTGATGCATCAAATCTGATATTGTTGACGTTTGTTGTGCAGGAGAGAGGGCGCATTGGCTTCTTGGACCAAATCGACTTGCATAGAAACTACCTCAAAGCTTCTCAAATTGATCGGGTTTGCATAGATCATCATCATCAAGGCATCTACAAGGTTACCCAGGTAAGATCCACAGGTTTGTTTCTCTTTCCTTTATCCAATCCATTGACATAACTCATAAATTGTTAAAACCCTAAATAATCTTAAAACCCCCATTTTACATTTTCTCAGATCTACTTAGATCTAGTGGGTTGTTGGGCATGATATTGAAAACCCACCTCTATAGCATCCACGGCATCCCGGATCTATAGTTTGGTGAGGATTGGCTTCCGTTTGACCCCTCTCCCAAGCCAACTTAGCTTCTCCCAAGGAAGGCGCACTTCACCATTTGAGCAAGTTGACCTAGATCTAGTTGATGGGTGTTTGAGATTCCACTTGATTTGACATCTACACATCAAATAACATACACCCAGGTTGTCCCTTTCTTGAAATTTACCTTGTGGGCCCCATTCCACATTTTAAGGGATTTAATCCCCATTTTGGACCACTTGGAACACTTAAACTCAGATCTACTAAGATCTAACCAGTGGATTGCCACGAAATTATAGATCCATACTCCTACCTGACCGATCTACTAGGATCTAAAGTTTGGATGCCATCCGACATGATTTGACCCACCTAAACCCCAATTGAAGCCTCCTTGGGTAAAGTCGCACCACCTTGGAGAAGTGAGTCCACTCACTTCTAGGAACTGGGTACTTGAGATTATTGCAGATCTGAAACCGGAATAATTCAAAACCTAGGTCTAGACTGTCACTTTGTCAAATCTTGCCTTGGGGACTGCATTCCTTGTTTTTAGGGATTGTGGTCCACTTGGGTTAAACCTAGATCTATGCACATTTAACCATCAAGACCTATACTGTCCACTTATCTCATGTTGTAGGAGTCCTAACCATAAGTCAACCCCACTTTGACTCCACTTCCCAATTCCCAAGGCACTGGTTTCTCTACAAGGTAATTCAACTTTCCTAGATTGTTGGATTGACTTGTGGTTTGACTTAGGCATGGTAAACTATACCTTTGAAGACATCATGAACCATGGGCAAGCTTGTCTCATGTACTAGTTAGCCCCAATATAACCCTTTAACTATCCTGCATTGGATACGGTTCCCAAGGCAGTGGATCTTTTGACATTGAACTAGTACACTAGCCCTAGATCTCACTACAAACATTATAAGTCACTCTTACATTCAACTATGAACCAAAGCTATATCTGTTGAACCCTCACTTGGCTTGTGACTTCATCCTTAGGTCTAGGATAAACCATACACCTAACTTCACTTGGAAATACCCTGATTTGGTGTCTTGGTTTTGATCTCTCCTATCGGGAGTAGATCGGGTCTCCCCCTTTGTTGTCTGGGCTAGATAACATAAAGCGAAGGTTGCCTCGACTGGCGTGACAACCATACATATTGGAGGTCGAGGTGATCGTGGTTGCACCTTTCAAGTTGCCCTTCCCTATTGCCATCCATGACTGGATCCATCCATAGGGGTAACTACAGTTTAGGTGATAACAGGTACTATACCTAGTAATCATACCCCATAAAGTGGCCTAAACCATACATAGGTTGAAACACTAACTATCCATTACACCACCTTCAACCATTCCTTGACTCTTAGGTCCACTTAGCCTTGCATTGGTTTCCGCAACTCATCCTTTACCTACCCTTAGAAACCTTTGTTTGTGTCCAATCAACTGTGATTGGGGTATAGGGTCTCCCCCTTGGTCTAGTTACACCTTGACCTAAAGCGAAGAGTGCCTCGGTTGACGTGACTCCCACATTGCATTGGGAACCGTGGCATCTCTTGGGTCACCTCTTTAGTTGCCTATCTCCTCTACCGTCCCGGATGGGATACCTCTAGGGGCAACTACAAGTTGTGTGATAACAGTTACCCAGGTAAGATCCACAGGTTTGTTTCTCTTTCCTTTATCCAATCCATTGACATAGCTCATAAATTGTTGAAACCCTAAATATCTTAAAACCCTCATTTTACATTTTCTCAGATCTACTTAGATCTATTGGGTTGTTGGGCGTAATATTAAGAACCCACCTCTATAGCATCCACGGCATCCCGGATCTATAGTTTGGTGAGGATTGACCTCCGTTTGACCCCCTTCCCAGGCCAACTTAGCCTCTCCCAAGCAAGGCGCACTTCCTAGTTTGAGCAGGTTGACCTAGATCTAGGTGATGGGTGTTTGAGATTCCACTTGATTTGACATCTACACATCAAATAACATACACCCAGGTTGTCACTTTTCTGAAATTCACCTTGTGGGCCCCATTCCACATTTTAAGGGATTTAATCCCCATTTTGGACCACTTGGAACACTTAAACTCAGATCTAGTAAGATCTAACCGGTGGATTGCCACAAAATTATAGATCCATACTTCTACCTAACCGATCTACCCGGATCTAAAGTTTGGATGCCATCCGACTTGTTTTGACCCACCTAACCCCACTTTTAGGCCTCCTTGGGCAAAGTCGCACCACCTTGGAGAAGTGAGTTGACTCACTTCTAGGAACTGGGTACTTGAGATTTTTGGAGATTTGAAATCGGAATAATTCAAAACCTAGGTCTAGACTATCACTTTGTCAAATCTTGCCTTGGGGATTGCATTCCTTGTTTTAAGGGATTGTGGTCCACTTTGGTCAAACCCAGATCTAGACACATTCATCCATCAAGACTTCTATTGCCCACTTGTCCCAAGTACTAGGAGTCCTAAACCACAAGTCAACCATACTTTGACTCCACATCCCAATTCCCAAGGCACTGGTTTTTCTCCAAGTTAATTCAACTTTCCTAGATTGTTGGATTGACTTGTGGTTTGACCTATGCATGCTGAACTAAACCTTTGAAGCTGTCATGTATCATGGTCAAGCTTGTCACTTGTACTAGTTAGCCCCAATACAACCCTTAATTACCCTGCGTTGGACACAGTTCCCAAGGCAGTGGACCTTTTGACATTGAACTAGTACACTAGCCCTAGATCTCACTTCAAACATTATAAGTCACTCTCACATCAACTATGAACCAAAGCTATACCTATTGAACCCCCACTTGGCTTGTGACTTCATCTTTAGGTCTAGGATAAACCATACACCTAACTTCACTTGGAAATACCCTGATTTGGTGTCTTGGTTTTGATCTCTCCTGTCGGGAGTAGATCGGGTCTCCCCCTTTGTTGTCTGGGCTAGATAACATAAAGCGAAGGTTGCCTCGACTGGCGTGACAACCATATATATTGGAGGTCGAGGTGATCGTGGTTGCACCTTTTGAGTTTCCCTTTCCTATTGCCATCCATGACTGGATCCATCCATAGGGGTAACTACAGTTTAGGTGATAACATTTTGGCGCCGTTGCCGGGGAGGCAATAGCTTACTCTGGTTTGACATACCTTTCTTAAAAGCCCTCCCATTCTCTTTGCCTAACATTTTGGTATTAAAGGCATAGGGCTTACCTTGGACAAGCTCACTCTCTCCTGCATATACAACGACACATATCTTGGTAGAAGAGTTAAATCTACCTGGCGACTCCCAATCGTGACTCCGCTGAGGAGCGAACTCATTTACATCCCTATAAACAGATCTTATCGTTATCTAGAACCCATGGGGTGTATCATTTTGTTTTCAAGTTCTTAAATTTAAAAATAAATATAAAAATATAAAAAAATAAAAAATAAAATTATTATCCATGGCTGCTTCTGAGCGACCTAGAACTTTCGGTCGTTTAAAAGCCTTTGACTTCTCTAAAATTTATGGGGCACCTCATCCTATGCCAAACAATTTTAATCAAAGATTACCTCGTTTCAATGGAAGCGATGGTGCTTCAATTATAAATCATTTGTATGATCTCTGGTATTATATGGATAGTTTGGGAACAACCGAGGAGGATGTTCTAATGAGGGCTCTAGGTTCATCTCTAGAGGGAAATGCTCGGATATGGTTTGATTATCTAGCACCGGGATCCATCACCGGGTATGACATGTTCCAACAGTTGCTAGTAAGTCAATGGAAAGAAACAATTGGTGAATCTATGGAAGGGCAATCAGACGATGAATGTATTGATGAAAATCAACTTGATGAAGATGATGAATATTACGATAATGAGTTAACTAACGATTGTTCTTATCAAAGTAATTCCTCTTCTCCTGAACCAATTGAGTCCCATGATGAGGTAATGTATGACACTGAGCAAATTTCAACCCCTCAGGATTATTGCCTTAATATTGACATAAGAGGGGAACTTATGAGAATTTTATCATCATTACCTGAAGAAGTTTCAGATGAAGAGGATGATTCCAATGATTTCCATCAAGAAGCATCCATGGTTGAGTCTTCCATTAGTGAATCTTTTGAAAATATTTTTGAGATCCCTTTTCATAATCCTTGTGTAATTGATGATTTTTCTTACCATGACACTGAAGAAGAAAGCAGGGACAACAACCAAGTTTCTTTAGAAGCCAATGATCATCCTGTTTTTAGAAATCAATTTTATGAAAATGTTCAAATGGTTGTTAATCAATTGGTCAATGCTATTCCTGATAAATTATCGTCATATGAATTTAGTGATGAATCAATTGAAGAGAAGTCTCATGATGATGGGTTGGTGAATCAAACTAATCAAGAGTTTTCCTTAATCAAATCCTCAAATCAATATCTTAATGTTTATGGGAAGCTCGGAAATAATCCTTCACTTAACTCATCCAATGGTTATAATTTTTCCAATTCATTTTTTATTCAGGATTGTCTTTTTCAAATGTTGGGGTGGGGTGCTCGCAATAAGTTCTGTCCTTTTTCTAAAAAAATTGGGTCAATCAATTTTCAATCCGCCCCCCCCATCTAATTTTTCTAAGTCTACTTTGAATTTGTGGTCTGGTAAATCTTTGAATGTTGAAATTTTCAAACCAGAGTCTAGGTATTGTCGCATAAATGGAGATACAGAGTTTTATTTTCCCTTTCAGTTATCTTTAACAAATAACATTCTTAAATCTTCTTGGTGGCTGGAAGGGGTATATGAAGATCAATTTCATCGATTTTCCATCCTTAAACAACAAGTGGGGCTAATCTCAATCTTAATTTTATTCCACAATTTATCCCTACTTGGTTTATGCATCATTCCTGGAGCTCTCAGAATTGAATATCCTGGTCAGGTAGATGAGGAAAGCATTTTGAAACAAGGGGAGTTAAATTTGTTATCACATCTTTTTCCTCCATATATTTTGAATAATAACTTGCACAATTTTTATGACCCTATCAATTCTTGGATGGAGGATGTTTGCAGTAATCAGTCTTTCCCTTTGCATGATTTCATTTTGCACCATTCAACTCCTTTCTCAATTTTTGAACAAGTCAGGAAAGTTGTGCTATCTATTTCATTAATCCTTAATCTAGTCTTGACTCGTTCTTTAAGCAAAAATCAAAGAAGAATTATTAACCTATTTGATGAATGGTTGCACTGGATTTATGATTTTACCTAACATTTGTGATGACTGGTTAGATTAGGTTAGGTAGGAAACCAAATAAGCCTACTTAGGCAGTAGTTAGTCTTTTTAGCCATTGAGTCTGGCACCTTCTTAGTTTCCTTTGTAAGCTCCTAGTTTAGTTGAGTACCTGCCACTTTTCTTTTCCTGCACAATAAATTTCAAATTTTGCAAATTATGTTAGTAGTTTAATTTACTTTCTGCACTTATATATTTCATGCATTTATATTTCTGACATAGAGTAGATTTTATTTCAGTTGGTTTTATATTTTTCCCACACATGCGGCATGAGGTATGTTTGATGTTTGTGAATGCAGAAAATAGGTTGCAAGAATAAAAGCTGGAAATAAAATGGTAGAGTGCTGGATCGTGGATTCGAGTAGCATAGTTCGAGGACCAGAGATTCTGAGGTTCTCAAGCGCTCATTTCAGCAGAGCACTTGTCCCAGCCGGAGCCAGATGTTATCACATATATAGTAGCCGGGCTACCATACATTATTTTTCTGATTCCATTACACTATTCAGCCAGTTCCCTTGCATTGGAGATGCCAAGATGAGCATCTGTATTGGATCACTATCAGATTGTGGACAGCAGTTGTATTCCCCATGCCATGACTGAGTTTCAGGACACTCAGAGAGATGACCGATGTAGCCATTATATCATTTGTACAGAGCAGACAGTAGTGCCCAGAGTTACAGCAGCAGTCTCAGAGGACAGAGGATGGTACAGGTTGATGTGCTTTCAGGTATATGACTCAGCAGATATATCATGGTGTTATGGTTAGATTGCTTTTATACTTATTCTTATAGCATGTCTTAGCACTCAGTGTCATGATCTGGCGATCATATAGATATATGGACCTGGTTGATCTATTATATATATTATACTGTCCCTACTCAGACTTAGAAGTTCACTATTCATACTCATTTGTACATACCCTCCTTAGGGAGAATAGAGGTGATCATTACACCATACTTTGGCTTGCTAGTGTTGGCTCCATCATTTCATTGTCTTCATCCATCCATGGCCTACCTTTTAGATTGTCACCCTGACTTACTACTTGACTAGTGGCATGGAGGACTTTTCCCCACTGTAGCCTCTATATTGGATGAGCTTCCCTGTTTATTGTGTCTCGGCTCTGAGTTGGTGACAAAACTTACCTATGGTGAGTTGGAGTTCCTTGGAATTCCCCCTAGTCACTAAAGTGGTGTTGGCTAAACCTGAAACTTTTAGTGCTGCCATGAATACAAAATCTGAAAAATGAAATGCTATATCTTGTATGAAAAGCCCATTCATGCAATGTGTTTCTAAACACACATGAATGAGAGGCATGCCAAATGAACATGGCAATGAAAATAAAATGTTGTATCTTTTGGAAAATAAATACCTAGGTAAACAAGCTGTCCATGACACACCTAGAAGTGCTCAGGTAAACAAGTGCCTTAAAAACACACCTGCAACAGAAAGCCTAAAGAAAAAATGTAAATCTATGCAATGTGTTTGTAAACACACATAGATCAAGGCTATGGAAACTTCAGGCCCAAAAAGCAATAGAACTTAAATGCTATATCTAAACAATTGCTGGCCTTATTTGTATTATGGATTGTGCGCATCTGTGAAGGTGAATAAACCCTCTTTAAACAACTCATCCATTTGTGAGACACCGCCATTCCCTGTGTTATTGCTCATTCAGTATATACTATGGTGTATTCCCTTTCCCTTGCCAAAGTGTCACAAAGTCAAGACAGTTAAGTCATCCCTTAGCCTAGCCAGGTTAATTTAGCCTTCACCCTTCACTAGCAAATTGATCACAACTATGAAGTGAGTATGATCCTGAAAGTCTAGTCTGAGTAATAATAATAATTAACGACACTATATATTTGGATTTAGATCGCCAGTCATGATTACTCTGTGTTATAATTTCTATTTGAATAAATTGTAAAGCATGTATTAACCTTGATACTTTTTCAGCAGCCTTGGATGATGGACTGAGTTATATTTGGTCTTGGTTGGACCTAGTTTGACCATGGAGGACCCTGGGACATGAGATGTTAGACCTTATGATGATATGGATAGATGATATATGGTCTATGTACACATACAGGATCATTCTATGCAGCAGCTACAGGGTTATGATGATGATTCTGGGGTTACAGCAGTGTTTGTATATGTACAGTGCATTATTATTGGCCCTGTTCCGGTATATTGGATATTTATTTTGATCATGCAGAGACTCATATGGTGTATGAGTACACATCTTGGATAGATTTGGACCTTCTGAGTCCAATGGGACACTTTGTTTTCAGTTCCAGGCACTTACAGTGATGATTGAGCCTCAGTAGGCTGTCCCAGTGCAGTTTTGGTCTGTTGGAGGCCCTGTCGGAGCAGAGATGACTTTTATCCGGTTGACTTAGGGCGCTGATGATGGAGGGGGTGGTCCAGCCACTTGTTTTTACCATATTACCCCCCTTCCAGACACATTGGTGCCCTCACCTTGACAGCGCCAGCACTCCAGGAGGCTGTTTGGGGCAGTTTCACGCTTCCCGAGGCATTTCAGGATTGGTAGAAATGGCTATTGAGGAAATCGATTTGGGCTATTGAGGCAAAGTTATGGCATGGGATGATGAGTGATGATAGATCGGGACCTTCCACACCTTCTCTAGCAGTTTCAGCTTCATCGGGGCCCGCATCCATCACTTATGGCACTTTCTGTGGATTTCTGAGGTCTTTTGAGGACCACGATTTGACTATGGAGGCACGATTTGGTACATTCATGATTATTTATTGGTTATTGTGCTATGGGGATTGACCAAGGAGGGATAAAATTACCCCTTGGACCCACCATAAGCCTCCTATGATATTTTATCATCATGATTTGGTGGGATTCCCCTCTTCTAGGGCGATTTTGTCCACTTACATTATATTTTATGTGTGATCCATGTATTATATTGTTGAGCTCATCTCAACCATTGATGAGACATTTGTATCTTTTAATCTTAGCCACTCATTCAAAAAGTGGTTAGGGTTTTGGTGCCTCTCCTTCCTATTTAAAGGAGAGAGCCTCTCATTGTAAGGGGTCTTTGGCTCTTGGATTATTGGTATAGAAAAATATTCTTGTGGTCTCCTTTGCATCTGGTGTTCTTAGATGGTGATTGGAAAGTCTATTGCAACCTAGCATTTGGAAATTGTGGCAAGATCTATCTTTTTTTGGAAATCATTGTTTGTCTACAGGAGGGCGACTTCAACAAGGGCGATTTTGCAAGGCTTCTTCAAATCGACTTTCTTGGCATTCGCTTGTATCAGGGGGTTATCATTAACATCATTGTGATCTATGCTATCTTTCTGTTACTTCTTTTGTGGCATTAGTCTTATCTCTTGATGCATCAAATCTGATATTGTTGACGTTTGTTGTGCAGGAGAGAGGGCGCATTGGCTTCTTGGACCAAATCGACTTGCATAGAAACTACCTCAAAGCTTCTCAAATTGATCGGGTTTGCATAGATCATCATCATCAAGGCATCTACAAGGTTACCCAGGTAAGATCCACAGGTTTGTTTCTCTTTCCTTTATCCAATCCATTGACATAGCTCATAAATTGTTGAAACCCTAAATATCTTAAAACCCTCATTTTACATTTTCTCAGATCTACTTAGATCTATTGGGTTGTTGGGCGTAATATTAAGAACCCACCTCTATAGCATCCACGGCATCCCAGATCTATAGTTTGGTGAGGATTGACCTTCGTTTGACCCCCTTCCCAGGCCAACTTAGCCTCTCCCAAGCAAGGCGCACTTCCTAGTTTGAGCAGGTTGACCTAGATCTAGGTGATGGGTGTTTGAGATTCCACTTGATTTGACATCTACACATCAAATAACATACACCCAGGTTTTCACTTTTCTGAAATTCACCTTGTGGGCCCCATTCCACATTTTAAGGGATTTAATTCCCATTTTGGACCACTTGGAACACTTAAACTCAGATCTAGTAAGATCTAACCGGTGGATTGCCACGAAATTATAGATCCATACTTCTACCTAACCGATCTACCCGGATCTAAAGTTTGGATGCCATCCGACTTGTTTTGACCCAAATAACCCCACTTTTAGGCCTCCTTGGGCAAAGTCGCACCACCTTGGAGAAGTGAGTTGACTCACTTCTAGGAACTGGGTACTTGAGATTTTTGGAGATTTGAAATCGGAATAATTCAAAACCTAGGTCTAGACTATCACTTTGTCAAATCTTGCCTTGGGGATTGCATTCCTTGTTTTAAGGGATTGTGGTCCACTTTGGTCAAACCCAGATCTAGACACATTCATCCATCAAGACTTCTATTGCCCACTTGTCCCAAGTACTAGGAGTCCTAAACCACAAGTCAACCATACTTTGACTCCACTTCCCAATTCCCAAGGCACTGGTTTTTCTCCAAGTTAATTCAACTTTCCTAGATTGTTGGATTGACTTGTGGTTTGACCTATGCATGGTGAACTAAACCTTTGAAGCTGTCATGTATCATGGTCAAGCTTGTCACTTGTACTAGTTAGCCCCAATACAACCCTTAATTACCCTGCGTTGGACACAGTTCCCAAGGCAGTGGACCTTTTGACATTGAACTAGTACACTAGCCCTAGATCTCACTTCAAACATTATAAGTCACTCTCACATCAACTACGAACCAAAGCTATACCTATTGAACCCCCACTTGGCTTGTGACTTCATCTTTAGGTCTAGGATAAACCATACACCTAACTTCACTTGGAAATACCCTGATTTGGTGTCTTGGTTTTGATCTCTCCTGTCGGGAGTAGATCGGGTCTCCCCTTTGTTGTCTGGGCTAGATAACATAAAGCGAAGGTTGCCTCGACTGGCGTGACAACCATATATATTGGAGGTCGAGGTGATCGTGGTTGCACCTTTTGAGTTGCCCTTTCCTATTGCCATCCATGACTGGATCCATCCATAGGGGTAACTACAGTTTAGGTGATAACAAAGCCTAGACGGAGGGGTTGAGTTTTTAGGTGACAACACTTGACTCTTACTTGCCCCCAAGGACACACCCAGTGGCTTGAAAATTTCTGCCACATGACCCGAGGTGTGTATTAGGCGACAACACTCCCTATTTGACCTATGGTAAATGCTTTCTAATGTGTGGACATGACCATAGGGGGTCTATGGTGTTCCTCTATAATGGCTCATGTATTCTACAATATTGTTTCAATAGCTTAGGGAGCATCATGGTGTGGTTATAATTCTTCATAATTTAGATTAAGTGACCTTTCAGGCTAGGTGTGCCCCTATGGATTTAAGTAAGAATTAAAGAAAAACTCTTTTGCTTTGGCTTGTTCTTATTTTTCTTATGAAGGTTATGTGATTTCAAGGTTATCTACATGTATGTGTAGCTGTTCCACTTTCACATCTCGCTGGTTTTATGAGTTGAAATTATCCTTTAAATTATTCTGCAATAAAGACCTCTAGTAGGGAGACTAGCTGTTGAGGAAGGAGATCAAACAAAGTGCTATCTGTTTGCTCTTTTTGCTGATCTTATTTATAGATTTATAGATCTGAAGCATTGTGATATGTCATTTCATTGAAGGGGTTCATGACATCATTAGGTTTGAAATAAAACGACTCTTTATTGCCTTGCATGTGCATAAATAGAGTACCTATAGAGGGCCTACAAATCTGCTATGTTTCAACCATATAAATCTGCGTTCATTGGTAAATCTTGCAAGTTAGGACAGCAGATTTCCCCCCATCCATTCATCATTCCAGCTCTCCTTTAATCCTTGTGGATCCATATGCCCGATTCAGTTATTATTGACACTAGTCATACAGCTCCAACCACCCTAAAAATAAACCTAATCAAATCATATAGATTTCTTTTTGGCTAAAGTAACTCTTCACATCACCTCGATTCTTATTTGCATACACTTTGCAATCATAACCCTAGGGACACCTCCCTTGTGCTGGGGAGATCCAGCATCAAGTGAGAAGAGGATCTATTGAGGTGACAATGATAGTCCTCTTGAGTTACCTTTAAGTTTGCACCCACTTTGAGAATTTCTAGTTTTAAGTGCAAGTTCAATCGGTAACAATGCCCATCATTATTTTACCCTTGTCTTTCCCTTTGATAGCATCATATTGAATTGTTATGCTTCCAATATCCACACTAATCTTGTGTGTAGATAAGATAAGATAAGATAATTATATTAATGTCCAACTAATGACCACAAAGTAGGTCAAAGGGACTGCTGATTACAATAGAGAGAAACTTTGAGTTATTTAGAATAAAAAAAAAATTATTCCAGTCATAGTTACAAAACCCTACATGTATTCATTTTTTCACTAGAGGGTCCACAATTTCTTCAAGGGCCTCATCCACTGTTTCATACAATGGGGGTTTTGATGTCAATTTCTTTAGGGGCTTGCGGTTGGTTGTTGATTTCTTCCATAGGGATTATTTGTCTTTCATAAAGCAGTTTCTAGCTCTTCTTTAAGCTCCTTCGGTTCAATGTGTTCCTTATCTTTTCTATATATGTGATTTTCCAACACTTTTATCATCAACTTATGGTTATTACCAATTGTATTTCATTAGTCCATC
Source organism: Larix kaempferi (assembly GCA_027924585.1). Taxonomy (NCBI): domain Eukaryota; kingdom Viridiplantae; phylum Streptophyta; class Pinopsida; order Pinales; family Pinaceae; genus Larix; species Larix kaempferi. Next base: position 1,646,362 of record BSBM01000446.1, on the reverse strand, counting down.
ATTAAAGGAGCTTGTAGTCACGTGAAGTATATCCATGAAATATCCACCAAAATAGTGCTTTCATTCTCGCTCTTGCTCTGATACCACTGTTATTTAATAGCTTGGAATGTCAATATTTGTACCCCACGATTTTATAACTCTAAGGGGCCATTTTACAAATCTTCCCTTAATATTATTAAATCTAATCAAATATATAACTCTTATCTAATATATATAGAAGTTGTGATTTGTACTTTGGTTTATTCACATGTCACGATCAATTTGAACGCAGCGTCTTTCTTTTCCAGTAATATGGCAATTAAAATGTTCTCTACTTGTCAGTGTTAGCAACAACTCCTTGAATCCCTACATCACTGTATTTGGTCCATGCACCTCACGATTCATTCACGGTTTGGCGGATGTGGGTTAATGAGAATGGTGTACGCAGATAGGTGGTTAGGACTAGAGGCTAAGAGGACGCATGAATGGGACTGGGGAGGGTGGGTGGAATTTCAGCGCTGAGAAGGCGGACAGATGAGACAACTGGAATACATGTGGTGCCTGGATGACTAACCCTTGAGCACTCTCTTACAATATTTTTTTTTGTGTCTGCTCCTACAGATATTAGCAGATCTTGAGGCGACTCTTGATATGGTTTGGTAGCTTCCTAAGGCTATCTGTTCTTCCTGTGCGACGGTTCAACTTACAGAGATGTAGCCTCAACCAAATTTCCCTTGAAATTGATAGCTGGTAGCAGAATTATATTATTTTCTCTTTATCTGCATCCTGTGTTTCTCTATGTTTAATTATATATCGATTCTAGAATCCTTGGTGAATAATTTTACTAGTGGTTATAGGGGCATGATTTGTTAAGAGGGTTCCTTCTTTTTTTATATTAGTGTAATTCCTATGTACTCTGATATCAGCGATCTTTTGATCTGATTTTTTTTCTTGTGATTTCCGTATTTGAGTACAGGTACCTGCAGATTGTTCTCTCTCTTATATATATATATATATATATATATAAGAGAGAGAACAATGTGCAGGTACCATATATATATATATATGGCTCCTTTGATTGATGTTAGCACAATTCTGATCTGCTCTTCTATATTTGCAGCATCAGAATTATGCTAACATCAATCAAAGGAGCCATATATATATATATATATTGTGCTAACATCAATCAAAGGAGCCATAATATATGGCTCCTTTGATTCATGTTAGCACAATTCTGATCTGCTCTTATATATTTGCAGCAGCCAGAATTTATGAGCTTTTAAATGGCCAAAAGCCTAATTGCAGTCAAAGACCTGGATCAGAGGCACTCTGACAAATGTATGGTCAGTAGCCAGATCAAAGGAAGTATCCCAGAAGGGGCTCTAATACCAATGTAATGAACAATAGTTCATGTATGAATAAATATCCAACATAAGGAGTACAGAGATTTGAAATGCATAGAGGATAATAAATATATAATTCAATAAGTGAATGGATGAGATTGATGAATAATGCAAAGCTTGTGACAATATACTTATATGCATTGACTAATTACAAGGGTGAACGATTGTGTCCTTTAGATAGCTTATGTCTCTTATATATACATATATAGATAGATATTCATTACACTCTCTTTCGAGAATGCAGTGGAACTATATTTTTGAAGATGATGTAGGTTCTGCCCATACATTTCAGAAAGTGGCCTTTATTGAGGTAACTGCTCAAACCAAAGTCATGGGATTTCTGCTCATTAAAGATGCCAAGAGTGCCTGTCAGTGCTTATTCATACCTTATTACACTGCTGAGTGCATTAAGGTTGCTGAATATTCTGTAACTTTATTCTCTTTTCTATAATATAAGACATTTTCTCAAAAGAAAAGGTGCAGGCCCAACATTCATCATTGAAATGACAATACCACTTTGTCGAAGTTAAAACATAAATACATTAGCAAAGTAGAATCTCCACACATAAACACATAAGAAAAACACTCAAGGCACAAGGATTGGTGGCTAACCTTGTATGTAACACTCTTAAGTGAGTTCTTAAATAAAAGCAAGATACAGAAAAGGCGATGGATGATGCAACAGAAGGAACAAGAATGCCTATGAAATACAGCTTACCTTCAGCAATTTGTTTATCTAAAGGAATTGAGCATTCCACTGAATCATCTCCTTTCCGAACAACACAGCTTCTACCTATGATAGTCATGCGACGAATTTCATTTGGGTCTTCAAGGATTTCAAGAAGCATCTGCCTCAACGCTCCTGCTCTTGAACCTAGTTCAACCTGTCATGGACTTCATTTCCTCAATATACTTTTTTTCTGAACAACAGTATCCAAGATATCTGGAAGGTTGTTTTGATCATTCCTAAAGCATCAAAATATTGCATGTAACTTTATATTTTTATGAATTCCACATACCAAAGCTTGTTTACTTAAACGCAGCTCCTCTAATATGTCAGCTGTTAACCGGTTTGGCAACACCTCAAGTAAGGCAGCTACCTGTCATAAGAAACAATAGAAAAGCGTTTTCAACAATAGGAATGCAATTTCTACAAGGAACCTATAGAGCTAACACATCAAACTGGAAGCTCGAGAGAGTTAAAGGATAACTTATTGGAATGACATTGTAGAAGAAACCAAATCACATGCAAAGATTAATGTAACATTTTTATTGTGTGCTTTCAATTCAATGATTTATTACAAATAACTTCAATCATATTGGATGGGAATTATAAAGTTTTAAGTCCAGCAATACATATTAAACTATTAAATAACTAAAAAGTTAATATATGGTGTGCTTTCAATTCAATGATTTATTACAAATAACTTCAATCATATTGGATGGGAATTATAAAGTTTTAAGTCCAGCATTACATATTAAACTATTAAATAACTAAAAACTTAATATAGCATTTATAATAGTTAAAAACAATGTTCAAAGAAAAACCAAGAACATAAACCATGCAGAAAACTTCATAGGAAATGAAAACTGCAAATTCTATCTTGCAGGTTAATGCTATACTGACTCTAGATAAGTGTTGACCACCAAACCAACTAGGTGGGAAACCATGTACCATGTACCTTGAAGACGAGAAAGATGTACCAGGCAAAGTTTTTCAAGGAGACAGTTTTTATTCTCTCTTCTTAATTCTTTTCCACGAAATTTTCGCACCCTCGTGGGGGATTTTGTAATGATATGTCAACATAAGGGTCATTTTTTGTAAGACATAGTTGCCTAGGACTTTATCATTGGGGAAGTCTTTTCATCGAGTGTTTTTTACCTTGGATAATTAAAATTGCTTTTTAGTTATTTTAATTATTTGAGTTTTTCACTCAAAACTTCCTCCAAAATGGTGAAAGGTGTTCTAATGATCGAGTCCATGGGGTGATTAAGGTCTAGGAGTGTTGTATATTACCATGCTAGACATTATCCAGAGTCTTGCGGAATTTCATTAAGTTTTGCATAGTTTTTTCAAATTATTAGTAGTTAAAAAGTATCCCTCAGCATAAAAAAGTTGTAATGTAAAGAGGGATAAGTGGCACTTAAGTCTCATAAATAAGAGTTTGGGTACTCAAAATCAATGGCATGACACCCCCTACACCCTTGGACCAAGTTTGGAATCAATCCATTGAGTTTTGATAGGGTTTTGGACATATTTTCCTAAGTCAATCAAGAAAATTGGCCATTAATTAGAATGGCAAAATTTTGTAAAGTGATTAAAGTCACTTGGGGAAGGGAAATTAAGTTTCCAAATGTCATATTATGTGCATAAGGTGATGTTAGAGGCTAAAAGGACCCCCCATGCAAGTGTTTCACAAGATTGAAGTGGTCTCCCTAGGGGGTGCGCCCTCCCTCCTCCTAGCATTGAGGAAAATTAAATATAAGCCAAAGTGAGGGGTCCCACCTTAGTGGTCCCCCCTTTGAGCTTAGCATTGAGATTTAAAACATTAGAGGGGGGTTTCCCCCCTCATTTTGTGAGTTCTTTCACCCTAGGAGGCACCCCCATGAGAAGTGCGGCCCCCTTCATGAGCCCCTCCCTCTCTCAAGTGACAAGTGGCAAGCATGCATGATAGGTCTTCCCTTCACTTTTCTTTTATAAGGAGGCCTCTCCTCCTCATTTGGTAACAATCTCTCATTCTCTCATGCTCTTTGATTTTCTTGCTCCCATCTTGCTCTCATTCTTGGGAGCTATTGTAATTTTCAGCCATTTGATTATTTTAATAAAAATCGTTGGAGAAAAGTTGGTGTGTGTTACCAACTGAGTTGCACTACAGTTGCACTTCAGTGAGCCGACAGTATTGCACATTTACTTGTGCCTTTTTCAGAGTTCAGAAGTTCCAAGTTTGGCCTTTTCAGGGCCCATTTGTCAGTTTTTGTAGTACATGACTGTGCCCCACAGGGTTTGTAATAAGCGTACTAGAATGGTGGTCTTTGAGTGACTCGGTTCCCTAGGACTTGACAACCAAAGAAGGTATTCCAAGGAGTTTTTTCCCGTGTCAATTATGCCTTTCCTTTAGCTGAGTATAATCGATGAGGTTTTCTCCTGCTCCTCCAAAGCTGGAATGCCCAAAGTGGGGGTTAGGCCTTAGGGCATTATTAGAGCCCATTTTGTAACATGTATAAACATGCTAGGCGCTAGAATTTTATCATTTTGTCATTTACTAGGTTCCCCTGAAGTTTCAATCAGTTCCAAGAAAAAATATTTTTTCGCATTTTTAAGCCATTTTTTTAATAGTTTAATTTAAAATTTTCAAAAAGTGATAAAAGTCTTATCCAGAGTCGGAATTTGACGCAAGGATGCTCGTTTTCAAGCTCAAAACATCCTCTTTACCCTGGTACCCAATTTTCCTATCTTTCGGGCAGTCAAAGCGCCCCGTGGAGCAGTTTTGCCTATCAAAGCTACAGAGGGGCACTTTAATGCCAAAAATGCAACAAATTGCACCATGGCAAATAATTAAATTATTAAAAAAAGGGATTATTGGCACATGTCAATTGACATGGCACTAGTCACTTAAGGTGAGCGACATTACCAAAGTATTAAAGCATAATTTTTTTGGCCATTTTAAAGAGTGAGGCATTAAATTGCAAATCCGTACGGCCTCATCATTCACGTGGGCCATCCATCCACGCTTGAGCAATTAGATATGGCATTTGTCATAAGATTGGTTGAATTAATGATTAAAGGTTCGAAGCATATAAATTATGGTCAAAGTTTAAGGTTTGAAATTATTGAATTAAAACCAAGGCCATAAGGCTCTTTCCTTCACGTGGGGCCAACTTTCACACGAGACATGGCATTGATTCAAGATAAAGTCGCATGGTATAAGATTTCAAGGTATATGGTAGATTTTGATTAGATGTTTGAATTGAAGGTTGGGAAAATTTATCATATCTCATGCGTTGAACCATCTTCACGTGGGCCATATTTCTCACGGCATCTACCATGGGTCAATGGATAAGTTTAGAAGTGGGGGCGACTACCTTGTGAGGTGGCACAAGCATATGGAAATGTTTCCAACTCATTCAAGCCACCCAAGTCACCATCCAACGAAAGTTTGGAAACATCAAACGATTTACCACATACTCTTTCCTCACACATGAGCTTCACAAGGGGCAGCTTCTTCACCAAATTTGGCACATTCCTCTTTGAAGTGTTTTTGTTTTTTCGATATGGTGTTTTACCATTGGTTGAGAGCTTTGCTTGCTCTACAAGTTAGGAGTTTGGTCTCTTAGGGTTTTGCGCCCTAGCTCACTTGCCATTTGCTATAAATTGAGGAGCTTGGCTCCATTGTAAGGGATCTGAAGGTGGAACCTCTGTTCTTGTGTTTGTAATATTTTTATGAGTTCTTGAGTTGATAAAGAGAAGGCTTTGGAGGCTACATTGTGGGTTCATGTTATGTGTGGATGCTTGATGCTTCAAAACCCATGGAGGTAACTTGTATTTTTGCATAAGTATCTTGCTTATTGTTAGGATCGCACTGACCTTTAAAGGAAATTTACATTTCAGGAGGGTAACAAATATGATCTAATGCTTGTTTGTTATTTGATGATAGTGTAAAATGCTTTAAATATTATGCATATCTTGTTTGAATGCTTCTATTTGTAAGTCTTTTATATTGTTGATATCGATGCCATTAAACCTCTTGTGCAAGTGCGTGTATAAAGTCTTTGTTGCAGGTTACCGGAGCTTAGGGAGGAGGCATGTATGTTAGCTTTGCCACTTCCAAAGCTACTTCAACGGAAGCGTAGTCCCTCTTGTTCCCACTCTCATGAAGGCTCCATTCGCCCATCTCTTTCCAGTTCAAAACTCGGTTCTTCTTACCTTTGGCTCAAAATATTTTCAAATCTAATTTGGTTACGGTTTCTATATTGTTCTAGATCTAAAAATTTTGAAATCTTAAGAAGTGGATCTAGTATCCTTTACTAATGCTTTCATTTTATCGAAGTCCAAATCTTAAAAGTTCATTAGTGAAGAAGTGCTTATAAAAGACTTATCGAGCATTGTTAGGCTTGTAATTTGGCTTACAAACTTGAAAGAGAGCATCCAAAGATCCTAGCAAGGCAAGCTCCCTAGCTTGGCTTACTAGTTACCTTTTTTCTCGTTTCATTGCACCTTTTAGATTCATTTTTCAGACTTAGTTTGCATTTCGAAGAAGAGTAATTTCTTAATTGTTTTTAAGCATTTTACGAACTTTTTAGCTCGCTGGTTTTTAGCTTCTGCATATCAGAATTTTTGTTTTAAGATCATATAAAAACTCAAAAAGTTGTCCAAAGCACCATTTTTACATACTAGTTGCACTAGATTTCATTCTGCAATTTTCTAGCATTGTCAGAACATTCTTAAAGTGTTCTAGTTGTCATTTTCTAACCAACTTAGTTCGTTGATTTGTTTTGACTTCATAACAGGTTGGAGTAAGAAAATTAAATAAAACTTGCATTTGGAGCTTCCAAAACCACCTAGAGAGAACCGATTTCAAGCATCATCTTTACTCTTCTCAAACATTGTAAACTGACTTGTTTCCTAATAATAAAGGGCAAGCAGTATTTCTCTTAAGTTTCCAAGTTGTAATAAAAAAAATAAAAAGAGCACAGCAGGCAATTCCAGCGCCTGAGCCCAATCCCCCCAGGGGGGATTCGCACATTTTTCATTTTCTTTATTTTTCGTTTTTTTTTTAGTTTTCATTTGAGCCATAGTAATTAATTAACTCACTCAAGCACACAACGTCCTCCAAGGACCCGTTCATCATTTTATATGCTTTTGTGTTTATTTCAAATTATTATTCTGTTCTTAAAATTTAATCCTAAAATTAACCCCCCTTGCTTTATGCTTGGGGTTTAGTGTAGAATAATCATCCACTCACACGTCTTAATAAAACGAACAACGCCCCAAACCCGGAGTATGCTCTTGACTACTGCGGCTTAGTCGGAACAATTGGCTCAATCAGAAACGGGTGCAAGGTAATTAATGTTAATTGGACAATCCATCAGAATCCAATCCTAAGAACTCAGGAGGTTGCATGGACTGAATCCACAGAGTCAGCAGGTTCTTAAGCGGGTTCATCCTCGCCTGGTTGGACACTTGGTATGGTTGCTAGAGCACTCAGTTTGAAGTTTAGTTTTCTTTTGGGCCAAACCAAGAATTAACCCACTCCTTAACCACTCATTTAATAATCATAAAAATTACCAACCGAGCCACTGGAATACTTTCACTGAGACTACACAAACAACCCTACAAAACAGTAATTACAAGCATTTTTTACTTTCTCGGCACTGGTCTTTAATTTTCTATGTTTAAGTTTCAATCACAAATGTCGTGAATGCTTATCTATCTTGTGTTGGGTTAATCAATTGATTTAATTTGCAAGTAGTGGTTAGTTGTTAATTTTTCATCTCATCATCTTTTTAACTCCTAGAATAGACTTTTATCCTTTGTTGTAGATTAAAAGCCTTAGATTATTTTTTATAGGGACCACCCCCCTTGGCTTCGCTAGGAGTAAGCCTAGACGGAGGAGTCGAGTAATCAGGTGACAGCACTTGACTCTCACTTGCCCCCAAGGACACACCGAGCGGCTTGAAGGTTTCCTGCCGCGTCCCCCCCAGGTGTGTATTAGGCGGCAACAGTGTGTCTTGGTGTTCATGGTGGTTTGCTTCTGTGCTCCATAGTTGCTCAAGTGGTTGGAGGCCAAAGAGGAAAATTTCTTTGCCTTGGTGAGATCTACTCATTTCTATTAGATTTCATGAGTTTTCAGATTTGTAATTAAGAAGTCCATACATTTCTTGTTCGAATACTATGATTTCTTAGTTCATCTTTTGGAACTCACCTCTTTCTAGTTTGTGTAGCAAAAATCTTTCCAGTTGCAGGTTGCTAAGATTGGAGAGTGGGATTCTTCGGTTAGATGCCCCACTTCTTCAAGTTTGAAGAATAAAGAGCACTCTTTCCTCACCTGTTTTCTCTATAAATTTCCGCATACTATTTTATCTTTGTTAACACCTTAGAAGCTAGTTAAAATCTTCATTTCTACAAGTTATTTGAAGTTGTTTACTCTATAAAAGTTTCAGAAATTTTGTACATAATTTTAGTACTCACATACATAGTGTCCCAAAGTGATTTTGGGCATTTTTTACTTTTAATTACCTTGTTGTTTTGTGTAGGTTTTTAGCAACATAATGGGAAACTCTGTCAAAATTTGGGTAGAAAAGAGTGCAAAGGATTCCCAAGAGTCGCCACTTCAAAGCCCATTTCCTAAAATGATTAAAATCTCTTCCTCACTCTTTTTTTCTCACTGAAATCTATAACAGAATTTTATTTCTCATTGTAAGGGCTTGTTATCACACAACTTGTAGTTGTCCCTAAAGGTTATCCTATCCAGGACAGTAGAGGTGTTGAACAACTAAAGAGGTGACCTAAGAGATGCCATGGTTCCCAATGCAAGTTGTGTCACGCTAACCAAGGCACTCTTAAATTTAGATCAAGCCTAAGCAAGAGCAAGGGGGAGACCCTAGCTAGCCAATGAGGGCTAGCGAACCCACTCAAGACCTCTAAAGATATGTAAAGATAAAATATGGAGAGATCAAGGGTAGATTAGATCTAAATCTAGAATGGATAAGTGGACCCAAGGAGTTAGGGCTTGGTTGAAGAGGTTTATGAGATGACAAATACTCAACCAAGTAAGAGATAAGGTCACTTATAGGTTTAAAGTAGTAGATCTAGATAGATCTAATGCCAAGTATGGATATCCAAGTAGGGCCCACCCTTAAAATGAGGAAAATAACCAAAAAGGGGCCCACAAGGTGAAGATCAAGGTAAAATGGCACTAGGGGGTTTGCTATGATATAGATCTGACGATTAAACAAGGAGTGAGCAATACCCACATGGGGATCTAGAAAATGGCCACCTACCCAACTAGTGCGACCTCCCTTGAAAAGGCCCGGTGCCTTAGATCGGGGGGCAAATGGAGTCGGATGTTCACCAAACTTTAGATCGGGAATGTTAAGATGATTATTTAGGTGGGTTTAAATTATTAAGCCCAAACATTTGCAAGATCTCCATAGATCTGAAAAATAAAAATACAAGGGTTTTGAGTATGAGGGTTTGAGATGATCAATGGATGAAAATGCATGAAACAAAATACTAACCTTGTAGATCTTAGCTCTAGAGCTTGAAGATACTTTGCAACGTGACAACCTTCCCCTGTGTGTATATTCAAGAGTGAGATCCAAGCCACCCAAGTGAAGTCGCTAGCTCTCCAAGTCAACCAGTGCGCCCTCCACCTGCAAGAAAAGATCTATATGAGAATCATTCCGATGTGAAAACGACTATAAGGATGGAAAGATGAAAGGGAAAGCATCAACTGTCACTAGGATACAATAATGATACTCCCTCAGACAAAAGGTGGATCAAAGGTAACATATGGGGTTTCCCCACAATAGCGTCCCCTTGAAGCATCCTCCTCTTCAACCCACACGGCCTCCTGCAGAGCAAATGTTTGGATAGATAGATCCACAGAGAAATAGTTGTATATTCAAGTTGCAAAGATACCCATCAAGACTAAAGAAGGAGATCCACAAAAATAGTATTTTTATTCCAAGTTTCTAGAGCTCCAAAGATGCCTTTACAATAGGGAGGTCTCTTCCTTAAATAGGAGGAGAGAGACCAAAACCCTAAACCACTTTTGAAAACTAGTGGTGGAAATCAAAAGATACAAAAATATAATCAACGACTAAGATGAGTCGGTACAATCATGACATACATCACTCACATGAGGGAGTGTGACCTCACTAAAAGATGAGCTAGGAGGAGGGGCGCACTACATGGGGGTGGCTAAAAATACAAATGCCACAAAATATGACTAGGACAAGTGACTAGGAGCACATGGTGGGGCTAGGAGGTATTACTTCCCTTCACTAGCATGACCCCATGGCACAATAATATAACATATGCCTCAAAGACATGTCCAAGTGAACAAATGATCAAATCCTGGCCCCCCTCAGCAAAGAGAAGAATAAATCAAAAGACCTCCTGAAGACTGTGTTGACCCTAGTGAATGTTGCAAACTGATCTGGAAGGAGTGGGATACACCTATTATCACCAAACTTGTGGTTGCCCCTAATGATGGATCTAGAAGGATGGTAGAGGGGATAGGCAACCAAAGGGGTGAACCACGAGAACCTCGATTCCCAAAAGGATTGGTTGTCACGCCAATCGAGGCACCCTTCGCTTTATGCTATCAAAGCCAAGATAACAAAGGGGGAGACCCTGATCTACTCCCGATAGGAGAGATCTAACCATATCACCAGATCAAGCTATTAAAATAGGGTACGTAAGGTGACAGGTATGGAACCCTAGATTTAAGGAAATAGAATCACTGTGGAGGCCTAAGAAAGATAGGACTTGATTGATAGTGTTTAAACACAGTGATTCAACAATTTAAAATGATTCCAGGATTCAGGTACTAATATAAATGATCAAATTCAGCTACCTTGGGAAACGTGACCCTTAAAACAGGGAAAGCGTCCCAAAGAGTAAATCTGGAAGTTAAGGCTTTCTAGCACAGCTTGATTGAAGGATATGACAGTGTTAAAGTACACAAGCTTACAAACAGGGATCAAACGACAGGAAAAACCAGTCACTCAAGGAATGCACAAGGGTTAGAAGACAAGTGCCTTGGGATTTGGGCCGGATGGAGTCCTCCAACTATGACGTCTAGGAGAACCCACCTAGGGATATGCAAGAGACCAATAACCCAGAGATGGTTTGCCAGTAAACCAAGTCGTTTGAGCTAGAGAATTTTTCGAAGGATTTGAATGAGGGTTTTAACATGAAATGACAGATGGGTAGGATAGAAGAATAATCTACATACCTTGCAAGCGTACCTGAGTCATGGAGATGATTGCTATGATGTTGAGGATTGTTCCCACAAAAATCAAATGAGAATTTGGTGCTTTCTCTTGCCCTCATGAATTGCCCAGCTCCACACGTGCGCCCTCCTCTTCCTGTTGAACCAAGGACAATAAGATCAATCAGTTCAAAGCAAGAATGGAAGAAATACAAATGACAAACATCATAACAAAGAGTAAGAGGTACGAAGACAATGATACTCCCTGTAACTGACGAAAAGAAAAGAAAGTAGCAGGGCAATTCTCCCCAGCCATTGCGCCTTCCTCACCAAATCGATTTCTTCACCTGTAGATAAAAACGTGGAGAAAAGATGTGCAAAATAACCACCAAGATCCTCAGTGCAGAGGAAGAACAATTTCAATCAACATCAATAACATCCAAAACCATAAGACAAGTATCTGCAAGAATATATTTTATTCCAGAAGCCAAGAGCCAAAGGTCCCTTTACAATGAGAGGCTCTCTCGTATATATAGCTATGAGAGAGACCAAAACCCTAACCACCTTTTAAATGAGTAGTTAAAATTAAAAGATACAATAGTGATAATCTACGGTTGAGATGAGCTCAACATAAAGTACATGGATCAATTCAAAAATATAACAATGACATGGACAAAATTTCCCTAGGAGGACGTCCCACTCCAAGTGACTAGGAAAACATGACATAACGCTCATGGTGGGTCTAGGGGGTAACATATATCCTCCCTAGTGTGTCCCCATGGCACAATAACCATCAAATATATCATCGAAGTGTAAAATTGTGCCCAATAGGGAAAGTCGTGAGCCTCCAAAGGCACCATGAAACCACAAAAATGTGCCGGAGAAAGATGTGTGGGCCCCACTAAATGCTGCAACTGTTGTGGAGGATGTGGGAAACATCATACACATCATCAAAACCATTCCTATGCCATTTCCTTACCTCAGTAGCCCAAATCGATTTCCTCTGTAGCCAATTTTACCATTTTTATGCCTCTGTAAATCACTTGTAAAAGATAAAAATGCTTGTATCTCTCTACATGGTCACCCGGGGCCAAATCTGACTACACCAACACGTCTGGGAGTATGGCAATATAGTAAAAACAAGTGGCTGGACCCCATACTCCCTCTGTAGCGACCTAGGTGAACCAATCAAATCATGAAACTGCTCTGACAGGCCATTTTTAATGGCAAATCTGCACTGACGTGATAAACTGAGACAAATCCCAACTGAAACTGCCCGAAACTGAAAACTGACTGTCCTAGTGGACTTAGAGAGCCCAAATGCACTAGAGATGCATACTCATACACCATATGGATGACTGCATAATCATATAATATCATTACCATGCCCAAACATATAAAAATAATAATAATCTGCAAATGATCAAAATCATTAAAATACCACAGATCACTATCTGAGCCTGTAACTACTGCATGGAACCATCTGGTGACCAATAATAGACCACATATCATCAATAGCTATCATCCAGGGTCTAACTCATCTCATGTCCTCTGGTTGACTTTGGTCAAACTGGGTTTGACCAAGTCAAACTAACCCATAATATGATCCAAACAATACACATCAAAGTGCTGCAAGTGTATTTGTTTAAGGCATTCTTCATTAATCATTCCAATAGCAATATAAACATAAAGTAATCATTTCACTGGCGATCTAAAACAAATTATTCAAGATTTTCATTAATAATAGTAGCTCAAACTAGAACCTCAACGTTATACTCACTTCATGGCTGTGATCAATTTGTTAGTTATGGGTGAAGGTGGAAAACTGCAAGGCTAGGCTAAGGGATGATTGTACTGACTCAACACTGTGATACTTTGGAAGTGGGAAAGGGGATACACACTAAAGCATATGCTGGACAAGCAATAACAAAGGGGATGGCAGTGTCTCACAAACGGGTTAGTTGTTTGGGAAGTGCTTATTCAACCTTGACAAATGCCTATGACTCACATCCAAGTTGATACAGCCCCGTGAGGATCTTTTCTAGAGCCACCATGACTAGGTGTCCGGCAAGCCATAACTTGAGACTCTAGGGGAGACTTAGAATTAGCTGTCCCTTGCTCCATTGCATATCACAACCCATGGGCTAATGAGGAATAAATCATTACATGTAGATAAGGTCAGCAATCATTAGATATAGCATTTGTCAAACCATTGCTTTAATTGGACCTTTTCATTTCAATAGCCTTTGTCCATGTGTGTTGAAAAACACATTCTTGGATTTCATTTCATTAGGCCTATAATCCGTGAGTGTTGAGAAACACATTCTTGGATTTATATATCACATGCCTTTCATTCACGTGTGTTGAAAAACACATTCTAGAATGGGCTTTCATTTAAGATATACAATAAAGTTTCCAGATACGATGTAATGATGGTAGTGTTATCACATATATAGTAGCCGGGCTACCATACATTATTTTTCTCATTCCAGTACACTATTCAGCCAGTTCCCTTACATTTGAGACGCCGAGATGAGCATTTATATTGGATCACTATCAGATTGTGGACAGCAGTTATATTCCCCATGCCATGACTGAGTTTCAGGACACTCAGAGAGATGCCCGATATAGCCATTATGCCATTGGTACAGAGCAGACAGTAGTGCCCAGAGTTACAGCAGCAGTCTCAGAGGACAGATGATGGTACAGGTTGATGAGCTTTCAGGTATATGACTCAGCAGGTATATCATGGTATTATGGTTAGATTGCTTTTATACTTATTCTTATAGCATGTCTTAGCACTTAGTGTCATGATCTGGCGATCATTTAGATATTTGGACCTGGTTGACCTATTATATATATATTACTGTCCCTACTCAGACTTAGAAGTTCACTGTTCATACTCATTGGTATATACCCTCCTTAGGGAGAATAGAGGTGATCATTCAACCATACCTTGGCTTGCTAGTGTTGGCTTCATCTTTTCATTGTCTTCATCCATCCATGGCCTACCTTTTTAGATTATCACCCTGACTTACTACTTGACTAGTGGCATGGAGGACCTTTCCCCACTGTAGCCTCTGTATTGGATGAGCTTCCCTGTTTATTGTGTCTCGGCTCTGAGTTGGTGACAAAACTTACCTATGGTGAGTTGGAGTTCTTTGAGAATTCCCCCGAGTCACTAAAGTTGTGTTGGCTAAACCTGAAACTTTTAGTGCTGCCATAAATACAAAATCTGGAAAAATCAAATGCTATATCTTGTATATGAAAGAAATGCCAATTGAAAATGGCCATGAAAAATAAAATGTTATATCTTTTGGAAAAATGAATACCTAGGTAAACAAGTTGTCCATGACACACCTAGAAGTGCTCAGGTAAACAAGTGCCTTAAAAACACACCTGCAGCAGAAAGCCTAAAAATAAATGTAAATCTATGCAATGTGTTTGTAAACACACATAGATCAAGGCTATGGAAACCTCAGGCCCAAAAAGCAATGGAACTTAAATGTTATATCTAAACAATTGCTGGCCTTATTTGTATTATGGATTGTGCGCATCTGTGAAGGTGAATAAACCCTCTTTAAACAACTCATCCATTTGTGAGACACCGCCATTCCCTGTGTTATTGCTCATTCAGTATATACTATGGTGTGTATTCCCTTTCCCTTGCCAAAGTGTCACAAAGTCAAGTCAGTCAAGTCATCCCTTAGCCTAGCCAGTTATTTCAGCCTTCACCCTTCACTAGCAAATTGATCACAACTATGAAGTGAGTATGGTCCTGAAAGTCTAGTCTGAGTAATAATAATAATTAACGACACCGTATATTTGGATTTAGATCGCCAGTCATGATTACTCTGTGTTGTAGTAGCTATTTGAATAAGTTGTAGAGCATGTATTAACCTTGACACCTTGCAGCAGCTATGGATGATGGTCTGAGTTGTATTTGGTCTTGGTTAGACCTAGTTTGACCATGGAGGACCATGGGACATGAGATGTTAGACCTTATGATGATATGGATAGATGATATATGGTCTATGTACACATACAGGATGATTCTATGCAGCAGCTATAGGGTTATGATGATGATTCTTGGGATACAGCAGTGTTTGGTCATTTACAGATCATTATTATTGGCCTTGTTCCGGTACATTGGATATTTATTTTGATCATGCAGAGATTCATATGGTGTATGAGTACACATCTTGGATGGATTTGGACCTTCTGAGTCCAATGGGACAGTTTGTTTTCAGTTCCGGGCACTTACAGTGATGATTTAGCCTCAGTAGGCTGTCCTAGTGCAGTTTTGGTCTGTTGGAGGCCCTGTCGGAGCAGAGATGACTTTTATCCGGTTGACCTAGGGCGCTGATGATGGAGGGGGTGGTCTAGCCACTTGTTTTTACCATATTACCCCCCTCCCAGACACATTGGTGCCCTCACCTTGACAGCGCCATCTCTCCAGGAGGCTGTTTGGGCAGTTTCACGTTTCCCGAGGCATTTCAGGATTGGTAGAAATGGCTATTGAGGAAATCGATTTGGGCTACTGAGGCAAAGTTATGGCATGAGATGATCAGTGATGATAGATCGGGGTCTTCCACACCTTCTCCAGCAGTTTCAGCTTCATCGGGGCCCGCATCCATCACTTATGGCACTTTCTGTGGATTTTTGAGGTCTTTTGAGGACCACGACTTCACTAGGGAGGCACGATTTGGTACTTTCATGATTATTTGTTGGTTATTGTGCCATGGGGATTGACCAAGGAGGGATAAAATTACCCCTTGGACCCAGCATGAGCCTCTTATGATATTTTGTCATCATGATTTGGTGGGATTCCCCTCTCCTAGGGCGACTTTGTCCACTTATGTTATATTTTAGGTGTGATCCATGTATTATATTGTTGAGCTCATCTCAACCATTGATTAGACTTTTATATCTTATAATCTTAGCCACTCATTCAAAAAGTGGTTAGGGTTTTGGTGCCTCTCCTTCCTATTTAAAGGAGAGAGCCTCTCATTGTAAAGGGTCTTTGGCTCTTGGATTATTGGTATAGAAAAATATTCTTGTGGAAATTCTTGTGGTCTCCTTTGCATCTGGTGTTCTTAGATGGTGATTGGAAAGTCTATTGCAACCTAGCATTTGGAAATTGTGGTAAGATCTATCTTTTGGAAATCATTGTTTGTCTACAGGAGGGCGACTTCAACAAGGGCGATTTTGCAAGGCTTCTTCAAATCGACTTTCTTGGGATTCGCTTGTATCAGGGGGTTATCATTAGTATCATTGTGATCTATGCTATCTTTCTGTTACTTCTTTTGTGGCATTAGTCTTATCTCTTGATGCATCAAATCTGATATTGTTGACGTTTGTTGTGCAGGAGAGAGGGCGCATTGGCTTCTTGGACAAAATCGATTTGCATAGAAACTACCTCAAAGCTTCCAAATTGATCGGGATTGCATAGATCATCATCATCAAGGCATCTACAAGGTTATCCAGGTAAGATCCACAGGTTTGTTTCTCTTTCCTTTATCCAATCCATTGACATAACTCATAAATTGTTAAAACCCTAAATATTTCAAAACCCTCATTTTACATTTTCTCAGATCTACTTAGATCTAGTGGGTTGTTGGGCATGATATTGAAAACCCACCTCTATAGCATCCACGGCATCCCGGATCTATAGTTTGGTGTGGATTGGCTTCCATTTGACCCCTCTCCCAAGCCAACTTAGCTTCTCCCAAGGAAGGCGCACTTCACCATTTGAGCAAGTTGACCTAGATCCAGTTGATGGGTGTTTGAGATTTCACTTGATTTGACATCTACACATCAAATAACATACACCCAGGTTGTCCCTTTCTTGAAATTCACCTTGTGGGTCCCATTCCACATTTTAAGGGATTTAATCCCCATTTTGGACCACTTGGAATACTTAAACTCAGATCTACAAAGATCTAACCGGTGGATTGCCACGAAATTATAGATCCATACCCCTACTTGACTGATCTACCCGGATCTAAAGTTTGGATGCCATCCGACATGATTTGACCTACCTAAACCCAAATTGAAGCCTCCTTAGGGAAAGTCGCACCACCTTGGAGAAGTGAGTTCACTCACTTCGAGGAACTGGGTACTTGAGATTTTTGCAGATCCGGAATCAGAATAATTCAAAACCTAGGTCTAGACTGTCACTCTGTCAAATCTTGCCTTGGGGACTGCATTCCTTGTTTTAAGGGATTGTGGTCCACTTGGGTCAAACCTAGATCTAGACACATTTAACCATCAAGGCCTATACTGTCCACTTATCTCATGTTGTAGGAGTCCTAAACCATAAAGTCAACCCTACTTTGACTCCACTTCCCAATTCCCAAGGCACTGGTTTATCTCCAAGACAACCCACTCTCCTAGATTGTTGGATTGACTTGTGGTTTGACTTTTGCATGGTGAACTATACCTTTGAAGACATCATGAACCATGGTCAAGATTGTCTCATGTACTAGTTAGCCCCAATATGACCCCTAAACAACCCTGCATTGGACACGGTTCCCAAGGCAGTGGATCTTTTGACATTGACCTAGTACACTAGCCCTAGATCTCATTTTAAACATTGTAAGTCACTCTCACATCAACTATGAACCAAAGCTACATCTATTGAACCCCTCACTTGACTTGTGACTTCATCCTTAGGTCTAGGATAAACCATACACCTAACTTCAATTGGAAATACCCTGATTTGGTGTCTTGGTTTTGATCTCTCCTGTCGGGAGTAGATCGGGTCTCCCCCTTTGTTGTCTGGGCTAGATAACATAAAGTGAAGGTTGCCTCGACTGGCGTGACAACCATATATTGGAGGTCGAGGTGATCGTGGTTGCACCTTTTGAGTTGCCCTTCCCTATTGCCATCCATGACTGGATCCATCCATATGGGTAACTACATCTTAGGTGATAACAGGTAGTACTATCTGTTTCAGGTCTAGCCAACACAACTTAGGCAACTCAAAGCCGAGACACGAGTTAAACAAAGAAGCTCATCCAACAAAGAGGCTAGAGTGGGAAAGTCCTCCATAACACAGGTCAAGTAGTAAGTCAAGGTAAAAACAATAACTGGAAGGTAGCAGATGGGTGGAGATAGTGAAAATGATGCCAAAACTAGCAAGCCATATCATGGTGGGAATGATCACCTCCATTCTCCTAAGGAGAGTAAAACCAATGAGTATAGATAAGAACTTCTAAAATCTGAGCAGGACACTAGGTAGATACATAATAGCAACCAAGTCCCATACTATATAAATGATCGCCAAATCATGACACTAAATGCTAGAACATGCAACTAGAATGACTATAAAAGCAATATAACCAAGAACACAAGATAATACCTGCTGGATCATATACCTGTGCAAAACATATGAATCATCATTTGTCCACTGAGAGCCTGTTGCTGCAACTCTGAGCACTGCATACTACTTTGTAATGGCAAAATGGCTACATCGGTCATCAAATCTGAGTTTTTTGAGACTCAGTCATGGAAAAGGAATATATTGTTACTCATCACCATAAGAGTGATCCAAAAATAGATGCTCATCTCAAGCATCTCAGTGTAAAGACTAGCTGAAAAATATACTAGAATCTGGAATAAATATATGGTAGCCCCAACTACTATAAATGTGATAACACCATAGATGACCTCTGCGAAGACCATATGCCAAAACCTTGCCTCAATTGCCCAAATCGATTTCTTTAATGACCTTTTTATTTCATTTTTATCCCACCTGAAAATCCATCAAACTGCCTGAAAACAACTGCCAGTTGCCCGGGCACAAAATCTGACTGCACCATCATGTCCGGAAGGGGAGTAATATGGTAAAAACAAGTGGCTGGACCACCCCCTTCCTTTGTAGAACCCTGGGAAACGACTTGCCTCCAAACATCTGCTGGACAGGCCAGCTCAGCATGGCCAAACTGGTCGACTGGTGGAAAAATGCCCATGTCATCTCTGAGAGTGCCTGGAACTGAAAATAGAGTGTCCCAATGGATCCAGAAGACCCAAATCTACTAAGGATGAGTACTCATACACCTTGTGGCATCCTGTAACTTCATCTGTAGCATCCACCATACCCAAACAAGTATAAAATAATGGTCTGGAAACAATAATAATCAATAAAAAGGCACAACCATCATTTGAAACCTGTGCCCACTGTATGGAACCACAATAAGGTGCATCAAGGACCATATATCATCATCACATAGCATCACTGGTCCAACTCATCACGGATCCCAAGGTTGACTTGGTCAAACTAGGTTTGACCAGGTCAAAACTGATCAAAATATGACTCAGGCTAGAAAAGCCTGTTGCTGCAAGTGCAAATGGTTAAGACATGCTCTTTTAATCATTCTCATAGCAAGACTTAAAGCATTAAGCATCATTTCACTGGCAGTTAACATTTAATTATAGCAAATCACAAGTTTAAATAATAGTTTTACTTACAAAAGAACCTCAAGGACATACTCATTTTGTGGACATGATCAATTTGCTAGTAGAGGGTGAAGGATAAAATCCCAAGGCTAGGCAAAGGGGGATGACTTGACTAACTCAACATTGTGATACTTTGCATAAGGGAAAGGGTATTACACAATTAAGCATATGTTGGATAAAAAATACACGGGGAATGGCAGTGTCTCACAAATGGGTAAGATGTTTAGAGAGGTGCTTATTCAACCTTGGAAAATGTCTACAAATTCACATCATTACATTACAATTCCTTGGTCAGCAATTCTCTAGATTTAGCATTTATTTAGCCACTGCTTTCTTTAGACCTATACAACCCTTTTGGGGATTTCACCTGTGCTTAGAAGCACAACTACTAAAGCTTTCATCCAGGGTGTTTTCAAGATTTCAATTTATTTCATTTGGAAACCCTTTTGGGGACTTTACCTGTGCTTAGAAGCACAACTACTAAAGCTTTCATCCAGGGTGCTTTCAAGTTTCCATTACATTCATTTGACAGCCCTTTTGGGGATTTTGCATGTGTTTAGGAACACAACTACTCAAGCTCTCATCCAGGGTCTTTCTTAATGAAATTTCAAATATACTTTCACAAGATATAACATTAATTTCCATATGTAAATGACAATGGTATTATTTGCTTTAGGTTTTAGCCAACACTACTCAAGCAACTAAGGGGACTTCCACAATCAAGACCAAACATCGGGGCAACCAACTAGAGTGATCAAGGTATAAAATCCAACTCATCAAAGGTAAGTTTTGTTGCCAACTCAGAGCCAAGACTCAAACTAACATGGATGCTATCCAACATAGAGGCAAAAGTGGGGAGGTCCTCCATATCACGGGCTGAGGTGTAAGTCAAGGTAGAATCCAAAAGTGGGAGAGATAATGGATGGATGGGGAAAGTGAAAGTGGTGCCTAAGCTAGCAAGCCATAAAGGTGGCAATGATCATGTCCACACTCCTAGGAGGGTAAAACTAACCAGTATAAAACAAGAGCTTCTAAGTGCTAGTAATACAACCATTTAGATAATCAGTAACAACCATTTTTATTTTATATAGATAGACTTCCAGATCATGATTACTAGATACTAAGTCAAGCTATCAAAATGACCAAAAGAGCAAGATAATAAAACCAATGCACATCATATACCTGCTGGGCCATGTACCTGTATCTACTATCTGGACCAACTGTAACCACTGACGACACTGCTGTTGAAGCTCCAAACACTACACTGCGTCTGTATGGGATAAAAGGTCATCTCAGTCATCAAATTTGAGGTTAAGAGGCTCAGCCCTGGCATAAGGTCTACTGCATGTATGATATAGGGTTGCTCTGATGTGTGAGTGATCACAAATCAGTGTTACAAATATCAACCGATTTATCGCGAGTTGGCGATAAATCACGATTTTTTAAGAGTCTCGATTTTTAAAGTAAAAGTCGCCCCAAAAATCGGGTCGATTTTTGTTTGATTTATTGTGCTTTTTTGCCGATTTCTCCCGAGTCGAGTGATTGTTTGACAGGCGGCGGAAATTTGGGTTTTTAAAGGTCGCGGGCTCAGTTTTTAGTCTTTCATTTGGATGCTATAGCCCAGGAGAGGATAGCCAAGGAGACTAGGAGAGCTTTTAGTTTGCCCAAGGAGGATTTCAGTCATCATTTCACTCGCCATCAACCATCAGATTTGAAAATTGGAGCTTTGCATTTGGAGCTTTTTCCAAGTTTATCATAGTTGAAGATTGGAGCTTTGCATTTGGAGTTTTTTCCAAGTTTATTTCACTGTAGATGACTCATGAGTCATGATGATGATCATGAGATACATTTGTTATATTTTTTATGATTCAGTATTCACTATTCAAGAGTAGGACACGATCCATTTTGATGTGTGATGTACCTTTGATTCTCTAGACATCTTATATATCTTATATATCGGTTTTCTTTCCCTATTCATGTGGCAATGTGTTTACTTGATGTTATTGTTGCTTTAGATGTTTAAAAAATTGGAAAAAATGGATATTTTTGTGTTTTTTAAGTTTTTTGATTTTTTGTCGATTTTTGTCAATGTGCTGCCGAGATATCCCGAAACGATGTTTCTTGGACCCTACCGATTTTGTCGCCGCGCCGATATTTGTAACATTGTCACAAAAAATACTGCTCATCATAGCTGATCTCACTGGAACTGTGTAAAAGCAAAGCTCAAAAATATGCACATAACTGCTTTGCAATCATGGTGGCCCAGCTACTATGGATGTATAGCAGCGCCGTACAGCTGCATTTATTGCTAGTATTTTATTTTTGTTTTCTGGCACATTTTCCAACGTATTTCAAATTGCCTAAGCATTAATGTCTTTGCTGTAATTAAGTTGGTACTTGTTATCACACAACTTGTAGTTGCCCCTAGTGGTATCCCATCCAGGACGATAGAGGAGACAGGCAACTAAAGAGGTGACCCAAGAGATGCCACGGTTCCCAATTCAACGTGGGAGTCACGTCAACCGAGGCACTCTTCGCTTTAGGTCAGGGTGTAACAAGACCTAGGGGGAGACCCTATAACCAATCACAGATGATTGGACCCAAACAAAGGTTTCTAAGGATGAGTAAATGATGAGTTACGAAAACCAATGCAAGGCTAAGTGGACCTAGGAGTTGAGGTATGGTTGAAGGTGGTGTAAGAGACTGTTAGTGTTTCAACCTACGTATGGTTTAGGCCACATGATTGGGTATGATGACTAGGTGTAGTACCATATGTTTACACAAGTGGGTCTTATTTTCTTGGGATGTGTGAAATGACTTTAAGTGAGCCCACAAGGTGAAGCTAGGGATGAAATTGGTACTAGATGTTTTGTTATTAGTAGATCTATAGATCTAAGTTGATTTTACGAGTACCCATGTACTAGATCTATGATTTGACACAAATCCCAAGGAGTGCGACTTGCTTTGAGGAGGACTAGTGCCTTGTTGGATGGGCTAATGGGGTCAAGAAGTATGTCAAAGTGTAGATCGGGACACCTAGAAGCCAAGTCAAGTGGGCTAAATGAGATCTAATGGTTGGATCTTGCTAGATCTAGGTTTTCAAGTAATAACCCTAAGTGGACCACAATCCCTTGAAACAAGGAATGCTACCCCCAAGGCGGATCGTGATAAAAAGATAGTCTAGACCTAGGTTTCAAGGTATGGCCGTTCCAAATCTCCAAAAATCTCAATCACCCACCTCCTAGAAGTGGGCAAACTCACTTTCACAAGGGAGTGCGATTTGCTCAAGGAGGGCTAGAATGAGGGTTTGGTGGACCAAATCAAGTCCAATGGCCACCAAACTATAGATCCAAGTAGCTAGTACCCCGATCTATGCAGATCCCAAAAATCAAGTCAATCCAAGGGTTAGATCTTTGTAGATCTAAGTTTTGAGGTGCCAAGATATTAAAAAGGGGGTTTTAACCCCTAAAAACATGGAAAGATGTCCACAAGGTAGAATTCACCAAAGTAAGCATCTGGGGGTAGGTTATCAAGTGTCTAGATTGCAAATCAAGTGGGATCTCACCTACCCATGTGCTAGATCTAACCAAACAAGCCTCTCACTAAGAAGTGCGATTTGGGTTAAAGAGGGCTTTTTGCCTTGAAAAGTGGGTCAATTCTAAGCCAATCACCACCAAACTATAGATCCAACTAGGGGTGGATGCTATAGAGGTGGGTTTTCAATATCTCTTCAAAAGCAAGGCTAGATCTAAGTAGATCTAAGAAATACAAAAAACAAGGGTTTTTATGATCTAGAAATTATGGATGATTCAAGGAAGAAGAAGATCATACCTCTCGGAACATACCTGGATGAAGAGATGAATGCTAATTGAGACGAGGATTACTTTGCCAAAGATCAAATGGGGAATTGTTGAAGCCCTCTTGCCAAATCGATTTTCCCAAGCCACATGTGATTCCTTCTAACCTGTCAAGCCAAGGAGCAAAGCATCAATCAGTTTAACATGTTTGAAGGTAGATACAAGCAAGAGAGAGAGAGAAACATAGAATAGTTGACACAAAGGCAAAACTACTCCCTGTCAAACCAAAACGACTTCTTCCAAGTTTGAAGGGCAAGCCTCCCCACCAATTCGCCCTTGTCCAAAATCGTCCTCTTAACCTGTAAATAAGATATGGCAAATATGCAAGATAACTACAATAGATCCTCCAGTGCAATGGACAAAAGCATTTACAATCGAAACAACCAACATACACTCCAATCCAAGCATGTACTCCAAAAGATAGAAATTTTTATTCCAAGAGCCAAGAGCCAAAAATCTCTAGATGAATTTTACAATGAGAGGCTCCCTCCTTAAATAGGATGGGGAGAGAGTACAATCATAACCACTTTTTGCATGAGTGGCTAAGATTAAAAGATCTCAAGATCTAATCAATGGCTAACAATAAATCATAACAATACATCACATGGATCACCCAATATAATGATAGCGCCCCCACTAAATGGTACAATAAGAGGGTGACGTCATCCACTAGAGAAACATAAGTACCAAAATCCACCTCATGGTGACTAGGACATGACAACATAACCACATGGTGGGGCTAGGAGGTACCAATCCTTACTAGCTCATCCCCAATGCACAATAAAATAATAAAATATGTCCAAGATAATATAAATGACCAAAACTGTCCTCAGAATCCATGACAGTCAAGCAGTAAATGACCTCCCGTGATCAATGTGGGCATACCCACATGGTGAAAACTGACTGGAAGATAGTGATGCCACCCTGGAAGACCTCTGTGAAAACCAAATGCCAAAACCTTGCCTCAATTGCCCAAATCGATTTCCTCAGTGACCCCTTTATCCCATTTTTTAACTGCCTCGGGAACTGTGAAAGTGCCAAAACTGCCTCCTAGGGTACCAGCGCTGTCCATCTGAGCCCACCAGGCTCTCCAGAAGGGGGGGTAAATGGTAAAAACAAGTGGCTGGACCACCCCCTCCATCATCAGCACCCTAGGTGAACTGGCCTCTCGGGGCCCCTGCTGCTCAGGCTGGGAAATCAGCCCCAAATCTGGTCAACAAGTGTAAAAATGCATCAATCACTGTCAGAAGTGCCCGGAACTGAAAGATAAGTGTCTCATTGGATCCAGAAGACCCAAATCCACTAGAAATGTGTACTCATACACCATGGGTTTCCCTAATGGGCCAGCTGTAGGGTCCACCATATATGGACAATGTATAATCTGCTGATCTGAAGTAGTAATAAAACCTGCTGAACTGGATCAATCATCATCTGCATCATATGTCCATCATATGATATCATCATCAAGCATGTGGGACCATCAATCATCATCAATAATCATCTATACATGGTCCCATCATCATAGATCCCAATAATATACAACCAAGGATAAATCACATCAGTAGACTAAGACATGCTCCTCTAATCATTTTCACAGCTAAGCTCAAAGTATAAATTCCATTCAATGGCATTAATCAAGTTAGCACATTCCTTGGTTATTATATAAAATTACTTGCACAATAGTTCAAATAACAAACTCACCCATTGGACATGGTCAAACTGCTAGTGAAGGATGAAGGCTAGGAGCAAGGTTGGGCCAAGGGGTTGACTTGTTTAACTTAACTCAAAAATACTTTGGACTGGGAGAAGGGGAAAGCTACAAACTCTGTGTTGGACAAAAGAACACGGGGGATGGCTGTGCCTCACAAATGGATAAGTTGTTTAGAGAGTGCTTATTCAACTTAGGCATCATGTCTACATCAAGTTGATCCAGGTTCATTAGGATCATTCAATTTTATTCCATGGCCTTTTTGGCCTACATAACCCTTCGGATTTCAGATGTGCTGAGAAGCACAACTAGTTGCAGCTTGCATCCAGGGCATGTTTTTCAAATATATATAAGGTCAGCAATTGTTTAGATATAACTTTTAAGAGCCATTGCTTTTTGGACCTTTTTTTTTATACTCTTCGCGGAGTATTTTTAGCTGTTCATCGCTCTTGCCCTTTTTTTTTTGTTTCCATGGGCGAATTTTTAAGTTTCCATAGGCAGAACATGAGCTTTCAGTTTTAGCCAACAACATCTCAAGTGACTAGGGGGAGTTCCAGCCAATGCCAAACATCGAGACAACCGACCAGAATGATTTAGGCCTACAATCCAACTCACCAAAGGCAAGTTTTGTCACCAACTTAGAGCCGAGACACTGAATACACAGGGATGCGGTCCAAACACAGTGGTAGAAAAAAATGGGGAAATCCTCGGTATCAGAAAGTCAAATGAGACAACTCAAGGTTTAAAGTCAAACAGGAAGGTCATGTATGGATGGAGTCAAGTGAATATGGAGCCTAGACTAGCATACAACTGGTGTCAGGAAAGACCATATCTATGTAAGGTGAAAAACCAGTGGGTTTTGTTAAATGACCTAAATGTGCAAGCAATTGTCCATTTTATGATTTACAGTTCATTTTAAACAGTTTGCCACATCAGGAATAATATACCAAGCAAATGCTGTGAACGTGACAAAATCAACAAGATAATAATCCACAGTCAGTGATAACATATCCATAGATCATACAACATCATCATAATAATAATCATCATGTACCATCTGAAACACTGCTGCAATACATCTCTAAGCACTGAACTGAAACTGTATGGGATAAAGGGTCACATCGGTCATCAAATCTGAACTCTCAAGGCTCAGCCTTGACACAAGGTCAAACATGCATCTAAAAAATATACTGCTCTGATCATGAGTGATCCAAAATATATAGCCATGCTCTGGAACAATGGAAGCTCTGGAACAATGGAAGCTCTGGAATGTGCAGATATCTGCTATACAAGAATAGTAGCCCTGCTACTATGGTGTGATAACAGTACTCTTTGACAAAAATCTCTTTGGGTTTACCCTCATGAAGTGTGAGGGCTTTGCCCTGGGCTTGGCCCTAAATTTCTGAGTTTTCAATGTGCATGCATTATTCTTCAACTAGGTCATTTGGTGAATGTATAAATGTTTATGTTTCAGTTATCAGTAGATTTATTGTACATGGGTTACATAAATCATAACTTAGATAAATGATAAACCGAGTTATGCATTCAAAGTGTTTGATAAAATTTCATAAAGAGAATTTGTTGTTTTATCAAATTTCTACATGGTATCAAAGCTTGGCTCTGTAAGGTTGCTGAAGACAGTTTGTATTTCTTTGTGAACTTAGAATAGAAGAATCTTTCAAGTGGTTATCGGTTCATCATGGCCTCAACAGGACTAAGGTACAAGGATAGGCTGGATGGAGCCGGCAACTTCAGTCCGTGAAAGGAGCATATCACGGCATTGTTCAAAGAGCAACGATTGTGGGATATTGTTGGAACTTCTGCTACAACAACAGTTCCTACAAATGCCACACAGAAAGATGACTTTGATAAGAAGGATATTAAAGCTCAAAGGATCTTTTTTGGACTCTATCAAGGATCATGTGATACCTCATGTCTCTAGTAAGACTTATGCCTTTGAAATGTGGACTACTTTATGTACCTTGTATCAAAGTAAGAACCAAAACAAGGAGATGGTTCTCAGAGAGAAGCTGAGGAACACCAAGATGATAGATACTGATATTGTATCTTCTTATCTCACGAAGATCACTCAGGTCAGAGATGAGTTGGGCGCGGCAGGTGAGCAACTAGATGATGAAGAGCTAGTGAGGTATGCTCTTAATGGCTTTGTTATCACACCATAGTAGCAGGGCTACTATTGTTGCTTAGCAGATATCTACACATTCCAGAGCTTCCATTTATTCAGAGCATGGCTATGATGATTGTACATTTTGTGATCACTCATGATCAGAGCAGTATATTATTTAGACTTATGCGAAACCTTGTGTCAAGGCTGAGCCTTGAGAGTTCAGATTTGATGACCGATGTGACCTTTTATCCCATACAGTTTCAGTTCAGTGCTTAGAAATGTATTGCAGCAGTGTTTCAGATGGTACATGATGATTATTATTATGATGATGTTGTATGATCTATGGATATGTTATCACTGACTGTGGATTATTATCTTGTTGATTTAGTCATGTTCACAGCATCTGCTTGGTATATTATTCCTGATGTGGCAAACTGTTTAAAATGAACTATAAAATGGACAATTGCTTGCACATTTAAGTCATTTTAACAAAACCCACTGGTTTTTCACCTTACATAGATATGGTCTTTCCTGACACCAGTTATCTGCTAGTGTAGGCTCCATATTCACTTGACTCCATCCATACATGACATTCCTATTTTGACTTTATCCCTTGACCTATCTCATTTGACTTTCTAATACTGAGGACTTCCCCATTTTTCTACCTCTGTGTTTGGACCGCATCCCTGTATATTCAGTGTCTCGGCTCTGAGTTGGTGACAAAACTTGCCTTTGGTAAGTTGGATTGTAGGCTTAAATCATTCTGGTCGGTTGTCCCAATGTTTGGCATTGGCTCGAACTCCCCCTAGTCACTTGAGATGTTGTTGGCTAAAACTGAAAGCTCATGTTCTACCTATGGAAACTTATAAATTCGCCCATGGAAACTAAAAAAGGGCAAGAGCGATGAACAGCTAAAAATACTCCTCGAAGAGTATAAGGAAGGTCCAAAAAGCAATGGTTCTTAAAAGCTATATCTAAACAATTGCTGACCTTATATGTATTTGAAAAGCATGCCCTGGATGCAAGCTGCAACTAGTTGTGCTTATCAACACACCTGAGATCCGAAGGGTTATGTAGGCCAAAAAGGCCATGAAATGAAATTGAATGATCCTAATGAACCTGGATCAACTTGATGTAGACATGATGCCTAAGTTGAATAAGCACTCTCTGAACAACTTATCAATTTCTGAGGCACAGCCATCCCCCGTGTTATTTTGTCCAGCACAGAGTTTGTAGCTTTCCCCCTTCTCCCAGTCCAAAGTATTTTTGAGTTAAGTTAGACAAGTCAACCCCTTGGCCCAACCTTGTTCCTAGCCTTCATCCTTCACTAACAGTTTGACCATGTTTAATGGGTGAGTTTGTCATTTGAACTATTGTGCAAGTAATTTTATATAACAAAGGAACATGCTAACTTGATTAATGCCACTGAATGGATGTTATACTTTGAGCTTGGCTGTGAGAATGATTAGAGAAGCGTGTCTTAGTCTACTGATGGATTTATCCTTGGTTGTATATTATTGTGATCTGTGATGATGTGGGCCATGTATAGATGCCTATTGATGATGATTGATGGTCCCACATACTTGATGATGATATCATATGATGGACATATGATGCAGACGATGATTGATGCAGTTCAGCAGATTTATTTATCACTTCATATCATCAGATTACACACTGTCCATATATGGTGGACCCTACAGCTGGCCCATTAGGGCAACCTGTTATCACACCATAGTAGCAGAGCTACTATTCTTGTACAGCAAATATCTGCACATTCCAGAGCTTACATTATTCCAGAGCATGGCTATATATTTTGGATCACTCATGATCAGAGCAGTACATTATTCAGATTTATGTATGACCTTGTGTCAAGGCTAAGCCTTGAGAGTTCAGATTTGATGACTGATGTGAATACTTATCCCATACAGTTTCAGTTCAGTGCCAAGAGATGCATTACAGCAGTGTTTCAAATGATATTGGATGATTATTATTATGATGATGTTGTATGATCTATGGATATGTTCTCACTGACTGTAGATTATTATCTTGTTGATTTAGTCATGATCATAGCATGTGCTTGGTATATTATTCCTGATGTGGCAAACTATTTAAATGAACTGTAAATCATAAAATGGACAATTGCTTGCACATTTAGGTCATTTGACAAAACTCACTGGTTTTTCACCTTACATAGATATGGTCTTTCCCGACACCAGTTGTCTGCTAGTATAGGCTCCATATTCACTTGTCTCCATCCATACATGACCTTCCTGTTTGACTTTAAACCCTGACTTGTCTCATTTGACTTTCTGATACCGAGGACTTCCCCACTTTTCTACTTCTGTGTTTGGATCGCATCCCTGTTTATTCAGTGTCTCGGCTCTGAGTTGGTGACAAAACTTGTCTTTGGTAAGTTGGATTGTAGGCCTAAATCATTCTGGTCGGTTGTCCCGATGTTTGGCATTGGCTCGAACTCCCCCTAGTCACTTGAGATGTTGTTGGCTAAAACTGAAAGCTCATGTTCTACCTATGGAAACTTAATAAATTCACCCATGGAAACAAAAAAAAAGACAAGAGCAATGAAAAGATAAAAATACTCCTCGAAGAGTATGAGAAAGGTCCAAAAAGCAATGGTTCTTAAAAGCTATATCTAAACAATTGCTGACCTTATAAATATTTGAAAAAACATGCCCTGGATGCAAGCTGCAACTAGTTGTGCTTCTCAGCACATCTGAAATCCGAAGGGTTATGTAGGCCAAAAAGGCCATGGAATAAAATTGAATGATCCTAATGAACCTGGATCAACTTGATGTAGACATGATGCCTAAGTTGAATAAGCACTCTCTAAACAACTTATCCATTTGTGAGGCACAGCCATCCCCCGTGTTCTTTTGTCCAGCACAGAGTTTGTAGCTTTCCCCCTTCTCCCAGTCCAAAGTATTTTTGAGTTAAGTTAGACAAGTCAACCCCTTGGCCCAACCTTGCTCCTAGCCTTCATCCTTCACTAGCAGTTTGACCATATCCAATGGGTGAGTTTGTTATTTGAACTGTTGTGCAAGTAATTTTATATAACAACGGAATATGCTAACTTAATTAATCCCACTGAATGGATGTTATACTTTGAGCTTAGCTGTGAGAGTGATTAGAGAAGCATTGTCTTAGTCTACTGATGTGATTTATCCTTGGTTGTATATTCTTGGGATCCGTGATGATGTGGACCATGTATGGATGATTATTGATGATGATTGATGGGTCCACATGTTTGATGATGATATCATATGATGGACATATGATGCAGATGATGTTCGATCCAGTTTCAGCAGGTTTATTACTACTTCAGATCAGCAGATTATACATTGTCCATATATGGTGGACCCTACAGCTGGCCCATTAGGGCAACCCAGGGTGTATGAGTACACATTCCTAGTAAATTTGGGTCTTCTGGATCCATTGAGACACTTATCTTTCAGTTCCGGGCACTTCTGACAGTGATTGATGCAGTTTTACACTTGTTGACCAGATTTGGGGCTGATTTCCCAACCTGAGCAGCAAGGGCCCCGAGAGGCCAGTTTACCTAGGGCGCTGATGATGGAGGGGGTGGTCCAGCCACTTGTTTTTACCATTTACCCCCGATTCTGGAGAGCCTGGTGGGCTCAGATGGACAGCGCTAGCACCCTAGGAGGCAGTTTTGGCACTTTCACAGTTACCGAGGCAGTTAAAAAATGGGATAAAGTGGTCACTGAGGAAATCGATTTGGGCAATTGAGGCAAGGTTTTGGCATTTGGTCTTCCAGGGTGGCATCACTACCTTCCAGTCAGTTTTCACCATGTGGGTATGCCCAGATTGATCAGAGGAGGACATTTACTGCTTGACTGTCATGGATTCTGAGGACAGTTTTGGTCATTTATATTATATTGGACATATTTTATTACTTTATTGTGCCTTGGGGATGAGCTAGTAAATATTGATACCTCCTAGCCCCACAATGAGCTTATATTGTCATGTCCTAGTCACCATGAGGTGGATTTTGGTGCTTATGTTTCTCTAGTGGATGACGTCACCCTCTTATTGTACCACTTAGTGGGGGCGCTATCATGATATCGGGTGATCCATGTGATATATTGTTATGATTTATTATTAGCCATTGATTAGATCTTGAGATCTTTTAGTCTTAGCCACTCATGTAAAAAGTGGTTAGGATTGTACTCTCTCCCCATCCTATTTAAGGAGGGAGCCTCTCATTGTAAAATTCATCTAGAGATTTTTGGCTCTTGGCTCTTGGAATAAAATTTCTATCTTTTGGAGTACATGCTTGGATTGGAGTTGATGTTGGTTGTTTCGATTGTAAATGCTATTGTCCATTGCACTGGAGGATCTATTGTAGTTATCTTGCATATTTGCCATATTTCATTTACAGGTTAAGAGGGCGATTTTGGACAAGGGCAAATTGGTGGGGAGGCTTGCCCTTCAATCTTGGAAGAAATCGTTTTGGTGTAACAGGGAGTGGTTTTGCCTTTGTGTCAACTATTCTATGTTTCTCTCTCTCTCTTGCTTGTATCTACCATCAATTTGTTAAACTAATTGATGCTTTGCTCCTTGGTTTTGACAGGTTAGAAGGAATCACATGTGGCTTGGGAAAATCGATTTGGCAAGAGGGCTTCAACAATTCTCCATTTGATCTTTGGCAAAGTAATCCTCGTCTCAACTAGCATTCATCTCTTCATCCAGGTATGTTCCAAGAGGTATGATCTTCTACTTCCTTGAATCCTCCATGATTTCTAGATCATAAAAACACTAATCAATTAAAACCCTTGTTCTTGGTATTTTTTTAAGATCTACTTAGATCTAGCCTTGCTTTTGAAGAGATATTGAAAACCCACCTCTATAGCATCCACCCCTAGTTGGATCTACAGTTTGGTGGTGATTGGCTAAAAATTGACCCACTTTTCAAGGCAAAAAGCCCTCCTTGACCCAAATCGCACTTCCTAGTGAGAGGCTTGTTTGGTTAGATCTAGCACATGGGTAGGTGAAATCCCACTTGATTTGCAATCTAGACACTTGATAACCTACCCCCAGATTCTTACTTTGGTGAAATCTACCTTGTGGACATCTCTCCATGTTTTAAGGGGTTAAAACCCCCTTTTGAATTTCTTGGCACCTCAAAACTCAGATCTACTAAAATGTAGCCCTTGGATTGACTTGATTTTTTGGGCAGGCATAGATCGGGGTACTAGCATCTTGGATCTACAGTTTGGTGGCCATTGGACTTGATTTGGTCCACCAAACCCACGTTTTAGCCTTCCTTGAGCAAGTCGCACTCCCTTGAAAGAGTGAGTTTGTCCACTTCCAGGAGGTGGGTGTTTGAGATTTTCGTGGATTTGGAATGCCCATACCTTGAAACCTAGGTCTAGACTGTCTTTTTGTCACGATCCGCCTTGGGGGTAGCATTCCTTGTTTCAAGGGATTGTGGTCCACCTAGGGTCATTACTTGAAAAACCTAGATCTAGTAAGATCCAACCATTAGATCTCATTTAACCCACTTGATTTGGCTTCTAGGTGTCCCGATCTACACTTTGACATACCTTTTGACTCCATTAGCCCATCCAACAAGGCACTAGTCCTTCTCTAAGCAAGTCGCACTCCTTGGGAATTGTGTCAAACCCTAGATCTAGTACATGGGTACTCCTAGAATCAACCTAAATTCATAGATCTAGCCTTTATCCAACCTATAGTACCAACTTCACACATAACTTCACCTTGTGGGCCTACCTAGAACCATTTCACACTTCCCAAGAAAACAAGACCCACTTGTGTAAACACATGGTACTATACCTAGTCATCATACCCCCATCATGTGGCCTAAACCATACATAGGTTGAAACACTAACAATCTCTTACACCACCTTCAACCATTCCTTAACTCTTAGGTCCACTTAGCCTTGCATTGGTTTCCGTAACTCATCATTTACCTACCCTTAGAAACCTTTGTTTGGATCCAATCAACTGTGATTGGTTACAGGGTCTCCCCCTAGGTCTTGCTACACCTTGACCTAAAGCGAAGAGTGCCTCGGTTGACGTGACTCCCACCTTGCCTTGGGAACCGTGGCATCTCTTAGGTCACCTCTTTAGTTGCTTGTCTCCTCTACCGTCCCGGATGGGATACCTCTAGGGGCAACTACAAGTTGTGTGATAACATTTTTGGCGCCGTTGCCGGGGAGGTAGAGGCCTACCTTGGTTCAACACACCTTTGTGTCTCACTATCTCTCTGCATTTTAAACGACATACCTCTTGGTAGTAGAGCCTAAAAATCTACCTGGCGACTCCTAATCGTGACTCTGCTGAGAATAGAACCCACAAAGAGATGTCTAATCAAAATAACATCTCTCCCGAAATGACCATGGAATTTATGTCAAACATGTGTGAAATGGTCACCAACATTACTATGTATCTTAAGAATCAAGATGAGGATTTCAAAAGACGTGATCAACAAACCAAAGAAATGTTAAAATCCATTTGTAGCAATTCAATCCCTCCAAAGGCTAGTCCTCCCAAGACTCGGCAACTTAAAACAACTGACCCGCAGCCTAGCAAGGCAGTGCATCAACCTGTCCGAAGAATCTTGCCGAAAGCTCCAAAACTTTCTTCTGAGGTCATCTTAAAGGGTAAAGCTGTGACCAACACTAGCCAATCTCCTCCTGCAAACAGAAAGACAGATCAAGCGATAAAAATTGATCCTCCCCCTAAAACTAATGTTCCCAAAGCAACCCTTTGGAGAAAGCAACCAAAACCTCTCACGATTCTAAAACCTAATAAGGAGCTACCTAGAACAAACATTCCAAGTAAGCTAGCCAATTCATCTGCTTCGGTTTCATTAAAAGACCTAATCAAGATCCCATCTGTTAAACATGACATTATGAAGTTCCTAGGTTTAGGTACGAATGAAAGGGAAAAGGAAAACCCCCACAACCTAAACATTGATGTCACTAGCTTCCTGGAAAAGATAAACATGCCTATTCCCTTTTGTGAAATTTTCAAGATCCCTTCATTCCACAAAAGAGCTACTACTCATCTCGGGATTCAAACAAGGAAGCAAGCTCCTAAGAAAGCTTCTGCAGAGATTAAGGATTCCCCCGTCATGATCCAAAGTGTCTCTGGTGACAACTCTGGAAACTTCCCACCCTTTTATATTGCATTGGAAGTAAATGGTTTGATATTGCATAACTGCATGTTGGATTCGAGGGCTGAAGTAAGTGTCATGCCTTTAAGAGTCATGGAACAACTTGAGTTAGTACCCACAAGACCCTACAGAAATGTATG
Source organism: Larix kaempferi (assembly GCA_027924585.1). Lineage (NCBI taxonomy): Eukaryota > Viridiplantae > Streptophyta > Pinopsida > Pinales > Pinaceae > Larix > Larix kaempferi. Next base: position 1,611,569 of record BSBM01000446.1, on the reverse strand, counting down.
TGGAATGGATTCCAAAACTGTGAAATCTATTGGGATAATTGAAAACTTGCCTGTTAGGTTGGCTGCCTGCTCTGACATTGAGCTCTCAATGAGTGTCTTGGTCCTAGATATCCCTGATGCATGGGGAATGTTGCTATCCAGGGAGTGGTCGGCAAGATTGGGGGGAAGTGTCCAAATGGATCTAACATATGCCACAATCCCAACCAAGGAAGGGTCATTCATAACTCTGTTTAATGAACCACCTATGCAAGAGCATGTTGAGACACCTGAACACTTATTCACTGAGGCAATGTATTCAAGTGATGAGATTGGAAACTTCACGGTTCTAGCAAATTACTGGGAGGAGGTTAAAAAGCAGCCCTTTTCACACGAACAAGTCTGGAAAATGCACTTTGATGGGGCCCGTTCCCGACATGGTGCAGGAGCCAGTATAGTTTTAACTTCACCATCAGGAGAAAAGAGTTTTTTCTCTTTCCGTTTAGAGTTTGAGTGCACTAACAATGTGGCTGAGTATGAAGCGCTGCTTTTAGGCCTGGAAATTGCCAGAGAAAGAAACATCAAATCTTTATCTGTCACAGGAGATTCTGACCTCATTGTGTCCCAAGTAAAAAACGAATTCGCTGCAAAAAATAATAGACTCAGAGACTATAGAAATGCGGTTTGGGACACCATTGAATGCTTTGATGCCTTCGGGATTAAGGCTGTTCCCCGAGAACAAAACACTTTGGCTGATGAGCTATCCGTGATGGCCAATACTCTTCAAACCTCTGAGTCTTTAAAACAACAAAACTGCAAACTTGAAATTTTATTCAGACCCTCTGTCCCTGATAACGAAGACCATTGGCAGGTTTTCGACAATGATGCCCAAGTCATCCGATTTCTAACTGCTTCCCAAACCCCAATGGTGAATTTCGAAGATGAAATGAAGGGTGATTCAATTGAAGGTATGGATGTCACAGAAATCGCTTTCCCCCTTGAGAGAAATTTCAATAGGCACGATGAGTACAAGGGTAAGAGATCTGAACCTGTAGATGGGGTTATCGAAATAAATGTAGGTTCTGCTTGTTCCCCAAAAATGATCAGAATTGGGGTAAATGCCTCAGAGGAAGAAAGAAGAAGAATTATTGAGTTAATCAGAGAGTATAAAGATGTTTTTGCGTGGGTCTATGATGATTTAAAAACTTATGATTAGTCCATCATAGAACACACTATTCCTCTCAAAGAGGGAGCCAAACCATATCGACAAAAGTTGCGAAACATGAACCCTAAACTAGCTCCCTTAATTAAAAAGGAATTGGAAAAGATGTTGGCAGCAGGTATTATTAGACCAGTTAGGCATACAACCTGGGTATCCAATCCTGTAATCGTAAGGAAGAAAAACGGGGAGATTAGAATTTGTATTGACTTTAGGAACCTGAATCAAGCATCTCTAAAAGATAACTATCCTTTGCCCAACATGGAAAATCTGTTGCAAAGTGTAACAGGGGCTGGCATGTTATCCTTACTTGATGGTTTTTCTGGGTACAACCAGGTCCAAATCAAGAAGGAAGATCGTGGGAAGACAACCTTCAACACCCCATGGGGAACTTTCGAATATATAAGAATGCCATTTGGGCTTCTGAATGCAGGATCAACCTTTCAAAGGGCAATGGATCATGCATTTGAGGGCCTAATTGGCAAAATCATTGCAATTTATCAAGATGATCTAACTGTCTTCTCTAAAGACAGGGGAGACCACATAAAGCATCTAAGGAGAATCTTTGAAAGATGTCGAAAATTTGGAATATCTTTGAATCCTAAAAAGTCTACGTTCGGGGTGGACGAAGGGAAGTTGTTAGGTCACATCGTTTCCAAAGAAGGCATTAGAATTGATCCTGAAAGAGTGCAAGGAATCCAAGCCATAACTCCCCCAAAGGATGTCAGCTCATTGCAATCGTTTTTCGGAAAAATAAACTTCGTAAGGAGATTCATCCCTAACTTAGCAGAATTGGCCAAACCTTTGAATAATTTGCTTAAGAAGGATGTGAAATTTGTTTGGGATAAGAAATGTGATGCCTCATTTGAGTCTCTAAAGAAAGCCATTGCTTCGGCACCTGTCCTAGTAAGCCCCAACTACAATAACGAGTTTTTGATTTATTCTTATGCATCCGAGGACACCATAGCAGGTGTGTTATTACAAAAGAATGAAGAAAACCATGAGCAACCTGTTGTCTTTATGAGTAAAAACCTTAGAGATGCGGAACTCAACTACACAACCACTGAAAAACAAGCCTATGCTTTGGTCAAATCTCTAAAACATTTTAGGACATATATCGGATACTCCAAGATTATTGCCTATGTCCCTTATCAAGCGGTGAAGGATGTCTTATCTCAGCCTGATGGTATAGGGGTTAGGGGAAACTGGATCTCGAGGATTCAAGAATATGATATTGAAATCAAGCCAGTCAAGATAGTGAAGGGTCAAGGGTTGGCACAACTGTTAACAGATTCCAAATTACAGCAAAATAACATGATTCTTTATATTGATGAAGATCACGAATGGTACAAAGACATCATTTTCTACCTCAGGCATATGACTTGTCCTGACCACCTTGTAGACCACCAAAGAAGAGCTTTAAGGTTAAGGGCATCTAAGTATGTTTTGACAGAGGGTGGTTTAGGCTGGAAGAATCCAGATGGAATTATACTCAAATGTGTAAACCATGATGACTCCCAAAGAATCATCAAGGAAATGCATTCCAGATTGTGTGGAGGGCATTATGCACCTAGAACCACAGCGGCTAAGATCATGAGAGCTGGATATTATTGGCCATCTTTATTCAAAGACGTGCACACCTTTGTTAGAGCATGTCAGGAATGTCAATTCTATTCTGGAAAACCTAGACTACCTGCCTTACCTTTGACCCCAGTCATTATAGAAGAACCTTTTCAACAGTGGGGAATGGATTTTGTAGGACCTATAAACCCTAGCTCTTCAAATGGACACAAGTACATACTAACTTGCACAGACTATTTCACTCGATGGGTGGAAGCCATCCCTACCAAGAAGTGCACTGCAGAAGTTGTGGTCAAGTTCCTAGAAGAAATATAGTCTCCAGATACGGTTGCCCCTGCAAAATTACAACTGATAATGCGCCATCTTTTAGTAAAATTGAGATGTCTACCTTTTGTGCTGATCATGGGATCACCTTGTCTCATTCTTCTAACTACTATCCGCAGGGAAACGGTTTAGCAGAATCAAGTAATAAGAATTTGATAAGGCTCTTAAAAAGAATGATTGGTGAGAACAAGAGGACTTGGGATGTAAAGTTAAAGTATGCCCTATGGGCAAATAGAACAACAGTCAAAAGAATAACTGGAAAAGCTCCTTTTGAAGTAGTGTATGGACAAAATTGTAGGCTCCCAATCAACCTTCAAATCCCTGTGTATGAATTGTTACAACAGTGTTCTTCTAATCAAGAGGCCTTGCAAGCGAGAATTGCCAGGTTAGTAGAGTTAGATGAGACTAGAAGGGAAGCCTGGAATAAAATGGTTTTAGAACAAGAAAGAATAAAGGGAACCTTTGACCAAAAGAGTAGAGATGTAATATTTGGAATTGGGGATATAGTTTTCTTATGGGATAAACATAAAGAAAAACCTGGAAATCATGAAAAATTTGAGAAGATATGGATGGGCCCTTATCGAGTAAGTAAGATGGCTGGCAAAGGAACTGTGTATTTAGAGACTTTAGATGGAGATGAGTTGGAATTACCTGTAAATGAGAGGTTACTAAAACACTACTTCCCACCTATAAACCTGGAATGATCTTCCGTGCCTTGCCTTGCCTTGCCTGTTTAGAGTAGGTAGCTTCTGAATAAGCTCACTTGAGCAGTAGGATTTGTGTGATTTTTCTTTTTCTGTGTGCCGAGTATTGTCCCTTTTCCTTTTTCTGCCTGGAGTGTCTGCTTGTTCTTAATTGAGTTGAGCCTTGCTCCTTCCTAAGCTTGTCTCTTCTCCTGCATGCATTTAAGAAATTGTAGTTGGCATTTCTATTTTTGGCTGCCTGTGCAACTTGAGATTGCCTGCTTGAAGAAGTGCTTTTTTTTCCTCTTGCACAGTAATAAAAATGATAAATGAATAATATATGCCATGTTAGTTTATATTTATATTTTGGCGCATGTCAGTTTATGTTTTAGAATAGAAGTCATTTTAAGTTTTATTTTATATTTGTCCCATACATGCTCCATGATGGTATTCTAGTGTTTGTGAGAGCAGGAACAGGTGCAAGATAAAAGCTGAAAGCAAGGATGGTGCAGTGCTGGATTGAAGATTGATGCAGAGCAGTTCGAGACCAGAGATTCTGAGGTTCTCAAGCGCTCTCTCCCTTAGAGCACTTGTCCCAGCTGGAGCCAGATGTTATCACACCATAGTAGCAGGGCTACTATTCTTGTACAGCAGATATCTGCACATTCCAGAGCTTACATTATTCCAGAGCATGGCTATATATTTTGGATCACTCATGAACAGAGCAGTACATTATTCAGATTTATGTATGACCTTGTGTCAAGGCTGAGCCTTGAGAGTTCAGATTTGATGACCGATGTGACTACTTATCCCATACAGTTTCAGTTCAGTGCCTAGAGATGCATTACAGCAGTGTTTCAGATGATATTGGATGATTATTATTATGATGATGTTGTATGATCTATGGATATGTTCTCACTGACTATGGATTATTATCTTGTTGATTTAGTCATGATCATAGCATGTGCTTGGTATATTATTCCTGATGTGGCAAACTATTTAAATGAACTGTAAATCATAAAATGGACAATTGCTTGCACATTTAGGTCATTTGACAAAACTCACTGGTTTTTCACCTTACATAGATATGGTCTTTCCCGACACCAATTGTCTGCTAGTATAGGCTCCATATTCACTTGTCTCCATCCATACATGACCTTCCTGTTTGACTTTAAACCCTGACTTGTCTCATTTGACTTTCTGATACCGAGGACTTCCCCACTTTTCTACCTCTGTGTTTGGATCGCATCCCTGTTTATTCAGTGTCTCAGCTCTGAGTTGGTGACAAAACTTGCCTTTGGTAAGTTGGATTGTAGGCCTAAATCATTCTGGTCGGTTGTCCCGATGTTTGGCATTGGCTCGAACACTCCGTAGTCACTTGAGATGTTGTTGGCTAAAACTGAAAGCTCATGTTCTACCTATGGAAACTTAATAAATTCGCCCATGGAAACGAAAAAAAGGGCAAGAGCGATGAAAAGCTAAAAATACTCCTCGAAGAGTATGAGAAAGGTCCAAAAAGCAATGGTTCTTAAAAGCTATATCTAAACAATTGCTGACCTTATAAATATTTGAAAAAACATGCCCTGGATGCAAGCTGCAACTAGTTGTGCTTCTCAGCACATCTGAAATCCGAAGGGTTATGTAGGCCAAAAAGGCCATGGAATATAATTGAATGATCCTAATGAACCTGGATCAACTTGATGTAGACATGATACTTAAGTTGAATAAGCACTCTCTAAACAACTTATCCATTTGTGAGGCACAGCCATCCCCCGTGTTCTTTTGTCCAGCACAGAGTTTGTAGCTTTCCCCCTTCTCCCAGTCCAAAGTATTTTTGAGTTAAGTTAGACAAGTCAACCCCTTGGCCCAACCTTGCTCCTAGCCTTCATCCTTCACTAGCAGTTTGACCATATCCAATGGGTGAGTTCGTTATTTCAACTGTTGTGCAAGTAATTTTATATAACAACGGAATATGCTAACTTAATTAATGCCACTGAATGGATGTTATACTTTGAGCTTAGCTGTGAGAGTGATTAGAGAAGCATTGTCTTAGTCTACTGATGTGATTTATCCTTGGTTGTATATTCTTGGGATCCGTGATCATGTGGACCATGTATGGATGATTATTGATGATGATTGATGGGTCCACATGTTTGATGATGATATCATATGATGGACATATGATGCAGATGATGTTCGATCCAATTTCAGCAAGTTTATTACTACTTCAGATCAGCAGATTATACATTGTCCATATATGGTGGACCCTATAGCTGGCCCATTAGGGAAACCCAGGGTGTATGAGTACACATTCCTAGTGGATTTGGGTCTTCTGGATCCATTGAGACACTTATCTTTCAGTTCCGGGCACTTCTGACAGTGATTGATGCAGTTTTACACTTGTTGACCAGATTTGGGGCTGATTTCCCAGCCTGAGCAGCAGGGGCCCCGAGAGGCCAGTTCACCTAGGGCGCTGATGATGGAGGGGGTGGTCCAGCCACTTGTTTTTACCATTTACCCCCCCTTCTGGAGAGCCTGGTGGGCTTAGATGGACAACGCTAGCACCCTAGGAGGCAGTTTTGGCACTTTCACATTTACCGAGGCAGTTAAAAAATGGGATAAAGTGGTCACTGAGGAAATCGATTTGGGCAACTCAGGCAAGGTTTTGGCATTTGGTCTTCACAGAGGTCTTCCAGGGTGGCATCACTACCTTCCAGTCGGTTTTCACCATGTGGGTATGCCCAGATTGATCACAGGAGGACATTTACTGCTTGACTGTCATGGATTCTGAGGACAGTTTTGGTCATTTATATTATATTGGACATATTTTATTATTTTATTGTGCCTTGGGGATGAGCTAGTAAGGATTGATACCTCCTAGCCCCACCATGAGCTTATATTGTCATGTCCTAGTCACCATGAGGTGGATTTTCGTGCTTATGTTTCTCTAGTGGATGACGTCACCCTCTTATTGTACCACTTAGTGGGGGCACTATCATGATATTGGGTGATCCATGTGATATATTGTTATGATTTATTATTAGCCATTGATTAGATCTTGAGATCTTTTAGTCTTAGCCACTCATGTAAAAAGTGGTTAGGATTGTACTCTCTCCCCATCCTATTTAAGGAGGGAGCCTCTCATTGTAAAATTCATCTAGAGATTTTTGGCTCTTGGCTCTTGGAATAAAATTTCTATCTTTTGGAGTACATGCTTGGATTGGAGTGGATGTTGGTTGTTTCGATTGTAAATGCTATTGTCCATTGCACTGGAGGATCTATTGTAGTTATCTTGCATATTTGCCATATTTCATTTACAGGTTAAGAGGGCGATTTTGGACAAGGGCGAATTGGTGGGGAGGCTTGCCCTTCAATCTTGGAAGAAATCGTTTTGGTGTAACAGGGAGTGGTTTTGCCTTTGTGTCAACTATTCTATGTTTCTCTCTCTCTCTTGCTTGTATCTACCATCAATTTGTTAAACTAATTGATGCTTTGCTCCTTGGTTTTGACAGGTTAGAAGGAATCACATGTGGCTTGGGAAAATCGATTTGGCAAGAGGGATTCAACAATTCTCCATTTGATCTTTGGCAAAGTAATCCTCCTCTCAACTAGCATTCATCTCTTCATCCAGGTATGTTCCAAGAGGTATGATCTTCTACTTCCTTGAATCCTCCATGATTTCTAGATCATAAAAACCCTAATCAATTAAAACCCTTGTTCTTGGTATTTTTTTAAGATCTACTTAGATCTAGCCTTGCTTTTGAAGAGATATTGAAAACCCACCTCTATAGCATCCACCCCTAGTTGGATCTACAGTTTGGTGGTGATTGGCTAAAAATTGACCCACTTTTCAAGGCAAAAAGCCCTCCTTGACCCAAATCGCACTTCCTAGTGAGAGGCTTGTTTGGTTAGATCTAGCACATGGGTAGGTTAGATCCCACTTGATTTGCAATCTAGACACTTGATAACCTACCCCCAGATTCTTACTTTGGTGAAATCTACCTTGTGGACATCTCTCCATGTTTTAAGGGGTTAAAACCCCCTTTTGAATTTCTTGGCACCTCAAAACTCAGATCTACTAAGATCTAGCCCTTGGATTGACTTGATTTTTTGGCAGGCATAGATCGGGGTACTAGCATCTTGGATCTACAGTTTGGTGGCCATTGGACTTGATTTGGTCCACCAAACCCACGTTTTAGCCTTCCTTGAGCAAGTCGCACTCCCTTGAAAGAGTGAGTTTGTCCACTTCCAGGAGGTGGGTGTTTGAGCTTTTCGTGGATTTGGAATGCCCATACCTTGAAACCTAGGTCTAGACTGTCTTTTTGTCACGATCCGCCTTGGGGGTAGCATTCCTTGTTTCAAGGGATTGTGGTCCACTTAGGGTTATTACTTGAAAAACCTAGATCTAGTAAGATCCAACCATTAGATCTCATTTAACCCACTTGATTTGGCTTCTAGGTGTCCCGATCTACACTTTGACATACCTTTTGACCCCATTAGCCCATCCAACAAGGCACTAGTCCTTCTCTAAGCAAGTCGCACTCCTTGGGAATTGTGTCAAACCCTAGATCTAGTACATGGGTACTCCTAGAATCAACCTAGATTCATAGATCTAGCCTTTATCCAACCTATAGTACCAACTTCACACATAACTTCACCTTGTGGGCCTACCTAGAACCATTTCACATTTCCCAAGAAAACAAGACCCACTTGTGTAAACACATGGTACTATACCTAGTCATCATACCCCCATCATGTGGCCTAAACCATACATAGGTTGAAACACTAACAATCTCTTACACCACCTTCAACCATTCCTTAACTCTTAGGTCCACTTAGCCTTGCATTGGTTTCCGTAACTCATCATTTACCTACCCTTAGAAACCTTTGTTTGGATCCAATCAACTGTGATTGGTTATAGGGTCTCCCCCTAGGTCTTGCTACACCTTGACCTAAAGCGAAGAGTGCCTCGGTTGACGTGACTCCCACCTTGCCTTGGGAACCGTGGCATCTCTTAGGTCACCTCTTTAGTTGCCTGTCTCCTCTACCGTCCCGGATGGGATACCTCTAGGGGCAACTACAAGTTGTGTGATAACACAACCCATGGTGTATGAGTACACATTCCTAGTGGATTTGGGTCCTCTGGATCTAATGAGACACTTATCTTTCAGTTCCGGGCACTTCTGACAGTGATTGATGCAGTTTTACACTTGTTGACAAGATTTGGGGCTGATTTCCCAGCCTGAGCAGCAGGGGCCATGAGAGGCCAGTTCACCTAGGGCGTTGTATGAGGAGGGGGTGGTCCAGCCACTTGTTTTTACCATTTACCCCCCCTTCTGGAGAGCCTGGTGGGCTCAGTTGGACAGCGCAGATGCCCTAGGAGGCAGTTTGGCACTTTCACAGTTACCGAGGCAGTAAAAAAATGGGATAACATGGTCACTGAGGAATTCGATTTGGGCAATTGAGGCAAGGTTTTGGCATTTGGTTTTCACAGAGGTCTTCCAGGGTGATCCCACTATCTTCCAGCCAGTTTTCACCATGTGGGTAGGCCCACAGCGATCACAGGAGGTCTTTTACTGCTTGTCTGTCTCAGATTTTGAGGACAGATTTGATCATTTATATTATCTTGGACATATTTTATTATTTTATTGTGCTTTGGGGATGAGCTAGTAAGGATTGATGCCTCCTAGCCCGACCATGTGCTTATTATGTCATGTCCTAGTCATCATGAGGTGGATTTTTGGTACTTTTACCCCTTCTAGTGGATGACGTCACCCTCCATGATTATTTTATACTATGACGTCATCATTGTATTGGGTGATCCATGTGATATATTGTTATGGTTCATCTTAGCCATTGATTGTATGATGAGATCTTTTAATCTCAACCACTCATTTGATGTAGTATTGTGAAGTGGTATAGGGTTTTGGTCTTTATTATCCTATATAAGGAGGAGACCCCCTATTGTATAGCTCACCTTTGGAGCTTTGGAATACTGGAATAGAACATTTCTTTGTGGAGCATATCTCTCTTGTCTTGTGGATTCTCTTGCATGTTGAGTATACAGTATCTCTTCTATGTATCATTGTGGATTTTGGTGCTTCTACTAGTTTTCTTAAAGGAAAGTCGAATTGGTGGAGAGGAGGGCGATTTCTTGAGGGTTATTGTTGGAGGGATCCACATATTCTCTCTTGGGTTGATCTTGTGACAGGGAGTATCATTATTGTATCTTTGTGACATAGTTGATGCTTTCTATTACATCTGTCTATCATTTTCATAATCATCTTACTTGACTTGTTTCTTTGATCTTGTCTTGTAGGAAGAGGACGATTTGGCTATCTTGGAGGAAGACGTTTTGGTTGGAGCTCTTGGATCTCACTCTTGAATATACACATAGGAGAATGCTATCAATTTGCAAGGTGGCCACAAGCAATTGAGGTAAGATCTACAAGGTATGTGCCTCTTTCATCCATTCTATCTTCATTGGTCACAAACCCTAATTAATTAAAACCCCATTTTTTCTATTTCTTAGATCTACTTAGATCTAGCCTTGTTTTTGAAAAGATTTTAAGAACCCACCTCTATAGCATCCACCCCTAGTTGGATCTATAGTTTGGTGGTGATTGTGTTAAAATTGACACACTTTTCAAGGCAAAAAGCCCTCTTGAACCAAATCGCACTTCCCTAAGAGAGGCTTTTTTGGTTAGACCTAGCACATGGGTAGGTGGGATCCCACTTGATTTGCAATCTACACATTTGATAACCTACCCCCAGACTGTTACTTTGGTGATTTCTACCTTGTGGGCATCATTCCACGTTTTAAGGGATTAAAACCCCCTTTTGAATTTCTTGGCACCTTAAAACTCAGATCTAGTAAGATCTAACCCTTCGATTGACATAATTTTCTAGATCCACGTAGATCGGGGCATAAGCTACTTAGATCTATAGTTGGGTGGCCATTGGACTTGATTTCGTCCACCTAACCCCTCTTTTAGCCTTCCTTGAGCAAAGTCGCACTCCCTTGGGAAGGTGAGTTTGCCCACTTTGAGGAAGTGGGTGGTTGAGATTTTTGTGGATTTGGAATGGCCATACCTTGAAACCTAGGTCTAGGGTATCATTGTGTGACGATCTGCCTTGGGGGTAGCATTCCTTGTTTCAAGGGATTGTGGTCCACTTAGGGTCATTTCATGAAAACCTAGATCTAGCAAGATCCAACCATCCAATCTCAATTAGCCCACTTGACTTGGCTCCTAGGTGTCCCAATCTACACTTTGACATACCTTTTGACCCCATTTGCCCATCCAACAAGGCACTAGTCCTCCTCAAAGCAAGTCGCACTCCTTGGGAGTTGTGTCAAACTCTAGATCTGGTACATGGGTACCCCTAAAATCAACTTAGATCCGTAGATCTACTCATCACATATCCACTAGTACCAATTGCATATCTCAACTTCACGTTGTGGGCCCACTTTAAGCCATCTCACATATCCCAAGGAAGTAGGTCCCACTTATGTAAATCATGGTACTAGATCTTGTCTTTTTAGCTCATCAAGTGGCCTAAGTCATACATTGATTGAAACACTAACCACGTCTCAAACCACCTTCAACCATACTTTAATCTCTAGGTCCACTTACCTTGCATTGGTTTCCGTAACTCACCATTTACTCATCCCTAGGAACCTTTGTTTGGGTCCAATCACCTTTGATTGGTTATAGGGTCTCCCCCTAGGTCTTGTTTCACCTTGACCTAAAGCGAAGAGTGCCTCAGTTGACGTGACTCCCACCTTGCATTGGGAACCGTGGCATCTCTTGGGTCACCTCTTTAGTTGCCTATCTCCTCTACCGTCCCGGATGGGATACCACTAGGGGCAACTACAAGTTGTGTGATAACAGGCTTCACTGCAAATTGCACACTTTTGTGCAAAGACTAGTTTCCAGAGAAAAGCTTCCAAATTGGACAAGGTTATGTGATGACTTTGTTCAAGAAGAGTCCCGGGAGGGGACTGTTATCACATATATAGTAGCCGAGCTACCATACATTTTTTTGTCAGATTCCAGTACACTATTCAGCCAATTCCCTTACATTGAGATGCTGAGATGAGCATCAACTATGGATCACTATCAGATTTTGGACAACATATATATTCCCCATGCCATGACTAAGTCTCAAGACACTCAGAGAGATGACCGATGTAGCTATTATACCATGTGTACAGAGCAGTCAGTAGTGCCCAGAGTTACAGCAGTAGTTTCAGAGGACAGATGATGGTTCAGATCGATTAGCATTCAGGTATATGACTCTACAGGTATATTATAGTGTTGTGGTTATATTGCTTTTATTTCCATTTTCTTAGCATGTCTTAGCACTTAGTATCATCATCTGGCAATCATATAGATATGTGGACCTGGTTATACTATATATATATATATCATACTTGTCCCTACTCAGACTTAGAAGTTCTTGGCCTATACTTATTGGTTTTACCCTCCCTAGGGAGAATAGAGGTGATCATTCCCGCCATACTTTGGCTTGCTAGTGTTGGTTTCATTACTCACTGTCTTCATCCATCCATGACTTGTCGAGTTTGATTCATTACCTCGACTTACTACTTGACTAGTGGCATGGAGGACCTTTCCCCATTGTAGCCTCTATATTGGATAAGCTTCCCTGTTTATTGTGTCTCGGCTCTGAGTTGGTAACAAAACTCACCGATGGTGAGTTGGAGTTCCTTGTGAATTCCCCCTAGTCACTAAAGATGTTGTTGGCTAAACCTGAAGCTCTTAGTGCTACCATGAATACAAAATTTGGAAATGAAATGTTATATCTTGTATGAAAAGCCCATTCATGCAATGTGCTTATAAACACACATGAATGAAAGGCAAGCCAAATGAAAGTGGCTATGAAAAATCAAATGTTATATCTTTTGTGAAATGTAAAATACCTAGGTAAACAAGCTGTCTGTGACACACTTAGAAGTGCTCAGGTAAACAAGTGCCTTAAAAACACACCTGCAGCAAAAAGCCTAAATAAATGTAAATCTATGCAATGTGTTTGTAAACACACATAGATCAAAGGCTATGGAAACTCTAGGCCCAAAAAGCAATGGAACTTAAATGCTATATCAAAAATATTGCTGGCCCCATTCGTATTATGGGTTGTGCGCATCTGTGTAAGGTGAATAAACACTCTTTGAACAACTTATCCATTTGTGAGACACCGCCATTCCTTGTGCTGTTGCTTGTCCACTATATGCTATGGTGTGTATTCCCTTATCCATTGCCAAAGTGTCATAGTGTTAAGTCAGTAAGTCATCCCTTGACCTAGCCATGTCATTCTTAGCCTTCACCCTTCACTAGCAAATTGATCACAACTATGAAGTGAGTATGACCTGAAAATCTTGTCCGAGTAATTAATAATAATTAATGACATATTATATTTGGTTTTAGATCGACAGTAATGATTGCTACTTGTTATAATTGCTATATGAATGGATTGTAAAGCATGCTTTAACCTTTGACACCTTGCAACAGCTTGATGACAGTTTGAGTCATATTTTGGTCATGTTGACTTGGTCAAACCTCAGTTTGACCAAAAATAAACCACGGGACATGAGGTGGCAGACCTCAGATGTTACAGATAGATGATATATGGTCTGGTACAATTCACCATGGTGGGATTATGCAGTGGTTTCAGACTTATGATGATGATTTGTGCTTTTCAGCACTTTTTACAAATTATTATTATTTGGTTTGTCGGATATGATGAGCATTTATTTCGGACCATGCAGAGGTTTATATGGTGTATGACTACACATCTTAGATGGATTTGGACCTTTTGAGTCCAATGAGACAGTGTGTTTTCAGAACCGGGCAGTTACAATGATGATGGAGCCTCAGTAGGCTATCCTAGTGCAGTTTTGGTCTGTCGGAGACCTTATCAGAGCAGTGATGGGATTCACTTGGTTCACCTAGGGCGCTGTGCATGGAAGGGGTGGTCCAGCCACTTGTTATTACCATATTACCCCCCTCCCAGACTCATTGGTGAGCTCAAATTGACAGCGCAGGCACTCCAGGAGGCAGTTTGGGTAGTTTCACACTTCCTGAGGCAGTCCAGAAATGGTAGAAATGGATACAAAGGAATTCGATTTGGGCTACTGAGGCAAAGTTTTGGCATGGGATGATCAGCGATGATGAGTGATATGTCTTCCACACCTTCTCCAGCAGTTTCAGCTTCATCGAGACCCACATCCATCACTTATGGCATTTTCTGATGATTTTTGGAGCCTCCTAAGGCTCACGATTTGTCCATAGAGGCACGATTTGGTACTTTGATGATTATTTTATTGATATTGTGCTATGGGGATTGACCAAGGGTGTCTAAAATTACCCCTTGGACCCACCATAAGCTAGATCTATTATTTTATCATCATGATTTGGTGGGGTCCCCTCTTCTAGGGTGAGTTTGTCCACTTATTGTATTATTTTATTAGTGATCCATGTATTGTATTGTTGAGCTCATCTCAACCATTGATTAGATCTTTTGATCTTTTAATCTTAGCCACTGATTCAAAAAGTGGTTAGATTGTGGACTCTCTCCCTCCTATTTAAAGGAGAGCTTCTCATTGTAAAGGGGTCTCTGGCTCTTGGAATCTTGATATAAAATAACTTTCTTGTGGAAATTCTTCTGGTCTCCTTTGCATCTAGTGTTCTTAGATGGTGATTGGAAAGTCTATTGCATCCTAGCATTTGGGTATTTGTGGTAAGATCTATCTTTTTTGGAAACTTTTGTCTTGTCTACAGGAGGGCAACTTCATTTGGTCGTTTTTGCAAGGCTTCTTCAACTCGCTCCACTTGGCATTCACTTGTATCACGGGGTTATCATTAGTATCATTGTGATCTATGCTATCTTTCTGTTATTTCTCTTGTAGCATTAGTCTTATCCCTTGTTTGCAGTAAATCTGATATTGTTGACGTTTATTGTGCAGGAGAGAGGGCGCATTGGCTTCCTTGGGCAAATCGATTTCATAGAAAACTACCTCAAATCGCTCCAAATTGATCGGGTTTGCATAGATCATCATCATCAAGGCATCTACAAGGTTATCCAGGTAAAATCTATAGGTTTGTTCTTCTTTTCTTGGCTCCAATCCATTGACATAGCTACTTCATTGATAAAACCCTTAATTTACAAACCCTCATTTTACACTTTCTCAGATCTAGTAAGATCCACTTGGCTTCTGGGTATAAAATTTAAAACCCACCTCTACAGTATCCACGGCAATTCGGATCTGTAGTTTGGTGAGGATTGGCCATCATTTGACCCACTTTCCAAGGCAAAGAAGCCTCCCCAAGGGAGGTCGCACTCCTTAGGAGAGGTGAGTTTGCAGGGATCTATCACCTGGGTAGGTGAGATTCCACTTGATCCGTAACCTACACATTCAATAACCTACCCCCAGTGTGTCACTTCAGTGATTTCTGCCTTGTGGGCCCCATTCCTCATTTTGAGGTTTGTGCCCCACTTGGGTCACTTTGTGGCATACTTCAATCTCAGATCTATTGAGATGCAGCCATTGGATTGCCCTAATCTTTTAGATCCACCTACCTCTATACCTAAAATTTTCAGATCTGTAATTTGGTGGACATCTGACTCCATTTGGCCCATTTCCCAAGGCACCGATCTTTCTCCAAGCCCATTCTACTTTCTTGGATTGTTGGGTTAGCTTGTGGTTTGACCTTTGTTTTGGTTGCTTGAAACCCTTGACATTGTCATATCACTTCATCAAGCTCACTTTTGGTACTGGTTAGCCCCAATTTGGACCTTAACTACCCTGCATTGGACACGGTTCCCAAGGCAGTGGATTTTCTCACAATTGACTGGTACCCTAATCCTTGATCTCATTATAAACTTCATAAGTCACTCACATAAACATGTTGAACCAAATCTACACTATTTAAACCCCTTGATCCAACTTATCATTTACCTTGTGACTTTATCCATAGATCTAGGGTTTACCATACACCTTATGTACTTCATCATCATTTGATTTGATCTAGTGTTTTGGTTTGATCTCTCCTGTCGGGAGTAGATCTGGGTCTCCCCCTTTGTTTTCTTAGGCTAGATAACATAAAGTGAAGATTGCCTCGATTGGTGTGCTACCATCCATTGGGAGTCGAGGCTATCTTGGTTGCACCTCTTTGGCTGCCCCTTCCTTCTGCCATCCATCTTGGATCTATCTCTAGGAGCACCTACAAGTTTGGTGATAACAGGGACATTCTAGAATGGCGCTCAGAATAGTGCAGACAATGTTGCTCTTGCAACTAAAGGTAAGGGCAAGTGGAAAAAGAAAGAAAAAGACCTCAGTAAGGTACATTGTTTTAGTTGCAATAAAAATGGTCATTATGCTAGTCAGTCTCCGAAAAGGAAAGGGAATGAAGAAAAAGAGGGAGCACCATTAGCAGAAATGGGTGATTTTGCTTCCCAGTTTGAACAAGAATTCTCTTTAGTTTCAGTTCAAACTAGTGTAGGTAGCACCATAGATTTCCATGACATGTGGGTAGTTGATAGTGGATCAACAAGCCACATGAAGGGAAATATGGAAGTTTTCAGAAGATAGAAGAAATAGCAAGAGGACATTTTGTTGGAACAGGTATTGGAAGTACTCAAGCAGAAATTAGAGGAGTTGGAACTGTGAAATTCCAACTAAGGTTTGGAGAAGTTCTTGAAGTAGACGAAGTATTGTTTGTCCTAGAAATGAAAGTCAGCAGACTTTCTATATCATCATTGGAGGATGATGGGTATGGAGTTTTCATTAAAAGAGGAAATGTGTTTCTCTAACGAACTGAAAACTCAGATGATACTCTTCTGCTTGGGAATAGAAGAGATAAACTTTACTTTATGCATGAAGAAGTAATGCTTCCAAGTTCTGGTGGATGGCTATCCAAATCAGAGTCTAAAAATGAGGCAGGGTCATAGATGGTACCTTCAGATGAGGAGAGTTGCACTAGTGGAAGACTCAACCAGCGTAGAGAAGATGAGCAGGATCCAGTTATGTTCCGACATCAGCTTCCAGATTTAGTTGAAGCTCTTGACAGTGGTCAAGACGATTGTGTTGGGACCTCCCTCATTAAGAGGGAGTGTTGAAATTTGTAATGAGAAAGGTCCCTTTCCATGTTTTTGTGTTTACCATGGTGGGGACATAAGTTGTCTTTCCTAGGAAATGTACTTTTGAAATATAAAAAGTGACTTTATGTTTTAAAAGTGAAATGACTTTTTTAAATGTATTTGTGCATTAAATGATTTAAAGGGACATTTAATGTGCAATTAATGTAAGCCCTTAGATCTAAAGTGATCTTAGCCATTCAAAAGTTTGTTTGAGTTAGTTAGGGTTTGGGGAGGATAAACTCACCTATATAATACACCTTGGGAAGGGAGCCAAAACACACACAGAGACAAAAGAAGACACAAGAGAGAGAGATCTAGGGTTTCAAAGGAGAGCAAACCCACAAGAGAAAGAGAGCACTAATTGCAGCAAAAGGAGATTGAGTTTTGCTTGTGCACAAATACCGAGGAGAAGGAAACTGTACCACTACACAGAAACCGAGAAAATTAGTACTGTAGGGATCCGTACAACAGGCTATACAATCCGTACAGCAGCATTCATTGGCACAGAAATCGAGGAGCAGAACTTTGGCACAGATTTTGAGGTGTTCTTTGCAGTTTGTTGAAGAACATTAGCACAGAAATCGGGGGCAGCCATTGTCACTGATTTCGAGGTAGTTTGTTGTGGAAGAAGGCCATACAACAGGGCCATACAACTGCATTTATTGTTGGTATTTTATTTCTGTTTTCTGGCACATTTTCCAATGTATTTCAGATTGCCTAAGCATTAATGTCTCTATTGTAATTAAGTTGCTGCTCTTTAATAAAAATCTCTTTGGGTTTTCCCTCATGAAGTGTGAGGGTTTTTCCCTGGGCTTAGCCCTAAATTTTTGAGTTTTTATGCGCTTCAGCTAGGTCATTAGGTGAATGTATAAGTGTTTATGTTTAAAGTATCAGTAGATTTATTGTACAATGGTTACATAAATCATAACTCAGATAAATGATAAACCAAGTTATGCATTCAAAGTGTTTGATAAAATTTCATAAAGAGAATTTGTTGTTTTATCAACTTTTTACAGGCGCATTAGTGGAATTGGGCAATTCGTGGAAGCAAGAGAACACATCAAATCTTCATTTGATCTTTGCGGAAGTAGTCCTCATCATACCAGCATCCATTCTCATCATCCAGGAAGGCTTACAAGGTACGTATTTTATTCTTCTAGCTTACCCATCTGTCATTTACGTTTAAACCCTAACTGCAAAATCTTATGAAAATTCTTTGGGTTTGATTATTTGGTTTACTGGCAAACCATTTCTGGGTTTTTACCTTTAGGCCTATCCCCAAGTGGGTTCTCAAGGGCGTCACCCTCTAAGGACTCCATCTGCCCCTTTTCCTAGGTACTAATCCTTTAACCCTTGTGCCCTCCTTGGTTTGCTTGTCTTTTGGGTTGTTAAACTCTTGTTTTTCGAGCTTGTGTGCCTTGATACTGTCAGATCTACTTTCAAGCTGTGTTAGAAAGCCTTAACTCTCCAGATCTACTACTTGGGACCATTTTCCCCAATTTTTAATTCAAGTTTCCCAAGGCAGTTAGATTTGATCATTTTCCCTAGCACTTAAATCCTGGATCCATTCTTAATCTTCAAGTCATTGTGTCTAAAGCATCCAAAGTTGTACCTCAAGCCTCCACAGTGACCTTATTCCTTAGATATAGGGTTCTTCACCACTCACCTTACATACTCTATTTCTATAGCTTGATCTGGTGATTGGGTTAGATCTCTCCTGTCGAGAGTAGATTAGAGTCTCCCCCTTTGCTATCTAGGGCTTAGGTAGCAAAAAGAGAAGAGTGCCTCGATTGGCGTGACAACCAATCCATCTTGGGGATCGAGACCCTCTTGTGTCACCTCTTTAGTTTCCCATCTCCTCTACCGTCCTGTATAGGATCACCTTCAAGGGCATCTACAAGTTGTTTGATAACAAGTCCTACATGTACACTGGCTAAAGAATGTGTTGAAATAATATGCAATTGCGGAAGATATTCTTATTGTATTTGTCTTATATTTGATCATGTAAAAACCGTAAAAGAACAATGTTATATTACACTTGTAAAACATGTAATGACGACTCAAGAAAAGTCCAAAAGAAATAATAAATAAACAATAATTATGTTGCTTCCTAGACAAGTCGGCCCAGTCAAGTAGACAAGTCAGCCCAACATTGAAAAAGGGCACACAGGACAAGTATAAATAAGGTGTGGTGCCTCCTCATTTGGACAGCAAGCAGTGAAGTGAGATCTACTCCACAAGTGCGCACAGGAGAGTAGCTGCAACTGGAAGAAGCTTATATTTTGGGTTCTATCTTATCTTGTCTTTGTATCTTCTATTATTGGGGTATCTTTGTATGAGAGAGCTTTAGCTCTTCGTTGTATTGACATTGTACTTTGTTGACGAATCTATACTAAGAAGTTCTGTTAGGTTTTTCCCGTGAGGGGGTTTTCCCAGGATAAATCTTTGTGTCTATTGTTGAATGTATTTCTTTCAATGATCCTTATGCATGCAATTATTATGATGTGATATGATAAATTAAATGAAAGTCTAACATAGTTGCTCTTCAGTAAAATTCTAACATAATGCTCACAAGTTTATGTTAATAACTAGTCTACAACATGCAAAACATAATAGTGGCCATCAAAATCACATAATAATATAACCTGTATCAGAGAAACCATCAAGTCTTTCATGAATCCCCCTGCATATGCTCGCCCACAAACTTAGGTAAACTACTAGGATGGGTGAAGTGGATGAAACAAGGATAGGATAAAAGGGATTGACTTGATAACCTTGACATTGTGATCTCTTGGATATAAGGGAATAGGGAAACCACCTAGACATATGAAGGATACAAGACACTAGGAAATGGCGGTGCCCCACAAATGGGTAGAGTGCTTGGAAAGTTTCCAGTAGACTCTAGACAAGCATCCTTTAATGCATTTATTTTGCCATCTTTTTGCACATTTAACATAAAACATTTAATTTTTATCTGTCTTTCACTAGCCAACCTCCAAGGGAAAGTGCCCTGAATAGCCTTGTGGGCCTCAAATAATGGCTTGGTCTTACCACCATTTCCCGCCACCGTCTATAGGTGCGATGGAGTTACCACCCTGTTGCCCTGTATGGGAAAATGGCCTTACATCATACAAAGGATGAGTGGCCATGCCTTGGTTATTGACTAGCTACAAAAAATTTATTAGATTTGATTTATTAGTGTTTAAAAACACTTTACTAGTAGCTAACTTTGCATCCGTTTAGATATAACATTTATGCATTCCGATGCTTTAGGGGAGTACTTGCTTTCGAGGACTAAAGGAAAACATTCCGATGACACTGGCCACACAACCGATCCACAAGGCATCATACAAGCAAACTAGAAGGGACCAAGTTACACACTCCAGAGCCAAGACACAAAGTGAACATGGAGTCTATCCAACACATAGGCCTGAGTGGAGGGGAGGGGGGGTCCTCAATCTTACTGGTCTAAGTCCAAGTTAGGGTCAAAATCAAATAATGGAAGAGACGGATGAATGGAGAAAGGTGAAAAGGTGATGCCATCAAAGCACGAGTAAGAGTAAGTCTGTGTAAAGTA
The DNA here is from genome assembly GCA_027924585.1 of Larix kaempferi. Classification (NCBI taxonomy): domain Eukaryota; kingdom Viridiplantae; phylum Streptophyta; class Pinopsida; order Pinales; family Pinaceae; genus Larix; species Larix kaempferi. Next base: position 1,591,051 of record BSBM01000446.1, on the reverse strand, counting down.
GGCAATACTAGCAAGCATATGTAATGGCCTTGCATTAAGGACTCTTTGACCACTCAAAACACAAGTTTCAAATAACATAGCTCAAATGCCATTGTCAATAGAACATGCATAGTCACAGTAATTAAAATAAACTATAGAGACAAATATAATATCCATATGCAATATATACCTCTGCTCAACCATATACCTACCTCCGGAACCATCTGCAACTAAATATGGGCAAAAGAACATCACCGGCCAACTGCTCTTCTCAATATGTAAAATCAACCATGACCAAACCAGAATCATCTCAATGGGGTCATGCAGGCTCAATCATGACAAGGGGCAAAGCTACTGTTGTTGGCTCAGAAGTAACTGCATCGCCGATAATCAATAGGCTCATCTCAACCACAAGACCGGCTCATGTCTCTGAAAAAATCTGATCTGCATCATGGTAGCTCCAACTACGATATATGTGATAACATATCCAACAAACTCAACTAAATGAGCATCTAAACTCTCCAAAGTGGAGGATAGCGTTATAAATGAAGGATAGACTCCCTCCAAACTGAACACTCCTCATAAAATGCATGAATAAATGTGCAAGTTGGTTGAACAAGTAATGTGTCATCCTCCATTTTGACCCCATCAATGTAAAATCCAAAACAACTGCAACCAACCAACTCCTAACCTCCATGCCAACTCATCAATCCATATGCTAGATCTAAGGAGATCATCCATTAATGAGAAAAGCATCAATCCCTAGACCAAGTGTCACAATAGACAATCAAACCTATGTAGAAGGGGATGATCCCATCCACAAATATCCACACATTCCAAGAGAAAAGAGGGGAGCGTTCAGCTGTTTTATATACCTTTTGGACCAATATGCCATCTAAGTGATGAAAAACTTGAACACTCAAAGAGAAAAGGTGGATCTAAGTCATCAAATGAGCTAGCATAGAGGAAAACAACTCCAAAAAGGTGAAAAAACAGCCTAAACAATGACCCCATTGCTCCAATGGGCTAAGGAATTTGGCTAAGTGTTCTACACCATTGGAAAGGTTTCGGAAAGAAATTATCATCCATATATCATATGCCTTCATTTGAGATAGGGTGAAAGAGAACTACCCTCCTAAAGACGGGCTGCCAAACTGCTGAAAACTACTCAAAAACCAGAATCTTATGCCTAGAAAGATGTCCACATTGCTCTAACTCCCTAGAGAACCAAATTGAGAATTCACCACCATGAGATAGTCCTCGGAAAGAACTTTCTATCTATATATCATAATCCCCCATCTAAGCTAGGGCATTGGAGAACCAAGAGCTTGAAGACAAGGCCTTATTTTGCCAATTTGCCCCAGAATAAGCATGAAAACCAGCTGCAAAATGTGAGCAAAATCCAAGAACTCAATGCCATCATGAAGACTATCAATATACTATCCAAACCCTCATCAATCGACAAGAACACAAGGCATCAAATCTTAGGAACATCCATGGGCTAGCATCCAAAGCATCATCAGCATGTCACCCCCATGAAATTTGTGATGAATATCACATGTGGACACCCATGCAATATGCGGGATAACACACTATTACTTCAATAGTCATGATTAGCACCTATGCTCTCAAGTGTTTTGGCTTGAGTGAGCCTGCTTCTTGAGATTGATAGACATTTGTTAGTGCTTGTCACAACTACATGCGCAACTGGCCTTTTTTTTTGTAGTAAAGCATAATGTTTCTATTTATAGTCAAAGAAAGATTTAATGTTAGGAAAATAAATAATAATTGCTAATATACCTACTGTTTTTGCATACTCACACGAGGTTCCACTTCCATCAACTTTCGCTCCAATCTTTGTGTTTTTGATATCAATGCTGCTTCCACTACCTGTAAAAAATCAATTGAGAATATCTTAGAACCACATTTCAAAATTCATTTACAATTTAAACCTAGAAATACAAATGACCAATTGTATTAAAACCAAAGAACCACAAGGTAGGCTATCAACTACTTGATTATGGTTTGTACACAAATAGTTATACTTATCTTCATAGTAGATAAATAATGAGTAGGCCTGCAACAGTGACATACTTTGATTTCAAACATCAAAAGTTACAATAGTAAGCATAGATAATAAAAAAACCCGGAGACTAACTAATTAGTTTGATGTATGAAAATAAGGCCATGAACAAACATACTTTTTTCTAACCAAATTAGCAAAACTTTCAGCCAGATTCCAATGGCATTAGTCATTCTAGGTGTTTATGATGCATGTTGTATGTGATTTTTTAATGAAAAAAGACTTCTTATATTAAACATAATATTTACATAAAGTAGAGTTATATACAACCAAGGCTGTTGAAAATAGGGTTATGTAAGGGTTTTAACTTTTAAGCAAGAAAGGCAAAAACTAAATTACAAAAATAGTACAGCAGTAACAGTAGTAAATCTAATTGACAAGATCTGATAAATTAAGACATAATTTTCATCTTTTTCAACTTTAACACTCCCCAAAGATCATTGTGTTAAAGTTAGGGTTTTAAACAAAAGCTAAATGCAGAAATAACATAAACAGTATGACAGTAGCAGTTCATAAAAAATCATAACCAGCAATAGCAGCAGTAGTAAATTAAACTAATTAAACTAGACTGGAAGATAGCAGCAGTAAGAGATCTTAACAAGTCTGACAACTTACTTGATGAGATGGAACTTCCTTATACTCAGAATTTGAACTTTCAGATCTGACTTTGCCTCTCAGAGGCAAGTCAATCAAATGGAACAAAATTGACCCTTACCTGAGGGTATGTACTAACCTGAGAGAGAGAGATAAAGTGCTATAGGATAGGGTTTTTCAAGGATTTTTTGAGAATTTTAAATTTTTAGGGGTTCCTACAATTTCGCGCTAGGGTTTTTATGGACAAAAAGGGCAGGCCGAATTTATAGGAAGAAGGGCCGAAATTTTAGGGAGGCCAAAAAAATTTAATTCTTTTATTTTTAAACTTTTAGGGCCTTTTGGGGGAATTTTTTATATTTTTAAAATTTTAGAGCTTCCTAAAATTTCGCTCTGGGGATTTTAGTGCTAAAGAAAGCAGGGTGAAATTGTAGGAGAGAGGGCCGAAATTTTAGGAAGACCAAAAAATCGAAAAAATTAATTTAGAAAACCCAAGCCCTCCCCTTTTGATTTTTCAGAAATACATGGGGCACCTCATTTTATGCCAAATGGATACATCAAGAGGTTGCCTCGCTTTTATGGAAATAATGGAACATCTATTGAAAGTCATTTGGATGCCCTTTGGGACCATATGGAATCTCTGGGTGTTGATGGTGAAGATGTCTATATGTGAGCCCTTGGTGCGTCCCTAGTAGAGGATGCCTGTTTATGGTTTGATAGTTTGGCCCCAGGATCCATCACTGGGTATGACATTCTCACAAGATTGCTAATATATAAATGGGGTGAAAGCATTGATGAGTCTTTAGAATGTCAATCTAGCACTGATTGTGTCATGGATGAAGATTATATTGATGATTTGCTTTCCCGTTTGGATCACTCCTCTCCTGAGATGTTCCAAATAATGAGTGTCCCTACAATCCACAGGAATGTCACAGAGTATCTTGAGAACAATGCTGCAAAATCTCATGCGGAAGTTAAAAGAAACATTAATCGAATCATACAAGACACTTTGTTACTATTACCTGAGGCAGTTGCAGGCCGAACCCTATATCTAATTCGCCTTTCCATTGGTGACTCTAGGGAAGCACCACCTAAAGAGCAACTTCACAATCATCACATGGTTAACAATTGTCCTGTTCAATGTTCAAACAATCCAAATGTTGACTCAAATCTTAATCATCTCTTGGAATAGGAAGAGAAAGGTGAGGGTAGTCAGATTTCATGTGAGAAACAGTCTAGTGATCATCATGTAATTGAAAACCAACTTTGTCAAGATGAATGGGGTGAAAGCATTGATGAATCCATGGGAGAACAATCAAATGAGGATTATGAGATGGAGGATCAATGTCATGAAGATGATCAGAATAGCAATTTTGAAATGAGCAGTGATTGTCCTTATCAGTTTGATTTCTCCTCTCCCGAACCAATGGTGAATGTGCCTGTTATCACACAACTTGTAGTTGCCCCTAGTGGTATCCCATCCGGGACGGTAGAGGAGACAGGCAACTAAAGAGGTGACCCAAGAGATGCCACGGTTCCCAATGCAAGGTGGGAGTCACGTCAACCGAGGCACTCTTCGCTTTAGGTCTAGGTGTATCAAGACCTAGGGGGAGACCCTATAACCAATCACAGTTGATTGGACCCAAACACAGGTTTCTAAGGATAAGTAAATGATGAGTTATGGAAACCAATGCAAGGCTAAGTAGACCTAGGAGTTGAGGTATGGTTGAAGGTGGTGTAAGAGATTGTTAGTGTTTCAACCTATGTATGGTTTAGGCCACATGATTGGGTATGATGACTGGGTGTAGTACCATATGTTTACACAAGTGGGTCCTATTTTCTTGGGAAGTGTGAAATGGTTTTAAGTGGGCCCACAAGGTGAAGCTAGGTTTGATGTTGGTACTAGAGGTTAGGTAATGACTAGATCTATGGATCTAAGTTGATTCTAGAAGTACCCATGTACCGGATCTAGGGTTTGACACAATTTCCAAGGAGTGCGACTTGCTTCGAGGAGGACTAGTGCCTTGTTGGATGGGCTAATGGGGTCAAGAAGTATGTCAAAGTGTAGATCGGGACACCTAGAAGCCAAGTCAAGTGGGCTAAATGAGATCTAATGGTTGGATCTTGCTAGATCTAGGTTTTCAAGTAATAACCCTAAGTGGACCACAATCCCTTGAAACAAGGAATGCTACCCCCAAGGCGGATCACGACAAAAAGATAGTCTAGACCTAGGTTTCAAAGTATGGCCGTTCCAAATCTCCAAAAATCCCAAACACCCACTTCCTCAAAGTGGACAAACTCACCTTCCCCAAGTAGTGCGACTTTGTTCAAGGAGGGTAGAAAGGTGGGTTTGGTGGACCAAATCAAGTCCAATGGCCACCAAACTATAGATCCAAGTAACTAGTACCCCGATCTACGTATGTCCCAAAAATCAAGTCAATCCAAGGGCTAGATCTTAGTAGATCTAAGTTTTGAGGTGCCAAGAAATTCAAAAGGGGGTTTTAACCCCTTAAAACATGGAAGGATGTCCACAAGGTAGAATTCACCAAAGTAAGAATCTGGGGGTAGGTTATCAAATGTCTAGATTGCAAATCAAGTGGGATCTCACCTACCCATGTGCTAGATCTAGCCAAACAAGCCTCTCACTAGGAAGTGCGATTTGGGTCAAAGAGGGCTTTTTGCCTTGAAAAGTGGGTCAATTCTAAGCCAATCACCAACAAACTATAGATCCAACTAGGGGTGGATGCTATAGAGGTGGGTTTTCAATATCTCTTCAAAAGCAAGGCTAGATCTAAGTAGATCTAAGAAATACCAAAAACAAGGGTTTTAATTAATTAGGGTTTTTGTGATCTAGAAATTATGGATGATTCAAGGAAGAAGAAGATCATACCTCTTTGAACATACCTGGATGAAGAGATGAATGCTAGTTGAGACGAGGATTACTTTGCCAAAGATCAAATGGAGAATTGTTGAAGCCCTCTTGCCAAATCGATTTTTCCAAGCCACATGTGATTCCTTCTAACCTGTCAAGCCAAGGAGCAAAGCATCAATCAGTTTAACAAATTGAAGGTAGATACAAACAAGAGAGAGAGAAACATAGAATAGTTGACACAAAGGCAAAACTACTCCCTGTCAAACTAAAACGACTTCTTCCAAGATTGAAGGGCAAGCCTCCCCACCAATTCGCCCTTGTCCAAAATCGTCCTCTTAACCTGTAAATAAAATATGGCAAATATGCAAGATAGCTACAATAGATCCTCCAGTGCAATGGACAAAAGCATTTACAATCGAAACAACCAACATCCACTCCAATCCAAGCATGTACTCCAAAAGATAGAAATTTTATTCCAAGAGCCAAGAGCCAAAAATCTCTAGATGAATTTTACAATGAGAGGCTCCCTCCTTAAATAGGATGGGGAGAGAGTACAATCATAACCACCTTTTACATGAGTGGCTAAGATTAAAAGATCTCAAGATCTAATCAATGGCTAACAATAAATCATAACAATACATCACATGGATCACCCAATATAATGATAGCGCCCCCACTAAATGGTACAATAAGAGGGTGACGTCATCCACTAGAGAAACATAAGTACCAAAATCCACCTCATGGTGACTAGGACATGACAACATAAGCACATGGTGGGGCTAGGAGGTATCAATCCTTACTAGCTCATCCCCAAGGCACAATAAAATAATAAAATATGTCCAAGATAATATAAATGACCAAAACTGTCCTCAGAATCCATCACAGTCAAGCAGTAAATGACCTCCCGTGATCAATGTGGGCATACCCACATGGTGAAAACTGACTGGAAGATAGTGATGCCACCCTGGAAGACCTCTGTGAAAACCAAATGCCAAAACCTTGCCTCAATTGCCCAAATCGATTTCCTCAGTGACCACTTTATCCCATTTTTTAACTGCCTCGGGAACTGTGAAAGTGCCAAAACTGCCTCCTAGGGTACCAGCGCTGTCCATCTGAGCCCACCAGGCTCTCCAGAAGGGGGGGTAAATGGTAAAAACAAGTGGCTGGACCACCCCCTCCATCATCAGCGCCCTAGGTGAACTGGCCTCTCGGGGCCCCTGCTGCTCAGGCTAGGAAATCAGCCCCAAATCTGGTCAACAAGTGTAAAACTGCATCAATCACTGTCAGAAGTGCCCGGAACTGAAAGATAAGTGTCTCATTGGATTCAGAAGACCTAAATCCACTAGAAATGTGTACTTATACACCATGGGTTTCCCTAATGGGCCAGCTGCAGGGTCCACCATATATGGACAATGTATAATCTGCTGATCTGAAGTAGTAATAAAACCTGCTGAACTGGATCAATCATCATCTGCATCATATGTCCATCATATGATATCATCATCAAGCATGTGGGACCATCAATCATCATCAATAGGCATCTATACATGGCCCACATCATCATAGATCCCAATAATATACAACCAAGGATAAATCACATCAGTAAACTATGACAATGCTTCTCTAATCATTCTCACAGCTAAGCTCAAAGTATAAATTCCATTCAATGGCATTAATCAAGTTAACATATTCCGTTGTTATATAAAATTACTTGCACAATAGTTCAAATGACAAACTCACCCATTGGACATGGTCAAACTGCTAGTGAAGGATGAAGGCTAGGAACAAGGTTGGGCCAAGGGGTTGACTTGTCTAACTTAACTCAAAAATACTTTGGACTAGGAGAAAGGGGAAAGCTACAAACTTTGTGCTGAACAAAATAACACGGGGGATGGCTGTGCCTCTCAAATGGATAAGTTGTTTAGAGAGTGCTTATTCAACTTAGGCATCATGTCTACATAAAGTTGATCCAGGTTCATTAGGATCATTCAATTTTATTCCATGGCCTTTTTGGCCTACATAACCCTTCGGATTTCAGATGTGCTGAGAAGCACAACTAGTTGCAGCTTGCATCCAGGGCATGTTTTTTCAAATATTTATAAGGTCCGCAATTGTTTAGATATAGCTTTTAAGAACCATTGCTTTTTGGACCTTTCTTATACTCTTCGAGGAGTATTTTTAGATGTTCATCGCTCTTGCCCTTTTTTTGTTTCCATGGGCGAATTTATAAGTTTCCATAGGTAGAACCTGAGCTTTCAGTTTTAGCCAACAACATCTCAAGTGACTAGGGGGAGTTCGAGCCAATGCCAAACATCGGGACAACCAACCAGAGTGATTTAGGCCTACAATCCAACTCACCAAAGGCAAGTTTTGTCACCAACTTAGAGCCGAGACACTGAATACACAGGGATGCGGTCCAAACACAGAGGTAGAAAAATGGGGAAGTCCTCGGTATCAGAAAATCAAATGAGACAAGTCAAGGTTTAAAGTCAAACAGGAAGGTCATGTATGGATGGAGTCAAGTGAATATGGAGCCTACACTAGCAAACAACTGGTGTCAGGAAAGACCATATCTATGTAAGGTGAAAAACCAGTGGGTTTTGTTAAATGACCTAAATGTGCAAGCAATTGTCCATTTTATGATTTACAGTTCATTTTAAACAGCTTGCCACATCAGGAATAATATACCAAGCATATGCTGTAATCATGACTAAATCAACAAGATAATAATCCACAGTCAGTGATAGCATATCCATAGATCATACAACATCATCAAAATAATAATCATCATGTACCATCTGAAACACTGCTGCAATACATCTCTAAAGCACTGAACTGAAACTGTATGGGATAAAGGGTCACATCGGTCATCAAATCTGAACTCTCAAGGCTCAGCCTTGACACAAGGTCAAACATACATCTGAATAATATACTGCTCTGATCATGAGTGATCCAAAATATATAGCCAAGCTCTGGAATAATGGAAGCTCTGGAATGTGCAGATATCTGCTGTACAAGAATAGTAGCCCTGCTACTATGGTGTGATAACAGTGCCTTTGGTTCAGCTTCTAAATGAGCCTTCAGTCTATAAGAATGTAGTAGAGTATTTGAAGAAAATAGGACATAAATATCAAGATGAATTTGTGTATGATAGTGAGCAAGTTTCTACCCCTCAAGATTTTAACCTTGATATTGACTTAGAAGGGGAACTTACTAAAATCATACGAAGTACTTTGTCATCTTTACCCGGAGAAGGCATAAATGAAGAAGGGGATCCCATTGATCATCAGAGACAAAATTCTGTGGCTGAGCTTTCAATCAGTGAATCCACTAGAGGTCCTCTTGAGGGGCAGCCCCATAGTCATTGCTTCGTTGGCGATTGTTCAGGTCAATGCTTAAGTGATCCTGACCCGGTTTCACTTTCCAATCATACCTTTGAAGGAGAAGAAGAAAAGGAAAATATTGAAAATAACCAGACTTCTGTTGAGAATGGATCAAACGATCATCATGGGCTTGAAAGTCAAATGTGTGAATATGATGGAGGTTTTAAAATTGATTATATCGATATACCTTCTTGTCAAGATGATGATGATCCGGTTATGTACCAACTCGACCTTGAGTGTTCTTTGTTACAACCTGTAAGATGGGATCAATGTCACAAAGAACCTTCAAAAAGTGTCATGCTTAATGACGACACAATTCCCCGTTCTCTCCTTGATCAAAATGAAATAATTGGAAATATGGTCCAAAGTCAGTTTTGTCTTTGGGAGGTTGATGTTAATGTTGATGATTTCTTTCACAAAAGTCCTTTCTCTCATGTGGAATTGGGGATGACAATTTTAGGAAATGCTAAACAAGCCTATATGTTTCAATCCTCCCTCCCATCCCAACTCACGAAGTCAATGCCTCTTTCTAACTTATATTTGTTGCGCAAAGGGTTCGGTAAGGAGCCTATAGAATGCTTAGGGGTTGATGGTAAAACTTCTTACTTCATTTTCCAATCATCTTGGGTTAATAATATTTTCCAATCAGATAGCCTTGCTGCTTGGTTGATTGAAAAGCTCTTCAAAGATCATTTTCACCTCTTTGCAATTGTTGGGCAGCAAGTGAGCCTAATTTTGATCTCGGCTTTGTTACAATCAAATTTGCCCCCATTCGGTTCTCTCATCTATCCTGGGATAAAAGAACTTGTGCATGCGAGCCACATAGATGAGGGAAACAACATGTCTCAAAGAGGGTTGAGTCGAGTGTTATATTATTTTCTTACGTCTAATTTAAAAGATAACTCGCACCATTTTCATGATCCTTTTTGCCTATTGATGGATGTGTTTTGCGAAACCCAGTCTCAACCTCGGCATGATTCCATTTTGCACCCCTCTAACCCTTTTCCAATCTATGAACAAGTCAAGAGAATTTTGATCTTAAACTCATTAATTCTTAATCCAGTCTTGACTTGTTTTGCTAAACAACATCAAGGGAGAACTATTGATACATTGGATGAGCGGTTGCATTGGATCTATGGTTTTACTTAGTATTGCTCTGTACTTGTTAGAGTAGGGTAGGTAAATTGAATAAGTTCTCGTGAGTAGTAGTTAGTTGTCATTTTGTCTTGCTCTTTTTCCTTTCTTACCTTTGGCCCGCCTTTCTTTTATGATTTGTTTGTTTTAGCATAGCTTTCCTTTCAGTTATCCTTTTCACTTTATTACACCTCATGTGTCGGCCTAATAAAATTAAAAGTTGTGAAGTTAATTTGATTGATATATCATTGTTTTCAGCATTATCATTTTATTTATTTATCTGGATTATTATACATGTATATTGTGCGGCCTGACATGTCGTCTGCAGAGATTGGTATAGCGTTTGCATTTTACAGGACTAGGTACATATTGATGATGATGCAAAGAGCATGCTGGTGCATGTACGTTGATGCTGATGAGAGGGGTGCTATGGACCAGAGATTCTGTGGTTCTCAAACACTCTCTCCCTTAGAGCACTTGTCCCAGCTGGAGCCCGTGTTATCACATTATATGTCGGCAGTAGCCTCCATATTCCAGACTGTGCGGCCGAGGACCGCAGAGTAGTATTTTTTTCCAGATCAAGAGATCAGCCACCTCAGACGAGGCAGTTTTGTTCAGATTGCCCCTACCAGACTGTAATGTCCCCATTCAAATAAGTGCATAGTAAGACAATCCCATCAATCCTACTAATTTCCTAGGTTGGATGGGCACATGTGGGATGGTAATAAGGAAGCTAATAAATGATATTTAGACATTAGAGGGGTTCAAGCATTTAATAAATATGGTGAATAAATAAATTCAAGATAACTTCTAAGTGGCAAGTGGTTTTGGAGACATATGGAGGTGGTGGGACCTGTTTTCACCTAAGATGTAGTTGCCCTTATGGATAGATCCAATAATGGATGGCAATAGGGAAAGGCAACTCAAAGGTGCAACCACGATCACCTCGACCTCCAATATGTATGGTTGTCACGCCAGTCGAGGCAACCTTCGCTTTATGTTATCTAGCCCAGACAACAAAGGGGGAGACCCGATCTACTCCCGACAGGAGAGATCAAAACCAAGACACCAAATCAAGGTATTTCTAAGTGAAGTTAGGTGTATGGTTTATCCTAGACCTAAGGGTAAAGTCACAAGCCAAGTGAGGGGTTCAATAGGTATAGCTTTGGTTCATAGTTGATGTAAGAGTGACTTATAATGTTTGAAGATAGATCTAGGATGAATGTACTAGGTCAATGTCAAAAGATCCACTGCCTTGGGAACTGTGTCCAATGCAGGATAGTTTGAGGGATGTATTGGGGCTAACTAGTACATAAGACAAGCTTGACCATGATTCATGATTGCTTTAAGGGTATAATTCACCATGCAAAAGTCAAACCACAAGTCAATCCAACAATCTAGGAGAGTTGGGTTGTCTTGGAAATAAACCAGTGCCTTGGGAATTGGGAAGTGGAGTCAAAATAGGGTTGACTTGTGGTTAGGACTCCTACAACATGAGATAAGTGGACAGTATAGGTCTTGATGGTTAAATGTGTCTAGATCTAGGTTTGACCCAAGTGGACCACAATCCCTTAAAACAAGGAATGTAGTCCCCAAGGCAAGATTTGACAAAGTGACAGTCTAGACCTAGGTTTTGAATTATTCTGATTCCGGATCTGCAAAAATCTCAAATACCCAGTTCCCCGAAGTGAGTGAACTCACTTCTCCAAGGTGGTGCGACTTTCCCTAAGGAGGCTTCAATTTGGGTTTAGGTGGGTCAAATCATGTCGGATGGCATCCAAACTTTAGATCCGGGTAGATCAGTCAAGTAGGGATATGGATCTATAATTTCGTGGCAATCCACCGGTTAGATCTTTGTAGATCTGAGTTTAAGTGTTCCAAGTGGTCCAAAATGGGGATTAAATCCCTTAAAATGTGGAATGGGACCCACAAGGTGAATTTCAAGAAAGGGACAACCTGGGTGTATGTTATTTGATGTGTAGATGTCAAATCAAGTGGAATCTCAAACACCCATCAACTAGATCTAGGTCAACTTGCTCAAATGGTGAAGTGCGCCTTCCTTGGGAGAAGCTAAGTTGGCTTGGGAGAGGGGTCAAACGGAAGCCAATCCTCACCAAACTATAGATCCGGGATGCCGTGGATGCTATAGAGGTGGGTTTTCAATATCATGCCCAACAACCCACTAGATCTCAGTAGATCTAAGAAAATGCAAAATTGGGGTTTTAATTAATTAGAGTTTTAGATGTTTTTGACAATTGGATAGACTATGGAGATAGAACTTACCTTGAGATCATACCTGAATGATGTGGTTGAGATGCCTTGATGTTGAGGAAGATTCCCGCAGAGATCAAATGAGAGATTGTTGATTTGCTTGCCAATTTGATGCCCTAGTCCACAAGTGCGCCTTCCTCTACCTGTCAAACCAAGGAATAAAATTCAATCAGTAAGATCAAGTATGGAAGAAATACAAGAGAAATGCAAATAGCAACATGAAATAGAAGGTCCTGGGACAGTAATACTCCCTGTTACCAACGAAGAGCTCCAAAGAAGAAGTAGGGAGAGTCTTCCCCTACCAATACCTCCTCCTCCAAGCAAATCGGCCTCCACCTGTAGATGCAAAATCGTGGTACAATAGATATGGCAAACAAGATCTCCAATAACTCAGTGCAAAGGAAGAACCAACGAACGAGCACCAAAAACATTCACCACAACATTGGAGATAGATGCAATAATAATTTTCTATTCCAATAATCCAGAGCCAAAAGTCCCTTTACAATGAGAGGCTCTCTCCTTTAAATAGGAAGGAGAGGCACCAAAACCCTAACCACTTTTTGAATGAGTGGCTAAGATTATAAGATACAAAAGTCTAATCAATGGTTGAGATGAGCTCAACAACATAATACATGGATCACACATAAAATATAACATAAGTGGACAAAGTCGCCCTAGGAGAGGGGAATCCCACCAAATCATGATGACAAAATATCATAAGAGGCTCATGGTGGGTCCAAGGGGTAATTTTATACCTCCTTGGTCAATCCCCATGGCACAATAACCAATAAATAATCATGAAAGTACCAAATCGTGCCTCCAAGGTGAAGTCGTGGTCCTCAAAAGACCCCAAAAATCCACAGAAAGTGCCATAAGTGATGGATGCGGGCCCCGATGAAGCTGAAACTGCTGGAGGAGGTGTGGAAGGTCCCGATCTATCATCACTGATCATCCCATGCCATAACTTTGCCTCAGTAGCCCAAATCGATTTCCTCAATAGCCATTTCTACCAATCCTGAAATGCCTCGGGAAACGTGAAACTGCCCAAACTACCTCCTGGAGTGATGGCGCTGTCAAGGTGAGGGTACCAATGTGTCCGGGAGGGGGGTAATATGGTAAAAACAAGTGGCTGGACCACCCCCTCCATCATCAGCGCCCTAGGTCAACCGGATAAAAGTCATCTCTGCTCCGACAGGGCCTCCAATAGACCAAAACTGCACTAGGGCAGCCTACTGAGGCTAAATCATCAATGTAAGTGCCCGGAACTGAAAACAAACTGTCCCATTGGACTCAGAAGGTCCAAATCCATCCAAGATGTGTACTCATACACCATATGAATCTCTGCATGATCAAAATAAATATCCAATGTACCGGAACAAGGCCAATAATAATGATCTGTAAATGACCAAACACTGCTGTATCCCAAGAATCATCATCATAACCCTGTAGCTGCTGCATAGAATCATCCTGTATGTGTACATGGACCATATATCATCTATCCATATCATCATAAGGTCCAACATCTCATGTCCCATGGTCCTCCATGGTCAAACTAGGTCTAACCAAGACCAAATACAACTCAAACTATCATCCATAGCTGCTGCAAGGTGTCAAGGTTAATACATGCTTTACAATTTATTCAAATAGCTTCTATAACACAGAGTAATCATGACTGGCGATCTAAATCCAAATATATAGTGTCGTTAGTTATTATTATCACTCAGACTAGACTTTCAGGACCATACTCACTTCATAGTTGTGATCAATTTGCTAGTGAAGGGTGAAGGCTGCAATAAATGGCTAGGCTAAGGGATGACTTGACTAACTTGACTTTGTGACACTTTGGCAAGGGAAAGGGAATACACACCATAGTATATACTGAATGAGCAATAACACAGGGAATGGCGGTGTCTCACAAATGGATGAGTTGTTTAAAGAGGGTTTATTCACCTTCACAGATGCGCACAATCCATAATACAAACAAGGCCAGCAATTGTTTAGATATAACATTTAAGTTCCATTGCTTTTTGGGCCTGAGGTTTCCATAGCCTTGATCTATGTGTGTTTACAAACACATTGCATAGATTTACATTTATTTTTAGGCTTTCTGCTGCAGGTGTGTTTTTAAGGCACTTGTTTACCTGAGCACTTCTAGGTGTGTTATGGACAACTTGTTTACCTAGGTATTTATTTTTCCAAAAGATATAACATTTTATTTTTCATGGCCATTTTCAATTGGCATTTCTTTCATATACAAGATATAGCATTTGAATTTTCCAGATTTTGTATTGATGGCAGCACTAAAAGTTTCAGGTTTAGCCAACACAACTTTAGTGACTAGGGGAATTCTCAAGGAATTCCAACTCACCATAGGTAAGTTTTGTCACCAACTCAGAGCCGAGACACAATAAACAGGGAAGCTCATCCAATACAGAGGCTACAATGGGGAAAGGTCCTCCATGTCACTAGTCAAGTAGCAAATCAGGGTAATAATCTAAAAGGTAGGCCACGGATGGATGAAGACAATGAAATGATGGAGCCAACACTAGCAAGCCAGAGTATGGTGTAATGATCACCTCTATTCTCCCTAAGGAGGGTATGTACCAATGAGTATAAATAGTGAACTTCTAAGTCTGAGTAGGGACAGTAATATATATATAATAGGTCAACCAGGTCCAAATATCTATATGATCGCCAGATCATGACACTAAGTGCTAAGACATTCTATAAGAATAAGTATAAAAGCAATCTAACCATAATACCATGATATACCTGCTGAGTCATATACCTGAAAGCTCATCAACCTGTACCATCATCTGTCCGCTGAAACTGCTGCTGCAACTCTGGGCACTACTGACTGCTCTGTATCAATGGTATAATGGCTACATCGATCACCTCTCTGAGTGTCCTGAAACTCAGTCATGGCATGGGGAACACAACTGCTGTCCACAATCTGATAGTGATCCAATATAGATGCTCATCTCGGCATCTCAAATGTAAGGGAACTGGCTGAATAGTGTACTGGAATGAGAAAAATAATGTATGGTAGCCCGGCTACTATATATGTGATAACATCTGGCTCCGGCTGGGACAAGTGCTCTGCTGAAATGAGCGCTTGAGAACCTCAGAATCTCTGGTCCTCGAACTCTGCTACTCGAATCCACAATCCAGCACTCTACCATTTTATTTCCAACTTTTATTCTTGCAACCTATTTCTGCATTCACAGACATCAAAAATACCTCATGCCGCATGTGTGGGAAAAATATAAAACCAACTGAAATAAAAACTATTCTATGTCAAAAATATAAATGCATGAAATATATAAGTGCAGAAAGTAAATTAAACTACTAACATAATTTGCAAAATTTGAAATTTATTGTGCAGGAAAAAGAAAAGTGACAGGTACTCAACTAAACTAAGAGCTTACAAAGGAGCTTAGAGATAAACTAGGTGCCAGACTCAATGGCTGAAAAGACTAACTACTGCCCAAGTAGGCTTATTCATTTCCTACCTACTCTAATCTAACCAGTCATCACAAATGTTAGGTAAAATCATAATTCCAGTGCAACCATTCATCAAATAGGTTAATGATTCTTATTTGATTTTTGATACTAGAACATGTCAAGATTGGGCTAAAGATCAACAAATTTAAGGGCACAGTCTTCTTGATTTGTTCATAAATTGAAGAATGGTTTGAATGATGCAATATGAAATTATGCCAAGGAGAAGACTGACTGATACAAACATCCTCCATCAAAGAACTGATAGGATCATAAAATTTATGCAAGTTGAACTCAGAGATGGATAGAGGAAGGACATAAGACATGTGATTCGATTCATTTCCACACAAATTAACTTGTTCATTTACTTCTCTTACATATTCAATTTGATTCTCCTTGGGACTGATGATCAAAAAACCAAGTGGGGATAAATTAAAGCTTAAAAGTCAGAAAATCAAAGTCAGACCCACTTGATGCTCAAAAATGGAGAAAAGATGGAATTGATCTTTAAACACCTTTTCTAGCCACCAAGAATGATTGATATCTTGACAACAAGCATTATGGTTCCAAAGTGACTGAAAAGGGAAATGAAGTGCTTTTTCTCCAAACATGTAATCATGCTTATACTTCGTATTAAAAATTTCCAAGGCAAAAGATTGACTAGAGCACCAACCCAAAGATGATTGAAAGAGTTGGGAAAGGAGGGTGGATTGCAAATATGGAAATTCTCCCAAATGGATAAACAAGCTCGACCTTAGATTTTGATAATAGAAAACATTCTTTATTCTAGGAATAATTTCGAGCTTTTGATCAAATTTAATATTTATAACTTGAGGACAAGATTGACCATAACTATCTAACTCTAAGTTATCCTGATTAAAGATGAAAAAAGGAAACTTTAAAGATTCATTGTAAGAAGTGGAACAAAGATTAGAACACCTAGTATGATTTACTAACTCTTCCTCATCTTGATATTGATCTTTTATTAATTCATCATTAAAATTATAAGAGGATAAGTGATCATTTTCATTTAATTGATCAGGGGTGAAATTAATAATTTCATTTAACATATCCTGATTATTTGCACAATGATCACCTGAAATCATCACTAGAGGATCTTGATCTATGTCCCTACTTTCTTCTTCTTCAGTACGTTGATAAGGAATTGAATGATCATTAAAGACAGAATGACTAATGAGTTTCTCTGGGGGAGGAACTTCAGTAGACCTATTAACTAAAAGCTCATCCTCAGAAATTCCCTCAGGATCAGGACTAGGGCTACCTAAAAAGCAATTTGAAAATTTATGGTTTGTACAATGATTAAAGATTTGACTTTCGATTGACTCAAAAGTAGAAGACTTATCATTAGAAGAAATTGGGCAGGAAAGGTCATCTCCGGATGTTGACAAATCACTTGATATTTGATTGTTAAATGATTCCACAATAGGATCGGAAAGGAGAAGGTTTTGATCTTGGATTTGATTTGAAAGATACATATCATCGAATTCACTTCCCCATTCCTCTAGGAATTTATTTTCAAGCATGTCATAACCAGAAATGCTATTGGGTTTCAAATTCGAAAGCCAGAGTCCAGCTCTTTCTTTGAAAGATGAAGCCAATAGTCTCATACACACATCCTCATGGGTTATGGATAACTCTTTAATAATTTCCCTAAAAAGTTCAAGGTGTCTTTTAGCAGAGATTTCATAACTTCCATCGAAAATAGGCAACCTTGCACATGCTTGATGAGGAATATGATGAGGATACCCAACAATTTTTGAAAAGTCAAAAACTTTTAAACGACCGAAAGTTCTAGGTCGCTCAGAAGCAGCCATGGATAATAATTTTTTTATTTTATATATATATATATATTTTTTTTATATTTTTATATTAATTTTTTTTTTTAAAATTCAAGAACCTGAAAACAAAATGATGCACCCCATAAGATTTGTCTAAATTCTAGTGTTATAGGGATGTAAATGAGCTCGCTCCTCAGCGGAGTCACGGTTGGGAGTCGCCAGGTAGATTTAACTCTTCTACCGAGATATGTGTCGTTGTATATGCGGGAAGGACTAGTAGCTTTTCCAAGGTAATCCTATTACGTCTCCGGCGCCAAGTGTTATGGCAAAGAGAACGGGAATGCTTGAAGAAAAGTATGTCGAACTAGGGCAAGCTATTGCCTCCCCGGCAACGGCGCCAAAATGTTTGGCAAAGAGAAGGGGAGGAGAGCTAAAAAATAATATATCGAACCAGGGTAAGCCTATGCCTTCCCCGGCAACGGCGCCAAAATGTTTTCACCTAAGATGTAGTTGCCCTTATGGATAGATCCAATAATGGATGGCAATAGGGAAAGGCAACTCAAAGGTGCAACCACGATCACCTCGACCTCCAATATGTATGGTTGTCACGCCAGTCGAGGCAACCTTCGCTTTATGTTATCTAGCCCAGACAACAAAGGGGGAGACCCGATCTACTCCCGACAGGAGAGATCAAAACCAAGACACCAAATCAAGGTATTTCTAAGTGAAGTTAGGTGTATGGTTTATCCTAGACCTAAGGGTAAAGTCACAAGCCAAGTGAGGGGTTCAATAGGTATAGCTTTGGTTCATAGTTGATGTAAGAGTGACTTATAATGTTTGAAGATAGATCTAGGATGAATGTACTAGGTCAATGTCAAAAGATCCACTGCCTTGGGAACTGTGTCCAATGCAGGATAGTTTGAGGGATGTATTGGGGCTAACTAGTACATAAGACAAGCTTGACCATGATTCATGATTGCTTTAAGGGTATAGTTCACCATGCAAAAGTCAAACCACAAGTCAATCCAACAATCTAGGAGAGTTGGGTTGTCTTGGAAATAAACCAGTGCCTTGGGAATTGGGAAGTGGAGTCAAAATAGGGTTGACTTGTGGTTAGGACTCCTACAACATGAGATAAGTGGACAGTATAGGTCTTGATGGTTAAATGTGTCTAGATCTAGGTTTGACCCAAGTGGACCACAATCCCTTAAAACAAGGAATGTAGTCCCCAAGGCAAGATTTGACAAAGTGACAGTCTAGACCTAGGTTTTGAATTATTCTGATTCCGGATCTGCAAAAATCTCAAATACCCAGTTCCCCGAAGTGAGTGAACTCACTTCTCCAAGGTGGTGCGACTTTCCCTAAGGAGGCTTCAATTTGGGTTTAGGTGGGTCAAATCATGTCGGATGGCATCCAAACTTTAGATCCGGGTAGATCAGTCAAGTAGGGATATGGATCTATAATTTCGTGGCAATCCACCGGTTAGATCTTTGTAGATCTGAGTTTAAGTGTTCCAAGTGGTCCAAAATGGGGATTAAATCCCTTAAAATGTGGAATGGGACCCACAAGGTGAATTTCAAGAAAGGGACAACCTGGGTGTATGTTATTTGATGTGTAGATGTCAAATCAAGTGGAATCTCAAACACCCATCAACTAGATCTAGGTCAACTTGCTCAAATGGTGAAGTGCGTCTTCCTTGGGAGAAGCTAAGTTGGCTTGGGAGAGGGGTCAAACGGAAGCCAATCCTCACCAAACTATAGATCCGGGATGCCGTGGATGCTATAGAGGTGGGTTTTCAATATCATGCCCAACAACCCACTAGATCTCAGTAGATCTAAGAAAATGCAAAATTGGGGTTTTAATTAATTAGGGTTTTAGATGTTTTTGACAATTGGATAGACTATGGAGATAGAACTTACCTTGAGATCATACCTGAATGATGTGGTTGAGATGCCTTGATGTTGAGGAAGATTCCCGCAGAGATCAAATGAGAGATTGTTGATTTGCTTGCCAATTTGATGCCCTAGTCCACAAGTGCGCCTTCCTCTACCTGTCAAACCAAGGAATAAAATTCAATCAGTAAGATCAAGTATGGAAGAAATACAAGAGAAATGCAAATAGCAACATGAAATAGAAGGTCCTGGGACAGTAATACTCCCTGTTACCAACGAAGAGCTCCAAAGAAGAAGTAGGGAGAGTCTTCCCCTACCAATACCTCCTCCTCCAAGCAAATCGGCCTCCACCTGTAGATGCAAAATCGTGGTACAATAGATATGGCAAACAAGATCTCCAATAACTCAGTGCAAAGAAAGAACCAACGAACGAGCACCAAAAACATTCACCACAACATTGGAGATAGATGCAATAATAATTTTCTATTCCAATAATCCAGAGCCAAAAGTCCCTTTACAATGAGAGGCTCTCTCCTTTAAATAGGAAGGAGAGGCACCAAAACCCTAACCACTTTTTGAATGAGTGGCTAAGATTATAAGATACAAAAGTCTAATCAATGGTTGAGATGAGCTCAACAACATAATACATGGATCACACATAAAATATAACATAAGTGGACAAAGTCGCCCTAGGAGAGGGGAATCCCACCAAATCATGATGACAAAATATCATAAGAGGCTCATGGTGGGTCCAAGGGGTAATTTTATCCCTCCTTGGTCAATCCCCATGGCACAATAACCAATAAATAATCATGAAAGTACCAAATCGTGCCTCCAAGGTGAAGTCGTGGTCCTCAAAAGACCCCAAAAATCCACAGAAAGTGCCATAAGTGATGGATGCGGGCCCCGATGAAGCTGAAACTGCTGGAGGAGGTGTGGAAGGTCCCGATCTATCATCACTGATCATCCCATGCCATAACTTTGCCTCAGTAGCCCAAATCGATTTCCTCAATAGCCATTTCTACCAATCCTGAAATGCCTCGGGAAACGTGAAACTGCCCAAACTGCCTCCTGGAGTGATGGCGCTGTCAAGGTGAGGGTACCAATGTGTCCGGGAGGGGGGTAATATGGTAAAAACAAGTGGCTGGACCACCCCCTCCATCATCAGCGCCCTAGGTCAACCGGATAAAAGTCATCTCTGCTCCGACAGGGCCTCCAATAGACCAAAACTGCACTAGGACAGCCTACTGAGGCTAAATCATCACTGTAAGTGCCCGGAACTGAAAACAAACTGTCCCATTGGACTCAGAAGGTCCAAATCCATCCAAGATGTGTACTCATACACCATATGAATCTCTGCATGATCAAAATAAATATCCAATGTACCGGAACAAGGCCAATAATAATGATCTGTAAATGACCAAACACTGCTGTATCCCAAGAATCATCATCATAACCCTGTAGCTGCTGCATAGAATCATCCTGTATGTGTACATGGACCATATATCATCTATCCATATCATCATAAGGTCCAACATCTCATGTCCCATGGTCCTCCATGGTCAAACTAGGTCTAACCAAGACCAAATACAACTCAAACTATCATCCATAGCTGCTGCAAGGTGTCAAGGTTAATACATGCTTTACAATTTATTCAAATAGCTTCTATAACACAGAGTAATCATGACTGGCGATCTAAATCCAAATATATAGTGTCGTTAGTTATTATTATCACTCAGACTAGACTTTCAGGACCATACTCACTTCATAGTTGTGATCAATTTGCTAGTGAAGGGTGAAGGCTGCAATAAATGGCTAGGCTAAGGGATGACTTGACTAACTTGACTTTGTGACACTTTGGCAAGGGAAAGGGAATACACACCATAGTATATACTGAATGAGCAATAACACAGGGAATGGCGGTGTCTCACAAATGGATGAGTTGTTTAAAGAGGGTTTATTCACCTTCACAGATGCGCACAATCCATAATACAAACAAGGCCAGCAATTGTTTAGATATAACATTTAAGTTCCATTGCTTTTTGGGCCTGAGGTTTCCATAGCCTTGATCTATGTGTGTTTACAAACACATTGCATAGATTTACATTTATTTTTAGGCTTTCTGCTGCAGGTGTGTTTTTAAGGCACTTGTTTACCTGAGCACTTCTAGGTGTGTTATGGACAACTTGTTTACCTAGGTATTTATTTTTCCAAAAGATATAACATTTTATTTTTCATGGCCATTTTCAATTGGCATTTCTTTCATATACAAGATATAGCATTTGAATTTTCCAGATTTTGTATTGATGGCAGCACTAAAAGTTTCAGGTTTAGCCAACACAACTTTAGTGACTAGGGGAATTCTCAAGGAATTCCAACTCACCATAGGTAAGTTTTGTCACCAACTCAGAGCCGAGACACAATAAACAGGGAAGCTCATCCAATACAGAGGCTACAATGGGGAAAGGTCCTCCATGTCACTAGTCAAGTAGCAAATCAGGGTAATAATCTAAAAGGTAGGCCACGGATGGATGAAGACAATGAAATGATGGAGCCAACACTAGCAAGCCAGAGTATGGTGTAATGATCACCTCTATTCTCCCTAAGGAGGGTATGTACCAATGAGTATAAATAGTGAACTTCTAAGTCTGAGTAGGGACAGTAATATATATATAATAGGTCAACCAGGTCCAAATATCTATATGATCGCCAGATCATGACACTAAGTGCTAAGACATTCTATAAGAATAAGTATAAAAGCAATCTAACCATAATACCATGATATACCTGCTGAGTCATATACCTGAAAGCTCATCAACCTGTACCATCATCTGTCCGCTGAAACTGCTGCTGCAACTCTGGGCACTACTGACTGCTCTGTATCAATGGTATAATGGCTACATCGGTCACCTCTCTGAGTGTCCTGAAACTCAGTCATGGCATGGGGAACACAACTGCTGTCCACAATCTGATAGTGATCCAATATAGATGCTCATCTCGGCATCTCAAATGTAAGGGAACTGGCTGAATAGTGTACTGGAATGAGAAAAATAATGTATGGTAGCCCGGCTACTATATATGTGATAACAGGACCCACACTAGCTTGATTTTTCATAATACATGGTATCTCTCTTTTGCAAATTCGAATTAATGGGAATGTGAACACTCTTGAGTGAGTTGGTAAGTCATAACACATGTCATTGAGCATCTTAGGTCGAATTGGGAAGGATTGGTAACCTCCATGGAAGATAAAGAGTCAAAGTGGAAGTTTGTGGACACTTGGGCTAGATTCCCTAGCCCCTATGACACCAATGATGGAGCATCTATGACAACTATGACAAATAGCAGACCTGACCTCTGACATCTGACCACTATGACATGTCAGCACCAAAAATAGGCTCAAGGAAGGCGAATTTGGGAGTTGGAGAAGCCAAAGAGACTCAAAATTGAATTTGGGAGAAAATGGAAGGTTGGAACTAGGAGACAAGTGGCAAATGTGGAATATTTCCTATATGGAAATCTATTGAATCTATTGAGAGGATTTCGACCCTTAGAAGGCTAATGTTGGTTATAAAATGTAGAAATGAAGTATGAGAATGGCTTTTGATGATTTGAGAAAAATTGCATTTGTGAAGAGAGAGCTAGTGGATGACTAGTTTATTGCCTTAGCCAATATCGAGGGTGAAAGATTCCCATCCAAGTTGGTGTTTGGAGAGGCCACTTAGGTCTTTCATGGTGCTTTAATGGAGTTTGTATTTGCAGGTAGCAGCTACAGGAAGTTTCATGGTTTGGTTTAGTGCAGCACATTCTCTCCACCGTTTCCAGTTTTGAAGGCATATTCATGCTCCTTGAGGGAGGGCGTTTTTGGTGAGCACTTGTGCTTCTTGAGAGAGCTTCTCATTATATATTTCTTATTGTAATAGCTTCATATCCTCTGTTATTAATATTCAGAAAGTCTCAGGTCGAAATACCCACTGGTTGTATGCAAAACTATTGATTAATGAGCAAACAATGTCCATTTCCCCAATGCATTGATGTATGACACTATAATGTTGATTATTTCGAATGGATGGATGATTCTCTGATATATTTGTGATCAATATACTGCCATGGATGTCTTCTACAAGTTTCATGTACTGTACTTGAGCATTTGAAGCATTTTTACTCAATTTAGTTGTATTGGGAGGTGAAATAGTGCCATTTCCCCAAGGGTCGAATTGGGGGTTTTTGCTGTTGAATGTGAGAGAGTTAGAACAGTAGTAAAAATCAATTAATGGTGCATATGAGACCTTAATCACATACTTAACACATTATATACCTCTGTTCATAAATTTGTGGGAGTTTGGAGGCATTTGGAAGGCCATTTGCAGTATTACCCGGGGGGCATTTGATGCACAAATTACTAGTCAAAATTACATATATTGATCATAATACAAATCAAGTTTGCAGCAGTATTTGAAGGGCCATAAAACATCCCTGAACCTAACAGTCAAGTCTAAATACCATTCATACACTCCTACAGAAGATTTGGGAGCATTTGGGTTGATTTGGAGGTCAAAACAGTTAAACTAGTCAAAGGTCGAAATTGGGGAAAAAGTGGAAAATTTGGCATTTTAATAGAATTTTGAAAAAGGGTCATTACAAGTGGTATCAGAGAATGGTCTTGGCACCTGATGGTATTAACAAGAAGCCAGATTGATGGTACAGGTTGATGAGCTTTCAGGTATATGACTCAGCAGGTATACTATTGTGTTATGGTTAGATTGCTTTTATACTTATTCTTATAGCATGTCTTAGCACTTAGTGTCATGATCTGGCGATCATATAGATATCTGGACCTGGTTGACCTATTATATATATATATTACTGTCCCTACTCAGACTTAGAAGTTCACTATTCATACTCATTGGTACATACCCTCCTTAGGGAGAATAGAGGTGATCATTACACCATACTATGGCTTGCTAGTGTTGGCTTCATCTTTTCATTGTCTTCATCCATCCGTGGCCTACCTTTTAGATTATTACCTTGATTTGCTACTTGACTAGTGACATGGAGGACCTTTCCCCACTGTAGCCTCTATACTGGATGAGCTTCCCTGTTTATTGTGTCTCGGCTCTGAGTTGGTGACAAAACTTACCTATGGTGAGTTGGAGTTCCTTGAGAATTCCCCCTAGTCACTAAAGTTGTGTTGGCTAAACCTGAAACTTTTAGTGCTGCCATCAATACAAAATCTGGAAAAATCAAATGCTATATCTTGTATATGAAAGAAATGCCAAATGAAAATGGCCATGAAAAATAAAATGTTATATCTTTTGGAAAAATAAATACCTAGGTAAACAAGCTGTCCATGACACACCTAGAAGTGCTCAGGTAAACAAGTGCCTTAAAAACACACCTGCAGCAGAAAGCCTAAAAATAAATGTAAATCTATGCAATGTGTTTGTAAACACACATAGATCAAGGCTATGGAAACCTCAGGCCCAAAAAGCAATGGAACTTAAATGTTATATCTAAACAATTGCTGGCCTTGCTTGTATTATGGATTGTGCGCATCTGTGAAGGTGAATAAACCCTCTTTAAACAACTCATCCATCTGTGAGACACCGCCATTCCCTGTGTTATTGCTCATTCAGTATATACTACAGTGTGTATTCCCTTTCCCTTGCCAAAGTGTCACAAAGTCAAGTTAGTCAAGTCATCCCTTAGCCTAGCCATTTATTTCAGCCTTCACCCTTCACTAGCAAATTGATCACAACTATGAAGTGAGTATGGTCCTGAAAGTCTAGTCTGAGTAATAATAATAACTAACGACACTATATATTTGGATTTAGATCGCCAGTCATGATTACTCTGTGTTATAGAAGCTATTTGAATAAATTGTAAAGCATGTATTAACCTTGACACCTTGCAGCAGCTATGGATGATAGTCTGAGTTATATTTGGTCTTGGTTAGACCTAGTTTGACCATGGAGGACCATAGGACATGAGATGTTGGACCTTATGATGATATGGATAGATGATATATGGTCCATGTACACATACAGGATGATTCTATGCAGCAGCTACAGGGTTATGATGATGATTCTTGAGATACAGCAGTGTTTGGTCATTTACAG
This sequence comes from Larix kaempferi, assembly GCA_027924585.1. Lineage (NCBI taxonomy): Eukaryota > Viridiplantae > Streptophyta > Pinopsida > Pinales > Pinaceae > Larix > Larix kaempferi. The sequence continues at coordinate 1,565,427 of BSBM01000446.1, read as the reverse complement.
ATCATTATTATTGGCCTTGTTCCGGTACATTGGATATTTATTTTGATCATGCAGAGATTCATATGGTGTATGAGTACACATCTTGGATGGATTTGGACCTTCTGAGTCCAATGGGACAGTTTGTTTTCAGTTCCGGGCACTTACAGTGATGATTTAGCCTCAGTAGGCTGTCCTAGTGCAGTTTTGGTCTATTGGAGGCCCTGTCGGAGCAGAGATGACTTTTATCCGGATGACCTAGGGCGCTGATGATGGAGGGGGTGGTCCAGCCACTTGTTTTTACCATATTACCCCCCTCCCGGACACATTGGCACCCTCACCTTGACAGCGCCATCACTCCAGGAGGCAGTTTGGGCAGTTTCACGTTTCCCGAGGCATTTCAGGATTGGTAGAAATGGCTATTGAGGAAATCGATTTGGGCTACTGAGGCAAAGTTATGGCATGGGATGATCAGTGATGATAGATCGGGACCTTCCACACCTCCTCCTGCAGTTTCAGCTTCATCGGGGCCCGCATCCATCACTTATGGCACTTTCTGTGGATTTTTTGAGGTCTTTTGAGGACCACGACTTCACCTTGGAGGACCACGACTTCACCTTGGAGGCACGATTTGGTACTTTCATGATTATGTATTGGTTATTGTGCCATGGGGATTGACCAAGGAGGGATAAAATTACCCCTTGGACCCACCATGAGCCTCTTATGATATTTCGTCATCATGATTTGGTGGGATTCCCCTCTCCTAGGGCGACTTTGTCCACTTATGTTATATTTTATATGTGATCCATGTATTATGTTGTTGAGCTCATCTCAACCATTGATTAGACATTTGTATCTCTTAATCTTAGCCACTCATTCAAAAAGTGGTTAGGGTTTTGGTGCCTCTCCTTCCTATTTAAAGGAGAGAGCCTCTCATTGTAAAGGGTCTTTGGCTCTTGGATTATTGGTATAGAAAAATATTCTTGTGGAAATTCTTGTGGTCTCCTTTGCATCTGGTGTTCTTAGATGGTGATTGGAAATTCTATTGCAACCTAGCATTTGGAAATTGTGGTAAGATCTATCTTGTTTGGAAATCATTGTTTGTCTACAGGAGGGCGACTTCAACAAGGGCGATTTTGCAAGGCTTCTTCAAATCGACTTTCTTGGCATTCGCTTGTATCAGGGGGTTATCATTAGTATCATTGTGATCTATGCTATCTTTCTGTTACTTCTTTTGTGGCATTAGTCTTATCTCTTGATGCATCAAATCTGATATTGTTGACGTTTGTTGTGCAGGAGAGAGGGCGCATTGGCTTCTTGGACTAAATCGATTTGCATAGAGACTACTTCAAAGCTTCCAAATTGATCGGGATTGCATAGATCATCATCATCAAGGCATCTTCAAGGTTATCCAGGTAAGATCCACAGGTTTGTTTCTCTTTCCTTTATCCAATCCATTGACATAATTCATAAATTGTTAAAACCCTAAATACTTCAAAACCCCCATTTTACATTTTGTCAGATCTACCAAGATCTAGTGGGTTGTTGGGCATGATATTGAAAACCCACCTCTATAGCATCCACGGCATCCCGGATCTATAGTTTGGTGTGGATTGGCTTCCATTTGACCCCTCTCCCAAGCCAACCTAGCTTCTCCCAAGGAAGGCGCACTTCACCATTTGAGCAGGTTGACCTAGATCTAAGCGATGGGTGTTTGATATTTCACTTGATTTGACATCTACACATCAAATAACATACACCCAGGTTGTCCCTTTTCTGAAAATCACCTTGTGGGCCCCATTCCACATTTTAAGGGATTTAATCCCCATTTTGGACCACTTGGAACATTTAAACTCAGATCTACAAAGATCTAACCGGTGGATTGCCCCGAAATTATAGATCCATACCCCTACTTGACTGATCTACCTGGATCTGAAGTTTGGATGCCATCCGACATGATTTGACCCACCTAAACCCCGATTGAAGCCTCCTTAGGGAAAGTCGCACCACCTTGGAGAAGTGAGTTCACTCACTTCGAGGAACTGGGTACTTGAGATTCTTGCAGATCCGGAATCAGAATAATTCAAAACCTAGGTCTAGACTGTCACTTTGTCAAATCTTGCCTTGGGGATTGCATTCCTTGTTTTTAGGGATTGTGGTCCACTTGGGTCAAACCTAGATCTAGACACATTTATCCATCAAGAACTGTATTGTCCACTTGTCCCAAGTACTAGGAGTCCTAAACCTCAAGTCAACCCTACTTTGACTCCACTTCCCAATTCCCAAGGCACTGGCCTCTCTCCAAGTTAACTCAACTTTTTTTTTAGAATGTTGGATTGACTTGTGGTTTGACTTTTGCATGGTGAACTATACCCTTGAAGCTATCATGAAATATGGTCAAACTTGTCACTTGTACTAGTTAGCCCCAATTAAATCCATAAACTACCCTGCATTGGACACGGTTCCCAAGGCAGTGGATCTTTTGACATTGACCTAGTACACTAGCCCTAGATCTCACTTTAAACATTGTAAGTCACTTTCACTTCAACTATGAACCAAAGCTATACCTATTAAACCCCTCACTTGGCTTGTGACTTCATCCTTAGGTCTAGGAAAAACCATACACCTAACTTCAACTAAAAAATACCCTGAGTTGGTGTCTTGGTTTTGATCTCTCCTGTCGGGAGTAGATCGGGTCTCCCCCTTTGTTGTCTGGGCTAGATAACATAAAGTGAAGGTTGCCTCGACTGGCGTGACAACCATACATATTGGAGGTCGAGGTGATCGTGGTTGCACCTTTTTGAGTTGCCCTTCCCTATTGCCATCCATGACTGGATCTATCCATAGGGGTAACTACATCTTAGGTGATAACATTTTGGCGCCGTTGCCGGGGAGGCAATAGCTTGCCCTAGTTCGACATACTTTTCTTCAAACATTCCCGTTCTCTTTGCCATAACATTTGGCGCCGAAGACGTAATAGGATTACCTTGGAAAAGCTACTAGTCCTTCCCGCATATACAACGACACATATCTTGGTAGAAGGGTTAAATCTACCTGGCGACTCCCAATCGTGACTCCGCTGAGGAGCGAGCTCATTTACATCCCTATAACACTAATCTTATCGTTATCTAGAACCCATGGGGTGCATCATTTTGTTTTCAGGTTCTTGAATTTAAAAATAAATATAAAAATATAAAAAAATAGAAAATAAAGAAAATTATTATCCATGGCTGCTGCTGAGCGACCTAGGACTTTCGGTCGATTGAAAGTGTTTGACTTTTCCAAAGTTGTTGGGTATCCTCATCATATTCCTCATCAAGCCTATGAAAGGTTGCCTACTTTCGATGGAAGTTATGAAATCTCTGCTAGAAGGCACCTTGAAAGATTTCGGGAAGTTCTTAACGAGTTATCCATAACCCATGAGGATGTGTGTATGAAACTATTGGCTTCATCTCTCAAAGAAAGAGCTGGGCTCTGGCTTTCGAATTTGAAACCCAATAGCATTTCCGGATATGACATGTTTGAAAATAAATTCTTAGCAGAATGGGGAAGTGAATTCGATGATATGTATCTTTCAAATCAAATCCAAGATCAAAACCTTCCCCTTTCCAATCCTATTGTTGAATCATTTAACAATCAAGCTTCCAGTGAACTGTCAATATCCGGAGATGACCCCTCTTGCCCAATTTCCTTGGAGGACAAGTTTTCCACTTTTGAGTTAATTGAAAGTCAAATCACTAATATAAATCGTAAGTTTTCAAATTTCTTTTTAGGTAGCCCTAGTCCTGATCCAGAGGAAATTTCTGAGGATGAGCCTTTAGTCAACAAGTCCATTGATGTTCTTCCTTCGAAAGAACTCATTTTCCATTCTAGCTTTACTGATTATCCAATTCCTTATCAACTTAGTGAAGAAGAAGAAAGTAGGGACATAGATCAAGATCCTTTAGTGGTGATTCCGGGTGATCATTGTGCAAATAATCAGGATATTTTAAATGAAATTATTAATTTCACCCCTGATCAATTAAATGAAAATGATCACTTATCTTCTTATAGTCTTAATGATGAATCAATAGAGGTTCACTCTCAAGATGAAGATGAAATAGTGAACCACACTAGATGCTCTAATCTTTGTTCCACCTCTTATAAGGAGTCTTTAAATTTTTCCATCCTTAGTCAAGATAGGTTCATCAATTTCTTAGAATTAAAATCTTGTCCTCAGGTTGTAAATATTAAATTTGATCAAAAGCTTGAAATTATTCCTAGAATAAAGAATCTTTTCTATTATCAAAATCCAAGGTCAAACTTGTTTATCCATTTGGGAGAATTTTCATATTTGCAATCCACCCTCCCTTCCCAACTCTGTCAATCATCTTTGGGTTGGTGCTCTAGTCAATATTTTGCCTTGGAAATTTTTGATAGGAAGTATAAGCATGATTACATGTTTGGAGAAAGAGCACTTCATGTCCCTTTTCAGTCACTTTGGAACCATAATATATGTTGTCAAGTTATCAATCATTCTTGGTGGCTAGAAAAGGTGTTTAAAGATCAATTCCATCTCTTCTCCATTTTTGAGCATCAAGTGGGTCTGACTTTGATTTTCCGTCTTTTAAGCTTTAATTTATCTCCACTTGAATTTTTGATCATCAGTCCTAAGGAGAATCAAATTGAATATGTAAGAGGAGTAAATGAACAAGTTAATCTGTGTGAAAATGAATCGAATCACATGTCTTATGTCCTTCCTCTATCCATCTCTGAATTTTACTTGCATAAATTTTATGATCCTATCAGTTCTTTGATGGAGGATGTTTGCATCAGTCAGTCTTCTCCTTGGCATAATTTCATATTGCATAATTCAAACCATTCTTCAATTTATGAACAAATCAAGAAGACTGTGCCCTTAAATTTGTTGATCTGCAGCCCAATCTTGACTTGTTCTATTATCAAAAATCAAATAAGAATCATTAACCTATTTGATGAATGGTTGCACTGGATTTATGATTTTACCTAACATTTGTGATGACTGGTTAGATTAGGGTAGGTAGGAAACAGAATAAGCCTACTTAGGCAGTAGTTAGTCTTTTCAGCCATTGAGTCTGGCACCTTCTTAGTCTCTAAGCTCCTTTGTAAGCTCCTAGGTTAACTGAGTACCTGTCACTTTTTCTTTTCCTGCACAATAAAACTCAAATTTTGCAAATTATGTTAATTTACTTTCTGCATTTATATTTTATGCATTTATATTTTTGACATAGAGTAGATTTTATTTCAGTTGATTTTATTATTTTTCCCACACATGCGGCATGAGGTATTTTCTTTAGATGTTTGTGAATGCAGAAAATAGGTTGCAAGAATAAAGATGGAAATAAAATGGTAGAGTGTGGATCGTGGATTCGAGTAGCAGAGTTCGAGGACCAGAGATTCTGAGGTTCTCAAGCACTCACTTCAGCCGAGCACTTGTCCCAGCCGGAGCCAGATGTTATCACATATATAGTAGCCGGGCTACCATACATTTATTTTCTCATGCCAGTACACTATTCAGCCAGTTCCCTTGCATTTGAGATGCTGAGATGAGCATCTAGATTGGATCACTATCAGATTGTGGACAGCAGTTATATTCCCCATGCCATGACTGAGTTTCAGGACACTCAGAGAGATGCCCGATATAGCCATTATGCCATTGGTACAGAGCAGACAGTAGTGCCCAGAGTTACAGCAGCAGTCTCAGAGGACGGGTGATGGTACAGGTTGATGAGCTTTCAGGTATATGACTCAGCAGGTATACTATTGTGTTATGGTTAGATTGCTTTTATACTTATTCTTATAGCATGTCTTAGCACTTAGTGTCATGATCTGGCGATCATATAGATATCTGGACCTGGTTGACCTATTATATATATATATTACTGTCCCTACTCAGACTTAGAAGTTCACTATTCATACTCATTGGTACATACCCTCCTTAGGGAGAATAGAGGTGATCATTACACCATACTATGGCTTGCTAGTGTTGGCTTCATCTTTTCATTGTCTTCATCCATCCGTGGCCTACCTTTTAGATTATTACCTTGATTTGCTACTTGACTAGTGACATGGAGGACCTTTCCCCACTGTAGCCTCTGTACTGGATGAGCTTCCCTGTTTATTGTGTCTCGGCTCTGAGTTGGTGACAAAACTTACCTATGGTGAGTTGGAGTTCCTTGAGAATTCCCCCTAGTCACTAAAGTTGTGTTGGCTAAACCTGAAACTTTTAGTGCTGCCATCAATACAAAATCTGGAAAAATCAAATGCTATATCTTGTATATGAAAGAAATGCCAAATGAAAATGGCCATGAAAAATAAAATGTTATATCTTTTGGAAAAATAAATACCTAGGTAAACAAGCTGTCCATGACACACCTAGAAGTGCTCAGGTAAACAAGTGCCTTAAAAACACACCTGCAGCAGAAAGCCTAAAAATAAATGTAAATCTATGCAATGTGTTTGTAAACACACATAGATCAAGGCTATGGAAACCTCAGGCCCAAAAAGCAATGGAACTTAAATGTTATATCTAAACAATTGCTGGCCTTGCTTGTATTATGGATTGTGCGCATCTGTGAAGGTGAATAAACCCTCTTTAAACAACTCATCCATCTGTGAGACACCGCCATTCCCTGTGTTATTGCTCATTCAGTATATACTACAGTGTGTATTCCCTTTCCCTTGCCAAAGTGTCACAAAGTCAAGTTAGTCAAGTCATCCCTTAGCCTAGCCATTTATTTCAGCCTTCACCCTTCACTAGCAAATTGATCACAACTATGAAGTGAGTATGGTCCTGAAAGTCTAGTCTGAGTAATAATAATAACTAACGACACTATATATTTGGATTTAGATCGCCAGTCATGATTACTCTGTGTTATAGAAGCTATTTGAATAAATTGTAAAGCATGTATTAACCTTGACACCTTGCAGCAGCTATGGATGATAGTCTGAGTTATATTTGGTCTTGGTTAGACCTAGTTTGACCATGGAGGACCATAGGACATGAGATGTTGGACCTTATGATGATATGGATAGATGATATATGGTCCATGTACACATACAGGATGATTCTATGCAGCAGCTACAGGGTTATGATGATGATTCTTGGGATACAGCAGTGTTTGGTCATTTACAGATCATTATTATTGGCCTTGTTCCGGTACATTGGATATTTATTTTGATCATGCAGAGATTCATATGGTGTATGAGTACACATCTTGGATGGATTTGGACCTTCTGAGTCCAATGGGACAGTTTGTTTTCAGTTCCGGGCACTTACAGTGATGATTTAGCCTCAGTAGGCTGTCCTAGTGCAGTTTTGGTCTATTGGAGGCCCTGTCGGAGCAGAGATGACTTTTATCCGGATGACCTAGGGCGCTGATGATGGAGGGGGTGGTCCAGCCACTTGTTTTTACCATATTACCCCCCTCCCGGACACATTGGCACCCTCACCTTGACAGCGCCATCACTCCAGGAGGCAGTTTGGGCAGTTTCACGTTTCCCGAGGCATTTCAGGATTGGTAGAAATGGCTATTGAGGAAATCGATTTGGGCTACTGAGGCAAAGTTATGGCATGGGATGATCAGTGATGATAGATCGGGACCTTCCACACCTCCTCCTGCAGTTTCAGCTTCATCGGGGCCCGCATCCATCACTTATGGCGCTTTCTGTGGATTTTTTGAGGTCTTTTGAGGACCACGACTTCACCTTGGAGGACCACGACTTCACCTTGGAGGCACGATTTGGTACTTTCATGATTATGTATTGGTTATTGTGCCATGGGGATTGACCAAGGAGGGATAAAATTACCCCTTGGACCCACCATGAGCCTCTTATGATATTTCGTCATCATGATTTGGTGGGATTCCCCTCTCCTAGGGCGACTTTGTCCACTTATGTTATATTTTATATGTGATCCATGTATTATGTTGTTGAGCTCATCTCAACCATTGATTAGACATTTGTATCTCTTAATCTTAGCCACTCATTCAAAAAGTGGTTAGGGTTTTGGTGCCTCTCCTTCCTATTTAAAGGAGAGAGCCTCTCATTGTAAAGGGTCTTTGGCTCTTGGATTATTGGTATAGAAAAATATTCTTGTGGAAATTCTTGTGGTCTCCTTTGCATCTGGTGTTCTTAGATGGTGATTGGAAAGTCTATTGCAACCTAGCATTTGGAAATTGTGGTAAGATCTATCTTGTTTGGAAATCATTGTTTGTCTACAGGAGGGCGACTTCAACAAGGGCGATTTTGCAAGGCTTCTTCAAATCGACTTTCTTGGCATTCGCTTGTATCAGGGGGTTATCATTAGTATCATTGTGATCTATGCTATCTTTCTGTTACTTCTTTTGTGGCATTAGTCTTATCTCTTGATGCATCAAATCTGATATTGTTGACGTTTGTTGTGCAGGAGAGAGGGCGCATTGGCTTCTTGGACTAAATCGATTTGCATAGAGACTACTTCAAAGCTTCCAAATTGATCGGGATTGCATAGATCATCATCATCAAGGCATCTTCAAGGTTATCCAGGTAAGATCCACAGGTTTGTTTCTCTTTCCTTTATCCAATCCATTGACATAATTCATAAATTGTTAAAACCCTAAATACTTCAAAACCCCCATTTTACATTTTGTCAGATCTACCAAGATCTAGTGGGTTGTTGGGCATGATATTGAAAACCCACCTCTATAGCATCCACGGCATCCCGGATCTATAGTTTGGTGTGGATTGGCTTCCATTTGACCCCTCTCCCAAGCCAACCTAGCTTCTCCCAAGGAAGGCGCACTTCACCATTTGAGCAGGTTGACCTAGATCTAAGCGATGGGTGTTTGATATTTCACTTGATTTGACATCTACACATCAAATAACATACACCCAGGTTGTCCCTTTTCTGAAAATCACCTTGTGGGCCCCATTCCACATTTTAAGGGATTTAATCCCCATTTTGGACCACTTGGAACATTTAAACTCAGATCTACAAAGATCTAACCGGTGGATTGCCCCGAAATTATAGATCCATACCCCTACTTGACTGATCTACCTGGATCTGAAGTTTGGATGCCATCCGACATGATTTGACCCACCTAAACCCCGATTGAAGCCTCCTTAGGGAAAGTCGCACCACCTTGGAGAAGTGAGTTCACTCACTTCGAGGAACTGGGTACTTGAGATTCTTGCAGATCCGGAATCAGAATAATTCAAAACCTAGGTCTAGACTGTCACTTTGTCAAATCTTGCCTTGGGGATTGCATTCCTTGTTTTTAGGGATTGTGGTCCACTTGGGTCAAACCTAGATCTAGACACATTTATCCATCAAGAACTGTATTGTCCACTTGTCCCAAGTACTAGGAGTCCTAAACCTCAAGTCAACCCTACTTTGACTCCACTTCCCAATTCCCAAGGCACTGGCCTCTCTCCAAGTTAACTCAACTTTTTTTTTAGAATGTTGGATTGACTTGTGGTTTGACTTTTGCATGGTGAACTATACCCTTGAAGCTATCATGAAATATGGTCAAACTTGTCACTTGTACTAGTTAGCCCCAATTAAATCCATAAACTACCCTGCATTGGACACGATTCCCAAGGCAGTGGATCTTTTGACATTGACCTAGTACACTAGCCCTAGATCTCACTTTAAACATTGTAAGTCACTTTCACTTCAACTATGAACCAAAGCTATACCTATTAAACCCCTCACTTGGCTTGTGACTTCATCCTTAGGTCTAGGAAAAACCATACACCTAACTTCAACTAAAAAATACCCTGATTTGGTGTCTTGGTTTTGATCTCTCCTGTCGGGAGTAGATCGGGTCTCCCCCTTTGTTGTCTGGGCTAGATAACATAAAGTGAAGGTTGCCTCGACTGGCGTGACAACCATACATATTGGAGGTCGAGGTGATCGTGGTTGCACCTTTTTGAGTTGCCCTTCCCTATTGCCATCCATGACTGGATCTATCCATAGGGGTAACTACATCTTAGGTGATAACATTTTGGCGCCGTTGCCGGGGAGGCAATAGCTTGCCCTAGTTCGACATACTTTTCTTCAAACATTCCCGTTCTCTTTGCCATAACATTTGGCGCCGAAGACGTAATAGGATTACCTTGGAAAAGCTACTAGTCCTTCCCGCATATACAACGACACATATCTTGGTAGAAGGGTTAAATCTACCTGGCGACTCCCAATCGTGACTCCGCTGAGGAGCGAGCTCATTTACATCCCTATAACACTAATCTTATCGTTATCTAGAACCCATGGGGTGCATCATTTTGTTTTCAGGTTCTTGAATTTAAAAATAAATATAAAAATATAAAAAAATAGAAAATAAAGAAAATTATTATCCATGGCTGCTGCTGAGCGACCTAGGACTTTCGGTCGATTGAAAGTGTTTGACTTTTCCAAAGTTGTTGGGTATCCTCATCATATTCCTCATCAAGCCTATGAAAGGTTGCCTACTTTCGATGGAAGTTATGAAATCTCTGCTAGAAGGCACCTTGAAAGATTTCGGGAAGTTCTTAACGAGTTATCCATAACCCATGAGGATGTGTGTATGAAACTATTGGCTTCATCTCTCAAAGAAAGAGCTGGGCTCTGGCTTTCGAATTTGAAACCCAATAGCATTTCCGGATATGACATGTTTGAAAATAAATTCTTAGCAGAATGGGGAAGTGAATTCGATGATATGTATCTTTCAAATCAAATCCAAGATCAAAACCTTCCCCTTTCCAATCCTATTGTTGAATCATTTAACAATCAAGCTTCCAGTGAACTGTCAATATCCGGAGATGACCCCTCTTGCCCAATTTCCTTGGAGGACAAGTTTTCCACTTTTGAGTTAATTGAAAGTCAAATCACTAATATAAATCGTAAGTTTTCAAATTTCTTTTTAGGTAGCCCTAGTCCTGATCCAGAGGAAATTTCTGAGGATGAGCCTTTAGTCAACAAGTCCATTGATGTTCTTCCTTCGAAAGAACTCATTTTCCATTCTAGCTTTACTGATTATCCAATTCCTTATCAACTTAGTGAAGAAGAAGAAAGTAGGGACATAGATCAAGATCCTTTAGTGGTGATTCCGGGTGATCATTGTGCAAATAATCAGGATATTTTAAATGAAATTATTAATTTCACCCCTGATCAATTAAATGAAAATGATCACTTATCTTCTTATAGTCTTAATGATGAATCAATAGAGGTTCACTCTCAAGATGAAGATGAAATAGTGAACCACACTAGATGCTCTAATCTTTGTTCCACCTCTTATAAGGAGTCTTTAAATTTTTCCATCCTTAGTCAAGATAGGTTCATCAATTTCTTAGAATTAAAATCTTGTCCTCAGGTTGTAAATATTAAATTTGATCAAAAGCTTGAAATTATTCCTAGAATAAAGAATCTTTTCTATTATCAAAATCCAAGGTCAAACTTGTTTATCCATTTGGGAGAATTTTCATATTTGCAATCCACCCTCCCTTCCCAACTCTGTCAATCATCTTTGGGTTGGTGCTCTAGTCAATATTTTGCCTTGGAAATTTTTGATAGGAAGTATAAGCATGATTACATGTTTGGAGAAAGAGCACTTCATGTCCCTTTTCAGTCACTTTGGAACCATAATATATGTTGTCAAGTTATCAATCATTCTTGGTGGCTAGAAAAGGTGTTTAAAGATCAATTCCATCTCTTCTCCATTTTTGAGCATCAAGTGGGTCTGACTTTGATTTTCCGTCTTTTAAGCTTTAATTTATCTCCACTTGAATTTTTGATCATCAGTCCTAAGGAGAATCAAATTGAATATGTAAGAGGAGTAAATGAACAAGTTAATCTGTGTGAAAATGAATCGAATCACATGTCTTATGTCCTTCCTCTATCCATCTCTGAATTTTACTTGCATAAATTTTATGATCCTATCAGTTCTTTGATGGAGGATGTTTGCATCAGTCAGTCTTCTCCTTGGCATAATTTCATATTGCATAATTCAAACCATTCTTCAATTTATGAACAAATCAAGAAGACTGTGCCCTTAAATTTGTTGATCTGCAGCCCAATCTTGACTTGTTCTATTATCAAAAATCAAATAAGAATCATTAACCTATTTGATGAATGGTTGCACTGGATTTATGATTTTACCTAACATTTGTGATGACTGGTTAGATTAGGGTAGGTAGGAAACAGAATAAGCCTACTTAGGCAGTAGTTAGTCTTTTCAGCCATTGAGTCTGGCACCTTCTTAGTCTCTAAGCTCCTTTGTAAGCTCCTAGGTTAACTGAGTACCTGTCACTTTTTCTTTTCCTGCACAATAAAACTCAAATTTTGCAAATTATGTTAATTTACTTTCTGCATTTATATTTTATGCATTTATATTTTTGACATAGAGTAGATTTTATTTCAGTTGATTTTATTATTTTTCCCACACATGCGGCATGAGGTATTTTCTTTAGATGTTTGTGAATGCAGAAAATAGGTTGCAAGAATAAAGATGGAAATAAAATGGTAGAGTGTGGATCGTGGATTCGAGTAGCAGAGTTCGAGGACCAGAGATTCTGAGGTTCTCAAGCACTCACTTCAGCCGAGCACTTGTCCCAGCCGGAGCCAGATGTTATCACATATATAGTAGCCGGGCTACCATACATTTATTTTCTCATGCCAGTACACTATTCAGCCAGTTCCCTTGCATTTGAGATGCTGAGATGAGCATCTAGATTGGATCACTATCAGATTGTGGACAGCAGTTATATTCCCCATGCCATGACTGAGTTTCAGGACACTCAGAGAGATGCCCGATATAGCCATTATGCCATTGGTACAGAGCAGACAGTAGTGCCCAGAGTTACAGCAGCAGTCTCAGAGGACGGGTGATGGTACAGGTTGATGAGCTTTCAGGTATATGACTCAGCAGGTATACTATTGTGTTATGGTTAGATTGCTTTTATACTTATTCTTATAGCATGTCTTAGCACTTAGTGTCATGATCTGGCGATCATATAGATATCTGGACCTGGTTGACCTATTATATATATATATTATTGTCCCTACTCAGACTTAGAAGTTCACTATTCATACTCATTGGTACATACCCTCCTTAGGGAGAATAGAGGTGATCATTACACCATACTATGGCTTGCTAGTGTTGGCTTCATCTTTTCATTGTCTTCATCCATCCGTGGCCTACCTTTTAGATTATTACCTTGATTTGCTACTTGACTAGTGACATGGAGGACCTTTCCCCACTGTAGCCTCTGTACTGGATGAGCTTCCCTGTTTATTGTGTCTCGGCTCTGAGTTGGTGACAAAACTTACCTATGGTGAGTTGGAGTTCCTTGAGAATTCCCCCTAGTCACTAAAGTTGTGTTGGCTAAACCTGAAACTTTTAGTGCTGCCATCAATACAAAATCTGGAAAAATCAAATGCTATATCTTGTATATGAAAGAAATGCCAAATGAAAATGGCCATGAAAAATAAAATGTTATATCTTTTGGAAAAATAAATACCTAGGTAAACAAGCTGTCCATGACACACCTAGAAGTGCTCAGGTAAACAAGTGCCTTAAAAACACACCTGCAGCAGAAAGCCTAAAAATAAATGTAAATCTATGCAATGTGTTTGTAAACACACATAGATCAAGGCTATGGAAACCTCAGGCCCAAAAAGCAATGGAACTTAAATGTTATATCTAAACAATTGCTGGCCTTGCTTGTATTATGGATTGTGCGCATCTGTGAAGGTGAATAAACCCTCTTTAAACAACTCATCCATCTGTGAGACACCGCCATTCCCTGTGTTATTGCTCATTCAGTATATACTACAGTGTGTATTCCCTTTCCCTTGCCAAAGTGTCACAAAGTCAAGTTAGTCAAGTCATCCCTTAGCCTAGCCATTTATTTCAGCCTTCACCCTTCACTAGCAAATTGATCACAACTATGAAGTGAGTATGGTCCTGAAAGTCTAGTCTGAGTAATAATAATAACTAACGACACTATATATTTGGATTTAGATCGCCAGTCATGATTACTCTGTGTTATAGAAGCTATTTGAATAAATTGTAAAGCATGTATTAACCTTGACACCTTGCAGCAGCTATGGATGATAGTCTGAGTTATATTTGGTCTTGGTTAGACCTAGTTTGACCATGGAGGACCATAGGACATGAGATGTTGGACCTTATGATGATATGGATAGATGATATATGGTCCATGTACACATACAGGATGATTCTATGCAGCAGCTACAGGGTTATGATGATGATTCTTGGGATACAGCAGTGTTTGGTCATTTACAGATCATTATTATTGGCCTTGTTCCGGTACATTGGATATTTATTTTGATCATGCAGAGATTCATATGGTGTATGAGTACACATCTTGGATGGATTTGGACCTTCTGAGTCCAATGGGACAGTTTGTTTTCAGTTCCGGGCACTTACAGTGATGATTTAGCCTCAGTAGGCTGTCCTAGTGCAGTTTTGGTCTATTGGAGGCCCTGTCGGAGCAGAGATGACTTTTATCCGGATGACCTAGGGCGCTGATGATGGAGGGGGTGGTCCAGCCACTTGTTTTTACCATATTACCCCCCTCCCGGACACATTGGCACCCTCACCTTGACAGCGCCATCACTCCAGGAGGCAGTTTGGGCAGTTTCACGTTTCCCGAGGCATTTCAGGATTGGTAGAAATGGCTATTGAGGAAATCGATTTGGGCTACTGAGGCAAAGTTATGGCATGGGATGATCAGTGATGATAGATCGGGACCTTCCACACCTCCTCCTGCAGTTTCAGCTTCATCGGGGCCCGCATCCATCACTTATGGCGCTTTCTGTGGATTTTTTGAGGTCTTTTGAGGACCACGACTTCACCTTGGAGGACCACGACTTCACCTTGGAGGCACGATTTGGTACTTTCATGATTATGTATTGGTTATTGTGCCATGGGGATTGACCAAGGAGGGATAAAATTACCCCTTGGACCCACCATGAGCCTCTTATGATATTTCGTCATCATGATTTGGTGGGATTCCCCTCTCCTAGGGCGACTTTGTCCACTTATGTTATATTTTATATGTGATCCATGTATTATGTTGTTGAGCTCATCTCAACCATTGATTAGACATTTGTATCTCTTAATCTTAGCCACTCATTCAAAAAGTGGTTAGGGTTTTGGTGCCTCTCCTTCCTATTTAAAGGAGAGAGCCTCTCATTGTAAAGGGTCTTTGGCTCTTGGATTATTGGTATAGAAAAATATTCTTGTGGAAATTCTTGTGGTCTCCTTTGCATCTAGTGTTCTTAGATGGTGATTGGAAAGTCTATTGCAACCTAGCATTTGGAAATTGTGGTAAGATCTATCTTGTTTGGAAATCATTGTTTGTCTACAGGAGGGCGACTTCAACAAGGGCGATTTTGCAAGGCTTCTTCAAATCGACTTTCTTGGCATTCGCTTGTATCAGGGGGTTATCATTAGTATCATTGTGATCTATGCTATCTTTCTGTTACTTCTTTTGTCGCATTAGTCTTATCTCTTGATGCATCAAATCTGATATTGTTGACGTTTGTTGTGCAGGAGAGAGGGCGCATTGGCTTCTTGGACTAAATATGGTCAAACTTGTCACTTGTACTAGTTAGCCCCAATTAAATCCATAAACTACCCTGCATTGGACACGGTTCCCAAGGCAGTGGATCTTTTGACATTGACCTAGTACACTAGCCCTAGATCTCACTTTAAACATTGTAAGTCACTTTCACTTCAACTATGAACCAAAGCTATACCTATTAAACCCCTCACTTGGCTTGTGACTTCATCCTTAGGTCTAGGAAAAACCATACACCTAACTTCAACTAAAAAATACCCTGATTTGGTGTCTTGGTTTTGATCTCTCCTGTCGGGAGTAGATCGGGTCTCCCCCTTTGTTGTCTGGGCTAGATAACATAAAGTGAAGGTTGCCTCGACTGGCGTGACAACCATACATATTGGAGGTCGAGGTGATCGTGGTTGCACCTTTTTGAGTTGCCCTTCCCTATTGCCATCCATGACTGGATCTATCCATAGGGGTAACTACATCTTAGGTGATAACAGAACCATAACAATATATCACATGGATCACCCAATATAATAATAGCGCCCCCACTAAATGGTTGAAAAAGGGGGTGACGTCATCCACTAGAGGGGTAAAAGTACAATGATCCACCTCATGATGACTAGGACATGACAAAATAAGCACATGGTGGGGCTAGGAGGCATCAATCCTTACTAGCTCATCCCCAAGGCACAATAAAATAATAAAATATGTCCAAGATAATATAAATGACCAATACTGTCCTCCAAATCCATGACAGTCAAGCAGTAAACGACCTCCCGTGATCAATGTGGGCATACCCACATGGTGAAAACTGACTGGAAGATAGTGATGCCACCCTGGAAGACCTCTGTGAAGACCAAATCCCTAAACCTTGCCTCAATTGCCCAAATCGATTTCCTCAGTGACCACTTTATCCCATTTTTTAACTGCCTCGGTAACTGTGAAAGTGCCAAAACTGCCTCTTAGGGCACCTACGCTGTCCATCTGAGCCCACCAGGCTCTCCAGAAGGGGGGGTAAATGGTGGGAAATCAACCCCAAATCTGGTCAACAAGTGTAAAACTGCATCAATCACTGTCAGAAGTGCCCGGAACTGAAGATAAGTGTCTCATTGGATCCAGCAGACCCAAATCCACTAGAAATGTGTACTCATACACCATGGGTTGCCCTAATGGGCCAGCTGTAGGGTCCACCATATATGGACAATGTACAAACTGCTGATCTAAAATAATAAATAAACCTACTGAACTGCATCAATCATCATCTGCATCATATGTCCATCACATGATATCATCATCAAGTATGTGGTACCATCAATCATCATCAATAGGCATCTATACATGGCCCACATCATCATAGATCCCAATAATATACAACCAAGGATAAATCACATCAGTAGACTAAGAGATGCTTCTCTAATCATTTTCACAGCCTAGCTCAAAGTATAAGATCCATTCAGTGGCATTAATCAAGTACACATATTCTGTTGTTATATAAAATTACTTGCACAATAGTTCAAATGACAAACTCACCCATTGGACATGGTCAAACTGCTAGTGAAGGATAAAGGCTAGGAACAAGGTTGGGCAAAGGGGTTGACCTGTCTAACTCAACTCAAAAATACTTTGGACTGGGAGAAAAGGGAAAAGCTACAAACTCTGTGCTGGACCAAAATAACACG
Organism: Larix kaempferi; assembly: GCA_027924585.1. NCBI lineage: Eukaryota > Viridiplantae > Streptophyta > Pinopsida > Pinales > Pinaceae > Larix > Larix kaempferi. The sequence goes on along the minus strand of BSBM01000446.1, from coordinate 1,548,202 downwards.
GGGAATGGGGCTGTGCCTCACAAATGGATAAGTTGTTCAGAGAGTGTTTATTCAACTTAGGCATCATGTCTACATCAAGTTGATCTAGGTTCATTAGGATCATTCAACTTTATTTCATGGCCTTTTTGGCCTACATAACCCTTCGAATCTCAGGTGTGCTGATAAGCACAACTAGTTGCAGCTTTCATCCAGGGCATGTTTCATACATACAAGGTCAGCAATTGTTTAGATATAGCTTTTAAGAACCATTGCTTTTTGGACCTTTCTTATACTCTTCGAGGAGTATTTTTAGCTGTTCATCGCTCTTGCCCCTTTTTTTTTGTTTCCATGGGTGAATTTATAAGTTTCCATAGGTAGAACATGAGCTTTCAGTTTTAGCCAACAACATCTCAAGTGACTAGGGGGAGTTCCAGCCAATGCCAAACATCGGGACAACCGACCAGAATGATTTAGGCCTACAATCCAACTCACCAAAGGCAAGTTTTGTCACCAACTTAGAGCCGAGACACTGAAAATACACTGATGCGGTCCAAACACAGAGGTAGAAAAATGGGGAAGTCCTCGGTATCAGAAAGTCAAATGAGACAAGTCAAGGTTTAAAGTCAAATAGGAAGGTCATGTATGGATGGAGTCAAGTGAATATGAAACCTACACTAGCAGACAACTGGTGTCAGGAAAGACCATATCTATGTAAGGTGGAAAACCAATGGGTTTTGTTAAATGACCTAAATGTGCAAGCAATTGTCCATTTTATGATTTATAGTTCATGTTAAACAGTTTGCCACATCGGGAATAATATACCAAGCACATGCTGTGATCATGACTAAATCAACAAGATAATAATCCACAGTCAGTGATAACATATCCATAGATCATACAACATCATCAAACATCATGTACCATCTGAAACACTGTTGCAATACATCTCTAGGCACTGAACTGAAACTGTATGGGATAAAGGGTCACATCAGTCATTAAATCTGAACTCTCAAGGCTCAGCCTTGACACCAGGTCTAAATAATATACTGCTCTGATCATGAGTGATCCAAAATATATAGCCATGCTCTGGAATAATGGAAGCTCTGGAATGTGCAGATATCTGCTGAACAAAAATAGTATCCCCGCTACTATGGTGTGATAACAGGTACTTCACCCATTCAGATACCACCTTATAGACATCCTAAAAAGTTCAGAGATGAGATTGAAAAAGCTATCCAAGAACTCCTAGAGTTGGGACTCATTAGACCAAGCTCTAGCCTTATGCTACTTCAGTAGTGCTAGTGAAGAAAAAATATGGAACATTGAGAATGTGCATAGATTTTAGAGCCTTGAACAAAAAGACTATCAAGAATAGGTATCCTATTCCTAGGATTGATGAGCTCATGGATGAGCTACATGGGGCCAAATACTTCTCAAAAATTGACATTAGATCAGGGTATCACCAAATTCGAATGAATGATGAAGATGTGCAAAAGACCGCTTTTCGATGTCATTTTGGCCACTTTGAATTTCTTGTCATGCCTTTTGGGTTAACTAATGCTCCAGCCACCTTTCAAGCATGTATGAATAGGATATTTTGCAAGCAACTAAGAAGGTTTGTTTTGGTTTCTTTGATGATATTCTCATTTACAGTAAAACATGGAAAGAGCATTTGCAACAATTAGAGATTGTGTTGAAAATCTTGCAAGAAGAGTCCTTATTTGCTAAGTTATCAAAATGTGAGTTTGGGATGAAAGAACTACTGTATCTTGGGCACATTATTGGGCAAGGAGTGAAGGTACACATGGAAAAAATCAGGGCTATCTTGGAATGGCCATCACCAAAAAAATATTACCGAATTGAGAAGCTTTATTGGCATATGCACCTACTACAGAAAATTTGTGAAAAGGTTCTCCAAGTTGACTTCTCCACTCACTGATTTGACTAAGAAGGATGCTTTCAAGTGGGATGAAGAGGCTGAAAAGGCCTTCCAAAAAATGAAAGAGGTAATGAGTAGTTGCCCCATACTTGCACTTCCTGATTTTACTAAACCTTTTGTTGTGGAATGTGATGCTTCAGGTGGAGGAATAGGGGCTGTCCTAAAGCAAGGCCAACACCCCATAGCCTTTGAGAGCAGAAAGTTGCAGCCTCATGAAAAACTTTACTCCATCTATGATAAAGAAATGCTGGCCATTATGCATGCATTGGCCAAATTTAGACAATACTTGGTGGGCAGCAAGTTTGTGGTGAAAACTGACCACAATAGTCTAAGACACTTTCTCACCCAAAAAGATCTAAATGAAAGGCAACAAAAGTGGGTAAGCAAAATTCAAGCTTATGATTTTGATATTAAATATGTCAAAGGAAAGAATAATATAGTAGCAGATGCTTTGTCAAGAAGGCCTTCTTTTTCTCTCATGGATATTGCCAAGGATTGGAAAAACATGCTACTAGTTGAATATGCCAAAGACAAATTTGCTTGTGATTTGTTGGATGGAATCAAAGGGGATAATAATTATAGGATTTTGAATGCACTGATATATTATAAGGGAAGAATTTATTTAGTTCATAACTCCAAGCTCGAGTACCGAATTTTGCAAGAAGCACATGATTCCCCACTAGCGGGCCATCCGGGGATCTTCCAAACTTATAGACAGTTGAGGCAAAGATTTTTTTGGAAGGGGCTGAAGGAAGATGTTCAGAAGTATGTGAATGAATGTAAAGCATGTCAACAAAACAAATCAGAACTTACATGTCCAGCCGGCCTATTACAACCATTGCCCATTCCGGAGCAAAAATGGGATAGTATTTCCATGGATTTTATCACCGGATTGCCTAAATCCTTGGGTAAGGATTGCATCTATGAGGTATTTGATAGGTTGACAAAATTTGCTCATTTCTTTGCTGTTACATCATCTTTTAATGCTGCACAAGTGGCTGATATTTTTTTCAAAGAAATCTTCAGATTGCATGGGCTCCCCAAGAGCATTGTCAGTGATAGAGATAGTAGATTCATGGGTGCTTTTTGGCAAGAACTTTTTAGATTGGTAGGCACTCAATTGACTCCAAGTACCAGCTATCATCCACAAACTGATGGACAAACAGAGAGGGTAAACCAATGGTTGGAAGGATACCTAAGAAACTATGTGGGAGGGCAGCAAAAAGCATGGGCAAAATGGCTACACTTGGGTGAGTTTTGCTACAACACCACTTATCATATGTCAATAGGAATGTCTCATTTCAAAGCATTATATGGTTATGATGCACTTACATTTGCTGACATTATATTTGGTGATAGTAGAGCCCCAAAGGCTAAAGATTGGGTGGAAGAGAGCCAAGAAATTTTAAAGCTCTTGAAAGACAATTTGCAGGTTGCTCAAAATCAGCAAAAACAATATGCTGATAGGCATAGAGAAGAAAGAACCTTTCAAGCCAATGATTTAGTATATTTAAGGTTGCAGCCTTATAAACAAACATCTCTAAAAAAGAATGGAGCAGAAAAATTAAAACCAAGGTACTATCGGCCATACAAGGTAGTGCGGAAGGTTGGAGAAGTAGCATATGAACTAGAACTTCCGGAAGGGAGTAAAATCCACAATGTATTTCATGTTTCTTGTCTCAAGAAAGTTCTTGGTCAACAAATCATCACTTCAGAAATACTTCCTCCTTTGGATGATGAAGGTCAGCTCACACTTGTTCCGGAAAAGATTTTGAAGACACGGGAAAGAAGGTTGAGAAGTAGAATCATCAAAGAATATTTAGGGCAATGGAAGGAGTTACCAAATGAAGATGCCACATGGGAAGAGGAGAATATTTTGCAGCATCCAAATCTGAAATTGCTTGAGGACAAGCAATCTTGGGTGGGGAGGACTGTAATGTCCCCATTCAAATAAGTGCATAGTAAGACAATCCCATCAATCCTACTAGTTTCCTAGGTTGGATGGGCACGTGGGATGGTAATAAGGAAGCTAATAAATGATATTTAGACATTAGAGGGGTTCAAGCATTTAATAAATATGGTGAATAAATAAATTCAAGATAAATTCTAAGTGGCAAGTGGTTTTGGAGACATATGGAGGTGGTGGGACCCACACTAGCTTGATTTTTCATAATACATGGTATCTCTCTTTTGCAAATTCGAATGAATGGGAATGTGAACACTCTTGGGTGAGTTGGTAAGTCATAACACATGTCATTAAGCATCTTAGGTCGAATTGGGAAGGATTGGTAACCTCCATGGAAGATAAAGAGTCAAAGTGGAAGTTTGTGGACACTTGGGCTAGATTCCCTAGCCCCTATGACACCAATGATGGAGCATCTATGACAACTATGACAAATTACAGACCTGACCTCTGACATCTGACCACTATGACATGTCAGCACCAAAAATAGGCTCAAGGAAAGCGAATTTGGGAGTTGGAGAAGCCAAAGAGACTCAAAATCGAATTTGGGAGAAGATGGAAGGTTGGAACTAGGAGACAAGTGGCAAATGTAGAATATTTCCTATATGAAAATCTATTGAATCTATTGATAGGATTTCGACATTTAGAAGGCTAATGTTGGTTATAAAATGTAGAAATGAAGTATGAGAATGGCTTTTGATGATTTGAGAAAAATTGCATTTGTGAAGAGAGAGCTAGTGGATGACTAGTTTCTTGCCTTAGCCAATTTCGAGGGTGAAAGATTCCCATCCAAGTTGGTGTTTGGAGAGGCCACTTAGGTCTTTCATGATACTTTAATGGAGTTTGTATTTGCAGGTAGCAGCTACAGGAAGTTTCATGGTTTGGTTTAGTGCAGCACTTTCTCTCCACCGTTTCCAGTTTTGAAGGCATATTCATGCTCCTTGAGGGAGGGCGTTTTTGGTGAGCACTTGTGCTTCTTGAGAGAGCTTCTCATTATATATTTCTGATTGTAATAGCTTCATATCCTCTATTATTAATATTCAGAAAGTCTCAGGTCGAAATACCCACTAGTTGTATGCAAAACTATTGATTAATGAGCAAACAATGTCCATTTCCCCAATGCATTGATGTATGACACTATAATCTTGATTATTTCGAATAGATGGATGATTCTCTGATATATTTGTGATCAATATACTGCCATGGATGTCTTCTACAAGTTTCATGTACTGTACTTGAGCATTTGAAGCATTTTTACTCAGTTTAGTTGTATTGGGAGGTGAAATAGTGTCATTTCCCCAAGGGTCGAATTAGGGGTTTTTGCTGTTGAATGTGAGAGAGTTAGAATAGTAGTAAAAATCAATTAATGGTGCATATGAGACCTTAATCACATACTTAACACATTATATACCTCTGTTCATAAATTTGTGGGAGTTTGGAGGCATTTGGAAGGCCATTTGCAGTGTTACCCGGGGGGGATTTGATGCACAAATTACTAGTCAAAATTACATATATTGATCAGAATACAAATCAAGTTTGCAGCAGTATTTGGAGGGCCATAAAACATCCCTGAACCTGACAGTCAAGTCTAAATACCATTCATACACTCCTACAGAAGATTTGGGAGCATTTGGGTTGATTTGGAGGTCAAAACAGTTAAACTAGTCAAAAGTCGAAATTGGGGAAAAAGTGGAAAAATTGGCATTTTAATAGAATTTTGAAAAAGAGTCATTACACAGACATATCAGAGGGGACAGGCAGCTGGACTTACCATCTACCATAGGGTTACCTTTCCTTGCCAAGCTTTGACACAAGCCCATTTGAGACAGTTGCCTAGTCTTGTTCTGATCGAGAGTATCACAGTACAGTGTTGATTTATTATGTGCCCGGATTCAACAGAGATCCAGCTCAGATACAGGTTCAGTAGCAGCGGGTATATGGTGCAGCATGTATTACATATATTGATTATTGCTCATGTTGTATATTAGACTCTTTTATACTTGCTAGTACACTAACTTTGCATGAGATGATATATTTGGTGATTTGCTTATGATATGATATGTTTGGGCCTTTGGTGATGTCAGTCCACCCCTCTGGTTAGACTTATGTATATGCACGCTGAGTCATGTCCTGTATACTTGGCTTAGACTTGATCACTTAGCCCCTCGATAGCTGACTTTAGCACCATTATCACCTTCTCCACCCATCCGACTCATCCATGACACTTCTTCTCCGACTTGGATTCTGATTTGTGATCACAAGGACCCCCTTTCCCCACTGATCTTTGAGTTTGCCATGACTCCCTGTTTATTGTGCCTCGGCTCTTTAGTGTGTGAGATACATGGTTAGACCTAGGATTTGCTACTGTCGGTTGCCCCCGATGTTGCAATGCAGTTAGGATTGTGTAGCCTCACCGGGTGCTCCCCACTTGTTGTCAAAGCTTGTATTACCCACCCCCTTTGCAGTATGAGCACCATGTTTATATCTTTTGAGATATGTATGTAGCCCAAGAGGGCCATGAAGAAATAAAGAAATGAAGACATGAAGACATGAAGAAATGAAATGTAAATCAGGCTAAAAAGGCCTTTATGTTGTAAATGTAAAATCTAGCCAAAAAATGGCTAAGTATGAAACTCATTGTAAAATCCATGCAATGTGTTTATGAACACACATGGATTCTAGTCAGCTATACATGTCAGCATTTGTAGTGGTTATTCCTCACCTAGTCCTGCGGGGCAAGGAGGTGAGAAGGAGCAAGGGACAAGCTCAAGATTGCCCCCTAGAGTCTCAAGTTACGGTTTGTCGGACACCCAGTTTGGTGGCTCTAGAAAAGAACCTCACGAAGTCTTCGGATACGGATGTGAGTTGTGGGATACTTGTTAGATGACTAGTGGTGGTTTCCCTGCACTATACCCATTTGTGCGGCACCGCCCTTCCCCGTGTTTTGTCATGGCATACTTACCTCAGTGGACCCCGCTTTCCCGAGATGTCTAATGGTCACATGATCTTTATCCTCGTCTTCCCATATCTTTTACCTTGTTGTCCACATCACCTAGAGTCAGCAAGGTGGTCAATTCTATGGAGGTGTATAGCATCCTAGTCTTTTGGAGGTGGTGGGCCCACGTCACCAGGGCCTTGTACTATTTCGAAATTTAATGAATTTTTTATCACCATGTTATCATTCATTGCTTAGTAATGTACTAACTTGTTTAATTGAGCCTTATCACTTCATGCTTGCATACAACTTTCAGCTAGCACTATAGTTGACCAGATTTGACTTAGTCAAACTGGGTTGACTAGGCCAAAATGGGCCCGAAAAAATGTTGCGATCGGAATTTCAATTTCGATCATTTATTATCTACAGGAGTTCCATCTGAGCATGCAACTGACAGAATTGCAAAACATTGAACCAGTTGAGAGATTTTTAATTATTATCGGTCAACTTTGACCTGTTTTAATTCAAAATCATGGATTTGGGGCAAATATTGCCAAAGTGATGGATCGGGGTCGTTCGAGTGGTCATCCCCAGTCTTGAAAAAGTCGCGATTTTTCGGCGACTTTTTGTAAAAGTCGCGAGGTGTTACCCCTGCCGAAAAATCGGCTCGCAAAAATCGGCGACTTCCGACTTTTTCAAAAAATCTGTGCTTTTTTCGGAAAAATCGCGAGTTGAATGAAAAAATCGCTCAGGCTTTTTCACAGTTTAAAAAACTCGGGTTTTTTTTATAAATTTGATGAGTTTTGTACATGTAACATTGATGTCAACAATACTAAATGGTAATGTTAAAATTCTTAAAGTAAAAGTGACATTCTCTTTATCTTTCATTTTCCATCCTTTTACTTAAATTTTTAACATTACCATTAATTGTTTCAGGATTTGAGAGTGGTTCCAACCTCATCAGACTTCATATGCAAAAAATAGGATTTTAGATCCCATTTAGAATTCAACAGACTTAATGGTTTTCAGGATTTCAGGATTCCAACGTTTCCAATGGATTCTATCATGTATGTGGGTAAGGGATTGGAATTTAATAAAGTACATCAAACTCTCTATGTACCTTGATGTTGGTGGTGTCGATGCCTGATTGTTAAAGTTGCTTGAATTCCACTGTCATGACCTTAATAAAAAAATGTACCCTTCAGTCAAGCAAAATCACTATTAAGCATAGGAAGCTCTTTCTACCTTATTTTAACGCTTGGATTAAGAAGTTTGAACAAAATTGTATGGTGTTAATTGATGTCCTTGGAGGATCAACTTCGAGATTGGAGGCAGAGGCAAAGTCTAGAGCCTAGAGGTGGGGGAACATGGTGCTATTGATGAATATGATCTTGACATAGACAATGATTTTGATGATTATGTTTTTTCAATTTTGATTTAGATATGTATTGCGCTTGGTGCCATTTTGATAATATTTTGTCTCTAATGGTTTGGAATCATAGCTTGGAATCTTTAATATATGTTTTTTTCATTAAAATTGTAAAATTTTATGTATTTTTTAACAGTCCGAGTCATTGAAATCAAACCACTCGGAGTTATTTGCATCGACTACATATATATATTAGTGCTTTCTACATATTTATGTTCCAATGTGTTTATCTGATGTTATTGTTGCTTTATATGTTTAAAATTCTGAAAAAAATGAATGTATTTTGTATTTTTTAATGTTTGCTGACTTTTTCCGATTTTTCCCGATTTTTTCGCCAATGTTGCCGAGAAATTGTTTTCGGGACCCTTGTCGACTTTTTTCCGATGCCGACTTTTTCAACATTGGTCATCCCTACTACTTTTGGGGTTCACGATCACATTGCAGCAGACGGTTCGGCAATCTGGGCAATAAAAGTGGGTCAAAAGCCCAATTTTCATCTTCAGCCATATAAACCAGCAAAAAATACATGGAAATCAGAATTTTGACTAAGGCAACTATAGGTAAATGGCAAAATCAATGGTTGGCAATGGTAAAGGTAATTCATAAGGTAATTTTGGTATGTTTTGACATTATATTTGATGGTTGTGGAGCCCTCATTTGCCCAGCTCACCATGGAGCTCGATTTTGGCCCATAGGGGCATTTTTCTCCCTAGTGGGGAATTCGATTTGCTTGATGTTGATTGTGGGACCCTTCTTGTATGTGGTTCGGGGGATAAAACATCCCACAGGCACCCCCCCAACTCCACCTTGTATTGATGTATGGCCCACATGGGCCCCTCTCTATCCACTAGTGCGCTCTCTTGGGGCAATTCGCACCCCCCACTTGGGATGCATCTCCACCATTTGATTTTGTGGATGGGGAGATGATCTCAACCCTCCATTTTGGGGGGAAACCTAGCTTGAGAAGGAGCCATCTCTATAAGAGAATGGACTCACCTCCATTGTAGCTCTCTTAAGAGAATGGACTCACCTCCATTGTAGCTCTCTTGGCATTTTTTTGAGTTGGAATAGAAGAGAAACTTTGCTGCTCTACTTGGCTCTTGTGTGATAGCTTCTTGATGTTGTAGATTGCCATACTATCTTGATGCACTAGTTGTAGTTGGTGTTTTACTCACCATTGTTTGCAGCACAGCTCAAAATCTTGGAGGAGGGCGCCCCATTTGGCTTCCACTGGTGCTCCACTCTCCGGGTTGACCACAAAAGGGAGTGTTTTTGCTGTTTTCAGTCAAGCATTTCTCTCATTTCTATTTGTGCTGTTGTAGATTTCATGTGTTTGCCAATACTAATTTGATCTATTGTCTATTGGTGTTTGCAGGAAGAGGGGACGAGTTTGTGAGAAGAGAGCACAAACATTTTCAGCTGGGATTGCTCCAACCGCTTCAATTTGATCTTCGGGACGTATCAGCCTCTTCAATATCAGAAATATCAGCCATTTTCAAGTAGGTGTAACTTCTTCTTCTCCCACATTTCAATTTCTGAATCTTGTTTAAGAGAGAAAACCCATATAAAATCTCTAAAAAAATCAAAAATATTTAATTTCAAACATTAGAATTAGTTTATTTTGAAAACCCACAAATGATTTATACTTAAAAGCCTATATCCCGAATTTCATTTGATTCCGACTCCATTCACCCACTGAACCAAGCACTAGTCTATCACTGATTTCGCCCTACCCGGGCAAACTGTCAAATCTGGTTTTTGGGTCAATTTTGGGGTTATGGGTACTCTTTAATCTGCTCCGTAATGTCATTTTACCCTAGAGTACAAAGTATCAGCAGCTGGAAATGCTTATAAACGTCTTTTTTTTACTGCCCTAGGTCCATTTTTCCACTATTTAATCCATCCCCCTAGGGCTGTTAATTTCATCTGCTTGCTGGTCTGTTTTTTGTGTCTCAAATCAGCCATTTAATCAAGTTATAATCACTAGAAGATGTATTTCAATTGATGGTCCATCTCTGCCATGTATTGATAAATCATAATAAGCCTCATTCCCCATGGGCAGGGGCCCTAAACATTCTTCTAGTAATTTTTTGTTCGCTAATTTAATTTCCAGCCTTTTAATTCCTCACTTTATTCATCATCTACATGTGTGATCAGATCTGAATGTTTCTTATCTAGTACATCTCTCCGTCCAGAGTCTCGATTCCACTTAAGGCTGGAAGAAAACTCGCATTTAGTCATCCATTCTGTCTCTTGCTTTGTTTATCTTTTGGGTTTGGGTGTCTGATTGTTGGGTCTCAACCTTAATCGGTTGAGTGGGTCTCCCCCTTGACTAGGCCAAATGCCTTGTCTAAAGTGACTGCAGCCTTGTTCGATGTGACTTCTGTCCCTTGGACAGAGGACCTGGCTACTGTTGGTTACAGCTTCCTGGTTGCTCATCCTCTATCGTCCCTATTGGGATACCCTTCTATAGCAACTAGAGTTTGTGTGATAACAATACCATCGTAACAGGTGGTAACATGTCTCATGTAAAAAAGGACTAGCTCTGGCTTGGGACAAATGGTCTGGAAATGAATAGTAGCCCATATACTATAAATGTGAGAACAAGTATCTCCCTCCGATAGTCTAGGTCTACCTACCTGTAGGTCTAGGAAGCCTAAAAGAGGGATTTCTCTTTGGTAGTGACACAATAGGAGGGAAATCCATAGTTGTTCCGGGTTAGAAGTTGATTTTCCTTAATAATCGAGAGGTCGCTAGGTTGTGCATAAACAAGCCCCCAATTCAAATCATCAAAATTGAAAAATGACCTTGTTACCACCTAAATTTGCACTTTAGTTGGACTTCAGTGAGCTGCCAGTATTGCACAATTACTTGTGCTCTTTCAGAGTTCAGAAGTTCCAAGTTTGGCCTGTTCAGGGCTCCTTTTTAGATTTTTGTAGTGCATGACCATGCCCCACGGGGTTTGTGATAAAGTGTGCTAGCATGCTGGCCTTTGAGTGACTCGGTTCCCTAGGACTTGACAACCAAAGAAGGTATTCCAAGGAGTTTTTTCCCTTGTCAATTATTCTTTGCCTTTATCCGAATATAATCGATGAGTTTTTCTGCTACACCTCCAAAACTGGAATGCCCAAAGTGGTGGTTAGGCCTTAGGGGGTTATTAGAGTCCATTTTGTAACGTTTTTAAACATGCTAGAGACTAAAACTTTATCATTTGGTCATGTACTAGGTCCCCCAGAAGTTTCAGTCAATTCCGAGAAAAATATTTTTTTTTCGCATTTTAAGCCATTTTTTAATGGTTTAAATGAAAAAATTCAAATAGTGATAAAAGTGTGATCTAGAGTTGGAATTTGACACAAAGATGCTCGTTTTCAAGCTCAGAGCATCCTCTTTACCCTCGTACCCAATTTTCCTATGTTTCGGGAGACCAAAACGCCCCATGGCGCATTTTTTCCTATTAGAGCTACAGAATGGCACCTTAATGCTAAAAGAGCATCAAAATGCACCAAGCCAAATTACTAAAATTTTCAAAAAATTGAATTTAACACATGCCAAATTGAGTTGGCATAATATCTCATGTGGAGTGCGACTAAGTGAAAGGTTTATTAAGCTATACAATTTTAGAGGTGTGTCCTCTATCTTCACGTGGGCATTGTGACTTGGCATTATGGTGGGCGAATAAGTTTAAAAAACTTAAAACCTTATGTTATAAACTATTGGGTGGACATTTATGATAAGAGGATAAAGCATATGTTGAAGTTCGATTTTTTTTAAGGTTGGGCAAAGTCGTATTTCATGCTACGGAGAAGTAAGTTCACGTGGGCCAGCGGTGTATGGAATGGTTTGAGGATAATTCATCACATGGGAGCCTACCTCATTATGAGATGGCACAACCCATTCTTTTGGCTTCTATTTAAAGCAACAGACCCCACCATCCACACAGCAAGGAAGCACCGAGTCCGCCCTCCCTTCACGCGGGTCAGTCCTCTCCACACGGTTTTCGCGTTTTGATTGTTGGATAAAGGTCTAAGAGGTGGCACAACGCATTGGGTGAAGCTTCTAATTAAAACAACCAATCAGAACTCCAACGAAAGGCTCCATCCACGAAAACATGGAAACATCAACCTCGCCCTCTTCCTCACGTATGAGCTGCTTCAACACGACAGCTTCCATTTTTTATTGATTTTCTCTGATGAGTAGGCACATCTCCATTGGATGTAAGCTTGGCTTGCTCTACAATCAAGGTCCTTAGGGTTTTGCGCCCTAGCTGCTTGCCTTGTGTTATAAATTGAGGAGCTTTGGTCCATTTTAAATATCAGAAGGTGAAACCTCTACTGGTATCGTATTGTATTATTTTTTTTGAGTTAATAAGAAGGCTTTAGAGGCTTACCCTATTGTTGTCCTTGGTTGGATTTGGTGTGCTTCGATAACATGAGGTAACTTGTATCTTTTCTATTTCATGCTTGCAATTGTTGGGATCCATTTGTCCTTTAAAGGGAAGTTATCTTTCATAAGGAATAGTGAGTAATGCTTTATAAGTTGCTTACTTTTGTCGATGATATTAAGATGCTAGAAGTAGTATGATTTCTTGTTTGAATCTATTATTTCTCAAGTTTTCTTTTGTTCATTTACACATATGTTTTTAATCCTCTTTGGTAGTTGTGTTGTGATTCTGCAGGTTGCTTAAGCTGGAGGATGTGGTGAGCATGTTAGCTCTATACTCCATCCAATAGATCCGATCAAGACACTCGATTCCACTGGTGCATCAGGAAAGAGACTCCATTTCCCATCTTCAACGCTCAACCCCCATGGGTTCAAACTTCTTCTGATCCAAACTTTTTCTACTATCTTTGGTTACTGGTTACTTGTCTTAAGATTTACATTTTATCAAGCAAATCTAAAAGTAGATCTAATTTTACAAATTTTCCTTTTCAAGTGTGTTTTGTCATGAAATCTAGAGTTCTTGATAGGAAAAATTTCTTTTGGTTGAATAGTATATTTGGCTAATTTAAGAGATTGCTATTGGCTGCCCAAAAAGAGCAAGCCAAGATCCCAAGAAACGAACTTTCTAGTTCGTGTTCTTGGTTCATTTTTATTTGCTTTTCATTTTTAGTTTTCATAGTTTTGTTTTGGGGCATAATTTGCAAGTATGGCCAAATCACTTTCTGAGTGTTTTTGGCCATTACATGACAAAGAGAGCTTGCTGGTTTTTTCGTTCTGCACATCAAAAAATAAATTTAAAATCAATTAAAGACTCAAAAAATTGCCCAAAAAACATATTTTTTACTCACTAGTTTAGCTAGATTTCATTTTTGCATTTTGTAGCATTGTCAGAACACTCTTAAAGTGTTATGATTGCCATTTCTAATCAACATTAGTTCGCTGGTCTGTTCTATGTTCTTAGCAGGTTGGATTAAAAAAACTCACAGAAAAGTCATCCTGAAGTTCCCAGAACCACCCTGTGAATCAGCTGTTCAAGCGTTGTTTCACTTTCACATTAATTTGTAAATTGTCTTGTTCCCTAAGCATAAAGGGCAAGCAGTGTTTCATTTCAAGTTTCACGTTGTAATCAAAAGAATAAAAAGAGTATAGCAAGCATTTCCATCGCCTGACCCCAATCCCCCCAGTGGGGATTCACACTTTTTTCATTTTTTTTTTATTTTTCAAAACTTTTTCTAATTTTTCGATTTAGATTAGTTTTATTTGAACAGTAGTAATTAAACAGCTCCATCAAGCACACAAAGCATCCTCAAAGCACTTACAATCAGTTGTTCAATCATTTTACTTTTGTGCTACAAACAACTACAACTGTTCTTAAAATCTGATTCTAAAATTAACTCCTTGCTCTACCGAAGTACTCCATCACTTTGTGGTGCGAGGAAAAGATATTCTTGGGTTGTAGCCTAGTTAATCATCCACTCACACATTCTAATAAAAGGAACAACACCCCAAACCCAAAGTATGTGCTTGGCCGCTGCAGCTTAGTCGAAACAGCTGGACAATTCAGAAACGGGTGCAAGGTACTCACTTTAATAGGACAATCCAATCTCATCTTTCTTGGCAAATTCGGGAGGTTGCATGGGTGTATTCCGTAGAGTAAGCTAGCTACTTTAAGAAGGTTTATCCTCCCCTGGTTGGACACTCGGTTAAGCCGCTAAAGCACTCAGTACAAAGAGCTGGGTCTGGTTGGGCCAAACCAAGAATTAACCCATTCCTTAATCCACTCATTTAATAATCTTAAAATTTACCAACTGAGACACTGCAATACTTTCACCGTGACCACAGAAACAGCCCTTGCAAGCACTCCAATTTCATCGGCACTGGTCTTTAATATTTCTATGTTTAAGTTAATTTTTACCAATGTCATGAATTTTTTTGTATCTTAAAAGCTGTGGGTTTTAATTTCATATTGCAGTGATTTGTAGTTTATTTTTTAAGTTATTTCATCATAACTCCTAAAATAGACATTTATCTTTTGTTGTAGATTAAAAGCCTTAATTTAATTTTCATAGGGACCACCCCCCTTGGCTTCGCTAGGAGTAAGCCTAGACGGAGGAGTCGAGTAATCAGGTGACAACACTTGACTCTCACTTGCCCCCAAGGACACATTGAGCGGTTTGAAGGTTTCCTGCCGCGTCCCCCCCAAGTGTGTATTAGGTGGAAACAAACCCCAATATAACAAGGAAGTAAGGTACATGAGCATGCCAAACTGCTCCAATGATAGCTAGTAAGTAAGAGCCTTCAACAAAATATGAATATCTATGCCATGTAGAGATACAAGGTAACTCCAATGTGATAGGGCACTCCGTCCATAGGTGAACCATGTTCCATGAACCATCAATGCATGAGTGAAATATACCATTATGCTAAAGCTAGGAGGCATCATACTTCCATAACCAACCACATGCAATGCTTCATCTAACACTTTTCACAACTTTGAGAAACCTTAAGTTGATGGGATCCCACTTCTACGAATGCACAAATGTTAGATAGATGATGAACAAGCATACCAATATCTAGTATGAGAACACAAAAGCATCCAATCGCCATGGAGGAAACTCATGTCATATTTACTAGGACCATAAGATCCATCAAGCAAATCATCTAGATCATCATCATCCATGAAGCAAATCTCTATCATCAAGAACCCAAGGCATCAAATATTCATGAACATGTCACCCCCGGCTCAAGATTGTGTACACCTATGCAAAATGGGGGGGTAACAAGCAGCATGTGCACATGATTTGTCTACTATAATTCCAGGGCATCTTCATTGGCAAGCAGAGTTGTTTGGTGACTTTGGACTTGTGGTTTGTTCTTATCTTAGAGGTATTTGGCACTATTTTATAATTTTGTTGTGTTTTTTATTTGGAAGGTTCGATGCAAATACGTTTTTGAGAATGGAGTTAGCTCATTGTCCACCTTTTTTCTTTTGTGGAGAGAAAAGGTACATATGCAGTTGTTGGCAAAAGTGTTTTTCCCGATTTAGATCCTATTGTTGTATTAAAGAAGAAAATGTAAATACCACCTTTCTGTTTTTTGTTTTCTCTTGATGTAAATATAATTTTGCAAATATAAGAATATTTTTAAAAAATGCGTAAATGAAACTTGGTATTATAAACGAAGAATACAAGACAATGCACCTCGAGTTCAAATGGCATTGTAGGAGCTCCACTATTGTTTTTTGGATTCAAGCGAGGCAAAAGAGCTTTAAGGAAAGCTTGTCCACCTTTACTGCATAGAAAACAAAATGAACATTTTCCTTAAGATTTATTTTACCATATTTTTCTTCTAACTAACTAGGAAGAAAAATACATGTAGAATCTAAGTAAATTGTAAGATACATAAATAGGAAAAGAAGTTTAAATTTATGAGGAAGGAAAATGAAGTTTAAATATTTGTCAAGATAAGGAAACTACACTTGTAACTAGATCGTTTCAAAGTTTATATAACAACAGTAAATATTAAATTACATGTCAACAAAAATGGAATTTCAAAGGTAGGTTTCAAATTTGACACTTGTTACCCCTCAAGTTGCATGAGGCTTGCACTTGTGATTATTTGTCACAAGGGTTGAGTTTCCAAGATCAAATTGCTAGATTTTTTTATGTACAAAGGGAGCATTTGGGTTTTGGCTTAGAGATGATGCTAACTTATGGATGATTTGAAATTGTGGTGTGTGGGATGCGATGTTCTAATGGTGATTTGGTGAATGAGATAGCATGGTTTAACTTTTGATGATGTGGTGTGCCCTCCCTTTTTGGTAGTGTTGACTTATTTGAAGTGATATATTGCTTAGCTTGGATTATATTATTTAACACTTAGTGCATTCTATGGGGTTGGAACCCATCAACTTTGGGTCCCCCTAAGTTTTAAGTGTTACATATTTATTCATGGGTGTGATGATAAATTAAAAGGAGTTTTAACTATGGTTTCCAAGATTTTATTGTGATAAATCTTCATTGAGGTGGAACCATAGTTACATATATCGGCGATATATCGCGAGTCATTCCCTCTGGCAATATATCACCACTAAAAAATCACGACATATACAACATTTTGAATATATCGCGATATATTGAATGTGTCGCGATATATTGGAAAAGTGACATTCTCCTTATTTTTCATTTTCTATCCTTTTAATTAAATTTTTAATATTACCATTAATTGTTTCAGGATGTTTGAGAGTGGTTCCAACCTCATCGGACTTCATATGCAAAAAGTAGAATTTTAGATCCCATTCAGAATTCAACAGACTTAATAGTTTTCAGGATTTCAGGATTGCAACGTTTCCACTGGATTCTATCATGTATGAGGGTATGGGACTGGCATTTAATCAACCACATCAACACCTCTATGTACCTTGATGTTGGTGGTGTTGACTGTTGAACTCCTCTCACGCGACCTTAATAAAAGTGTACCCTTCACTCAAGCAAAATCACTTATTAAGCTTGGGAGCCTTTTCTACCTTATTTTAACGATTGGATTAGGAAGTTTCATCAAAATTGTAGGGTGTTGAGTCTGTTCACTAATGTCCTTCGAGGATCAACTTCGAGGTTAGAGGTAGATGCAAGGGCGAGAGTCTAGAGGAGGGGGGCATAAGGTGCTATTGATGAATAGGATCTCGATATAGGCAATGATTTTGATGATATGTAGTTATGGGAGGAGACAGCTCACATTGGCTTCCACCTCAGTCCCATTACCTTCCACCATAGCCCAAGCAGTTGGAGCTTCCATTTCCACCCCATGCTCATCCAGAGCATCTACAAGACCACCTACTGCTTCCATAGGAATTTGGTGCCCCTTTCTCGTAAAAGTGGTACAGAGGATCAATGATTCGTATTATTTATCATTATACTGTGTAGTATCTAGATGCCTCATGAGTCATGATGATTCATCTCATGAGATACATTTATTTTGATCATTTGAGGTGATTTTGAATAATTCTATCAGGAACATATTTTATTATTTTCAGTTTATTGTCAATATGTGATCATGATCCACAATTTGACATCTTATGCATCTTATATATTAGTTGTATTTTCATATTTACATAGCAATGTGTTTATTTGATGTTATTGTTGCTTTAAATGTTAAAAAAAATTGAAAAAATGGTTATTTTTGTATTTTTTGGAGGTTTTACGACATTTGCCGATATTTTCCGATATTTTCGTCAATGTTGCCGATAAGTTACATTCCAGACCCTCAGCGATATATTCGTCGACACAATATATGTAACTTTGGGTGGAACACCTTAGCATTTTGACTCCTTTTGCAAGGTTCCACCATAATTATTAATGTATCACGCATGGTTGGAGGCCCTTAATGTGAGCACCCTAGGTGTTTGGGTAGGATTAGAACACATACCACCTTCTCCTGACATGTTTGATACCCCATGATTGAGTGTTAGCCTTGTACACACACGATGAGGGTAATTTGGGATTATTTGACCTTGGTTTGACCACATGGAAGGCTAAGTGTGAGAGCACCCTAGGTTCCACCATAATTATTAATGCATCACATGGTTGGAGGCCCTTAATGTGAGCACCCTAGGTGTTTGGGTAGGATTAGAACACGTACCACCTTCTCATGACATGTTTGATACCCCATGATTGAGTGTTAGCCTTATACACACACGATGAGGGTAATTTGGGATTATCTGACCTTGGTTTGACCACATGGAAGGTTAAGTGTGAGAGCACCCTAGTTCATTTGGCTCCTTTCACACTTTGATGATG
The DNA here is from genome assembly GCA_027924585.1 of Larix kaempferi. Classification (NCBI taxonomy): domain Eukaryota; kingdom Viridiplantae; phylum Streptophyta; class Pinopsida; order Pinales; family Pinaceae; genus Larix; species Larix kaempferi. The sequence continues at coordinate 1,529,722 of BSBM01000446.1, read as the reverse complement.
ATTATTGTGATGAATCCAAAATATAACATATTTTTGACAATGTTATGAAGCATAAACATATGTTTTGTTTGTTCTACATAAGGAATTATATAGCCATTATCATCCAAATTGTGAAAATCATGTAAACTAAGACAATACTTCATATTTTGAATAAATAAACCATAAATAAGGAACAATAATAAATTATATTAGTTGCAATTATTTTCAACTAATATTGATAGGATAGAAAATTATATTAGTTCAGATTAGATATCAACTAATTTGATTTGAGAATGTAAATCCATTTGTAAGGAATATTTTGTTTACATAGTGTAGTCCTATTTAGTTGGGTTGTTTCCAACAAATATGGAACTAGATCTTATTCGCATTCCTTACTTTCATCATGTAATTATATTTACTTGGGATTTGTTACCAACTGAGTTGCACGTAGTTGGACTTGCAAATGAGCCACCAAAGTTTGCACAAGTACTTGTGCATAATTCAGAGTTCGGAAGATCAATTAGGCCTCCTAAGGACCTGTTATCACATATATAGTAGCCGAGCTACCATATCACCACCAAACTATAGATCCGAATTGCCGTGGATACTATAGAGGTGGGTTTTCAAAATCTTTCCAAAAGCCAAGCTAGATCCAAGTAGATCTAAGGAAAACAAAAATGAGGGTTTTGAATTTTAAGGGTTTGTGTAATATCCCCTTTTCAAATTTTATTAAAATGCCCAATTTTCCACTTTTTTTCCCAATTTCGACCTTTGACTAGTTTTACTGTTTTGACCTCCAAATCAACCCAAATGCTCCCAAATCTTCTGTAGGAGTGTATGAATGGTATTTAGACTTGAATATAAGGTTCAGGGATGTTTTATGGCCCTCCAAATACTGCTGCAAACTTGATTTGTATTCTGATCAATATATGTAATTTTGACTAGTAATTTGTGCATCAAATCCCCCTCGGGTAACACTGCAAATGGCCTTCCAAATGCCTCCAAACTCCCACAAATTTATGAACAGAGGTATATAATGTGTTAAGTATGTGATTAAGGTCTCATATGAACCATTAATTGATTTTTAATACTGTTCTAACTCTCTCACATTCAACAGCAAAAACTCCCAATTCGACCCTTGGGGAAATGGCACTATTTCACCTCCCAGTACAACTAAACTGAGTAAAAATGCTTCAAATGCTCAAGTACAGTACATGAAACTTGTAGAAGACATCCATGGCAGTATATTTATCACAAATATATCAGAGAATCATCCATCCATTCGAAATAATCAACATTATAGTGTCATACATCAATGCATTGGGGAAATGGACATTGTTTGCTCATTAATCAATAGTTTTGCATACAACCAGTGGGTATTTCGACCTGAGACTTTCTGAATATGAATAACAGAGGATATGAAGCTATTACAATCATAAATATATAATGAGAAGCTCTCTCAAGAAGCACAAGTGCTCACCAAAAACGCCCTCCCTCAAGGAGCACGAATATGCCTTCAAAACTGGAAACAGAGGAGAGAAAGTGCTGCACTAAACCAAACCATGAAACTTCCTGTAGCTGCTACCTGCAAATAAAAACTCCATTAAAGCACCATGAAAGACCTGAGTGGCCTCTCCAAACACCAACTTGGATGGGAATCTTTCACCCTCGAAATTGGCTAAGGCAAGAAACTAGTCATCCACTAGCTCTCTCTTCACAAATGCAATTTTTCTCAAATCATCAAAAGCCATTCTCATACTTGATTTCTACATTTTATAACCAACATTAGCCTTCAAGGGGTCGAAATCCTCTCAATAGATTCAATAATTTTCCATTTAGAAAAATATTCCTCATTTGCCACTTGTCTCCTAGTTCCAACCTTCCATCTTCTCCCAAATTCGAATTTGAGTCTCTTTAGATTCCTCCAACTCCATGAGCGCCTTCTTGAGCCTATTTTTGGGGCTGACATGTCATAATGGTCAGGTGTAAGAAGTCAGGTCTGAATTTTGTCATAAAATGTCATAGATGCTTCATTATTGTTGTCATAAAACTAGGGAATCTAGCCCATGTGTCCACTAATCTCCAATTTGACTCTTCCTCTCCCATGGAGGTTACTATTCCTTCCAATTTCGACCTAATATGCTCAATGCCATGTGTTATGACTTACCAACTCACCCAAGAGTGTTCACCTTCCCATGAATTCGAATTGGCAAGAGAGAGCTGCCATGTGTCATTGAAAAATCAAGCTAGTGTGGGTCCCACCACCTCCATATGTCTCCAAAACCACTTGCCACCTAGAATTTCTCTTGAATTTATTTATTCATCATATTTATTAAATGCTTGAACCCTTCTAATGTCTAAATATCATTTATTAGTTTCCTTATTACCATCCCACATGTGCCCATCCAACCTAGGAAACTAGTAGGATTGATGGGATTGTCTTACTATGCACTTATTTGAATGGGGACATTACAGTTTGTGACCAATGAAGAAGAATGGATGGATGTAGGCACATACCTTGTAGAACTTACCTCAATTGCTTATGGCCACCTTGCAAATTGATAGCATTCTCCTATGTGTATATTCAAGAGTGAGATCCAAGAGCTCCAAGCCAAAACGTCCTCCTCCAAGAATGCCAAATCGTCCTCCTCCTACAAGACAAGATCAAGTGAAACAAGCCAAGTAAGATGATTATGAAAATGATGGAAAGATGTAATAGAAAGCATCGACTATGTCACAAAGATACAATAATGATACTCCTTGTCACCAAGATCAACCTGTTACCACTTAAAGTTGCACTTTAGTTGGACTTCAGTGAGCTGCCAGTGTTGCACAAGTCACTTGTGCTTATCAAAGTTCAAAAGTTCCAAGTTTGGCCTGTTCAGGGCCCCTTTTTTTTTAATGTTTTGTAGTACATGACCGTGCCCCACGGGGTTTGTAATAAGCGTACTAACATGGTGGTCTTTGAGTGACTCAAATCCCTAGGACTTGACAACCAAAGAAGGTATTCCAAGGAGTTTTTTCCCTTGTCGATTATGCTTTGCCTTTAGCCGAGTATAATCGGTGAGGTTTTCTCCTGCACCTCCAAAGCTGGAATGCCCAAAGTTGGGATTAGGCCTTAGGGGATTATTAGAGCCCAAGGGATTATTAGAGCCCATTTTGTAACGTTTATAAACATGATAGACGCTAGAATTTTATCGTTTTGTCATGTACTAAGTTCCCCTGAAGTTTCAGTCAATTCCGACAAAAAATATTTTTTCGCATTTTTAAGCCATTTTTTAATGGTTTAATTAAAAAATTTCAAAAGGTGATAAAAGTCTTATCCGGATTCGGAATTTGACGCAGAGATGCTTGTTTTCAAGCTCAGAGCATCATGTTTACCCGCATACCCGGTTTTCATATGTTTCGGGCAACCAAAGTGCCCCGTGGAGCAGTTTTTCCTATTGGAGGTACATTTTGGCACTTTAATGCTAAAATTGCTACAAAATGCACTTTGGGCAAATAATTAAAATATTCAAAAAGTGGCATTTAGCACATGCCAATTGAGGTGGCATGACATCACATAAGGTGTACGACTATATGCTAAAGCAAAGCATATGTTAATTTTTCGTGAAAAGTCAAACATGTGAGCATTTCTTTTTTTTGCTACGTGAAGGAAGGCTCACGTGGGCCAGCCGTATGGCATCTACGAATTAGCTTGGTGATAGGATGGTGGGTGCCTACCTTTATGAGATGGCATATGCTCTTATCCCCTTGCTAGTTGTTTGCAGCTGTTTACAGGTAGCCTAAGCTGAAGAGGTCCACGAACATGTTAGATCGTATCTTCATTCAGTAAATTCGAACAAGGTCCTGATCCTACCAGTGCATCAGGGAGCTTGACTCCATCGCCCTTTCTTCCAAACGCTCAACCCCCAAGGGTTCCATTCCTCTGATCCAATCTTCTTTAACTATCTTCGGTTGCAGTTACGTATGTTAGATCATAGTTCTTTCAAAGCATAAATTTATGAAAGTAGATCTAATTTTGCAACTTTTCCTTTTCAAGCTTGTTTTAACCGTAAAATCTAGAGCTCTTGATAGGAAAATCTTGTCTGGGTTGAAAAGAATATTTGGCTATTTTAAGAGCTTGCTATTGGCTGCCCCAAAAGAGCAACCAAGATCCCAAGAAACGAAATTTCTAGTTCATGTTCTTGGTTCATTTTTATTTGTTTTTTCATTATTAGTTCTCATAATTTTGTTTTGGGCATATTTCGCAAGTGTGGCCAAATCACTTTCTGAGTGTTCTTGGCCATTACATGACAAAAAGAGCTCGCTGGTTTTTTGGTTCTGCACATCAAAAAAAATTAATTTAAAGTCAGTTAAAGACTCAAAAATTGCCCAGAAGACAAGTTTTTATACACTAGTTGCATTAGTTTTAATTTTGACAATTTGTAGCATTGTCAGAACACTCTTAAAGTGTTCTGATTGTCATTTCTAATCAACATTCGTTCGCTGGTCTGTTTTATGTTCTTCGCAGGTTGGAGCTAAAAAACTCACAAGAAAGACATTTTGAAACTCCCAGAACCACCCAGAGAGAACCGATCTCAAGCACCATCTTTATTTCTCTCAAACATTGTAAACTGACTTGTTCCCTAATGATAAAGGGCAAGCAATAGTTCTCTTAAGTTTCCAAGTTGTAATCAAAAAATAAAAAGAGCACAGCAAGCAATTCCAGCGCCTGACCCCAATCCCCCCAGGGGGGGTTCGCACCTTTGTCATTTTTTTTATTTTTCACAACTTTTTCTAGTTTTCCGTTTTAGATTAGTTTTCATTTGAGTAGTAGTAATTAAACAACTCACTCAAGCACACAACGTTCTCCGAGGACCCGTTTATCATTTCATATGCTTTTGTGTTTTATTCAATTATTATTTTGTTCTTAAAATTTAATCCTAAAATTAACCCCCCTTATTATATGCTTGGGTTTAGTGTAGATTAATCATCCACTCACACATTTTAATTAAACGAACAACGCCCCAAACCCGGAGTATGCTCTTGACTACTACAGCTTATTCAGAATAGTTGGCTCAATCAGAAACGGGTGCAAGGTACTTAGTGTTAATAGGACAATCCATTAGAATCCAATCCTAAGAACTCGGGAGGTTGCATAGACTGAATCCACAGAGTCAGCAAGTTCTTAAGCGGGTTCATCCTCGCCTAGTTGGACACTTGGTAAGGTTGCTAGAGCACTCAGTTCGAAGTTTAGGTTTCTTTTGGGCCAAACCAAGAATTAACCCACTCCTTAATCCACTCCTTTAATAATCATAAAATTTACCAACTGAGACACTTCAATACTTTCGCTCAGACTACACAAGCAACCCTACACAACAGCAATTGCAGGCATTTTTACATTCTTGGCACTGGTCTTTAATTTTCCATGTTTTAAGTCAATCATAAATGTCGTGAATGCTTATCTATGTTGTGTTGGGTTAATCAATTGATTTAATTTGCAAGTAGTGCTTACTTTTTATATTTTATCATCTCATTATCTTTTAACTCCTAGAATAGACATATATCTTTTGTTGTAGATTAAAAGCCTTAGTTTAATTTTCATAGGGACCACCCCCCTTGGCTTCGCTAGGAATAAGCCTAGACGGAGGAGTCGAGTAATCAGGTGACAGCACTTGACTCTCACTTGCCCCAAGGACACACCGAGCGGCTTGAAGGCTTCTTGGCGCGTCCCCCCCAGGTGTGTATTAGGCGGCAACACAACCCAAGAGAGAATATGTGGATCCCTCCAACAATAACCCTCAAGAAATCGCCTTCCTCTCCACCAATTCGACTTTCCTGCAAGAAAACAAGATGTAGCTCCAAAACCCACAATGATACATAGAAGAGAAACTATATACTCAAGATGCAAGAGAATCCACAAGACAAGAGAGATATGCTCCACAAAGAAGTGTTCTATTCCAATATTCTAGAGCTCCAAGGTGACTTATACAATAGGGGGTCTCCTCCTTATATAGGATAATAAAGACCAAAACCCTAGATCTCAAAACCAATTTACAACAAAATGAGTGGTTGAGATTAAAAGATCTCAATACATAATCAATGGCTAATAATGAACCATAACAATATATCACATGGATCACTCAAAATGTGATGATGTCATAACTAAATGGTACAAAGTGCGGGTGACGTCATCCTCTAAAGGGGACAAAATACAATGGGTCCACCTCATATGACTAGGACATGACTCATGAAGCACATGGTGGGGCCAGGAGGCATCAATCCTTGCTAGCTCATCCCCATGGCACAATAAAACAATAAAATATGTCCAAAATAAATACAAATGATCAAATTTGTGACAGACATGCAGTAAAAGGCCTCCTGTGGCCTCTGTGGACCCCCCTGACTGATGAAAACTGGCTGGAAGATAGGGGGTTCACCCTAGAAGACCTCTATAAAAACCAAGTGCCAAAACCTTGCCTCAATTGCCCAAATCGAATTCCATAGTGACCCTTTTATCCCATTTCTGGACTGCCTCGGTAACTGTGAAAACGTTGAAACAGCTTCCTAGGGCACCTGCGCTGTCAAACTGAGCCCACCAAGCTCTCAAGAAGGGGGGGTAAATGGTAATACCAAGTGGCTGGACCACCCCCTCCTCATACAACGCCCTAGGTGAATTGGCCTCTCATGGCCGCCGCTGCTTAAGCTGAGAAATCAGCCCCAAATCTAGTCAACAAGTGAAAAAAATGCATCTATCACTGTCAGAAGTGCCTGGAACTGAATGATAAGTGTCCCATTGGATCCAAAAGACCCAAATCTACTAAGAATGTGTACTCATACACCATGGGTTTCCCTGATGGGCTAGCTGTAGGGTCCAGCATATATGGACAGTGTATAATCTGATGATCTTAAGTAATAATAAAACCTGCTAAACTGCATCAATCATCATCTGAATCATATGTCCATCATATAGCATCATCATCAAGAGTATGTGAGACCATCAATCATCATCCATAAGCATACATGGCCCACATCATCACGGATCCCAAGAAATGACCATAGTCAAACTAGGTTTGACTAGGTCCATATACAGCCAAGGACAAATCATATCAATAGACTAAGACATGTTCCTCTAATCATACTCACAGCTTAACTTAAAGTATAACATCATTTAGTGGCATTAAACATATTTGTTCATTCCGTTGTTATTTGTATTCACTTGCAAAGTAGTTTAAATGACAAACTCACCCATTGGACATGGTTTAACTGCTAGCTAAGGATGAAGGCTAGGAACAAGTTTGGGCAAAGGGGGTGACTTGTCTAATATCAACTAAAAGACACTTTGGACTAGGAGAAAGGGGGAGCTACAAACTCTGTGCTGGACAAAATAAACACGGCGAATGGTTGTGCCTCACAAATGGGTAAGTTGTTTAGAGAGTGCTTACTCAACTTAGGCATCATGTCTACATCAAACTGATCCAAGTTCATTAGGATCATTCAATTTCATTTCATGGCCTTTTTGGCCTACATAACCCTTCGGATCTCAGGTGTGCTGATAAGCACAACTAATCACAACTTGCATCCAGGGCATGTTTACATATACATATAAGGTCAGGAATTGTTTAGATATAGCATTTAAGAACCATTGCTTTTTGGACCTTTCTTATAATCTTCGAGAAGTATTTTAGTAGTTCATAGCTCTTGCCCTTTTTAGTTTCCATGGGCGAATCTATATAAGTTTCCATAAGTAGTACATGAGCTTTCAGTTTTAGCCAACAACATTTCAAGTGACTAGGGGGAGTTCGAGCCAGTGCCAAACATCGGGACAACCGACCAAAATGATTTAAGCCTACAATCCAACTTACCAAAGGCAAGTTTTGTCACCAACTCAGAGCCAAGACACTAAACATACAGGGATGTAGTCCAAACACAGAGGTAGAAAATGGGGAAGTCCTCAATATCAGAAAGTCAAGTAAGACAAGTCATGGGTTAAAGCCAAATAAGGAAAGTCATGGATGGATGGAGTCAAGTGATGGTGGAGCCTAAGCTAGCAGACAAATGGTGTCAAGGAAGACCATATCTATGCAAGGTAGTGAACCAGTGAGTTTTGTCAAACAGCCTAAATGTGCAAGTAAAATGTTCATTTTATAATTTATCATCAATATAGTTCATTTTATAAATTTTGCCACATCATGAATTATATACGAAGCCAATGCTGTGAACATGACTAAAACAACAAGATAATAATCCATAGTCAATGATCAGGAATCCATAGGTCATACAACATCATCATAAGAATAATCATCATATACCATCGGAAACACTGTTGCAATACATCTCTAGGCACTGAACTGAAACTGTATGGAATAAAGGGTCACATCGGTCATCAAAACTGAACTCTCAACGCTCAGCCTTGACACAAGGTCTAACATAAGTCTGAATAATACACTGCTCTAATCATGAGTGATCTCAAAATATAAAGTCATCATAGCCAAGCTCTGAATAATCTAAGCTCTAGAATATGCAGATATCTACTAAGCAATAATAGTAGCCCTGCTACTATGGTGTGATAACAATCCCCCATAGGGCGACTTAGCTAGTGCACCCTCTCTATTTTTTAGTTGATCCATGTACTTTATATTTGGGCTCATCTTAGTCATTGATTTTCACTTATGTATCTTTTGATCTCAACCACTCGTTAAAAAGGTGGTTAGGGTTTTGGTCTCTCCCATTCCTATTTAAAGGAGAGACCCCCCTCATTGTAAATGGGACTTTGGCTATTGGAATTTGATAATAGAAGAAATATTTACAGACTCTTGGATCTTCTTTGTTGGGTGTTCTTAGATGTTGATTGGAAAGTCTATTTCTCCTAGCATTTGAGATTTTTGTGGTGAATCCAATATTTTTGTAGAAACAGTGTTTAACTATAGGAGGGCGATTTCACTTGGAACGTTTTTGCAGGGGGCTCTTCAACTCGTTTCTCTTGAAGCTGCTAATATCAAGGGGTTTTTCAATAGTATCATTTGATCTTTGATTTCCAGTTCATGTGTCTTTTGCTTTTACAGTCATTTACTCTTGAAGCATCAAATCTTACTTTTGTAGTTTGCTTGTGCAGGAGAGGACGGCGCACTTGGTTCTCTAGGAAAGTCGATTTCACATGGACACTCACTCAAATCACCTTAAATTGATCGTGAAGGCATAGATCATCATCATCAAGGCATCTGCAAGATTATTCGAGTAAGATCTACTCTTAATTCATTTATTTTGGGTTCCAATCCATTAGCCATTTCATTTATTATTAAAACCCTAAGCTATTTTTCCTTCTAAAAATTCCCTAGCTCAAACAACTTAAAATCTTGTCAAAAGATTTCGGGCTTTTCCACCTTAAGCCTAACCCAAGGTGGGTTCTCAAGCGCGTCACCCTTGAGGGACTCCTGGCCCATTTCCCTAGGCACTGATCTCTTGCCCATGCGCACTAACTGTTTTTGCCTGTTTTCTGGGTTGTTTGATGTCGGTTTTTTACTTGTGTGCTATGATACTGTCATACCCTCTATCAAGTCTAATCTAAAGGTACTAGATAGCCCCATCTCTTTTCTAAGCACTTCTACTGTGGACACATTTCCCAAGGCAAGAGAAATTTATGTCATCTGCTAGTGCCTTGATCCTAGATCTTTTATTAAAACTTATAAGTCACTTGTATTATCACATTGGATGAAACTTACATCTTTAAGCCTCTTGATCCAACCTTTAACTCACCTTGTGACTTCATCCATAGATCTAGGGTTCATCATACCTAACACCTTACGTACTTCATTCATCTTATTTGATCTAGTGTCTTGGTTAGATCTCTCCTGTCGGGAGTTGATCTGGGTCTCCCCCATTGTTATTTAGGGCTTGGATAATATAAAGCGAAGAGTGCCTCGATTGGCGTGACAACCAATCCATCTTGGGAATCGAGGCCCTCTTGGTTCACCACTTTGGTTGTTTATCCCCTCTACCATCCTGTATAGGATCCAGCATTTGGGGCAACTACAAGTTGTGTGATAATAAGTCCTAGAAGCCGAGTCTTGTACAAAAAGATACCATGCTAGCACATTATATTACAATTTCCCCGAGGCGGTATGAACATGTGGTACAAAAAATAAAAAGGGCATAGAAGGCCTGATGGACTTCTGAACTCTAATGATAAACAATTAGATTGTTCAAGTCTTCGATAGTTTAATCAGAATCCACTAAGTGCAATTTTAGTGGATAACAAAGTTAAAGGACAAAAGGGGCCCCCCAAGCAAGTATTTCACATGTTTCAAGTTGTCACTCTAGGGGGTGTGCCCTCCTCTTCATGAGATTCGGGAGTGTAGGTGAAGTCAAAGAGAGGGAGTCCCACTTTGGTGGTTTCCCCCCCTTTTAACTTGATATTGAAGGATAAAACATTAGAGGGGGGTTTCCCCCCCTCATTCATTTGTTTCCTCACCCTAGGAGGCGCCCTCTCTAAGAAGTGCGCCTCCCCCTTCATGGGTCCTTCCCTCTCTCAAATGACAAATGGCAAGCATGCAAGGAGGGTCCCTCCCCTCTCTTTTCCTATTTAAGGAGGTTCCTCCTCATTTCGGTTACAATCTCTCATGCTCTTCCTCTCTTTCCATTCTTTTGTTTCCATTTGCTCCCATTTTGGGCCATTGTAGATTTCAGCCATTTGGCTTGGTTAATAAAAAAATTTGGAGGAAATCTTGTGTCTTTGGTGCTCCTTGGTGGTTTGCTTCCATACTTCGTAGTTGCTAAAGTTTAGGGAGGCCAAAGAAACAAACTGCTTTGCTTTGGTAAGATTTATCGTATTTTTGCCATAGATTTTGTGAGTTTTTCATTCTTGTAGTTAAGAACTTCATATTTTTCTTAGTTGAATTTTATGATTTCTTGGCTGATTGTATGAATCTCACCTTCTTTTTAGTTGTGTAGCAAAGATCTCACAAGTTGCAGGTTGTCTTAGTTGGAGAGTGGAATTCCTTGGTTGGATACCCCACTTCTTCAAGCATTAGAAGAGCAAGGAGAACAAATTCCTCCCATCACTTTCAAATTTCTGCATTTTATATTTGCTTACTTTCTCATATTAAAATATTTTTCTAGATTTCATTTACAAGTTCTATTATTGTGCAAATTTACTTGTCCAAATTTCAAAAAAAATTCATACTTTTTGTACCATAACACTAATAGTGTCCAAGAGTGGTTTTGGCATTTTCTGTCATTTGTTGCTTCTTGTTTTTTTGCAGATTTATGACAGTACAAGGAGATATTCTGCTCAAATTTGGCCACAACTAGGTGCAAAGGGCATCCAAAAGAAGCCATCTCAAGTCCATTGCAAGAAAATGGTCAAAATCTCTCCTCTCATATTTCCTTCTTTGTCTAAGTGTTGAAATTTCTTTTGTTGTAACAAGTTCAAGAGAGTCTCTTGAACTTGATTCCTTGTTTATTTCCAAAGATATATTTGAGTATCTTTTCTTTTCAGTCATCCCTTGCATGCAAAGGAGGTTGGTCCTGCCCACCCTTGCATTGCAAGTGAAGAGGGGCTAGAGTTCGTACTTAGTTTATTTTCATCATTTTACTTTATTCATTTGCCCCAACTCTTTCTTAGGAAGAGGATAGTGTGGTTGGGTTAATTGTTAATTTACTTCTTGTTTACCATCCATTGCTTACAAAGGAAGTTGGGTTCTCCCACCCTGGTAAGCAAAAGAGAAAGGGCTAGAATTTAATTTGCTTCTGATTGCATTAATTCAATTTGTTGCCCACACCTTACATGTGAAGTGGCTTTGCCCTCCTGCAAAATCGTGTCGACTAGTGGTTTTTTGTAGTTTTTTTTTTATTTCTTTGCAAAGGAAATAAACCTTGCCTCGCTTTTGCCCCATATTCACTCCCCTTGCCAGTTAATCTGATCCTGGGTGAGAAGAAAGGGCAAGAGATTGAATTGGATAGAATAATAGACACTTTAACAATTTATCTAGGATTTGAGAAAAAGAGGATTGATCTGTGGAGTTAGAGGGGTAGAGGCTGTTGGGAGCCTCATGGCACTTTGTGTCCTATTGAACACCCGACAATTTTTGGAGCTGATTTGTGGAGCTAAAAGGGAACCTTGTGTTCGCTTGTTGAGCACCCAACAGTTTCTCTCAAATTGAAAAATAAGTGTTCGAGGTAGTCACATTAGTTTAAAACAACCTTTTTTCTATTTGCACTATCAACACACATTAATTCCCTAAGCTAAAGTGAGAACTAAAAACCGTTTAAAATTTAAAGGACCACTTGCAAAACATCTTATTTTCTTGGCACATTTATTTTGTTTCAAGCTCTTCACTTTCAAAACAAGTTATTTCAAGTCCAAGTATATTCACCAATGACAATCTCCTCATCTAGAGATAATGCAATCATTGGTGTACTAAAGGAAATACTCTTTTCGACGGTCATCATCTTCTGCATTCCTTGACTTCTTTGGTGAAGTCTCTTTATCAACATCAACGGTAGCGGCATGCTACTTCACTTTTCTTTTCTTCTAGCATTCTAAAGGAAAGTGACCTGGCTTGCCACACTTGAAACATTTGAGGTTGGATTTATCCTTCTTGATCTTTGGATTTTGAACTGACTTGATGCCTTTCTTGCCCTTGTTCCACTTTCCTTTATTCTTCTTCCCAACTATGGCTACAAGAACTAGATCTTCTTCCTTTTCCATTGAGGTAGAGGCAAGCTCTCTTGTTTCTTCTTGGATACATTCTGACCAAAACTGATCAAAACTGGGTAACTGACCACAACCACATATTCCTTTCACAAATGGCTTCCATTCTAGAGAAAGTCCACTCATGGATGTCAACACAAGTTCTCTATCGGGGACACTTTCATTAACAGTTTCCAGCTGATCTTTGATTTCAGCAATCTTCAAGAAGTAAGAAGAAGCGGAATCATCCTTGGTGAACTTCACTTGACGAAGTTGATCCTTTAGGGCCAAGATTCTGCTAGGATTCTCATTCTCATAAAATTTCTTCAAGGCATCATACATCTTCTTAGTAGTGTCCTGGCTTGAAATAAGGGGAACAAGATGATATTTTAAGTCTATCAAAATCCTCATGGCTATGGCTTCATTCTTCATCTGTATTGTTTTTTCTTAAGCTCCCTCTGGCTCCGAAATATCTATGAGTATATGATCCTTGAGATTATATTCATTCAATAGCATAAGCATTCTACTCTTCCAAGATCAGAAGTTTGAAACTCCCTCCAATCTGTCTTCTACTTTGAGTCCAACAACCATCTTGACTAAACTGAAACTAGACTAGCTGCAGAAACCCTAGCAGGAGAAGGTCAAAAATTGAAACTTGGACTTTGATAAAATTGAATCCACAGGCTAATGTGCCCTCCCAAAGAAAGTTGAATAAACCTCCTTTTCTTCCAGATCTGAGGTCAAAACAACTCGCAATCTGAAACCCTAATTTCTGCAGTTTTTGCAAAATTTAGGTCAAAACTGAAAAATTCTTGAATCTGAAATATGCTTCGACAGATAGGTTTTCCCTCCTAGGGAGAGTTGGAGAAAGCTAAGGTCAAGCCCAATCAGTGATCAGAAGGGCTTAAAATAGGAAGCCCTAGATTATTGACCCCTGCAGAAATTAGGTCAAACTTGAAAAATATGCAAACTGGAATTTGCCTCCATAGAAAAGTGCGCCCTCCTAGGGCGAGTTTCCCAAGTGCTCTTTTCAAGACAATCTATGGAGAGAAGAGTCCAAACCAGGATGCCCTAGTTTCCGGCAATTTGCACAACGGAAGCGTGGTGAGGGCCCATAACCTATTAGATTTTTAATTATATTGCAATATAATTTTCATCTCTTTCAACTTTAACTACACATAATCATGCACAAAAGCACAAGAGACACAATAGTTTACCTTGGGAAAACCCAAACTCGGTAAAAACCCAACAATCCTTTCTTATTCAGAGATTCAGTACATAATACAAGTACATCCAGATATAGAAGTGATCTTGAACAAGATAGATCACAAACAAAGAAGATACAAAAGTAAGAGCCCCAGAAATTAGTCTTCTACCACCCAGAGCGAACTTCTTGCTTCTTATCTTCTTCACTTGTCCTCCTAGAGAAGTGCACACCACTTGAGAGAGAGAGATGGACTTCTTGTTGTAATAATGAAGTGTGAAAGCACTTTATTTATATTCTTCTTTTCACTAGAAATTTCCTTAATTAGGTCGGCCTGAGTTCTATATATTTATTTATTTATCTTTTATTTTATCTTCCAAGCCGACTTGTCTTTTCATCTTCTAGGGTTATTTTACCCATTTTATTGGGGTAATTGTGCTCTTCATTTCTTCCACTTTATCTAGGACTTCTTAAGAATATATTCCAATGCTACATAAACATCAACAAAATGTGCCTTCTTCAAAGGTCATTTGGAGGAAGAGGTTTATCTGTATCAACCTCAAGGTTTTCAGATTCTTGGAAAGGAACATATGTCATGCAGATTGGTTAAGGCTCTTTATGGCCTCAAGCAAGTGCCAAGGTACATCAAAGTTGACCAACATTTGCAAGATAATGGATTCAAAATAAGCTTTTCCGATTCCATTCTCAATGTCAAAAGAGAGGATGAGATGTGGTAATATTGGTGATATATATAGATGACAACATCATCACAAGTAGTGAGCTTGGAGCAATTACCAATATATATTCTAAATTATGTTCCTCTTTTGACATAACATGCTTAGGCCTCCTACATTATGGCTTAGGTGCAGAAGTTTGGTAAACTAACAAATGTTTTTTTTCTTCACAAACAAGGATGCCAAAGGTCTGTTGGACAAATACAAAATGGTAGATTTTAAAAATTTATCTACAGCTATAAAGAAAGGGTTGAAACTTATTCCCAAAGTCAGAGAAAGGTTTGAAACTTTCAACTAAAGTTGACTGAAAATCAACAAATGAGTCAATTTATTGGCAACTAGTGGGAAGTTTGATTTATCTTACAACCACTAGGCCAAATCTTAGTTTTGCAATCAGCTACATATCCAAGTTTACAATAAAACCCTAAAGTAGAACATCAGATATCAGCAAAAAGGGTTTTGAGACATGCTAAAGGTACAATAGGTTTTGGACATTATATGGTGAAAGTAGTGCATTCCAATTGATTGGTTGTACAGATTTTCATGGAACAAGATCAACGGACAGGCAGAATCAACAACTAGTTGTGTTCAATCTCAGAACAAGTGCAATCTCATGGGTTAGCAAGAAACAAAGTGCTGAGTACGGGGCCGCAGTAAAAGGAACATGTGCAACAATTTGGCTTAGAAGAATACTTGGAGATTTGATCCTTGAAGTTTGAACAAACCAAGCCAACATCTTTTTTTAGTGACAATCAGGGTGTTCTCAAATTAGCAAAAAATCCAGTGTTTCATGAGTGCACCAAACACATTGATGTACATTGTCATTTTACTAGATAAGATAAGACAATCAAAAGGTTAAACTTCAATATTGTACCACATGAGCAGAATGCAAACATCTTCACCAAGCCACTCGATCCAAATACATTTGTCAAATTTAGAGACAACCTTGGAGTATTTTCCACAATAACAATTGAGGGAGGATGCTAGTGTAATTATCAATTATGGACATTTATTAGTAATTAGCAATTACTTTACATAAATACATAGTACATTAAGTACTTTACAGTTAATAATAAATAAACAAGAAGAGGTTACGTAATGTGTTTCTCCTCTTCATTTGTAAATAATAAGAAGATATATCATGATTTTCATGTACATCAATCTAATTGTTCCCTTCTCAAGAGCCCAATGTCCTCTCTCTTCAATCTTCGCATAATCTGATAATTATGTATACACATGTAAATGGGAAATCTTTACACGAGTGCAAGAACAACATGCATGATGTTGTACGTAGGCACCTTGGCTATTATGATACATATTGACAATGTAATCACATCTCAAGTATCAAGATGCTTACAAGTTTAACAATACCAAAAGTGAGCAATAAAAAAATTCGTTCAATAAATAATCAAGTAACAAGAATACAATAGATAGCATATTGATTAGCACTAACCTTCTATGATCAAATACAAGAACTTTATTTTTCATTGCTATTGCCCGCAAAGAACCAAGGTTCAACAAAATCGCCTGCTCTCGAACCTGTTTTTAAACCATGTCAAAAAATAATTAAACATCAATATCATATATTTATAAAAACATTTGTTTAGTGTCTACATCATTTAAAAGAAAATTCTACTTCAAAAAACAATTGTGCATATTAATGTGAATATTGACCACAACATGATACTCAATTAAGAAATCATCCAACCAGGACTTCAGGGAAATGAGGTTGTTACTTCTCAAACCATCCCTAAAGTGTTAAATGTTGAAGTATGTAATCTCCCCTGTTCTAGTTAAGCTAGCAGTAATGCTTTGCATTTATGACTCAATTAGATAGTAGTGTTTGACAATGTAAGAATCGGTTAAGTCTTTTCTATATTATCAAGTTAGTTAGAAATCGGTTTTTGTTTTGGGTCCACTTAGCTACGAATGTAGTCCCTAATTACTAAGTTTCTCTATGTTTTTTGTTGGAGTTGTAAGTTACAAAGATAAAAAATGACAAGCAACGTGCAATTATGCAAATCCTTCAATGACAAGCAAACACTTTAGCGATCAACAAAATGATGAAACGCAAGAGAGAAACAATTTACCAATTAACAAGACCAGTGCCGTCACTACTCTGGCTATGGAGTCACGATAAATAAATTAGATAAGTACCTTTCCAAAGCAATGATTCAATCACTAATAGAATATATCAATAAAATAGCAAATGAACAAGTAAATGGAAAATGCTTGTAAATAGATAACCAAGGTGTCACATAAGCATTTAAATGAACAACATTAATTAGCCAAAGACATGTGAAACAATGTTGAGCTGAAATTTAGGTACTTGAAGCAAATGTTGTGAACAATATAGCTAAGTGAAATGCTTGCAAAATAGAAAAGATTGTAACAATGTTTTGCAAGTGGTCCTTTAAATTTTAGCAAATTTTAATGTCTCTCCTTTACTTAGGGGATTAATGTGTTTGTTGCAAAGAAATGAAACTAATCTAGATGTCTACCCCAAAGAGATTGTTATCACACCATAGTAGCAGGGCTACTATTCTTGCTTAGCAAATATCTGCACATTCCAGAGCTTCGATTTTTCAGAGCTTGGCTATGATGACTTTATATTTTGAGATCACTCATGATCAGAGCAATGTATTATTTAGACTTATGTTCGACCTTGTGTCAAAGCTAAGCCTTGAGAGTTCAGATTTGATGACCGATGTGACCCTTTATTCCATACAGTTTCAATTCAGTGCCTAGAGATGTATTGCAGCAATGTTTCTGATGGTATATGATTATTATTCTTATGATGATATTGTATGACCTATGGATTCCTGATCATTGATTATGGATTATTATCTTGTTGTTTTAGTCATGTTCACAGAATTGGCTCGGTATATAATTCATGATGTGGCAAACTTTATAAAATAAACTATCTTGATGATAAATTATAAAATGAACATTTTACTTGCACATTTAGGTTGTTTGACAAAACTCACTGGTTCACTACTTTGCATAGATATGGTCTTCCTTGACACCATTTGTCTGCTAGCTTAGGCTTCACCATCATTTGACTCCATCCATCCATGACTTTCCTTATTTGGCTATAACCCATGACTTGTCTTACTTGACTTTCTGATATTGAGGACTTCCCCATTTTCTACCTCTGTGTTTGGACCGCATCCCTGTATGTTTAGTGTCTCAGCTCTGAGTTGATGACAAAACTTGCCTTTGGTAAGTTGGAATGTAGGCCTAAATCATTCTGGTTGGTTGACCCGATGTTTAGCACTGGCTCGTACTCCCCCTAGTCACTTGAGATGTTGTTGGCTAAAACTGAAAGCTCATGTACTACTTATGGAAACTTATATAAATTCGCCCATGGAAACTAAAAATACTCCTCGAAGAGTATAAGAAAGATCCAAAAAGCAATGGTTCTTAAATTCTATATCTAAACAATTGCTGACCTTATATCTATGATTTAAAAATCAGTGAAATCGGTTTGTAAATCGACCGATTCACCGATTTATCCCCTGCCCGGTTCAAATCGGCCTCCAAACCGGTTTGTTGGACCGATTTAACCAATAAATCGGACCGATTCATCTGAAAAAACCGGTTTCACCGATTCAAGTAAAAAATCGAACCGATTTTTTGCGTGTGGGTTTTTATTATTTTTTTAATTTTTATAAGTTAAATTTTAAACCTAACCTACCCAACCCGACCCCTATTGCACCTATTGCACTTGGAAGAAGAACCGGCCTGCGTGAAAGGGAAAGATTCCTTGTACCTCTTCAATGAGAAGGTCATCTATATATATTTTAGGCTTAATTAAGGGTTTTACAAGAGCTTTGTTTACATATGGGTAGCTAAGACTAAGATAGTTAAGCTTAATGCCGCCAGCATATCCCCCCACCTCATGGCATGTGATAGCCCTACGGCATAAGAAAGATGTAGTAGATAATTTCCTAGGAGGGCATAAGAAAGATGTAGCAGATAATTTCCTAGAAAGGGTTATTATTTTACAATTCACGTCTTGGTGGAGATCTATATTCATTGTTTACACACCAATGCAAATGTAGTAGATAATTTCCTAGAAAAGGTTATTCTATTATAATTCACATCTCGATGGAGATCTGTGTTCATTGTTTACACACCAAAGCAACAGTTTATGAACAGATGCAATTGATTATATAGGTTCCAATCCTTTCTTCCAGTTTGATATGTCTAGGGGAATATTTTGTTTCTAATGCTATGGAATCATGAATTAGAATCTTGAAAATATTGTTTTTCTTAAAAAAATTAAATATTTTATGTATTTTTTAGCAAACCGATTCATTAAATTCAAATCGACCGATTTATTACCGATTCCGATTCCGATTCCGAATTGACCCTCGACCGATTCCGAGTCCGATTCCGATTTTTAAAACCTTGCCTTATATATGTATAAACATGCCCTGGATGTAAGCTGCGATTAGTTCTGCTTATCAGCACACCTGAGATCTAAAAGGTTATGTAGGCCAAAAAGGCCATGAAATGAAATGGAATGATCCTAATGAACTTGGATCAGCTTGATGTAGACATGATGCCTAAGTTGAATAAGCACTATCTAAACAACTTACCCATTTGTGAGGCACAGCCATCCCCCGTGTTTATTTTGTCCAGCACAGAGTTCGTAGCTCCCCCTTTCTCCCAGTCAAAGTGTCTTTTAGTTGAGTTTAGACAAGTCAACCCCTTTGCCCAACCTTGTTCCTAGCCTTCATCCTTAGCTAGCAGTTAGACCATGTCCAATGGGTGAGTTTGTCATTTAAGCTATTTTGCAAGTGAATACAAATAACAACGGAATGAACAAATATGCTTAATGCCACTAAATGATGTTATACTTTAAGTTAAGCTGTGAGTATGATTAGAGGAACATGTCTTAGTCTATTGATATGATTTATCCTTGGTTGAATATGGACCTAGTCGAACCCAGTTTGACTATGGTCAATTCTTGGGATCCGTGTTGATGTGGGCCATGCATGATGATCGATGGTCCTGTTATCACACAACTTGTAGTTGTCCCTAGTGGTATCCCATCCGAGATGGTAGAGGAGATGGACACTAAAGAGGTGACCCAAGAGATGCCACGTTTCCCAATGCAAGCTGGGAGTCACATCAACCGAGGCACTCTTCACTTTAGATCGAGATGAATCAAGACCTAGGGGGAGACCCTATAACCAATCAAAGATGATTGGACCCAAACAAAGGTTCCTAGGGATAAGTAAATGACAAGTTACGAAAACCAATGCAAGGTTAGGTGGACCTAGAAGTTTAAGTATGGTTGAAGGAGGCTTAAGAAGTGATAAGTATTTCAACCAATGAATGATTTAGGCCACATGATGAAGTAGGATGACAAGATCTAGTACCATGAAGTACACATGTGGGACCCACTTCCTTGGGATATGGAAATGGCTAAAATGGCACCCACAAGGAGGAATTAAGGGATACAAATGGTACCAAGGGGTATATAAGAGATAGATCTAAGGATCTAAGATGAAACTAGTGTTAGGAACCCATGTCTTTACTTTGTTAGTATATTGTTGTTGGACGCATATGCTTTGTAAGTCGTCCCGTAGTATTTGTTGATCAATAGTTTATGTTATTGTTGTTGGCGCATATCCTTTGTAAGTTGCCCGTAGTATTGTTGATCCATAGTTTGTAGTGGCCCATGGTTTTGACCCATAGTATTGGCGCCTAGACTTAGTATATAAGTGTGTGTTGAGACCTATGAAGGCACCATGAAGTTATTTGTATTGAGCTTGCTCATAGGAGGTTGCCCCCTCGAAGTGGCCTGTGATCAATATAAAAGTGATTCTGAGTTCTGTCATTTCTGCTATTTCGCATATTTTTATTAATTAATTGTTGCAAGTGCATCACATCTGGTATCAGAGCACTTTCTTGGGCTCGCTGGGTGAAATTTCTGCCAAAAAAATTTTCGCATATGTTGCAGGTTCGGATTTGGGAATAATCCCTATCCGCTTAACTGTGGGAAGTACTCGAGCATAAGCCCTAAAACTCATTGTGAGGAGTACCACAGGAACCCCGAAGTAGCTGGCCCATTGAGAGGACCTGCCAGCGAAAAGGGCAACGACCCCTACCTGATTAACTAGTTCCCACCCGTGAGGTAAACCAAGACCTGTCGTTTGGGCAAAGCGGTTATCAGTTTTACCTGAGCCGTGGAGTGAGGGGTACTGCCCCAATATGCAAGCCGTCAAACAGCATTGGTGGCCGAGTGAAACCCTTGAACTGTTAGGAAGCCGCACATACCTGGGGTCCATATCTATTTTGAGCTGAACTGTTGTCGATCGTTGCTGCGCCGTTTTAGATCCAATCGTTCAGATCCATTTTGTAAGCCGTTCCCGATCCAGTCATTTTCAATCCATTCGGCGCCGTTTCAGATCCCTTCCGAGCCGTAGCCGCTCTAGTCTGAAAAAATAAAAAATAAAAAAATAAAAAATTTCAGTTTTTTCTCCATATCTCCCTTGTTTTCACTCTGTTTCCCTTGAAATTTTCGAGGAACCCCTGTCATCCCATTCTACATATTTCATTCCTGAGGACCCTATCCCCAATTCCCCTTACCAAAGCCCGAAATCCCACATTTGTCTATGTTTAGGGTTTCCCATAACTTCCTCAGATTTCACCCAATCACCTTCAAATTTTACCACAGAGCTCTTTTCTGAATTCTGCTTCTTTGTTCCCCTATGCCAAATTTTCCCATTCTTTCATCCCGCTTCTGAAATCCTCATTTTTGCTTCCCTGTCTATTCGACAGTGTCCAAAACCTAGTCAAACCCCAATTACCCTTCAGATTTTTTCCCAAGTCCAGATTTTCCTTTACTCAAGTAGTTTCTAGTCTTGTTTTCCTACCCAGTCAACCGAAAAGAAATTAAATAAAAAAATAAAAAACTCCTGGTTATGGTTGTCACCCATGCAGGAGCAAAAACCATGAAGGACGCACTTGCAGCCATCCAAGCCAAACTCCAGGATCTGGATGAAAAATTTCTCGTCCTCCATCTTGAACATTCACCTATGAACAACAAACGGCAGTCCAAGTCTTCATCAGACAATGGGTTCTCTTCTTCCAGCAATTTCCGTGGTCCGAAGCTTTTGATTTTCCTCGCTTCAATTGTACCGATCCAACTGGATGGATCTATCGTGCAGAACAGTATTTCAGTCTGCATAATACTTTTGATGTCAACAAAGTTCCGCTGGCATCCTTTCACTTGGAACAGGAAGCTCTTCAATGGTACCTGTTATCACACAACTTGTAGTTGCCCCTAGAGGTATCCCATCCGGGACGGTAGAGGAGTTAGGCAACTAAAGAGGTGACCTAAGAGATGCCACGGTTCCCAATGCAATGTGGGAGTCACGTCAACCGAGGCACTCTTCGCTTTAGGTCAAGGTATAACTAGACCAAGGGGGAGACCCTATACCCCAATCACAGTTGATTGGACCCAAGCAAAGGTTTCAAAGGGTGAATAAAAGATGAGTTACGGAAACCAATGCAAGGCTAAGTGGACCTAGTGTTCAAGGTATGGTTGAAGGTGTAATAATGGATAGTTAGTGTTTCAAGCTATGTATGGTTTAGGCCACTTGATGGGGTATGATTGCTAAGTGTAGTACCATGTGTTTACACAAGTGGTTCCTATTGCCTTGGGAAGTGTGAAATGGTTCTAGGTGGGCCCACAAGGTGAAGTTAACTGTGAAGATGGTACTATAGGCTAGATCTAGGTTAGATCTACAAGTTGGAGTTGGTTCTAGGATTACCCATGTGTTAGATCTAGGGTTTGACACTAATCCCAAGAAGTGCGCCTTGCTTGGAGAAGGACTAGTGCCTTGTTGGATGGGTTAATGGGGTCATGAAGGATGTCAAAGTGTAGATCGGGACACCTAGAAGCCAAATCAAGTGGTTTGGATGAGATCCAATGGTTGGATCTTACTAGATCTAGGTTTTTGAGTGAAGACCAAAAGTGGACCACAATTCCTTAAAACGAGGAATGCAATCCCCAAGGTAGATCGGGACAAAAGGACAGTCTAGAACTAGGTTTCAAGGCATGGGCATTCCAAATCCACGAAAATCTCCAACACCCACTTCCTAGAAGTGGTCCAACTCTAAACTCCAAAGGGGTGCGACTTTCTCAAGGAGGGGCAAAAAGTGGGTTTGGTGGACCAAACCAAGTCCAATGGCCACCAAAATGTAGATCCGGGATGTTAGTACCCCGATCTATGTTCCTTCAAAGTTTCAAGTAAATCCAATGGGTAGATCTTAGTAGATCTAAGTTTTAAGGTACCAAGAGAATCAAAAGGGGGTTTCAACCCCTCAAAACATGGAGAGATGTCCACAAGGTAGTTTTCACCAAAGTAAGGATATGGGTATAGGTTATCAAGTGTCTAGATGTCAAATCAAGTGGGATCTCACCTACCCATGTGCTAGATCTTACCCAACAAGCTTCTCTTAGGAAAATCGATTTAGGTTCAAGAAGGCTTTTTGCATTGAAAGGTGTGTTAATTTTTAGCCAATCACCACCAAACTATAGATCCAACTAGGGGTGGATCCTATAGAGGTGGGTTCTTAATATCTTTTCAATTGCAAGGGTAGATCTAAGTAGATCTAAAAAAATACCAAAATTGGGGTTTTGATTTAATTAGGGTTTTATGACCAATGGAGATAGAATGGATGAAAGAGACACATACCTTGTAGATCTTACCTCAATTTGCTTATGGCCACCTTGCAAGTTGATAGCATTCTCCTATGTTTATATTCAAGAATGAGATCCAAGTGCTCCAACCAAATCTCCCTTCTCCAAGATAGCCAAATCGTCCTCCTCCTACAAGACAAGATCAAAGAAACAAGTCAAGCAAGATGATTATGAAAATGGTAGAAAGATGTAATAGAAAGCATCAACTATGTCACGAAGATACAATAATGATACTCCCTGTCACAAGATCAACCCAAGAGAGAATATGTGGATCCCTCCAACAATAACCCTCCAAAAGTCGCCCTCCTCTCTCCAATTCGACCTTCCTGTCAAAAGGTTAGCAAAAACACAAAGATCCACAATGATACATAGAAGAGATACTTTATATTCAATATGCAAGAGAATCCACAAGCCAAGAGAGATGTGCTCCACAAAAAATCTTCTATTCCAATATTCCAGAGCTCCAAAGGTGAGCTATACAATGGGGGGTCTCCTCCTTATATAGGATAATAAAGACCAAAACCCTATACCACTCTACAATACTACATCAAATGAGTGGTTGAGATTATAAGATCTCATCATACAATCAATGGCTAGGATGAATCCATAACAATATATCACATGGATCACTCAACATAACAATAGCGCCCTCACTAAATGGTACAATGGAGGGTGACGTCATCCCACAAAAGGGGTATAAAGTACAATAATCCACCTCATGATGACTAGGACATGATAAAACAAGCACATGGTGGGGCTAGGAGGTATAAATCCTTGCTAGCTCACCCCAAGGCACAATAAAATAATAAAATATGTCCAATATAATGATAATGACCAAAACTGTCCTCAGAATCCATGACAGTCGAGCAGTAAATGTCCTCCTGTGATCAATCTGGAGATACCCACGTGGTGAAAACTGACTGGAAGATAGTGAGATCACCCTGGAAGACCTCTGTGAAAACCAAATGCCAAAACCTTGCCTCAATTGCCCAAATCGATTTCCTCAGTGACCACTTTATCCCATTTTTTAACTGCCTCGGGAACTGTGAAAGTGCCAAAACTGCCTCCTAGGGTGCTAGCGCTGTCAATCTGAGCCCACCAGGCTCTCCGGGAGGGGGGATAAATGGTAATAACGAGTGGCTGGACCACCCCCTCCATCATCAGCGCCCTAGGTGAACTGGTCTCTCGGGGCCCCTGCTGCTCAGGCTGGGAAATCAGCCCCAAATCTGGTCAACAAGTGAAAAACTGCATCAATCACTGTCAGAAGTGCCCGGAACTGAAAGATAAGTGTCTCAATGGATCCAGAAGACCCAAATCCACTAGGAATGAGTACTCATACACCCTGGGTTGCCCTAATGGGCCAGCTGTAGGGTCCACCATATATGGACAATGTATAATCTGCTGATCTGTAATAATAATAACCTGCTGAACTGGATCAAACATCATCTGTATCATATGTCCATCATATGATATCATCATCAAACATGTGGGACCATAAATCATCATCAATAATCATCCATACATGGTCCACATCATCACGGATCCCAAGAATATATAATCAAGGATAAATCACATCAGTAGATTCAGACAATGTTTCTCTAATCATTCCCACAGCTAAGCTCAAAGTATAAATTCCATTCAGTGGCATTAATCAAGTTAATATATTCCGTGGTTATATAAAATTACTTGCACCATAGTTCAAATGACAAACTCACCCATTGGACATGGTCAAACTGCTAGTGAAGGATGAAGGCTAGGAGCAAGGTTGGGCCAAGGGTTTGACTTGTCTAACTTAACTCAAAAATACTTTGGACTGGGAAAAGGGGGAAGCTACAAACTCTGTGCTGGACAAAAGAACACGGGGGATGGCTGTGCCTCACAAATGGATAAGTTGTTTAGAGAGTGCTTATTCAACTTAGGCATCATGTCTACATCAAGTTGATCCAAGTTCATTAGGATCATTCAATTTATTTCCATGGCCTTTTTGGCCTACATAACCCTTTGGATTTCAGATGTGCTGATAAGCCACAACTAGTTGCAGCTTGCATCCAGGGCATGTTTTTTTTATATATTCACAAGGTCAGCAATTGTTTAGATATAGCTTTTAAGAACTATTGCTTTTTGGACCTTTCTTATACTCTTCGAGGAGTATTTTTTTAGCTTTTCATTGCTCTTGCCCTTTTTTTTTGTTTCCATGGGCGAATTCATTTAGTTTCCACAGGTAGAACATGAGCTTTCAGTTTTAGCCAACAATATCTCAAGTGACTAGGGGGAGTTCGAGCCAATGCCAAACATCGGGACAACCGACCAGAATGATTTAGGCCTACAATCCAACTCACCAAAGGCAAGTTCTGTCACCAACTCAGAGCCGAGACAACGAATAAACAAGGATGCGGTCCAAACACAGAGGTAGAAAAATAGGGAAGTCCTCAGTATCAGAAAGTCAAATGAGACAAGTCAGGGTTTAAAGTCAAACAGGAAGGTCATGTATGGATGGAGACAAGTGGATATGGAGCCTACACTAGCAGACAACTGGTGTCGGGAAAGACCATGTCTATGTAAGGTGAAATACCAGTAAGTTTTGTTAGATGACCTAAAAATGCAAGCAATTGTCCATTTTATGATTTATAGTTCATTTTAAATAGTTTGCCACATCAGGAATAATATACCAAGCACATGCTATGATCATGACTAAATCAACAAGCTAATAATCCACATTCAGTGAGAACATATCCATAGATCATACAACATCATCATAATAGCAAATCATCATGCATCATCTGAAACACTGCTGAAATACATCTCTAGGCACTGAACTGAAACTGTAATGGGATAAGTGGTCACATCAGTCATCAAATCTGAACTCTCAAGGCTCAGCCTTGACACAAGGTCATATACAAATCTGAATAATATACTGCTCTGATCATGAGTGATCCATAATATATAGCCATGCTCTGGAATAATGTAAGCTCTGGAATGTGCAGATATCTGCTGTACAAGAATAGTAGCCCTGCTACTATGGTGTGATAACAGTACCGTTGGTACATCAAGGCTCATCCAGAGCCCAAATGGCTAGACTTTTGCCAGCTCCTTTTGCAACGATTTGGTCCTAGTGCTTTTGATGACTTCACAGGAGCCCTCACTAAACTTCGCCAAATTGGCACTGTGAGAGAGTATCAAACCGAATTTGAGAATCTAGCCAACCACACCGAAGGATTGTCTGATGACTTTTACCGGAGTTGTTTTATCAATGGTCTAAAGGATGCCATCCACTCTGAGGTCAAAATGTTCTGTTCCAACACAATGATGGAAGCCCTAGGGTTGGCTAAGCTGGCAAAAGACAAGATTACAGCCCAACAACGCTCCAAGCCCACTTTTGTTCCCTTCCAAAATATGGGTTCTCAACGACCACCTATACCGCAGGCTCCTCGACCAACTCCTATCAAGCGTTTGTCTGAAACAGAGATGCAAGCACGCAGAGAAAAGGGGCTTTGCTATAATTGTGATGAGAAATTCACTCGGGGACATAGATGTGTTCAGCAAAAGCTCTATCTCTTGGATGTGGATTCTCCGCCTGCCTCTGAAATTGGTGACGAAGATCCAGAAACACTGGATGCTCCGGTCGACATTCAGGAACCGCCTATTGACCCTCCGTCTCAGGATGACTAGCCAGAGATATCTCTCCATGCTTTAGCTGGAATCACCACCCCCCAAACAATGCGGGTCAAGGGCTACTTCAAGAAGCTTCCTCTTACAATATTCATTGATTCTAGTAGCACTCATAATTTCATTGACCCTCGGATCGCCAAACAAGCTGATTGTTTTATCCATCCTTGCTCCAACTTTGAAGTCATGGTGGCCAATGGGGGCACCTTACCTTGCAAAGGGAAGTGTCGAAATGTGCGTATCTCTATGGGAGATTATAACTTGCACTCTGACGTGTTTGCCTTGACCTTAGGCGGATGAGATGTTGTTTTGGGCGCTCAATGGCTACGCACACTTGGCCCTATCTTATGGGATTTTGCTGAACTTTGGATGCAGTTTTCCCTCAATGGCCAAAAACACACCTTGACAGGATTACAACCAGGTTCTCTCAGCATCATCAGTTCACATCGCATGGAAAAACTCCTCAAGAAGAATTCACATGGTGTCATCGCTCAGCTCCATTCCATTCAGATGTAACCTTCAGCGGTCTCCACTACTCCTTTGGATCTACAACAAATTCTGGATCGATATACAGGTGTTTTTGCTGACCCAGTGGGATTGCCACCTTCCAGGCCAGAAGACCATCGTATTCAGCTCCTTCCTGGCAGCGTTCCTCCCAACATTAGGCCCTATCGCTACCCATTTCACCAAAAAACGGAGATTGAAATGCTCGTTCGGGACTTATTAAAGCAAGCTATTATTCGCCCAAGCACTAGTTCCTTTTCATCTCCAATTATTCATGTCCGCAAAAAAGATGGGTCATGGCGCCTCTGCATTGACTTCCGAGCACTTGATCACCTCACCATCAAGGATAAGTTTCCAATTCCTATTGTTGATGAGCTTCTTGAATAGCTTCATGGGGCTCACTTTTTCTCCAAGTTGGATCTTCATTCTGGGTATCATCAAATTCGGGTTCATGAGGATGATATCCCTAAAACAGCTTTCCGCACACATGATGGCCATTATGAGTTTTTGGTCATGCCCTTTGGCCTCACTAATGCTCCTTCCACATTCCAGGCATTAATGAATAAAATATTTCAACCCTACTTGCGGAAATTCATTCTGGTATTCTTTGATGATATCCTCATCTACAGTAAAACATGGGATAAACATCTCCAGCATCTGGATCTTGTCATGCAACTTTTCTCTGACCATCATCTCCATGCCAAGCAGTCTAAATGTGTTTTTGGACGGAAGGAAGTTGAGTATCTCGGGCACATTATCTCAGCACAAGGGGTTCGCGTGGATCCTGCCAAAATCGATGCCATGAACAATTGGCCGCATCCTCAGACACTCAGGAGCCTTCGTGGTTTTTTGGGGTTGACTGGCTACTACCGCAAGTTTGTCAAGGATTATGGGAAGATTGCAGCTCCATTAACTACTCTATTGAAAAAGGATGTTTTTACATGGACACACGCTGCTCAGTGTGCATTTGACAAACTAAAAACAAGCTATGTGTACTACACCTGTTCTAGCTATGCCCGATTTTTCCAAGCCCTTCACTATTGAGAGTGATGCTTGCGGCAATGGACTTGGTGCTGTTCTCCTTCAAGATGAACACCCCATTGCGTTCACTAGCAAAGCCATTTCAGGTAAGAATTTAGCTACCTCTACCTATGAGAAGGAAATGATGGCTATTTTGCATGCAGTACAGAAGTGGCGCCCATACCTATTAGGGAATCATTTTTGCATCAAGACTGATCACCTGAGTCTAAAATATTTCTTGGAACAGTGTGTCTCCTCCCCGGCACAACAGAAATGGGTTAGCAAACTCATGGGTTATGACTATGAGATCACTCACAAGAAGGGTAAAGACAATATTGTGGCAGATGCTCTTTCTCGCACATTTGATGCCCAAGGTTCTCTTTCAGTTATTTTTATGCCTGTTCCAAATTGGTTGGAATCTGTTCAACAGGGTTATGTCAATGACTCTTCCTTATCTCAAATCATCCAACGCTTGACCAACAACCCTTCTGCTGTACCACATTACTCTTGGGATGGTGCTTCTCTGAGATACAAGGGTCGTCTGGTGCTTCCCCAGAGCACAGATCTTCAACAGGCTGTCTTCTATGAACTCCGTGCTTCTCCGTCGGCAGGGCACTCTGGGTTCCTCAAAACATATGAACGGGCACGGCGTAACTTCTTTTGGCAAGGCATGAAAAGGACAATTCAACAGATGGTGGCCGAATGTGATACCTGCCAGCGCAATAAGGGTGAAACAACACTCCTTCCAGGATTGCTCGAACCCTTTCCCATACCTACACGGATTTGGACAGATATTTCTATGGATTTCATTGAAGGGCTCCCTAAATCTGGCGGGAAGACAGTGATTCTCGTTGTGGTTGATCGCCTCTCCAAATATAGTCATTTTTGTGCTCTCAGCCATCCCTATACAGCCTCTTCAGTCGCTCAAATTTTCCTGGACCAGATCTTTCGTCTTCATGGCATCCCTTCTTCCATTGTCTCGGATCGTGATGCAACTTTCACCAGTCATTTTTGGACTGAACTATTTCGCCACACTGGCACCAAACTGAAGATGAGTTCAAGGTATCACCCACAAACAGATGGTCAGACTGAAATTATCAATAAATGCTTGGAAACTTATCTTCGTTGCTTCACCTCTGAACAACAACATCAGTGGGCAAAGTGGCTCCCTCTCGCTGAATGGTGGTGTTATCACACAACTTGTAGTTGCCCCTAGAGGTATCCCATCCGGGACGGTAGAGGAGATAGGCAACTAAAGAGGTGACCCAAGAGATGCCACGGTTCCCAATGCAAGGTGGGAGTCACGTCAACCGAGGCACTCTTCGGCGCTTCGCTTTAGGTCAAGGTGAAACAAGACCTAGGGGGAGACCCTATAACCAATCAAAGGTGATTGGACCCAAACAAAGGTTCCTAGGGATGAGTAAATGGTAAGTTACGGAAACCAATGCAAGGTAAGTGGACCTAGAAATTAAAGTATGGTTGAAGGTGGTTTGGGAGATGATTAGTGTTTCAACCAATGTATGACTTAGGCCACTTGATGAGCTAGAAAGACAAGATCTAGTACCATGATTTACACAAGTGGGACATACTTCCTTGGGATATGTGAGATGGCTTAAAGTGGACCCACAAGGTGAAGGTGAGGGATGCAATTGGTACTAGTGGATATGTGCTGAGCGGATCTATGGATCTAAGTTGAAATTAGGAATACCCATGTATCGGATCTAGGGTTTGACACAATTCCCAAGGAGTGCGACTTGCTTTGAAGAGGACTAGTGCCTTGTTGGATGGGCTAATGGGGTCAAAAGGTATGTCAAAAGGTAGATCGGGACACCTAGGAGCCAAGTCAAGTGGGCTAATTGGGATAGAGTGGTTGGATCTTGCTAGATCTAAGTTTTCATTAAATGACCCTAAGTGGACCACAATCCCTTGAAACAAGGAATGCTACCCCCAAGGCAGATCGTCACAAAATGATAGTCTAGACCTAGGTTTCAAGGTATGGCCGTTCCAAATCCACAAAAATATCAAACACCCACTTCCTCGAAGTGGGCAAACTCACTCACCCAAGGGAGTGCGACTTTGCTCAAGGAGGGCTAAAAGAGGGGTTAAGTGGACCAAATCAAGTCCAATGGCCACCAAACTATAGATCCAAGTAGCTTATGCCCCGATCTATGTGGATCTAGAAAATTATGTCGATCCAAGGGTTAGATCTTTCTAGATCTAAGTTTTAAGATGCCAAGAAATTCAAAAGGGGGTTTTAATCCCTTAAAACGTGGAATGGTGCCCACAAGGTAGAAATCACCAAAGTAACAGTCTGGGGGTAGGTTATCAAATGTGTAGATTGCAAATCAAGTGGGATCTCACCTACCCATGTGCTAGATCTAACCAAACAATCCTCTCTTAGGGAAGTGCGATTTGGTTCAAGAGGGCTTTTTGCCTTGAAAAGTGTGTCAATTTTAACCCAATCACCACCAAACTATAGATCCAACTAGGGGTGGATGCTATAGAGGTGGGTTCTTAAGATCTTTTCAAGAGCAAGGCTAGATCTAAGTAGATCTAAGAAATACCAAAATTGGGGTTTTAATTAATTAAGGTTTGTGACCAATGAAGATAGAATGGATGAAAGAGGCACATACCTTGTAGATCTTACCTCAATTGCTTGTGGCCACCTTGCAAATTGATAGCATTCTCCTATGTGTATATTCAAGAGTGAGATCCAAGAGCTCCAACCAAAACGTCCTCCTCCAAGATAGCCAAATCGTCCTCCTCCTACAAGACAAGATCAAAGAAACAAGTCAAGTAAGATGAATATGAAAATGATAGAAAGATGTAATACAAAGCATCAACTATGTCACAAAGATACAATAATGATACTCCATGTCACAAGATCAACCCAAGAGAGAATATGTGGATCCCTCCAACAATAACCCTCAAGAAATCGCCCTCCTCTCCATCAATTCGACTTTCCTACAAGAAGACTAGTAGAAGCACCAAAATCCACAATGATACATAGAAGAGATACTGTATACTCAATATGCAAGAGAATCCACAAGACGAGAGATATGCTCCACAAAGAAATGTTATATTCCAATATTCCAGAGCTCCAAAGGTGAGCTATACAATGCGGGGTCTCCTCCTTATATAGGATAATAAAGACCAAAACCCTATACCACTCTACAATACTACATCAAATGAGTGGTTGAGATTAAAAGATCTCATCATACAATGAATGGCTAAGATGAACCATAACAATATATCACATGGATCACCCAATATAATGATGACATCATAGTATAAAATAATCATGGAGGGTGACGTCATCCACTAGAGGGGGTAAAAGTACCAAAAATCCACCACATGATGACTGGGACATGACATAATAAGCACATGGTGGGGCTAGGAGGCATCAATCCTTACTAGCTCATCCCCAAGGCACAATAAAATAATAAAGTATGTCCAGGATAATATAAATGATCAAATCTGTCCTCAAAATCTGTGACAGACAAGCAGTAAAAGACCTCCTGTGATCGCTGTGGGCCTACCCACATGGTGAAAACTGGCTGGAAGATAGTGGGATCACCCTGGAAGACCTCTGTGAAAACCAAATGCCAAAAACTTGCCTCAATTGCCCAAATCGAATTCCTCAGTGACCACTTTATCCCATTTTTTAACTGCCTCGGTACCTGTGAAAGTGCCAAAACTGCCTCCTAGGGCATCTGCGCTGTCCATCTGAGCCCACCAGGCTCTCCAGAAGGGGGGGTAAATGGTGAAAACAAGTGGTTGGACCACCCCCTCCTCATACAGCGCCCTAGGTGAACTGGCCTCCTATGGCCCCTGCTGCTCAGGCTGGGAAATCAGCCCCAAATCTGGTCAACAAGTGTAAAACTGCATCAATCACTGTCAGAAGTGCCCGAAACTGAAAGATAAGCGTCTCATTGGATCCAGAAGACCCAAATCCACTAGGAATGTGTACTCATACACCATGGGTTGCCCTAATGGGCCAGCTGTAGGGTCCACCATATATGGACAATGCATAATCTGCTGATCTAAAGTAGTAAATAAAACTGCTGAACTGTATCAATCATCATCTGCATCAAATGTCCATCATATGATCTCATCATCAAGTATGTGGGACCATCAATCATCATCAATAGGTATATATATATGGCCCACATCATCACTGATCCCAACAATATTCAACCAAGGATAAATCACATCAGTAGACTAAGACATGCTTCTCTAATCATTCTCACAGCCAAGCTCAAAGTATAACATCCATTCAGTGGCATTAATCAAGTTAGCATATTCCTTTGTTATATAAAATTACTTGCATAATAGTTCAAATGACAAACTCACCCATTGGACATGGTCAGACTGCTAGTGAAGGATGAAGGCTAGGAACAAGGTTGGGCCAAGGGTTTGACTTGTCTAACTTAACTCAAAAATACTTTGGACTGGGAGAAGGGGGGAAAACTACAAACTCTGTGCTGGACAAAATAACACGGAGGATGGTTGTCCCTCACAAATGGATAAGTTGTTCAGAGAGTGCTTACTCAACTTAGGCATCATGTCTACATCAAGTTGATCCAGGTTCATTAGGATCATTCAATTTCATTTCATGGCCTTTTTGGCCTACATAACCCTTCGGATCTCAGGTGTGCTGATAAGCACAACTAGTTGCAGCTTGCATCCAGGGCATGTTTTTCAAATACATATAAGGTCAGCAATTGTTTAGATATAGCTTTTAAGAACCATTGCTTTTTGGACCTTTCTTATACTCTTCGAGGAGTATTTTTAGTTGTTCATCGCTCTTGCCCTTTTTAGTTTCCATGGGCGAATTTATAAGTTTCCATAGGTAGAACATGAGCTTTCAGTTTTAGCCAACAACATCTCAAGTGACTAGGGGGAGTTCGAGCCAATGCCAAACATCGGGACAACCGACCAGAATGATTTAGGCCTACAATCCAACTCACCAAAGGTAAGTTTTGTCACCAACTTAGAGTCGAGACACTGAATATACAGGGATGCGGTCCAAACACAGAGGTAGAAAAATGGGGAAGTCCTCAGTATCAGAAAGTCAAATGAGATAGGTCAGGGTATAAAGTCAAATAGGAAAGTCATGTATGGATGGAATCAAGTGAATATGGAGCCTACACTAGCAGACAACTGGTGTCAGGAAAGACCATATCTATGTAAGGTGGAAAACCAGTGGGTTTTGTTAAATGACCTAAATGTGCAAGCAATTGTCCATTTTATGATTTATAGTTCATTTTAAACAGTTTGCCACATCAGGAATAATATACCAAGCAAATGCTGTGAACATGACTAAATCAACAAGATAATAATCCACAGTCAGTGATAACATATCCATAGATCATACAACATCATCATAGTAATAACCATCATACATCATCTGAAACACTGCTACAATACATCTCTAAGCACTGAACTGAAACTGGATGGGATAAAGGGTCACATCAGTCATCAAATCTGAACTCTCAAGGGTCAGCCTTGACATAAGTCTGAATAATATACTACTCTGATCATGAGTGATCCAAAGTATACAATCATCATAGCCATGCTCTGAATAATGGAAGCTCTGGAATGTGCAGATATCTGCTGAAAAAGGATAGTAGCCCTGCTACTATAGTGTGATAACAGTTACTTTGGTTTGCATATTTCAGACCTCATTCTTATTTAAATATCATAAGTAGGTCTGATTTTTGTATTAGATATTAAGTTCATCTTGAAGTAAAAACTTTATCTAGATCTAATTGATGCATGCTTCTTGTTAAAGTGTGTTTTTTCAAATATTTTAAGGGCTTAAACAAGTAGTTTGTTTTACTGAACTTCATGTTTATTTGGCTAATTTAAAGAGCTGATAATTTGCAGTCCTCAAAAGCTTGCAAAGATCCCAAGTAAAAAGGCCCCAATGCTTGTTTTACTTGGTTAAATTTCGTCATTTTTAACTAGTTTTAACATTAGTTTTTTCTGGGTTTTTTAGGAGGTATTCCAGAAACACTTTAAGAGTGTTTTTGGGCATCTTATACTGACGTTTGCTTGCTAGTTTGCAAAAGACAAACAGATAGGAGGAGGTGCTGCCGAAATTTCAAGTATCCAGGCAATCCGAAGGACCATTATTGAATTTTTGTTAAACCGGTTAAATTTTTCCTGCAAAATTGTAAGCCACCAAGTCACTTTAAGTAAACTGGGGCACTTCTCTAATCATTGTAAAAGATTATTGAATGAGAGCAAGTGGGCTAGCCAGCGCCCACACCCCATCCCCCCAGGGGTGGCCTGTGTCATCTCTTTTCATGGTGTGATTTTTTAGAGTAGTTTACTTCTTTCATTTTCGGCATTTAATAAAACTAGCTAGGGTTAAAATTTACCTTGTCCGTTCCACTGGCAGGCTACAAGTTCACTCAGGACATAGATTTTTATCATTTTTTTTACAAACTCAAATACCCCCCTTGCTTTCCCGAAGTAGGGTTTCAAAACAAGGCCTTGCCTGAGTACTGGCCTGAAAAGAGACTCTTGGGGTTTTAAAAGATAAAATTTTGGTTCATAAAAAATTTTAAAATTTTCCAAGGTCTTCTCCCGTATGTTCTGTGGCCAACTTGCAGCTCAGTCTGATCATGTTGGTACGCATCAGAAAGGGGAAGATGACTAGTAATAGGATCTAACACCACCCAATAAACGAACCTTTTTGTGAAAATTTGGCACAATGCGAGGATTTTGTTGTCGTGGGCAAATTTTTCAGAGGACTTGGGACAAAACTGGGTAGTGACCTCTTGGAAACCGTTAGGCTTGCCCTCGTTGGTACAGCATCTAAACACCTCCTTGAGACTCCGATCCAGCCCAAGTCTGAGTTAGAAGCCACACATCAAAATTCCGGACATGTTCCCTGTACCTTTGCGTATATTGGGAACCCACCAGCCCTAATAAAAAGATCACTACCACATTAAATTTAAAATAAACCAAGAACACTTGCATCTTTTTCGACTCCATTTAGGCACTGGTGTATATTGTTATATTTCATGTTATTGATGAATGTTGTTTATGATGATAATGTTGAATATTTGCAAATGAAATGTTGATGAATGATGCTTTGCTTTATATGTATAAATGTATGTTGCATTAGCTTGGTTTCAAAAAATATTTCTAACTCCTAGATTAGACACCATAGTTTCTTTTCATTTTTAGGGTCCACCCCCCTTGGCTTCGCTAGGAAAGCCTAGACGGAGGAGTCGAGTCCCAAGTGACAGCACTTGACTCTGACTTGCCCCCAAGGCCACACCAGCAGCTTGAAGACTTATGCTGCGTTTTCCCAGGTGTGGAACCAGGCAGCAACATTTTGGCGCTGTTGCCGGGGATAAGTCTTTCTATTCCAAGAATACGACTTTTGAGTTTTCATTTTTGTTTGTGCTTTGTTTGATGTAAGTAGTGAATTTTTTAAATTGACTAAGAACATCTGGCGATTCCACTGTCAACAAATTTACCAAGGCGTTTTTCAAGAAGGAATCCTCAAAGCTTGCTTCAGTTCTTTCCTGAGCCTGAAAAGGTTTACCATAGAAGTAAAAGTAAGCTATCTTCTCGAAAAACCCTTGAGGAACTTGGTTCTCAATCAATTTCTGATATTCACCTTCTATTTCCAGAAAAATAATTTGAATAATCCTCCTGTTGAAATGGCTAATTTTGGTCCTTAAGATTTTACTGCTATAGTTGGTTATCCTCATATATTCCTGATAAGGCTATTGATAAGTTGCCATGTTTTCAAGGAAACAATGCTATTAGTGCTAATTCCCATATAACTCATTTTTGCCATTGTTTTGACAAGTGGTGGTTGAGTGCCAAGCATGAAGATGTAAAAATGAAGTTATTTGCTTTATCTTTGAAAGATGATGCTTATGAATGGTTCAACAAGTTGGAAGCTAACAAGTATAAAACCTATAAAGAAATTCAAACTGCTTTCCTTGCCAAATGGGGGGGCATTAAAGAGGACCGCTACCTTCTAGCTGCCTTGACCAACACTAAGAAGAATGAAAATGAGACAATGGAAGAATTTAACAAAAAATTCAATGAAATTGTGGCAAGACTCCGTGCTGATATCAAGCCACCTGATAATTCCATCCTCATTTACTACATCGAGGCTTTTGATGGAGAATTGAAATATCAATTGAATGATAAAGAGCCTACCGATCTAAAGAAGGCCATGGAATAGGCTGAGAAAATTGATAAGAATATCCTAAATTGTGGCAAGTCTCATCTTCCTGGTTTCACAAGGGCAAATGTTCCTATGAAGTAGAGTGAGAGTTAAGAAAAGACCATTAATGCTAAGATTAAGGATCCTTCAAAGGAACCTTTGAAAGAAATTGCTCAACTTTTGAAAGAAGTTGTTTCAAATCAAGCCTCCAACATGATTGCCATACAGAACAGGTTGATCTCCATTGAAAGATCTCAAAACAACCACGTCTCTAGACAGTATGTGCCTAAACCTCAGTATGCTTCTAGGCCTCAATTCCAGAGAAAAGCACATTTTTAAGATCAAAGGACCCCAAATCCTTTGGAAACTGCTAATGTTGTTTCAGAAGAAATTCCTACTTTTTGTAGAGCTTGTGACAATTTCCATGAAGAGTCTACATGTGCTGTGTTTAAATGGTCAATTGAACAAAATCCATCAAAAGCCAGTAGCAGTGTTAGATTAGCAAGCGAGCCTGAGAACCAGCCTGAGTATATCAACGTTGTGGGCCAAACTCACCCTGTCTCCAAAGAAACTTGGGAACAAGCTAGACATTACAGTCAAGACTTGAAAGACAAAGCTACCCATAGATTTGGTGAGATGCCTCCACCAGAGAAAATTCTTGAAATGTCAAAGTTCAAAGGTTTAACGTATCAGAGAAAGGACAATATTGGAACATCAAACTCAAATCAGAATATTCCTAAGGTAACACCTTCTCCCAACTCTGAAAATCTTCATGTTGATTTGGCTCAATGGTTATCTTCTGCAAAGATTCATGTTCTTGTAACTGACCTTATCAAAATTCCAAGCTTAAAAGAAGATCTTATGAAGCTAATAGATCATCCTCAACAAGAAAAAGCTAAGGCTCCAATTGACTCAAAGAAAGTAACTCCTAGCAAGACTAGAGAAGAACCTAAGCTTCAAAAGATAGTCAATCATGAAGATGATCCTGTTATTTTGCATAGCTTGGATCCTAAAAAAGAAGATCACCCTCCTTTCTACATCTCCTTGCTTGTCAATGATATGCTTTTGCACAACTGCATGTTGGATTCTGGGGCTTCTTCAAATGTTATGACCAAAAAGCTTATGGATCAATTAGGCTTAAAAACAACTAGACCCTATCACAATGTGTGTGCCATGGATTCAAGGGAGGTTGATACTATTGGTATCATTCTAAATCTACCTGTTAGGTTGGCCAAGTACCCCCATGTCCATTTAACCATGGATGTCTTAGTAATTGATGTGCCAGACAATTGGGGAATGCTTTTATCAAGAAAGTGGGCTGCATCTTTAGGAGGTGACATAAGGATGGATTGGTCATATGCTACTATTCCTGCATCAGAACATACAATGGTTAAGTTATATAATGAACAAGCTAGAAAACTCCATGTTGAAAACCCACAGAATCTGGCTAATGAGTTTGTGCATGAAATGGACAACTTTGGAAACTATGCTATCTTATCAAATTTCATAGCACCTTTTAAGGAAGCATCTAAAGATGAAAAGAAAGATGAGGTATGGAGGATGAGTTTTGATGGGGCATTTTCTAGATATGGAAAAGGAGCCGGAATTGTTATAACTTCTCCCTCTAAGCAAACCTTTAAAATTGCTTTCAGACTTGAGTTTGATGCATCAAATAATGTGGCTGAGTATGAGGCACTTTTGCAAGGGTTAGAAATTGCCAAAGACATGGAGATTAAAATTTTATCTATTAAAGGTGATTCTGACTTAGTGGTTGCCCAGGTTAAAAACATATTTGCTTGCAAAAGTCAAAGATTGAAACAATATAGGAATGTTGTCTAGGACACTATGGAATGGTTTGATGCTTTAAATATCATGGCAGTTCCTAAAGAAGAAAACACTGAGGCAGATCAACTAGCTGTGGCAGCTTCTACACTTCAACCAACTGAGGAATTATTAAAGGGTAATGGGAAATTTGAAATCAACTTTAGACCTTTAATCCCTGACAACATAAATCATTGACAAGTGTTTGATAGTGACAAGCAAATTCTCAACTTCATTCATAATCTTCAAGAGTTTTCAGATTGTCAAATCACCTATCAGGAAGAAAGCAAAGAGTATCCGGAGGAAGAGGAACAACCAAGGAACAAAATTCCCAAAGGCATCACCCGGCTAGAGCATCCTTTTGATAAACAAGATGGCCATAAAAAGAAAAAGAATTAAATAAAACCAGGGGAGTTTATTGAAATAAACATAGGAACCGAAAAAGAACCAAAAATGATAAAAATTGGAAAAGGAATATCTGAAAAAGAAAGAAAAGCCTTGATTGATTTGATTTATGAATATAGGGATGTATTTGCTTTTAACTATGATGAACTTAAAGCATATCGAGAGGATATTTTTCAACATACAATCCCTTTCAAACCAGGTATTAAGCCTTTTCGCCAAAAACTGAGGCGAATAAATCCCAAGTTGGCCCCCATGGTTTACAAAGAACTTCAAAAGATGTTGGCAGCAGGCATCATTGCTCCAACAAGACATTCTACATGGTGTTCTAACTTGGTGGTTGTTAAAAAAAGAATGGGGATATCAGATTGTGTATTGACTTCAGAAACTTGAACTGGGCATGCCTAAAAGATAACTATCCTTTGCCAAACATGGACACCTTGTTTCAGAAAATAACTGGGTCTAGTATGATGTCTTTTCTTGATGGGTTCTTTGGATATAACCAGGTGTTAGTGAGCAAAGAAGATCAACATAAAACTACTTTTACTACACCTTGGGTACCTTCATGTACCTTAGAATGCCTATTGGTCTTACGAATGCTGGTGATACCTTTCAACGTGCTATGGATGTTGCTTTTAATGGGTTGATTGGTAAAATTATTGAAATATATCAAGATGATCTGACGATATATTCTATGGAAAGATCAGATCATGCTGGTCATCTTAGAAAGATTTTTGAGAGATGCAGAAAGTATGGCATATCCTTAAATCGAGCTAAATCTGTGCTTTATGTTGACGAGGGCAAACTATTAGGACATATTATCAATAAGGATGGTGTGAAGGTTGATCTTGAAAGAGTTGAGGCCATTAAAAAGGTTCCTATCCCTACCAATGTCAAAACTCTCCAATCCTTCAATGGCCAAATTAATTTCATTAGAAGATTTATTCCAAATCTAGCAGAGCTAATGAAGCTTTTACAACTCTCACTTAAAAAAGATGCTAAGTTTGAATGGAGTAAACAGGGAAGAGAAGCTTTCTCAAGTATCAAGGATGCCATATCTAGAGCCCCTGTGTTGAAGCTTTCATGTACATTTGCTTGCTAGTTTGCAACAAAAGGCGAACAGGTAGGTGGAGGTGCTGCCGAAATTTCAAGGATCCAGGCAATCTGGAGGACCATTATTGAATTTTTGTTAAACCAGTTAAATTTTTCCTGCAAAATTGTAAGCCACCAAGTCACTTTAAGTAGACTGGGGCACTTCTCTGATCATTGTAAACGATTATTAAACGAGAGCAAGTGGGCTAGCCAGCGCCCACACCCCATCCCCCAGGGGTGGCCTATGTCATCTCTTTTCATGGTGTGATTTTATAGAGTAGTTTACTTCTTTCATTTTCGGCATTTAATAAAACTAACTAGGGTTAAAATTTACCTTGTTGGTCCGTTCCACTAGCGGGCCACAAGTTCACTCAGGAAATAGATTTTTATCATTTTTTTTACAAACTCAAACGCCCCCCTTGCTTTCCCGAAGTAGGGTTTCAAAACAAGGGCTTGCCCGAGTACTGGCCTGAAAAGAGACTCTTAGGGTTTTAAAACATAAAATTTTGGTTCATAAAAAATTTTAAAATTTTCCAAGGTCTTCTCCCGTATGTTTTGTGGCCAACTTCCAGCTCAGTCTGATGATGTTGGTACGCATCAGAAAGGGGAAGATGACTAGTAATAGGATCTAACACCACCCAATAAACGAACCTTTTTGTGAAAATCCGGCACAACGCGAGTATTTTGTTGTCATGGGCAAATTTTTCAGAGGACTTGGGACAAAACTGGGTAGTGACCTCTTGGAAACCGTTAGGCTTGCCCTCATTCGTACAGCATCTGAACACCTCCTTGAGACTCCGATCCAGCCCAAGTCTGAGTGAGAAGCCACACATCAAAATTCCAGACATGTTCCCCGTACCTTTGCGTATATTGGAAACCCACCAGCCCTAATAAAAAGTTCACTACCACATTAAATTTAAAATAAACCAAGAACACTTGCACAACATTTACTTTTTCAGTTCATGCATATTTTTCGACTCCATTCAGGCACTGGTTTATATTGTTATATTTCATGTTATTGATGAGTGTTGTTTATGATGATAATGTTTAATATTTGCAAATGAAATGTTGATGAATGATGCTTTGCTTTATATGTATAAATGTATGCTACATTAGCTTGGTTTCAAAAAATATTTCTAACTCCTAGATTAGACACCATAGTTTCTTTTCATTTTTAGGGTCCACCCCCCTTGGCTTCGCTAGGAAAGCCTAGACGAAGGAGTCGAGTCCCAAGTGACAGCACTTGACTCTGACTTGGCCCCAAGGCCACACCAGCAGCTTGAAGACTTCTATTGCGTTTTCCCAGGTGTGAAACCAGGCAGCAACACAACTTAAGCCCGTTTTCCTTCTATATTTTATATTGATCACCATAGCATGTTGCTTATGTTTTAGACCATTTATTTTCTTCCATTTCTATTTCCCTATTCATATACTTTGTAACAAAGGGGCAAGGTAAGCCTTGAGAGACCTTCTTGGGAAATCTTGTAGCTTCCTTCAATGTACTTAACTATAAGATCTAACTACGGAAAAGCTACAACAAAAATCACAAAACACCTAAGAAGATAAAATCAACCCTAAGCATCTAAAACATACTTGTTTATGGTGTTGATTCTCTTATGGTTGCTTTTGCTATGTTGTTTACTTAGTATGTGCATGCTAGTTCATGGTTTTAACTTTACTATTTCTCTTCTTTACTAGTATTTAGCTTGCTTCCCTGTGTATAACATCAGCAGATTTCTTATGGTATGCAAGCGTTTAAATGTTGAAATGATTCATTAATCATTACTAGCATTGTGTACTTTTAATTTGATAACTTGGGAAGCATTTTGGGCCCTTTATTCTCATTATTTTATCAAGTTTTTCACTTAAAGGTATATGTTCACTATTGTTGGTCACTAATCTAATTCACTCTCAACACTTAATCACTTCTACTCAAGATAAATAGGATTTTAGTCTTGACCTTTAGCAAAGGCTTCCTTTGCTCAAGGCCAACACTCGCCTCTTTGCAAACGGGAGAAGCTTCAAGAAGAGATCCCTTAGGTACTTGTTATCACATATATAGTAGCCGGGCTACCATACATTATTTTTCTCATTCCAGTACACTATTCAGCCAGTTCCCTTGCATTTGAGATGCTGAGGTGAGCATTGGTATTGGATCACTATCAGATTGTGGACAGCAGTTATATTCCCCATGCCATGACTGAGTTTCAGGACACTCAGAGAGATGCCCGATATAGCCATTATACCATTGGTACAGAGCAGTCAGTAGTGCCCAGAGTTACAGCAGCAGTTCCAGAGGACAGATGATGGTACAGGTTGATGTGCATTCAGGTATATGACTCAGCAGGTATATTATTGTGTTGTGGTTAGATTGCTTTTATACTTATTTTT
This sequence comes from Larix kaempferi, assembly GCA_027924585.1. Taxonomy (NCBI): domain Eukaryota; kingdom Viridiplantae; phylum Streptophyta; class Pinopsida; order Pinales; family Pinaceae; genus Larix; species Larix kaempferi. The sequence continues at coordinate 1,487,314 of BSBM01000446.1, read as the reverse complement.
ATAGCATGTCTTAGCACTTAGTGTCATGATCTGGCGATCATATAGATACATGGACCTGGTTGACCTATTATTTATATTCTATCGTCCCTACTCAGACTTAGAAGTTCACTATTCATACTCATTGGTACATACCCTCCTTAGGGAGAATAGAGGTGATCATTACACCATACTCTGGCTTGCTAGTGTTGGCTCCATCATTTCATTGTCTTCACCCATCCGTGGCCTACCTTTTAGATTATTATCCTGATTTGCTACTTGACTAGTGACATGGAGGACCTTTCCCGACTGTAGCCTCTGTATTGGATGAGCTTCCCTGTTTATTGTGTCTAGGCTCTGAGTTGGTGACAAAACTTACCTATGGTGAGTTGGAGTTCCTTGAGAATTCCCCCTAGTCACTAAAGTTGTGTTGGCTAAACCTGAAACTTTTAGTGCTGCCATCAATACAAAATCTGGAAAAAATCAAATGCTATATCTTGTATATGAAAGAAATGCCAAATGAAAATGGCCATGAAAAATAAAATGTTATATCTTTTGGAAAAATAAATACCTAGGTAAACAAGTTGTCCATGACACACCTAGAAGTGCTCAGGTAAACAAGTGCCTTAAAAACACACCTGCAGCAGAAAGCCTAAAAATAAATGTAAATCTATGCAATGTGTTTGTAAACACACATAGATCAAGGCTATGGAAACCTCAGGCCCAAAAGCAATGGAACTTAAATGTTATATCTAAACAATTGCTGGCCTTATTTGTATTATGGATTGTGCGCATCTGTGAAGGTGAATAAACCCTCTTTAAACAACTCATCCATTTGTGACACACCGCCATTCCCTGTGTTATTGCTCATTCAGTATATACTATGGTGTGTATTCCCTTTCCCTTGCCAAAGTGTCACAAAGTCAAGTCAGTCAAGTCATCCCTTAGCCTAGCCAGTTATTTCAGCCTTCACCCTTCACTAGCAAATTGATCACAACTATGAAGTGAGTATGGTCCTGAAAGTCTAGTCTGAGTAATAATAATAATTAACGACACTATATATTTGGATTTAGATCGCCAGTCATGATTACTCTGTGTTATAGTAGCTATTTGAATAAATTGTAAAGCATGTATTAACCTTGACACCTTGCAGCAGCTATGGATGATAGTCTGAGTTGTATTTGGTCTTGGTTAGACCTAGTTTGACCATGGAGGACCATGAGACATGAGATGTTGGACCTTATGATGATATGGATAGATGATATATGGTCTATGTACACATACAGGATGATTCTATGCAGCAGCTACAGGGTTATGATGATGATGCTTGGGATACAGCAGTATTTGGTCATTTACAGATCATTATTATTGGCCTTGTTCCGGTACATTGGATATTTATTTTGATCATGCAGAGATTCATATGGTGTATGAGTACACATCTTGGATGGATTTGGACCTTCTGAGTCCAATGGGACAGTTTGTTTTCAGTTCCGGGCACTTACAGTGATGTTTTAGCCTCAGTAGGCTATCCTAGTGCAGTTTTGGTCTATTGGAGGCCCTGTCGGAGCAGAGATGACTTTTATCCGGTTGACCTAGGGCGCTGATGATGGAGGGGGTGGTCCAGCCACTTGTTTTTACCATATTACCCCCCTCCCGGACACATTGGGACCCTCACCTTGACAGCGCCATCACTCCAGGAGGCAGTTTGGGCAGTTTCACGTTTCCCGAGGCATTTCAGGATTGGTAGAAATGGCTATTGAGGAAATCGATTTGGGCTACTGAGGCAAAGTTATGGCATGGGATGATCAGTGATGATAGATCGGGACATTCCACACCTCCTCCAGCAGTTTCAGCTTCATCGGGGCCCGCATCCATCACTTATGGCACTTTCTGTGGATTTTTGGGGTCTTTTGAGGACCACGACTTCACCTTGGAGGCACGATTTGGTACTTTCATGATTATTTATTGGTTATTGTGCCATGGGGATTGACCAAGGAGGGATAAAATTACCCCTTGGACCCACCATGAGCCTCTTATGATATTTTGTCATCATGATTTGGTGGGATTCCCCTCTCCTAGGGCGACTTTGTCCACTTATGTTATATTTTATGTGTGATCCATGTATTATGTTGTTGAGCTCATCTCAACCATTGATTAGACATTTGTATCTTTTAATCTTAGCCACTCATTCAAAAAGTGGTTAGGGTTTTGGTGCCTTTCCTTCCTATTTAAAGGAGAGAGCCTCTCATTGTAAATGGTCTTTGGCTCTTGGATTATTGGTATAGAAAAATATTCTTGTGGAAATTCTTGTGGTCTCCTTTGCATCTGGTGTTCTTAGATGGTGATTGGAAAGTCTATTGCAACCTAGCATTTGGAAATTGTGGTAAGATCTATCTTTTGTTTGGAAATCATTGTTTGTCTACAGGAGGGCGACTTCAACAAGGGCGATTTTGCAAGGCTTCTTCAAATCGACTTTCTTGGCATTCGCTTGTATCAGGGGGTTATCATTAGTATCATTGTGATCTATGCTATCTTTCTGTTACTTCTTTTGTGGCATTAGTCTTATCTCTTGATGCATCAAATCTGATATTGTTGACGTTTGTTGTGCAGGAGAGAGGGCGCATTGGCTTCTTGGACTAAATCGATTTGCATAGAGACTACCTCAAAGCTTCCAAATTGATCGGGATTGCATAGATCATCATCATCAAGGCATCTACAAGGTTATCCAGGTAAGATCCACAGGTTTGTTTCTCTTTCCTTTATCCAATCCATTGACATAATTCATAAATTGTTAAAACCCTAAATACTTCAAAACCCCCATTTTACATTTTGTCAGATCTACTTAGATCTAGTGGGTTGTTGGGCATGATTTTGAAAACCCACCTCTATAGCATCCACGGCATCCCGGATCTATAGTTTGGTGTGGATTGGCTTCCGTTTGACCCCTCTCCCAAGCCAACTTAGCTTCTCCCAAGGAAGGCGTACTTCACCATTTGAGCAAGTTGACCTAGATCTAGTTGATGGGTGTTTGAGATTTCACTTGATTTGACATCTACACATCAAATAACATACACCCAGGTTGTCCCTTTCTTGAAATTCACCTTGTGGGTCCCATTCCACATTTTAAGGGATTTAATCCCCATTTTTGACCACTTGGAATACTTAAACTCAGATCTACAAAGATCTAACCGGTGGATTGCCACGAAATTATAGATCCATACCCCTACTTGACTGATCTACTCGGATCTAAAGTTTGGATGCCATCCGACATGATTTGACCCACCTAAACCCAAATTGAAGCCTCCTTAGGGAAAGTCGCACCACCTTGGAGAAGTGAGTTCACTCACTTCGAGGAACTGGGTACTTGAGATTTTTGCAGATCCGGAATCAGAATAATTCAAAACCTAGGTCTAGACTGTCACTTTGTCAAATCTTGCCTTGGGGACTGCATTCCTTGTTTTAAGGGATTGTGGTCCACTTGGGTCAAACCTAGATCTAGACATATTTAACTATCAAGGCCTATACTGTCCACTTATCTCATGTTGTAGGAGTCCTAAACCATAAAGTCAACCCTACTTTGACTCCACTTCCCAATTCCCAAGGCACTGGTTTATCTCCAAGACAACCCACTCTCCTAGATTGTTGGATTGACTTGTGGTTTGACTTTTGCATGGTGAACTATACCTTTGAAGACATCATGGACCATGGTCAAGATTGTCTCATGTACTAGTTAGCCCCAATCTGACCCCTAAACAACCCTGCATTGGACACGGTTCCCAAGGCAGTGGATCTTTTGACATTGACCTAGTACACTAGCCCTAGATCTCACTCTAAACATTATAAGTCACTTTCACTTCAACTATAAACCAAAGCTATACCTATTGAACCCCTCACTTGACTTGTGACTTCATCCTTAGGTCTAGGATAAACCATACACCTAACTTCACTTGGAAATACCCTGATTTGGTGTCTTGGTTTTGATCTCTCCTGTCGGGAGTAGATCGGGTCTCCCCCTTTGTTGTCTGGGCTAGATAACATAAAGTGAAGGTTGCCTCGACTGGCGTGACAACCATATATTGGAGGTCGAGGTGATCGTGGTTGCACCTTTTGAGTTGCCCTTCCCTATTGCCATCCATGACTGGATCCATCCATAGGGGTAACTACAGTTTAGGTGATAACAGTACTCTTCATCCCAAAGTAAGCTGGCAATCAAATATTATTTGACATAAAGAAAATATTAAGTCACTTGGACACATTCCAAGGGAGCACTCTCAGACTTCTGATTAATTCATACTTAATTTGATTTTAGTAATCAACATCTTGTGCTTTTCACACTTGGATAACTAAATTGCACATCTAAAATCTAAGTGAGATCATCTAAATAATGTTGATGCTATTTTGTTCGTGACATGTGTTGCACTGAAGTTTAAGCACCTCTTAATCACATCTAAAGCTTAGACTAAATCTTTTTCATGTGTTGTGAAATATGAGTTTATGGTCTATTATTCTTGATTCAATGTGTTAAATGGTTCCTTATTTAAAATTTGTCTAGTTACTTATCTCATTGAATCTTCCTCTTTTAACCTCCATAAACCTACTTAAGATCATTGGTTAGACAAACCAAGTAGATCTTTGCTAGGACTTCATATCATCTTTAGATTCATCCTAGTCCAACGAAGGATCTTAGATTTAATTCTCTATTTTTGCCTAAGTATTCTTAGTTACATCTCACAAAAATCAACTTAACTAGTACTTGAGAAAGCTAGCCCACATTGTATTGTGCTCTTTAGGCTTGCATGAGGAATCTGTAGTTAGTACCCTGGAAAATCTGGTTGGGGATACCTCCTGTTGCCGCCTAATACACACCTGGGGGGGACGCGGCAGGAAACCTTCAAGCCGCTCGGTGTGTCCTTGGGGGCAAGTGAGAGTCAAGTGTTGTCACCTGATTACTCGACTCCTCCGTCTAGGCTTACTCCTAGCGAAGCCAAGGGGGGTGGTCCCTATGAAAAATAATCTAAGGCTTTTAATCTACAACAAAAGATAAAAGTCTATTCTAGGAGTTAAAGATGATGAGATGATAAAATTATAACAACAAAGCACTGCTTGTGAATTAAATCAAATAGCTAACCCAACATAAGTTAAATAAGCATTCACGACATTTATGATTGACTTAAACACAGAAAATTAAAGACCAATGTCGAGAATGTAAAAATGCTTGTAAGTACTGTTGTGTGGGGTTGCTTGTGTAGTCTCAATGAAAGTATTGCAGTGGCTCGGTTGGTAAATTTTATAGTTATTAAATGAGTAGTTAAGGAGTGGGTTGATTCTTGGTTTGGCCCAAAGGAAAACCTAAACTTCGAACTGAGTGCTCTAGCAACCTTACCAAGTGTCCAACCAGGCGAGGATGAACCCGCTTAAGAACCTGCTGACTCTGTGGATTCAGTCCATGCAACCTCCCGAGTTCTTAGGATTGGATTCTGATGGATTATCCTATTAACACTAATTACCTTGCACCCGTTTCTGATTGAGCCAACTGTTCCGACTAAGCTGCAGTGGTCAAGAGCTTACTCCGAGTTTGGGGCGTTGTTCGTTTTATTAAATATGTATGAGTGGATGATTAATCTACACTAAACCCCAAGCCTAAAGCAAGGGGGGTTAATTTTAGGATTAAATTTTAAGCACAGGATAATAATTTGAAATAAACACAAAAGCATATAAAAAAAGATAAACAGGTCCTCGGAGGACGTTGTGTGCTTGAGTGAGTTATCTAATTACTACTGCTTGAAAGAAAACTAATCTAAAACGAAAAAAATAAAAAAATAAATAAAAATAAACAAGGGTGCGAATCCCCCCTGGGGGGATTGGGTTCAGGCGCTGGAATTGCCTGCTGTGCTCTTTTTATTTTTTGATTACAACTTGGAAACTTAAGAGAAATACTGCTTGCCCTTTATCATTAGGGAACAAGTCAGTTTACAATGTTTGAGAGAAATAACGATGGTGCTTGAAACTGGTTCTCTCTGGGTGGTTCAGGAAGCTCCAAATGCAAGTTTTATTAATTTTCTTACTTCAACCTGTTATGAAATCAAAACAGATCAGCGAAGTATGTTGGTCAGAAAATGATAATCAGAACACTTTAAGAGTGTTCTGACAATGCTACAAACTGTTAAAATCAAAACCAATGCAACTAGTATGCAAAAAACATGTTTTTGGGCAACTTTTGAGTTTTTAAACTAACTTTAAATTAACTTTTTATGTGCAGAACCAAAAAACCAGCGAGCTAAAAATTTTATGAAATGCCTAAAAAAAACATCTAAGAGCTTATCCTTCTTCTAAATGCAAACTAAGTCTAAACAAAAAAAAAAAATTCTAAAAGTTGCAATGAAATGAGACAAAAGGTAACTAGGAAGACAAGCTAGGGAGCTTGCCTTGCTAGGATCTTTGGCTGCCCTCTTTCAAGGTGCAAGCCAAATGCAAGCCAAAACGATGCTAGATATTTCTTTTATAAGCACTTTTCCTTGGCAAAACTTAGATTTTTTGAATTAGGTGCAAGCTTAAGGAAACTAGATCTACTTCTTATGATATTCAAACTTGAGATCTAGAGTAAAAAAGGGAACCGTAACCAATTTAGATTAGAAAGATGGATCTTGAAGATGAACCCTTGGGGGTTTGAGCATTAATTTTGGGCAATGGAGTTGTTCTCTTGAAGGACCGGAGAGATGGATCTTTGTTCGAAGATTCTAGAAGACGAGCAAGCTAACATGCTTGGTACTTCCTCCAGCATAGGTTACCTGCAAAAAGATCTCACAACACTTGTACAAGGAGATTAAAAATACCTGTGTCTGCAAATAAAAAGAATAATCGAAGATGTAAGTTCAAACAAGAATCTATAATCTTTGTTAGTCTTTCTACCATTCAACAACAACAAATAATCTATAAAGCATTACCTGATGTTCTTACTGAAATTAATTTCCTTCCAAAGACAGATCTATCTCAACAATATATAAGACATACGAAATCAATACAGATTACCTCATAAGCAAAGCTTAACACATCATGCCTCCACAGAACACTTCAGGACTAGCCTCCAAAGCCTTATTTTATTACTCAAATATTCGGAAAATGATACAACAATACCAGAGCAGAGGTTCCACCTTTAGATCCTTTACAATGGAGCCAAGCTCCTCAATTTATAGCAAAAGGAGAGTGAGCTAGGGCGCAAAACCCTAAGGAGACAAAACTCCTAGATTGTAGAGCAAGTTAGCAAGCAGCCCAATGAAGATGCACCATTTCATTTGGACAAAAATCAACTGAAATGGAAGATGCCGAATTGAAGCAGCTCACATGAGTGAGGATGAGGTCGAACTTGATGTTTCCATGCTCCAAGCTGTTCGTGGATGATGGGTGAAGGATCCGATTGGTATTTTGCAAAAGCTTACTAAAAACATAATGCCACCTCAAAGAAAGTAGCTGCCCCACCAATGACTTATCCAACCAAAATCTAAAGAGCTGCCGAGTGGAGATGACGCCCACGTGAGGCAAATGGCGGATGCTTTGAGATGTTTCCATGCTGCGTTGAGGTAACAATGAAGACTGCTGATTGGTGGTTGTTTTTAGAAGGTCACCCACGTGGGTGATGCCATATGAGGTGGCCACTCCACCAATACGAACCACTACTCAAACCAAAAAACCATACGGCTGTGTAGATGCATGGCCCACGTGAATTTCAAATCATGGCATGAAATAATATTCCAATTGCTAACTTATGACAAAGGTTTCGAGGCATGGTTTAAAGTTTAAACGCCTATCAAATACCATGTCTCTCCTCCAATCACAATGCTCACGGCCATGTGGAGAAGGCCCCACGTGAGGCAACCGTACGGCTTTGGCACTAATCAAATGCTCAACCTCTTAAATATTTCACCCTTTGACCATGGTATATAAGCTTTGACATCATTCATTTAATCGCTTTCCTTTGAGATCACATGCCCACTCAATCGTTGCCATGTTGAAGGAGATGGCCCACGTGAGGAGGAGGCCGTACGACTTTGGTTTAATGCAATTTCTCAACCTTTTTTTAAAAAAAAAACGATTTTGACATATGCTTTGCCTCTTTAATATGGTCGCACATCTTAAGTGATGTCATGCCATGTTAATTGGCATGTGACTTTTTCAATTTTTTAATAGCTTTGACTTTTGACCAAGGTGCAATTTGATGCATTTTTAGCATTAAAATGCCACTTTATAGCTCTGATAGACAAAACTGCTCCACGGGGGTTTTCGGTCACCCGAAATGTAGGAAAACTGGGTACCGGGGTAAAGAGGATGCTCTGAGCTTGAAAATGAGCATCCCTGCGTCAAATTCCGACTCCGGATAAGACTTTTATCACCTTTTGAAATTTTTTAATTAAACCATTAAAAAATGGCTTAAAAATGCGGAAAAATATTTTTTTGTCGGAATTGGCTGAAACTTCAGGGGAACCTAGTACATGACAAAACGATAAAATTCTAGCGCCTAGCATGTTTATACATGTTACAAAATGGGCTCTAATAATCCCCTAAGGCCTAACCCCCACTTTGGGCATTCCAGCTTTGGAGGAGCAGGAGAAAACCTCATCGATTATACTCGGCTAAAGGCAAGGCATAATCGACAAGGGAAAAAACTCCTTGGAATACCTTCTTTGGTTGTCAAGTCCTAGGGAACCGAGTCACTTAAAGACCACCATGCTAGTACGCTTATTACAAACCCCGTGGGGCACAGTCATGTACTACAAAAAACTGACAAATGTGCCCTGAAAAGGCCAAACTTGGAACTTCTGAACTCTGAAAAAGGCACAAGTAAATGTGCAATACTGGCGGCTCACTGAAATCCAACTGTAGTGCAACTCAGTTGGTAACACCTCCCATGGTTAGTCTAGATTTCCTTAAGAGATTTAGGAGACCTAAAGAGAGAGAGAGAGAGAGAGCTATCTGTGTGACACTTAGGGGTAGATCTTTGAGGTTTTGTAGGTCTAGTAATCGATATTCCTTGCATCACAGGACTGCTAAATTATGCAACAACATTTTTGACATCGTTGTCAAGGAGCAAGGAGTTCCTTGGTAATTGTTGATGCACAAACTAGCAGCCCAAGAAGATAGACAAGGTAATCAGCTGCTAACTTGACACAACTATGAACTCCCAACCCAAAGTGTCACTACCAGAGGGGAGTTCGTCACTTTTGGCTTCCAAAACCCAACAATAAAGAAGTCTAGACTATACAAGGGGGAGACCCTCGCAAAGCTTTTGCTTGAGGTTATTGTTATCACCAAACTTGTAGGTGCCCCTAGAGATGAATCCAAGATGGATGGCAGAAGGGATGGGCAACCAAAGAGGTGCAACCAAGATGGCCTCGACTCCCAATGGATGGTTGTCACGCCAATCGACGCAATCTTCACTTTATGTTATCTAGCCCAAGACAACAAAGGGGGAGACCCAGATCTACTCCCGACATGAGAGATTAAACCAAAACACCAGATTAAGTCAAGTATAGTTGAAGTACGTAAGGTGTATGGTGAACCCTAGATCTATGAAAGAAGTCACAAGATGAATAATAGTTTGGATCAAGGGGTTTAAAAAGTGTAGCTTTGGTCCATTATAGGTGGAAGAGTGACTTATGATGTTTGAAATAAGATCCAGGATTATGGTACTAGTCAATTATGAGAGAATACACTGCCTTGGGAACCGTGTCCAATGCAAGGTAGTTAAGGACTGAATTGGGGCTAACCAATACCAAAGATGAGCTTGATTGAGTGATATGACAATGTCAAGGGTTTCGAGCAACCAAAACAAGGATCAAACCACAAGCTAACCCAACAATCCAGGAAAGTCGAATGGGCTTGGAGAAAGATCAGTGCCTTAGGAAATGGGCCAAATGGAGTCAGATGTCCACCAAATTACAGATCTGGAATGTTGAGGTATTGAGGTAGGTGGATCTAAAAGATTAAGGTCATCCAATGGCCGGATCTCAGTAGATCTGAGATTGAAGTATGCCACAAAGTGACCCAAGTGGGGCACAACCCTCAAAATGAGGAATGGGGCCCACAAGGTCAAAATCACTTAAGTGACACACTAGGGGTACGTTATTGAATGTGTAGATTGCAGATCAAGTGGAATCTCACCTACCCAGGTGATAGATCCTAGCAAACTCACCCCTCCCAGGAAGTGCGACCTCCCTTGGAGAAGCTTCTTTGCCTTGGGAAGTGGGTCAAATGAAGGCCAATCCTCACCAAACTATAGATCCGAATTGTCGTGGATGCTATAGAGGTGGGTTTTAAATTTTATACCCAAAAGCCAAGTGGATCAAGCTAGATCTGAAAAATTGTAAAATGAGGGTTTTGAAATAGTAAGGGTTTGAAGCATTTAGATAAATGAATAGATCATGGAAAGAGAAATTACCTTGAGATCATACCTGAGTGATGAGATGAGATGCCTTGTTGTTGAGGAAGACTCCCGCAAAGATCAAATGAGAAATTGTTGAATTTGCTTGCCAAAATGATGCCCTAGCCCACAAGTGCGGCCTCCTCTACCTGTCAAACCAAGGAAAGCAATTCAATCAGTGAGATCAAATATGGAGGAAATACAAGTAAAATGCAATGATAACATGAAATAGAAGGTCCTGGGACATTAATACTCCTTGTTACCAACAAAGAGATCCAAAGAAGAAGTAGGGAGGGTCCTCCCCTACCAATACGTCCTCCTCAAACCAAATCGGCCTCCACCTGTAGATGCAAAAACGTGGTACAAGAATATAGCAAGACAAAATCTCCAAGAACCCAGTGCAAAGGAAGAATCAACGAACGAACTCCAAAAGCATTCACCACAACACAACAGATAGATGCAATAATAATTCTCTATTCCAATAATCCAGAGACAAAAGTCCCCTTTACAATGAGAAGCTCTCTCCTTTAAATAGGAAGGAGAAAGTCCACAATCTAACCACTTTTTAAATGAGTGGCTAAGATTAAAAAATCAAAAGATCTAATCAATGGTTGAGATGAGCTCAACAATACAATACATGGATCACTAATAAAATAATACAATATGTGGACAAACTCACCCTAGAAGAGGGGATCCCACCAAATCATGATGATAAAACATAAAAAACAGCTCATGATGGGTCCAAGGGGTAATTTCTAACACCCTTGGTCAATCCCCATGGCACAATATCCAAGAATAAATGATCTAGACACCAAATTGTGCCTCTTTGGGAAAGTCGTGAGCCTTAGGAGGCTCCAGAAATCATCAAAAAGTGCCATAAGTGATGGATGTGGGTCCCGATGAAGCTGAAACTGCTGGAGGTGCGGAAGACATCCCACTCATCATCACTGATCATCCCATGCCATAACCTTGCCTCAGTAGCCCAAATCAAATTCCTCTGTAGCCATTTTTACCATTTCTGGACGGCCTCGGGAAATATGAAACTGCCCAAACTGCCTCCGGAGTGCCTACGTTGTCAAGGTGAGCTCACCAATGAGTCTAGGAGGGGGGTAATATGGTAATAACAAGTGGTTGGACCACCCCCTCCATGCACAGCGCCCTAGGTGAACCAAGTAAATCTCATCACTGCTCTGACAAGGCCTCCGACAGACCAAAACTGCACTAGGATAGCCAACTGAGGCTCAATCATCACTGTAACTGCCCGGAACTGAAAACAGACTGCCTCATTGGACTCAAAAGGTCCAAATCCATCTAAGATGTGTACTCATACACCATATAAACCTCTGCATGGTCCAAAATAAATACTCATCATATCCGGCAGACCAAATAATAATAATCTGTAAAAGTGCTGAAAAGCACAAATCATCATCATAAGCCTGAAACCACTGCATAAGCCCACCATGGTGACCTGTACCATACCATATATCATCTATCTGTAACATCTGAGGTCTGCCACCTCATGTCCTGTGGTTGGCTTTTGGTCAAACTGAGGTTTGACCAAAATATGACTCAAACTGTCATCAAGCTGCTGCAAGGTGTCCAAGGTTAAGACATGCTTTAGAATCCATTCAATTAGCAATTATAACAAGAAGTAATCATTACTGACAATCTAAATCCAAATATAATAAGTCATTAATTATTATTTATTACTCAGACAAGACTTTGAAGGTCATACTCACTTCATAGTTGTGATCAATTTGCTAGTGAAGGGTGAAGGTTAAGGAATACATGGCTAGGTCTAAGGATGACTTACTGACTTAAAACTGTGACACTTTGGAAATGGGAAAGGGAATACACACCATAGAATATAGTGGACAAGCAACAACACAGGGAATGGCGGTGTCTCACAAATGGATAAGTTGTTCAAAGAGTGTTTATTCACCTTACATAGATGCGCACAATCCATAATACAAATGAGGCCAGTAACCTTTTTGATATAGCATTTAAGCTCCATTGCTTTTTGGGCCTAGAGTTTCCATAGCCTTTGATCTATGTGTGTTTATAAACACATTGCATAGACTTACATTTATTTAGGCTTCTTGCTGCAAGTGTGTTTTTAAGGCACTTGTTTATCTAAGCACTTCTAGGTGTGTCTCAGACAGCTTGTTTACCTGGGTATTTACATTTCACAAAAGATATAACACTTTATATTTCATAGCCATTTTCATTTGGCTTGCCTTTCATTCATGTGTGTTTAGAAACACATTGCATGAATGGGATTTTCATACAAGATATAACATTTCATTTCCATACTTTGTATTCATGGCAGCACTAAAAGCTTCAGGTTTAGCCAACAACATCTTTAGTCACTAGGGGGAATTCACAAGGAAATCCAACTCACCAAAGGTAAGTTTTGTCACCAACTCAGAGCCGAGACACAATAAACAGGGAAGCTTATCCAATATAGAGGCTACAGTGGGGGAAGGTCCTCCATGCCACTAGTCAAGTAGTAAGTCAAGGTAATGAATCAACTGGGTAAGTCATGGATGGATGAAGACAGTGAATAATGAAACCGACACTAGCAAGCCAAAGTATGGCGGGAATGATCACCTCTATTCTCCCTAGGGAGGGTAAAACCAATGAGTATAGGCCAAGAACTTCTAAGTCTGAGTAGGGACAAATATGATATATATATAATACAACCACGTCCACATATCTATATGATCGCCAAATCATGATACTAAATGCTAAGACATGCCAAGAGGATGGAAATAAAAGCAACATAACCACAACACCACAATATACCTGTTGAGTCATATACCTTAATGCTCATCATCTGAACCATCATCTGTCCTCTGAAACTGCTACTGCAACTCTGGGCAATACTGATTGTTCTGTATAAATGGCTAAATAGCTACATCGGTCATCTCTCTAAGTGTCCTGAAACTCAGTCATGGCATGGGGAATAAAACTGCTGTCCAAAATCTGAAAATGATCCATAGTAGATGCTCATCTCAGCATCTCAATGCAAGGGAACTAGCTTAACAGTGTATTGGAATCAGAAAAATAGTGTATGGTAGCCCAGCTACTATATATGTGATAACAATTATACTAGGATAACTTCAAGTATACACCTAGCACTAATTTTTAGGGAGGTGTCTAAGGTTTGAACAAGGGGAAAGGTTAGACATACTCTAGGCTAAAGGTGAATTATATTTATTTGTGTTCAAATATAAGCACATGCACCATTAACCATAAGCATCATAATGACATCATTGCAATAAGAAATAAAAAAGTACATCATCATAAAATAAACATGAACATGATACAATGAAACTATATAACCATTTGGCACATATACATCAATGAATGAGATTCAATGACCATAAAATTGAATAGTAAAATCTTTTTCCCCAAACCCTGGGCTTGAATGGACAGGTATCAGGATTCCTAAGGTGGTCCCTGATATACTCGACGATACATGGGGTCCAAGTCCGTGTTCAAAGATCGTTTAGTGCAATACTACTCGTTGGGTACCATAGTGCGTAATAGTGGTGGCCAACATGACATCCATCTAGCTAGAAACAATCGTCTGCACTTTCAGCTCAAAGGCTATTGAACCAATTGTTTTCAAATGGGTAGCTTTCCCAGCTACAAATTTAAATGCTAAACAACTAATATTTGCTAATATCTTTATAGACGTTGGATACACATCTTCTACCCAAATAACGAATTCCCAAAGATGTATTTCAATGATCAATCAAAAAAATCTATATACCATGTCCATCATATATCATTAAATAAATGTACTTGGAAGAAATCTAATTTCATCAATAGAAATGCACTTGCAAGGCAATAATTGATCAAGATGGCATTAGCAATTTGATTCCCAAGATTAAAAAATAAGTAATATCAATGGCGCAAGATAGTGAATCTTAAAACATCATTCCACCATAGATCATTATCCATATCAACACAAGAAAATTCAAATTATTAATGCGTGGATTACTTAAGTGGTTGGAGAAGATGATACTTCTCTTACTGGTTAGGATTATTAAGATGTGATTATCCAATATAAACCATGAACCATCCAAAAATCATCTACCATAAGACAACTTAGTGTACCATTAGGGTGTCAGTGACGACAATCACTCTAGCAACCACTAAAGCCACTTGAGAATGAGAAGATTAGTGCCACAAATCAAACAATGGGCACATGCCAAGCAAACATAAACAACCCAAAAGCACAATGTCAATGATGACACTCTCTAGCAAAGTGCAAAAAGGGCAATCTCTTGTAGAGTTTGATCTTTAGGGAACAATATTTTGAGGAGTTATGCAATGTTAGTGATTTGTCTTGCTACATCCTCAAAGACTAAATCCCAAGAAGTAAATTCCAAACCAAATATGATTGATCATCAAGAAATTACTTAGATAGATTTCCGATGAAGATGTTAGCCCTTCAAAATATTCAAATAAAAAGTAGCAAAGTTAAGAGCTAATCAAGTTGTGACTAAATGACCATAAAGAGCTCCTCCTTGTGATGAATGACAATGAATATGAAATAGATATGTCTCCACAACGAAAATATTTTAGGATTTATATGGGATGTATAAACTCCAATTTTGATAACCCACTTGAATGACTGTTAGCAGGATGCCGATTTGCTCATGAAATAAACAGAGTACGACTCTTGAAATAAGCAAAGGTGACAGTGAGTATGGATAAGCAAACAAGAAGGTTTTTCCAATTCAAAATTGCAGATCAATTGTCAAGACAGTGAGCTAATATGTAATGTCCTCTTCTGCTTAAGCACAGAGGACCACCCCGCTAACCTATCTGATTCCCATAGGTTCGAGCAGGTACTAACATTCAGGGAATTAACTGAGGATTGATGCCATATGCACCCTAAAACAAGGGGAGATAGCATTGTGGCGACATTGGGTCCGTCTCCCAAATAGTTGTTGATCTTTAGCACCAGTACTAGTTGCCCAATTGAAAGGGTGGTAGATTTTGAGGTAACAGGGTTAACACCTACTTAATTCATGCACTTTCTTCCTAAGTGAAAATAGCATGCATAAAGGGGGAAATTCCACAAAAGCAAACCTCATTAAAGCATGGGCTTTAGTCTTCACGAAAACCCTTCTCAACCCATGCACTCCACTCTTAAACCAGAAATACCATGTGTATGTGATTGCAATGACTCCATCAAATATATGGTGTGATTTAGCATAGGAAGAATGAAAGACTGAAATAGAAATTGATGCCAATTAATCTCCCCAATCCATAACAACTCATCAACAAACTGGGGCCACCCAGAACCTTCTAGAATGCTCCAAAATGATCCAAATCCCGTAAATTTAACCAAAACCAAACTTCTGAAAATGCAGTTAAATTTGACCCACACACTAAAAAAATACTAGGTCTCCAAAAATAGCGCTAAATCCCAAAAAAAAAACACTTCTAAAAATAGACCAAAAACCGACAGTCCCTAATTGCCACCAAATTTCACCCCCATAATATACTCAATACCAGGTCTCCAAAAATGTGATCATCTCTGAAAATTGAAAATTTACATTTTTAAACCTTGGGTTTGACCACGTTTGACTAGCTTTGACAGAATCATAGAGGGCCTAGAACATGTCAAAATTTCATAAATACAGAACCACATGCTCATATCTCCAACGGGTATCCAAATCCACTTTCATATTTCAAGAAGGATAAAATTTATAAAAATAAAAATTTGCCAAGATTATGAATCTTGAAAAATCTAAAAGGACACATTTGAAGAACTCAAAACTGGGTCTCAAAAACTATCATCTGTTGCTAAAAAGGATAAGTTTCCAGAATTAGAAACTTCTAAAAATAAGGAAATCAAGCATCTGAAAGTGCCCATCTGACTGACCTCCATCTCCATGCATCCTCCAAAATGTGCATGTAAATCTGATGCATGGGAAAAACTGCCAGAAGTAGAAGGCCGGAAGCCTGAACTGAAAATCTTATAAACATAGCATAAGATGTGCTATATAACCTTGAAACACTGATCTCTGAATACTCCCCAAAACTCACACATTACAACTCTTGAACAAGGTTGGGGTGGAACACAGCTTTGCAACAAGGTAACCGTATGGCTATGGGACTCACAAACTGTCAATGCTGCATGGTGAACTCTGTAATGTTGAGTCCACCTTGTCCAATGGTGAACTTTAAAATGATGGGCTCACCCCGAATAATATCCATGAACAAACGCTGGAAAGTAATACTAAATTTCATGTAGGCAAATCTGGTGTTAACAAATCCAACATTCAGATGACTCTGGAACTTAGTTTAGGAAGTAAGCTACCTCATCACACACAAATGCCAGCGCTGGTACACTTCAAAATAGCTCTGATATTCCTCACATCAGTGCTAGAAAACAATCTGATTTTATCTCTGAAATGCAATGAACAATGTGGAGTGATTCTCCTTGGAAGATGTGCCCAAGATGCCCTAATGAAACCATTTTTCTCCAAACAAGTACAAGGCTGGAATCTCTCTGAAAATGGCTAATCTGATTTTAATTGCAAATATTAGAGTTATCAAGATTGACATGTTCTGGTCATGTAATGGACTGCTATAATAATGAAGATCCATTTTCAAAGTGGATTTTTCTCCCTATTCTAGGGTTTCCCACCATAAAACATGTGTGATGCATTGAAGGTATGTTTATGTCATGGCTGTTATTGGGTTATTGTTTCCTTTTTGTTAGTACATGAGACAAATGCTCGTGTAACCGTGTTAATGAATGGACATTAATGAAGTTAGACTATGTAGTCCAATTGTAAGTTTGTGGTTAAGCATCTATTACAATGGTGTTTAAGTGTTGTCCTTACTAGTTACAAGCATACTTACACTAAAGCTTTACAAGGTAGGGGTAAATACTTTGTTAAAATAAGGCTTTGCAAGGCCCTCAAGGGTTAAATACCTCAAGAAATAAGGTCTTAAAAGTCCATATCAGGTAGGATCTAAGTCGACCCTCCATATATAACATTATCAACCCTTAGCTAGCAAAGCGAAGAAGTCAACTATCCTTATATATCCTAATCAAGGCTTAGCTAACAAAGTGAAGAAGTCGACCCTCCATGTATCTCCTTGTCAACCCTTAGCTAATGAAGAGGTATCAAGTCGTTGTGAATACTTTGTTCCAGTAAGGCATTGAAAGGCCCTATCTGCACTTGGGATAAATGCTACGGTAAGGCTTTGCAAGGAAGGGGTAAACACTTTGTTACAATAAGGTGGTGAGCATTTTGTTCCAAGTTTGAAAGGCCTTGCCTACTCATTGGAGCATTACATTTTAGTAAAGGCTTTGAAAGGTCTTATCATCATGGTTTGGGCACTTAATTCCAATAAGGCCTTGATTGAATGGCTTAAATAAGGGGAAAATACTTCATTTCAATCAGGCTTTGAAATGCCCTATCAAGTAGGTAGGGGTAAACATTTCTAGGCCATGAAAGGTCCTTTCATTTATTATTGTAGGTGAATACTTTGAAGACTTGTCTTGATTATCCCTTATCTAACAAATGAGTAATCTTCTCTTATCAATACTTTGAACAATAAGGCATTGCTTCAAAGAAAATCTTATTTTGATTCTAGCCCCAAAAGGTTCAAGGCCTAGGTCAACCCAATCAGCCAGTAAGGAACCGATCAACCTAGTCAACTCCTAATCAACCCCCCTTATCTAGTTGATATGATCCTGATCAACCCCCCATATCTAACAAATTTGATATTCATCAACCCCCCTCATCTAGGGCTGACCCTTTGATTTCAAGTTCAACAAACAATATTTGAAAGGTTTTACTATGCCTTCAATGAAAGGTCAATCTAGTCAAATTTTGATCAACCAATCTTATTTAATAGGTCGTTGATTTCAAGTTAATCCTTTTAAGACTTGTCTTGATTAACCCTTATCTAACAAAGAAATAATCTTTTGTAAATCGATGACCCTGGAAAGACAACATAACTAGATCAATCAATTAAGTCCTAGTCACTAATGCTTAACATTTAGTGGTAATAACCCCATACTACACCATCTTTGTGGACATTAAGCTATACTACATTATATGAATGATCACCTGCACACATGCAATCCCTCCAAACATACTTCCAAGCCATTTTTTCCCGTTTAGATTTCCAACAGTGGGAATTGCAATCAATGGATCTTATATGCCCTAGTTCTTGTATTGACGTACATTCTACTATTAATCAACCCTATATGAAGTTTGAACTATGACATATTACAGCATTTCTACAAGGTATACAAGATGAATGGAATTTAGAAAATTAAATATTGCGAAATTTGGGGTTTTAGATTTGGAATGATTCATTATGGATGTCAAATGATGTTAGAATTCCCTTTAGCCATAAAAGGCGCCGTTAACTATGCAGCGAAGAACTCATGAATTGAGAGCCAAACTACCAAGAGAGTTTAGGTTACAAGGAAATTTTTGGACTATAAATTTATTACAGTGAAGTTCAATACAATATGCCAATATCCTAGAAAACATTATTGGCCAGCTACGAATCTACTATATCCATATTCATATGCTCACATTTTAGAATATTATGAAGCCTCAAAAATATTTCTTCTACACTAAAGTTACTTCCAATGTAGACTAGAAACTGAAACATTATTGAAGGGAAACAATAGCACTAGGCGAAGTAGTAAAGCTAAAAGAGGTAATTCAATATTAAAATAGCAACAACTTTGAGTTCTAAATGCCATTCCTAACTTAAACATGGCACATCTATGCAATTCCATCTAATTATTTGCATTCCTAAAAAGTACATAATCTCTCTGAAAGAACAAATAGAGAGCAAAAAAATGGAATCTAAGCTTGAGGGATTTTGAATCCACTATTCCCTTACTAGTAATGAAGGTACAGAGTTGGTTAGCCATAATGATGGATCTACACTCCTAATATCCCGCAACCTCAAACCTGCCAATGGAGAAGATAATTGACTATAAGATTCCATTCAAAGCCCAATATCCAAGTCTTCTTATTTGCATCTACATACCTATGATAACATACTTGGCAAAGTAAATAGCTTAAATATTAAACAAGCTCATGTGCCAACTATTTATGAACCACACCAACTTGAAGGATTGAATTAAAGATAATTAAAAAAGAACTTTCTATACTACAAACTCATACGTGTGCTTTCAGTTGTTACATTGTGCAGAGTAAACACTTCAACAAAAATGTGCTTCTAGCTCAAATATGCATTTTTAAACTAATGATGGTTCCTTCATCAGATTGAGATAAACTTGGAGGTAAGATAAAATAATTTTATTAATGTACAGCAAATGACCAAAACTTCGTCAATGGGACTAGGAAGCACCCTCAGTGACAAAGATCTATGGGAGTGCACTAGGCTACTTTGAAAGCATACAATAAGATAACAAAGATAAATGAAAGTATATATCCTACATCAAAGAGGAGAAAGAAGTAGATAAGATAAGATAAGATAATTTTATTAATGTCCAACTAATGACCACAAAAGTAGGTCGATCGGACCGCTAAATACAATGATGTCATTACAAAGCAATAGTACCAAAAGGTCTCCTATAAAAGCAATACGTAGTGTTGCCGCCTAAAACACACTTACCGCAGAAAAGTCTCCCAACCACTAGGTGTGTTCTTGAGGGGCAACTATGAGTTTAGAATCCACTGTGACCTCAATTCCCAACTCCTTCATTTAGACCCAACTCCCAAAGGTCAAGGGGGGTAGTCCCTATTTACTAAGTTTTCAAAGGTTTTATTTTAGGAGTTAAAATTCAATTAAACTTGACTAAGGTTATATGACAAGCAATCATGCAATGTGCAACAAAGTATTATGATGACAATCAAACCTTCATGAAATTAACCCAATAATGCTATAAGAATTAAACAACCAATTATTTACAATACCAATGCCTTATCTATTGGGCGTAGAAATTACGGTAAATCAATCGCACAAGATACACAATAAATTTCAAAGATTTGCTTTCCCAAACTTAAAACATTCAAAGTTGCTAGAATTGAAATAAATGACTTGCTTGTCAATAATCACTTAACTAATGATGAAATATACTTGAATTTGAAACAACTTGCAATTGAAAATAAAGAACTTGAAATGAAATAAATATGAGAATGAGAAAAGAAAATTAAAATGTTTTGCAAATGGTCCTGTAAATTTTAAATAGTTTTAGGTCTCACTTTAGCTTAGGGAATTAGTATGTTTTGAAAGTGCTTATGAAAAATTGATTCTCCTAAACTAATATGACTACCTTCAACAGTTATCTTTCAATTTGAGAGAAACTGTTGGGTGCTCAACAAGCAAACACAAGGTTCCCTTCTAGCTCCACAAATCAATTCCAAAGACTGTAGGGTGCTCAACAGGAGGACACGAAGTGCCACGAGGCTCCCAACAGCCTCTATCCCTCTAGCTCCACGGATCAATCCTTATTTTCTCAACTTCTGGATAATTTGCTAAAGTGCCTATTATACTAGCCAACTCAAGCTTTTTCCCTTTCTTTTCACCCAGGATCGGACACACCAGCAAGAGGAGAGAATACGGAGCAAAAGTGGGGCAAGTGTTTATTGCTTAACCAAAATAAGAATACTATTGCTTAAAACCAATTTAACTAGCCGGCACGATATTGCAGGAGGCCAAAGCCCTTCACATGAAAAGTGTGGGCAAAGTTTATTAACCTTGAATAAAATAAAATAAATTGAACCTTGAACAAGAACTCGTCAGCACGATTTTGCAAGGATGGGCAAAACCACTATGCTTGCAAGGTGTAGACAAAATAAGCAACTAAAACAAGAAACAAACTAACTCAAGCCACTCAATCCTCTTCCTTAAGAAGGGATGGGGAAAACGAATGAAGTAAAATGCTGGAAATAAAACTAAGCAACAAAAATTTAAATCTAGCCCCTCTTCACTTGCAATGCAAGGGTGGGCAAGCCCAACCTCCTTTGCATGCAAGGTATGTCTGAAAAATGAAGCTTAAAAATAACTTCGGAAATAATAGAAGAATCAAGTTCAAGAGACTATCTTGAACTTGTTACAATGAATAAGATTTCAGCACTTGAGAATTGAAGGAAATGAGAGAAAGAAGAGAGATTTTGACCCGTTTCTTGTAAAGGACTTGAGATGGCAGCTTGTGGATCGCCTTTACACTTGATTTTGGCCAAATTTGGGCAGCATATCCCCTTGTATTATACAAAACCTGCTAAAAACCAAGCAACAAAGACAGAAAAAATATCCAAAACCACTCTTGGACACTATTAGTGTTAAGGTACTTGTTATCACACAACTTGTAGTTGCCCCTAGTGGTATCCCATCCAGGACGGTAGAGGAGATGGGCAACTAAAGAGGTGACCCAAGAGATGCCACGGTTCCCAATGCAAGGTGGGAGTCACGTCAACCGAGGCACTCTTCGCTTTAGATCAAGGTGAGTCAAGACCTAGGGGGAGACCCTATAACCAATCAGAGATGATTGGACCCAAACAAAGGTTCCTAGGGATGAGTAAATGATGAGTTACGGAAACCAATGCAAGGTTGAGTGGACCTAGAAGTCAAAGTATGGTTGAAGGTGGCTTAAGAGATGGTTAGTGTTTCAACCAATGTATGATTTAGGCCACATGATTAGGTATAATGACAAGGTATAGTACCATGTGCTACACAAGTGGGTCCTACTTTCTTGGGATATGTGAAATGGCTTAAAGTGAACCCACAAGGTGAAGTTAAGGGATGCAATTGGCACTAGAGGATATGTAATGAGTAGATCTATGGATCTAAGTTGAATTTAGGAGTACCCATGTACCGGATCTATGGTTTGACACAATTCCCAAGGAGTGCGACTTGCTTTGAGGAGGACTAGTGCCTAGTTGGATAGGTTTTATCTCCAAGTCATACTCTTGTATTTTGGACACCCATTTTCCCCTTATACCAAGGCAATCCTATTGAGCTAATATATCTTTAACAGCGGTATGAGGAACATAACCCACAACCTTGGAATACCCAATATATATTCTGAAATGTTTCAAAGACTTAACAAGGGCATAAGCTTGTTTCTCCATTATAGTATATTTAAGCTCTGAATTTTGTAAAGCTTTACTAAAGAATGCTATGGGTTGTTCTTGGCCTTGGTCATTTTTCTGAAGTAAAACTCCAGCAATAGTATGCTCAGAAGCAAAGGAAAAGATTTGGAATTCTTTCGAATAATCAGGGCTTATCAACACAGGGGCTCTAGATATGGCATCCTTGACACCTGCAAAAGCTTCTCTTCCTTGCTTACTCCATTCAAACTTAGCATCTTTTTTAAGTAAGAGTTGAAGAGGCTTCATTAACTCAGCTAGATTTGGAATAAATCTTCTAATGAAATTAATTTGGCCATTGAAGGATTGGAGAGCTTTGACATTGGTAGGGATAGGAACTTTTTTAATGGCCTCAACTCTTTCAGGATCAACCTTTACACCATCCTTAGTAATAATATGCCCTAATAGTTTGCCCTCATCAACACAAAGCACTGACTTAGCTGGATTTAAAGATATGCCATACTTTCTGCATCTCTCAAAAATCTTTCTAAGATGGCCAACATGATCTGATCTTTCCTTACTATATACTGTTAGATCATCCTAATATATTTCAATAATTTTACCAATCAATCCATTAAAAGCAACATCCATAGCACGTTGAAAGGTAGCACCAGCATTAGTAAGACCAAAAGGCATTCTAAGGTACATGAAAGTGCCCCAAGGTGTAGTAAAAGTAGTTTTATGTTGATCTTCCTTGTTGACTAGCACTTGGTTATATCCAGAAAATCCATCAAGAAAAGACATCATACCTGATCCAGTTACCTTCTGAAGTAAAGTGTCCATGCTTGGCAAAGGATAATTATCTTTTAGGCATGCCCAGTTCAAGTTTCGGAAATCAATACACAATCTGATATCCCCATTCTTTTTTCTAACAACCACCAAGTTAGAACACCAAGAAGAGTGTCTTGTTGGAGTAATGATGCCTGCCACCAAGATCTTTTGAAGTTCTTTGTAAACCATAGGGGCCAACTTGGGATTTATTCGCCTCAGTTTTTGGCGAAAAGGCTTGATGCCAGGTTTAAAAGGGATTGTATGTTGAAAAATATCCTCACGATAAGCTTTAAGTTCATCATAGCTGAAAGCAAATATATCCCTATATTCATAGATCAAGTCAATCAAGGCTTTTCTTTCTTCTTGAGATATTCCCTTTCCAATTTTTATCATTTTTGGTTCTTTTTCAGTTCCTATATTTATCTCAATAAATTCTCCTGGTTTTGTTGAACCCCTTTTCTTTTTATGGCCATCTTGTCTATCAAAAAGCTGCTCTAACCGGGTGATGCCTTTGGGAATTTTGTTCCTTGGTTGATCCTCTTCCTCTGGATACTCTTTCCCTTCTTCCTTATAGGTGATTTGACAATCAGAAAATTCTTGAAGATTATGGATGAAGTTGAGAATTTGCTTGTCACTATCAAACACTTGCCAATGATCTATGTTGTCAGGGATTAAAGGTCTAAAGTTGATTTCAAATTTCCCATTCCCCTTTAACAATTCCTCAGTTGGTTGAAATGTAGAAGCTGCCACAGCTAGTTGATCTGCCTCAATGTTTTCTTCCCTAGGAATTGCCATGATATTTAAAGCATCAAACGACTCCATAGTATCCCAGACAGCATTCCTATATTGTTTCAACCTTCGACTTTTGCAAGCAAATATGTTTTTAACCTAGGAAACCACTAAGTCAGAATCACCTTTAATAGATAAAATTTTAATCCCCATATCTTTGGCGATTTCTAACCCTTGCAAAAGGGCTTCATACTCAGCCACATTATTTGATGCATCAAACTCAAGTCTGAAAGCAAATTTGAAAGTTTGTTTAGGAGGAGAAGTTATGACAATTCCAGCTCCTTTTCCGTATCTTGAAGATGCCCCATCAAAACTCATCCTCCATACCTCATCTTTCTTTTCATCTTTGGATACTTCTTTAAAAGGTGCTATGAAATTTGACAAGATAGCATAGTTTCCAAAGTTGTCTGTTTGATGCACAAATTCATTAGCCAAATTCTGTGGGTCTTCAACATGGAGTTTTCTAGCTTGTTCATTGTATGACTTAACCGTTGTATGTTCTGATGCAGGGATAGTAGCATATGACCAATCCATCCTTATGTCTCCCCCTAAAGATGCAGCCCACTTTCTGGATAAAAGCATTCCCCAATTGTCTGGCACATCAATTACTACGACATCCATGGTTAAATGGACATCAGGATACTTGGCCAACCTAACAGGTAGATTTATAATTATACCAATAGTATCAACTTCCCTTGAATCCATGGCACACACATTGTGATAGGGTCTAGTTGTTTTTAAGCCCAATTGATCCATAACCCTTTTGGTCATAACGTTTGAAGAAGCACCAGAATCCAACATGCAATTGTGCACAAGCATATTATTGACAAGCAAGGAGACATAGAAGGGAGGGTGGTCTTCCTTATGAGGATCCACGCTATGCAAAATAATTGGGTCATTTTTATGATTGACTATGTTTTGAAGCTTAGGTTCTTCTCTAGTCTGGCTAAGATTCACTCTCTCTGAGTCCATAGGAGCTTTGCCCTTTTCTTGTTGAGGATGATCTATCACTTTCATAAGATTTTCTTTCAAACTTGGGATTTTGATAAGGTCAGTAACAAGAACTGGAATCTTTGCAGAAGATAACCATTAAGCCAAATCGACATGAAGATTTTCAGAGTTGGAACTTTGACATCTCAAGAATTTTCCTTTCTTTGATATGTTAAACATTTGAACTTTGACATCTCAAGAATTTTCTCTGGTGGAGGCATCTCACCAAATCTAAGTGTAGCTTTATCTTTCAAGTCCTGGCTGTAATATCTAGCTTGTTCCCAAGTTTCTTTGGAGACAGGGTGAGTTTGACCCACAACATTGATATATTCAGGTTGGTTCTCAGGCTCGCTTGCTAATCTGACACTGCTACTTGCTAATCTGACACTGCTACTAGCTTCTGACGGATTTTGTTCCATTGACCATTTAAATATAGCACAAGTAGACTCCTCATGGAAGCTATCACATGCCCTACAAAAGGGAGGAATTTCTTCTGAAAGAGCATTTACATTATCCAAAGGATTTGGGGTCCTCTGATCTTGAAAGGGAACTTTTCTCTAATATTGAGGCCTAGGAGCAAATTGGGGCTTAGGCACATACTGGCTTGAGACTTGATGGTTTTGAGATCTCTCAATGGAGATCAACCTGTTCTGTATGGCAGTCATGTTGGAAGCTTGATTTGAAACAGCTTCTTTTAAGAGTTGAGCGATTTCTTTCAAAGGTTCCTTTGAAGGATCCTTGATCTCAGTGTTAATGGTCTTTTCTTTACTCTCATTTTGCTTCATAGGAACATTGGCCCTTGTGAAACCAGGAAGATGAGACTTGCCACAATTTAACATGTTCTTATCAATTTTCTCCGCCAATTCCATGGCCTTCTTTAGATCGGCAGGTTCTTTATCATTCAATTGATATTTCAACTCTCCGCTAAAAGCTTCCATGTAGTAAATTAGGATGGACTTATCAGGTGGCTTGATATCAACATGAAGTCTACCCACAATTTCATTCAATTTGTTGTTAAATTCTTCCATTGTCTCATTTTCACTTTTCTTAGTATTGGTCAAGGCAGCTAGAAGGTAGCGGTCTTCTTTGATGTCCCCCCATTTGGCCAGGAAAGCGGTTTCAATTTCTTTGTAGGTTTTGTACTTGTCAGCTTCCAACTTGTTAAACCATTCATAAGCATTTTCTTCCAAAGATAGAGCAAACAACTTCATTTTCACATCTTCATGCTTGGCACCCAAGCACCACTTGTCAAAACAATGGCAAAAACGAGTTATATGGGATTTAGCACTAATAGCATTATTTCCTTGAAAAGATGGCAACTTATCAATAGCTTTTTCAGGGATATCATGAGGGTAACCAACTATAACAGTAAAATCATAAGGACCAAACTCAGCCATTTCAACAATAGGATTATTCAAATTATTTTCTGTAAATAAAAGGTGAATATCAGAAATTGACTGAGAACCAAGATCCTCAAGGGTTTTTCGAGAAGATAGCTTGCTTTTCCTTCTATGATAGACCTTTTCAGGCTCAGGAAAGAACTGAAGCAAGTTCTGAGGATTCCTTCTTGTAAAACGCCTTGGTAAATTTGTTGACAATGGAGTCGCCAGATGTTCTTAGTCAATTTAGAAAATTCACTACATACATCAAACAAAGCAAAAACAAAAAGGAAAACTCAAAAGTCGTATTCCGGGAATAGAAAGACTTATCCCCGGCAACGGCGCCAAAATGTTGCCGCCTGGTTCCACACCTGGGAAAACGCAGCAGAAGTCTTCAAGCTGTTGGTGTGGCCTTGGGGGCAAGTCAGAGTCAAGTGCTGTCACTTGGGACTCGACTCCTCCGTCTAGGCTTTCCTAGCGAAGCCAAGGGGGGTGGACCCTAAGAATGTAAACAAAACTAAGACGTCTAATCTAGGAGTTAGGAAAATATTTTTGGTAACCAAGAATAAACAGCATATACTTTTGTCAAATAAAACAATCATTCATCATTTACTCCCATTTTAAAATAATCATCATTTAATTGCACATTAGTCAATAATATGAAATAAAATTAAACAAGACCAGTGCCTTATAATGGAGTCAATAAACAAATGCATAAGAAGAAAAAGTAGATGTTGTGCGAGTGTTCTTGGTTTATTTTAAAATTAATGTGAAGGTGATCTTTTTACTATGGCAGGTGGGTTCCCAATATACGCAAGGTACGGGGGAACATGTCCGGAATTTTAATGCGTGGCTTCCCACTCAGACTTGGGCTGGATCGGAGTCTCGAGGAGGTGTTTAGATACTGTACCAACGAGGGCAAGCCTAACGGTTTCCAAGAGGTCACTATGTAGTTTTGTCCCAAGCCCTCTGAGAAATTTCCCCACGACACTAAAATATTCGTGTTGTGCCGGATTTTCACAAAAAGGATTTTTTATTAGGGCGGTGTTAGATCCTATTACTAGTCATCCCCTCCTTTCTGATGTGTACCGACTGGATCAGACTGAGCTGCAAGTCGGCCACAGAGCATACGGGAGAAGACCTTGGTATTTTTTAGAAAAATTTTAAGAAACCAAATTTTATCTTTTTAAACCCCAGGAGTCTCTTTTCAGGCACGTATTTCGGGCAAGCCCTCATACAGAAACCCTACTTCGAGAAAGCAAGGGGGGCGTTTTGAGTTTGTAAAAAAAATGGAAAAAACTACGTTGTGAGTGAACTTGTGGCCCGCCAGTGGAACAGACCAACAAGGTTAATTTTAATCCTAGTTAATTTTATTAAATGCCGAAAACAAAAGAAATAAACTACTCTAAAAAATCACACCATGAAAAGAGACGACACAGGCCACCCCCGGGGGGATGGGGTGTGGGCGCTGGCTAGCCCACTTGCTCTCGTTTAATAATAGTTACAATGATCTGAGAAGTGCCCCAGTCTACTTTAAAGTGACTTGGCGGCTTACAAAATTTGAGGAAAATTAACCGGTTTTACAAAAATATGAATTTTGGTCCTCCGGATTGCCTGGATCCTTGAAATTTCGGCAGCACCTCCTCCTACCTGTTCGTCTTTTGCTGCAAACCAGCAAACAATTATTAGTATAAGATGCCCAAAAACACTTTAAGAGTGTCTTTGGAACACCTCCTAAAAAACCCAAAAAATTTCTAAGTAAAAATCTAAGTAAAATTGCAAGAAAATAACCAAGTAAGACAAGCAATGAGGCTTGTTTACTTGGGATCTTGCAAGCTTTATGAGCTGCAAATTACAAGCTCTAACTAACAGCCAGATATACTTTAAAATCAGAACTACAACTACTCAACAAAACTTTGAAAAAATTGACAATTCTTTTGCAAGTCTTGGAAAAGTAGATGCTAAATGAAGGAAAAAATCTAACAGTTAAAGATATGAGCTTTGTAACTGTCTAAACCAAACCTTCATGAAATGATTCCTGATCTATTTAAAATATGGACATGAGTATATAAATCAGAAATATTTCAAATAAAAGTAACCAGTTAACCAAAGAAAAAAAATTTGTTTATAAGGGAGAGAGAGAGAAAATGAGCCAAATTTTGCTTGAAATCCGAAGCCTTGGAGAAATATTTGTGGTGTTCCGAGGGACTGCATCTGCAAACAAAGATTAGAGAAGAGGAAACAAACAAGATCCGCCTACTCCAGTTGAAATAACCTGCACATTACACACTTTGCAAACAAAGATCAAGTGTAGAGATATATCTGAAAAAGAAATCTATGCTGAACACTCATAAACAAATGAAACATACAGGCATGATTTTCTTTTGCAAACATATAACAATGGACTAGACAATAAACAAATTGAAACTAGTCTATCTCATAAATTAGTACTAATATTTCCAATGAGTACAGTTGATACTATTGAATATCAAAACTTATGCACAGGTTACCTCCATCATACAAGCCAAAATGTTTCATCCACACACAATGGGCACCACAGATCTGAACTCCAAAGTCTTCTTTATTCATACAAAAAAAAAGGTATTACAATCATAAGTTTCATGCTCCCAATTCCAACTCTCTAGAGAGCAATGGAGACAAAGCTGCAATTTATAGAAAAGCAAGGAGGATGGGCGCACTTGGTGAAGGGAGAGAAAGGTGGAGCGGTGGCACGAATGGTCGAGGGGATAGGGCTGCCCACTCCATACTTTTAGCTGCCCATAGACCAGCATACATGGTGCTAACATGGCAGCACACAATGTGCTGCTCCCTCCCCAACTCGTGGGCTGCCCACTCAACAAATGCGCCCCTCTCAAATGGGCACGAATTTCTCCACACATGGGGCTGCCAAAACACTGCCAAATCAGCCCAATAACTCTCCTACAATAGTGCTGGTCGAAATCAGACCATAAATTCCTCATAAAACTTTTAATTTTTTTATGTCATTTTCCCATTTTTTTATTTTTTTATGACTTTTTGGGGGTTTTTTACTTTTTTGGATTTTGACAAAATTAGAAGCACCCAAACATTAGGAAAAGTGGGTTTAGGGGTTAAGGGGGTGCTCTGAGTTAGAAAACGAGCACCCTTAAGGAAAAAGAGACCTCCAGACGCCACTTCCAGGTCTTTTACAAAAATTTTAATTGAACCATTAAAAAATGGCCCAATTTACGGAAAAATTAAAACTTGCCGAAAATTAAAAAAACAACCTAGGGGGACTTAGCACATGTCCATATGACTCAAAATTAACGCCTAGCATGTTCATATACATTGACCCATAGACTCTAATAATTCTCTAAGGCCCGTCAACCTCCCCAGGCATTCCAGCTTTGGAGGAGCAGGAGAAAAACCAATTAATTATGTTATGCACTAATGCAAGACATAATAGATAGGTGAAAAAACTCCTTGGAATACCTGACTTAGCCAAAAAGTCCTAGGGAACCAAGTCTTTTACAAAACCCCATGCTAGTACGTTTTTATTACAAACCCCGCAGGGCCATGGACATGTGGAAAAAAAAAATTAAAACGGGGGCCTATAAAAGGCCAGCTCGATATCAAATCACCAAAAATGAACATGTATCATGTTCCACTTTGCCCGCTCGCTTGACAATCCAACCAAGTACAACTTAGTTGACAACAGGATCAACCTTGGAACAAGGTGACCACTAGAACCACTAGTCCCGAAAACCTTCCAGCTAGCTGGATGTCCGCAAGGATGCTAATGGGGAAAGAGAAGTAGCCACAAAATTATGTGGCACTTGGGATCAAATCCCAAGCTACTTTCTCAAGGCAAAACTTGGAAGAGAATAATTCTAAGTACAAAATTTTAAAAATATATCTAGAAAATTGAAACAGATCCAATTAAAGCATGCACGAAACAGTGTTCCCCAAATGGGGAAGGAGAAACCAAAGTGTGAGAGGCCTTATCCCACCTAGCCTTTTTATTAACTAATTACAAATGCCTTGGAAATTTAACCCTTGTAAAGACTTTTGAGAGAAAATGAAACTTGGAAAAAACAAATTGGAATAAGCCTTTAATTGCTTTTACAAAGGATAAAAGTGTTCAAGTTTTGGATTGTCCTTATGGTCTCTTTGAGTTTTGCTTGGTTTGGATCTTCTTGTCTTTAGTGATCATTCAATTCTTTATCAACTTACTGAAGAAGAAGAAAGTAGGGACATAGATCAAGATCCTCTAGGGGTGATTTCAGGTGATCATTGTGCAAATAATCAAGATATGTTAAATATTAATTTCACCCCTGATCAATTAAATGAAAATGATCACTTATCCTCTTATAATTTTAATGATGAATTAATAAAAGATCAATATCAACATGAGGAAGAGTTAATAAATCATACTAGGTGTTCTAATCTTTGTTCCACTTCTTACAATGAATCTTTAAATTTTCATTTTTTCATCTTTAATCAAGATAACTTAGAGTTAGATAGTTATGGTCAATCTTGTCCTCAGGTTGTAAATATTAAATTTGATCAAAAGCTTGAAATTATTCATAGAATAAAGAATGCTTTCTATTATCAAAATGTAAGGTCGAACTTGTTTATCCATTTGGGAGAATTTTCATATTTGCAATCCACCCTCCCTTCCCAACTCTTTCAATCATCTTTGGGTTGGTGCTATAGTCAATCTTTTGCCTTTGGAATTTTCAGAAGGAAGTATATGCATGATTACATGTTTGGAGAAAAAACACTTCATTCCCCTTTTCGGTCACTTTGGAACCATAATGCTTGTTGTCAAGTTATCAATCACTCTTGGTGGCTAGGAAAGGTGTTTAAAGATCAATTCCATTTTTTCTCCATTTTTGAGCATCAAGTGGGTTTTACTTTGTTTTTCCGTCCTTTAAACTTTAAGTTATCCCCACTTGGTTTCTATTTGATCATTAATCCCAGGGAGAACCAAATTGAATATGTAAGAGAAGTAAATGAGGAAGTTATGTTCTGTGAAAAAGAATTGAGTTACAAGCCTTATATTTTTCCTCCATCAATCTTAAGCAATAACTTGCATGAATTTTATGATCCTATCAATTCTTGGATGGAGGATGTTTGCATCAATCAATCTTTTCCTTGGCATGATTTCATTTTGCACCATTCAAACCTTTATTCAATTTTTGAACAAACCTGAAAGATTGCATTATCAAATTCTCTGATCTTTAATCCAATCATGACTTGTTTCATTACCAAAAATCAAAGAATAATCACTAATATGTTTGATGAATGGTTGCACTGGATTTATGATTTTACCTAGCATTTGTGATGACTGGTTAGATTAGAGTAGGTAGGACACTGAATAAGCCTACTTGGGCAGTAGTTAGTTTTTCAGCCATTGAGGCTAGCACCTTTTTTCCTAAGCTCCTTTTGAAGCTCCTAGTTTAACTGAGTATCTGTCATTTTTTCTTTTTCTTGCACAATAAATTTCAAACTTTGCAAGTTATATTAGTAATTTAATTTACTTTTTGCGTTTATATTTCATGCATTTATAGTTCTGACATGGAATAGATTTTAATTCAGTTGGATTTTATATTTTTCCCATACATGCTGCATGAGGTATTTTTGATGTTTTTGAATGCAGAAATAGGTGCAAAATAAAATAAAAAGTTGGAAGCAAAATGGTAGAGTGTTGGATCGAGGATTCGAGTAGTAGAGTTCGAGGACCAGAGATTCTGAGGTTCTCAAACGCTCATTTCAGCAAAGCACTTGTCCAAGCCGGAGCCAGATGTTATCACATATATAATAGCCGGGCTACCATACATTATTTTTATGATTCCAGTACACTATTCAGCCAGTTCCCTTACATTGAGATGCTGAGATGAGCATCTATATTGGATCACTATCAGATTTTGGACAACAGTATATATTCCCCAAGCCATGACTAAGTCTCAGGACACTCAGAGAAATGACCGATGTAGCCATTATACCATTTGTACAGAACAGTTAGTAGTGCCAAGAGTTACAGCAGCAGTTTCAGAGGACAGATGATGGTACAGGTTGATGAGCAGTCAGGTATATTACTCAGCAGGTACATCATTGTGTTATGGTTATATTGCTTTTATACTTATTCTTATAGCATGTCTTAGCACTTAGTGTCATGATCTGGCGATCATATAGATATGTGGACCTGGTTGATCTTATTATATATACTATATTGTCCCTACTCAGACTTAAAAGTTCACTATTCATACTCATTGGTCATACCCTCCTTAGGGAGAATAGAGGTGATCATTCCACCATACCGTGGCTTGCTAGTGTTGGCTCCATTATTCATTGTCTTCATCCATCCATTGCCTACCTTTTAGTTTATAACTCTGGCTTACTACTTGACTAGTGGCATGGAGGACTTTTCCCCACTGTAGCCTCTGTATTGGATGAGCTTCCCTGTTTATTGTGTCTCGGCTCTGAGTTGGTGACAAAACTTACCTATGGTGAGTTGGAGTTCCTTGGAATTCCCCCTAGTCACTAAAGTTGTGTTGGTTAAACCTGAAACTTTTAGTGCTACCATGAATACAAAATCTGGAAAAAATGAAATGCTATATCTTGTATGAAAAGCCCATTCATGCAATGTGTTTCTAAACACACATGAATGAAAGGCATGCCAAATGAAAATGGCCATGAAAATAAAATGTTATATCTTTTGGAAATGTAAATACCTAGGTAAACAAGTTGTCCGTGACACACCTAGAAGTGCTCAGGTAAACAAGTGCCTTAAAAACACACCTGCAGCAGAAAGCCTAAAATAAATGTAAATCTATGCAATGTGTTTATAAACACACATAGATCAAGGCTATGGAAATTTCAGGCCCAAAAAGCAATGAAACTTAAATGCTATATCTAAATTATTGCTGGCCTCATTTGTATTATGGATTGTGCGCATCTGTTAAAGGTGAATAAACCCTCTTTGAACAACTCATCCATTTGTGAGACACCGCCATTCCCTGTGTTGTTACTCATTCAGTATATACTACGGTGTGTATTGCCTTTCCCTTTGCCAAAGTGTCACAAAGTTAAGTCAGTCAAGTCATCCCTTAGCCTAGTCAGTTATTTTAGCCTTCACCTTTCACTAACAAATTGATCACAGCTATGAAGTGAGTATGATCTTAAAAGTCTAATCTGAGTAATAATAATAATTAATGACATTATATATTTGGATTTAGATCGCCAGTACTGATTACTTTGTGTTATAATTGTTATTTGAATAAGTTGTAGAGCATGCATTAACCTTTGACACTTTGCAGTAGCTTCTGATGATGGTCTGAGTTATATTTGGTCATGTTGACTTGGTCAAACCTAGTTTGACCAAGGTCAACCATAGGACATGAGATGGTTGGACCTTGTGAGGATATGGATTGATGATATATGGTCTATGTGTTGCCGCCTAATACACACCTGGGGGGGACGCGACAGGAAATCTTCAAGCCGCTCGGTGTGTCCTTGGGGGCAAGTGAGAGTCAAGTGCTGTCACCTGATTACTCGACTCCTCCATCTAGGCTTACTCCTAGCGAAGCCAAGGGGGGTGGTCCCTATAAAAATAATTTAAGGCTTTTAATCTACAACAAAGGATAAAAGTCTATTCTAGGAGTTAAAAAGATGATGAGATGAAAAATTAACAACTAACCGCTGCTTGCAAATTAAACCAATTGATTAACCCAACACAAGACAGATAAGCATTCACGACATAAATGATTGAAACTTAAACATAGAAAATTAAAGACCAGTGCCGAGAAAGTAAAAAAATGCTCGTAATTGTTGTTGTGTAGGGTTGCTTGTGTAGTCTCAGTGAAAGTATTGCAGTGGCTTGGTTGGTAATTTTTATGATTATTAAATGAGTGGTTAAGGAGTGGGTTTATTCCTGGTTTGGCCCAAAAGAAAACTAAACTTCGAACTGAGTGCTCTAGCAACCTTACCAAGTGTCCAACCAGGCGAGGATGAACCCACTTAAGAACCTGCTGACTCTGTGGATTCAGTCCATGCAACCTCCCGAGTTCTTAGGATTGGATTCTGATGGATTATCCTATTAACACTAATTACCTTGCACCCGTTTCTGATTGAGCCAACTGTTCCGACTAAGCTGCAGTAGTCAAGAGCATACTCCGGGTTTGGGGCGTTGTTCGTTTTATTAAGACGTGTGAGTGGATGATTATTCTACACTAAACCCCAAGCATAAAGCAAGGGGGGTTAGTTTTAGGATTAAATTTTAAGCACAGAATAATAATTTGAAATAAACACAAAAGCATGTAAAATGATAAACAGATCCTTGGAGGACGTTGTGTGCTTGAGTGTGTTATTTAATTACTACTGCTTGAATGAAAACTAATCTAAAACGAAAAAATAAAAAAAAGGGTGCGAATCCCCCCTGGGGGGATTGGGTTCAGGCGCTGGAATTGCTACTATGCTCTTTTTATTTTTTTGATTACAACTTGGAAACTTAAGAGAAATACTGCTTGCCCTTTATCATTAGGGAACAAGTCAGTTTACAATGTTTGAGAGAAATAATGATGGTGCTTGAATCGGTTCTCTCTGGGTGGTTCAGGAAGCCTTCGAATGCTTGTCTTGTGAGTTTTTAAGCTCCAACCTGTTGGACAAATAAATCAAACCAGCAAGCAAAAATGTTAATTAAAAAGACAATCAGAACACGTTACGAGTGTTCTGATAATGCTAGAAATTGCAAAAAATTAAAACGAGCTAAACTAGCATGTAAAAAAGGGTATTTTGGACAACTTAGGAGTCTTTAAAATGATTTTGAAATTACTTTCTGATATGCAGAACCAAAAAACCAGCGAGCTCCTTTTGTCAAGAATGACCAAGAAACACTTGGAAAAACCTTGAGAGAAAAGCCTACAATTATCTTAAAAAATTCTAAGTAAAAGACAAGCTAAAGATGCAAAATACTCAACTAGTAAGACAAGCTAGAAAGCTTATCTCGCTAGGATCTTTTGGCTGCCCTCTCTAGAGATAGCAAACCGAAACTATAAGCACTCAACTGCTAGATTTATCTTTTAAAATGCTTTAAAGGACACTTCTCTTCTCTAATCTAGTTAAAATA
This sequence comes from Larix kaempferi, assembly GCA_027924585.1. Classification (NCBI taxonomy): domain Eukaryota; kingdom Viridiplantae; phylum Streptophyta; class Pinopsida; order Pinales; family Pinaceae; genus Larix; species Larix kaempferi. The sequence goes on along the minus strand of BSBM01000446.1, from coordinate 1,451,764 downwards.
TTTAACCTTTCAAATGCTAGAAAATAAGAGATTTGATTACTAATGCAAGTAATAAGATTTAAACTTTGTAGCATATTAGCATTAGAATAATAAATCTAGATCTACTTCCTTAAGAAACTTTCAAAACTTGAGATCTAGAGAGTTATGGAACTAGTAACCAAGATAGAATGAAAGAAGTTTGAACGAAGGTGATATAACCGGTTTTGAGTGAGAAAGACTGGGCGAATGGAGACCGTATGCAAGTGAACACGCGAGGGACTACGCTTCCTTTTATAACTTCAAAGATTGGCAAACTAGCATGTATGCCTTCTCAATGAGATCGGATTACCTGCAAGAAACCTCACAACAAACCTTGCACAAGCGGATTAAGAGAAACCGATATAAATCATATAAAAGATAAACTAAAACATGGACATTCAAACAAGATATGAACAATGTGTAAGATATACTTCATACAATTGATAATAAAGCATAAAATATAGATTCTACTCTTTACCCTGCTGAAATCATAAATTTCCTTCAAAGGTCAGCATGAATCCGAACGATAAACAAAGCTTATGAAGAGACACATATTACCTCCATGGGATTTAAGCATTAGACATCCACACATTTAACACGAGTCCACAATATAGCCTCCAAAGCCTTAACTTTATTCTCAAGAACACAGAAATAGTACAACAATATAAGTGCAGAGGTTCCACCTTCCAATCCTTACAATGGAGCCAAGCTCCTCAATATATAGCAAATGGCAGGTGAGCTAGGGCGCAAAACCCTAAGGAGACTGTTATCACACCATAGTAGCAGGGCTACTATTCTTGTACAGCAGATATCTGCACATTCCAGAGCTTCCTTTATTCCAGAGCATGGCTATATATTTTGGATCACTCATGATCAGAGCAGTACATTATTCAGATTTTATGACCTTGTGTCAAGGCTGAGCCTTGAGAGTTCGGATTTGATGACTGATGTGACCACTTATCCCATTACAGTTTCAGTTCAGTGCCTAGAGATGTATTTCAGCAGTGTTTAAGATGATGCATGATGATGATTATTATGATGATGTTGTATGATCTATGGATATATTCTCACTGACTGTGGATTATTATCTTGTTAATTTAGTTATGATCATGGCATATGCTTGGTATATTATTCCTGATATGGCAAACTATTTAAAATGAACTGTAAATCATAAAATGGACAATTGCTTGCACTCTTAGGTCATTTAACAAAACTTACTGGTATTTCACCTTATATAGACATGGTCTTTCCCCGACACTAAGTTGTCTGCTAGTGTAGGCTCCATACTCACTTGTCTCCATCCATACATGACCTTCCTGTTTGACTTTAAACCCTGACATGTCTCATTTGACTTTCTGATACTGAGGACTTCCCCATTTTTCTACCTCTGTGTTTGGACCGCATCCCTGTTTATTCAGTGTCTCGGCTCTGAGTTGGTGACAGAACTTGCCTTTGGTGAGTTGGATTGTAGGCCTAAATCATTCTGGTCGGTTGTCCCGATGTTTGGCATTGGCTCGAACTCCCCCTAGTCACCTGAGATGTTGTTGGCTAAAACTGAAAGCTCATGTTCTATCTATGGAAACTAAATGTTCGCCCATGGAAACAAAAAAAAGGGCAAGAGCAATGAAAAGCTAAAAATACTCCTCGAAGAGTATAAGAAAGGTCCAAAAAGCAATGGTTCTTAAAAGTTATATCTAAACAATTGCTGACCTTATAAATATGTAAAAAACATGCCCTGGATGCAAGCTGCAACTAGTTGTGCTTCTCAGCACATCTGAAATCCGAAGGGTTATGTAGGCCAAAAAGGCCATGGAATAAAATTGAATGATCCTAATGAACCTGGATCAACTTGATGTAGACATGATGCCTAAGTTGAATAAACACTCTCTAAACAACTTATCCATTTGTGAGGCACAGCCATCCCCCGTGTTATTTTGTCCAACACAGAGTTTGTAGCTTCCCCCTTCTCCCAGTCCAAAGTATTTTTGAGTTAAGTTAGACAAGTCAAACCCTTGGCCCAACCTTGCTCCTAGCCTTCATCCTTCACTAGCAGTCTGACCATGCCCAATGAGTGAGTTTGTCATTTGAACTATGGTGCAAGTAATTTATTATAACAACGGAATATGTTAACTCGATTAATGCCACTGAATGGAATTTATACTTTGAGCTTAGCTATGGAAATGATTGGAGAAGCATTGTCTTAGTCTACTGATGTGATTTATCCTTGATTATATATATTCTTGGGATCCGTGATGATGTGGACCATGTATGATGATTATTGATGATGATTTATGGGCCCACATGTTTGATGATGATATCATATGATGGACATATGATGCAGATGATGTTTGATCCAGTTCAGCAGGTTTATTATTATTTCAGATCAGCAGATTATACATTGTCCATATATGGTGGACCCTACAGCTAGCCCATTAGGGAAACCCAGGGTGTATGAGTACTCATTCCTAGTGGATTTGGGTCTTCTGGATCCATTGAGACACTTATCTTTCAGTTCCGGGCATTTCTGACAGTGATTGATGCAGTTTTTCACTTGTTGACCAGATTTGGGGCTGATTTCCCAGCCTGAGCAGCAGGGGCCCCGAGAGGCCAGTTCACCTAGGGCGCTGATGATGGAGGGGGTGGTCCAGCCACTTGTTATTACCATTTATCCCCCCTTCCGGAGAGCCTGGTGGGATCAGATGGACAGCGCTAGCACCCTAGGAGGCAGTTTTGGCACTTTCACAGTTCCCGAGGCAGTTAAAAAATGGGATAAAGTGGTCACTGAGGAAATCGATTTGGGCAATTGAGGCAAGGTTTTGGCATTTGGTTTTCACAGAGGTCTTCCAGGATGGCATCACTATCTTCCAGTCAGTTTTCACCATGTGGGTATGCCCGGATTGATCACAGGAGGACATTTACTGCTTGACTGTCATGGATTCTGAGGACAGTTTTGATCATTTTTATTATATTGGACATATTTTATTATTTTATTGTGCCTTGGGGATGAGCTAGTAAGGATTAATACCTCCTAGCCCCACCATGAGCTTATTTTATCATGTCCTAGTCATCATGAGGTGGATTATTGTACTTTTTACCCCTCTAGTGGGATGACGTCACCCTCCATTGTACCATTTAGTGAGGGCGCTATTGTTATGTTGAGTGATCCATGTGATATATTGTTATGGGTCATCTTAGCCATTGATTGTATGATGAGATCTTATAATCTCAACCACCCATTGGATGTAGTATTATGGAGTGGTATAGGGTTTTGGTCTTTATTATCTTATATAAGGAGGAGACCCCCCATTGTAAAGCTCACCTTTGGAGCTCTGGAATATTGGAATAGAAGATTTTTTGTGGAGCACATCTCTCTTGCATTGTGGATTCTCTTGCAAATTGAATATACAGTATCTCTTCTATGTATCATTGTGGATTTTGGTGCTTTTGCTAACCTTTTGACAGGAAAGTCGAATTGGAGAGAGGAGGGCGACTTTTTTGAGGGTTATTGTTGGAGGGATCCACATATTCTCTCTTGGGTTGATCTTGTGACAGGGAGTATCATTATTGTATCTTCGTGACATAGTTGATGCTTTCTATTACATCTTTCTACCATTTTCATAATCATCTTGCTTGACTTGTTTCTTTGATCTTGTCTTATAGGAGGAGGACGATTTGGCTATCTTGGAGAAGGGCGATTTGGTTGGAGCACTTGGATCTCACTCTTGAATATACACATAGGAGAATGCTATCAACTTGCAAGGTGGCCATAAGCAATTTGAGGTAAGATCCACAAGGTATGTATCTCTTTCATCCATTCTATCTTCATTGGTCATAAAACCCTAATTAAATCAAAACCCCAAATTTTGGTATTTCTTAGATCTACTTAGATCTAGCCTTGCAATTGAAAAGATATTAAAAACCCACCTCTATAGGATCCACCCCTAGTTGGATCTATAGTTTGGTGGTGATTAGCTAAAAATTGACACACTTTTCAATGCAAAAAGCCTTCTTGAACCTAAATCGATTTTCCTAAGAGAAGCTTGTTGGGTTAGATCTAGCACATGGGTAGGTGAGATCCCACTTGATTTGACATCTAGACATTTGATAACCTATACCCATATCTTTACTTTGGTGAAAACTACCTTGTGGACATCTCTCCATGTTTTGAGGGGTTGAAACCCCCTTTTGACCTTCTTGGCATCTTAAACTTAGATCTACTAAGATCTAGCCATTGGATTCACTTGAAACTTTGAAGGAACATAGATCGGGGTACTAACATCCCAGATCTACATTTTGGTGGCCATTGGACTTGATTTGGTCCACCAAAACCCATTTTTGGACCCTCCTTGAGCAAATCGCACCCCCTTGATTTTTTGAGTTGGTCCACTTCTAGGAAGTGGGTGTTTGAGTTTTTCGTGGATTTGGAATGCCCATGCCTTGAAACCTAGGTCTATACTGTCCTTTCGTCAAGATCCGCCTTGGGGATTGCATTCCTTGTTTTAAGGGATTGTGGTCCACTTAGGGTAATCACTTAAAAACCTAGATCTAGTAAGATCCAACCATTGGATCTCATCCAACCCACTTGACTTGGCTTCTAGGTGTCCCGATCTACACTTTGACATACTTTTTGACTCCATTAGCCCATTCAACAAGGCACTAGTCCTTCTCCAAGCAAGTCGCACTCCTTGGGATTCGTGTCAAACCCTAGATCTAGTACATGGGTATCCTTAAAATCAACTTCAACTCATAGATCTAGCCTATATCTAACCTATAGTACCAACCTCACACCTAACTTCACCTTGTGGGCCTACCTAGAATCATTTCACACTTCCCAAGGAAACTAGACCCACTTGTGTAAACACATGGTACTATACCTAGTCATCATACCCCATCATGTGGCCTAAACCATACATAGGTTGAAACACTAACTATCCATTACATCACCTTCAACCATTCCCCAACTCTTAGGTCCACTTAGCCTTGCATTGGTTTCCGTAACTCATCATTTACCTACCCTTAGAAACCTTTGCTTAGGTCCAATCAACTGTGATTGGGGTATAGGGTCTCCCCCTTGGTCTAGTTACACCTTGACCTAAAGCGAAGAGTGCCTCGGTTGACGTGACTCCCACATTGCATTGGGAACCGTGGCATCTCTTGGGTCACCTCTTTAGTTGCCTATCTCCTCTACCGTCCCGGATGGGATACCTCTAGGGGCAACTACAAGTTGTGTGATAACAGAGACAAAACTCCTAGTTTGTAGAGCAAGTCACCCTCAGAACCAATGATGAAACACCATTGCATTTGGACAAAAACACTCTAAAATGGAAAATGCCGATTTGATGAAGAAAGCACCTCACGTGTGGATGAGAGGTCGAGTGGATGTTTCCATATTAGTTGGAGAGATGCATTGGAATGTTATAATTTGAAATATGGCATGTGATTGGGCCACCTGCCAAGCAAGAAAACGCCCTCACCATACTCTTATCCTCAACAAAGGAGAACACGGCCATGTGGAGAAAATATGGCCCACGTGAAGATATCGTACGGACTTTGATATTTGCTCACACCTTTTGATTTATATTATGTGCTTTATACCTTGGAATAATTCAACCATAGATAAATGATATGCCATATCACTTGATGTGGGCCATCTCACAACAAACTTGCCCAACAATAGATCCGTACGGCCGTGAGGGTAGAGGCCCACGTGAAGGGATGAGGGCACATAAGTTAAAACAAATTTCAATTTTAAACCAAGTTATAATATATGCTTTAAACCATGCATTTAGTCGCCTATCCTTAGAGCTATCATCCAACCAAAATGCTCACGGCCATGTCATGTCAGGTCCCACGTGAGGAGGGCGAACCTTTGGAAAGAAATACTCAACGTTTGACTTTTTTTTTAAATCAATTTTAACATATGCTTTCTCTTTGATGTAATCGCCCACTTAAGATGATGTCATGGCATGTCACTTGGCATATTCCTTTTCCAATTTTTTAATAAATTTGACTTTTGACCAAGGTGCAATTTGATGCATTTTTTAGCATTTAAAGTGTCAATTTGAAGCTCTGATAGGCAAAACTGCTCCACGGGGCGTTTTGGTCACCCGAAACACAGGAAAACTGAGTACCGGGGTAAAGAGGATGCTCTGAGCTTGAAAACGAGCATCCCTGCGCCAAATTCCAACTCCGGATACCACTTTTATCACTTTTTGAAATTTTTTAATTAAACCATTAAAAAATGGCTTAAAAAATGCGAAAAATATTTTTTCTCAGAATCGACTGAAACTTCAGGGGAACCTAGTACATGACAAAACGATAAAATATTGGAGGTCGAGGTGATCGTGGTTGCACCTTTTGAGTTGCCCTTCCCTATTGCCATCCATGAGTGGATACATCCATAGGGGTAACTACAATTTAGGTGATAACAGGAACCATGGCATCTCTTGGGTCACCTCTTTTGTTGTCCATCTCCTCTACCGTCCCGGATGGGATACCTTTAGGGACAACTACAAGTTGTGTGATAACAACTCCCTCAGACAAAAAGAAGATCAAAGGTAAGATATGGGGTTTCCCCACAATAGCATCCCCTTGATTCATCCTCATCGTCAACCCACACGGCCCCCTGCAAAGAAAACGTTACGATAGATAAATCCACAATGATACACAGAGAAAGAGTTGTATTTTAAGATGCAAAGACGTCCATCGAAGCTAGAGAAGCAAATCCACAAAATAATATATTTATTCCAATTTTTCAAGAGCCAAAAGGTGCCTTTACAATAGGGGGTTCTCTTCCTTAAATAGGAGGAGAGAGACCAAAACCCTAAACCACTTTTGAAAACTAGTGGTGGGGATCAAAAGATACAATAATATAATCAACGGCTAAGATGAGTCAATACAATATAACATGGATCACTCACATGAGGGGGAGGGCGCACTTGACTAAGACGCCATAGGGGATGGCGCACTACATAAGAGAGACTAAACAACAAGTGTGCCACATAAGATGATTAGGACAAGTGACTAGAAGCACATGGTGGCGCTAGGAGGTATTACTTCCCTTCACTATCATGACCACATGGCACAATAATATAACATATGACTCAATGACATGTCCAAGTGAACAAATGATCAAATCTTGGCCCCCTCAACAGAGAGAAGAATACATCAAAAGGCCCCTCGGAGACTGTGTGGACCCCATTGAATGCTACAAACTGATCTAGAAGGAGTGGGATACACCATAGATGACCTTTGAGAAGACCACATGCGAAAACCTTGCCTCAATTGCCCAAATTGATTTCTTTAATGACCTTTTTATTCCATTTTTATCCCACCTGAAAATCCATCAAACTGCCTGAAAACAACTGCCAGGTTCTCGGGCACAAAATTTGACTGCACCATCATGTCCAGAAGGGGGATAATATGGTAAAAACAAGTGGCTGGACCACCCCCTTCCTCTGTAGCGCCCTACTCAACGACTTGCCTCCAAACATCTGCTGGACAGGCCAGCTCAGCATGGCCAAACTGGTCAACTGGTGGAAAAATGCCCAAATCATCTCTGAAAGTGTCTGACACTGAAAATAGAGTGTCCCAACGGATCCAGAAGGACCCAAATCTACTCAGGATGAGTGCTAATACACCCTGTGGCATCTTGTAAGATCATCTGTAGCATCCACCATACTCAGACAATAATAATATAAGGGTTTAGAGACAATAATCATCAATAAAAATATACACCAACCATCATCTGAAACCTGTGTCCACTACATGGGACCACCATAAGGTGCATCAAGGACCATAAATCATCATCATACATCATCATAAGTCCAACTCATCATGGATCCTAAGGTTGACTTAGTCAAACTAGGTTTGACCAGGTCAAAACTTATCAAAATATGACCCAGGCTAGGAGAGCCTGCTGCTACAAGTGAAAATGGTTAGGACATGCTCTTTTAATCATTTTCATGGCAAGACTTAAAGCATTAAACAATCATTTCACTGGCAGTTAACATTTCATTATAATAATTTATCCATTTAAATAATACTTTACTTACAAGAGAACCTCAAGAATATACTCACTTTGTAGACATGATCAATTTGGTAGCAGAGGGTGAAGGCTAAGAATGCAAGGCTAGGCTAAGGGGAATGACTTGACTGACTAAACACTGTGATACTTTGGATAAAAGATAGTGTTATCACACCATAGTAGCAAGGCTACTATTCTTGCTTAGCAGATATCTGCACATTCCAGAGCTTCCATTATTCAGAGCATGGCTATGATGATTGTATATTTTGTGATCACTCATGATCAGTGTAATGTCCCCATTCAAATAAGTGCATAGTAAGACAATCCCATCAATCCTACTAGTTTCCTAGGTTGGATGGGCACATGTGGGATGGTAATAAGGAAACTAATAAATGATATTTAGACATTAGAAGGGTTCAAGAATTTAATAAATATGATGAATAAATAAATTCAAGAGAAATTCTAGGTGGCAAGTGGTTTTGGAGACATATGGAGGTGGTGGGACCCACACTAGCTTGATTTTTCAATGACACATGGCAGCTCTCTCTTGGCAATTCGAATTCATGGGAAGGTGAACACTCTTGGGTGAGTTGGTAAGTCATAACACATGGCATTGAGCATATTAGGTCGAAATGGGAAGGAATAGTAACCTCCATGGGAGAGGAAGAGTCAAATTGGAGACTAGTGGACACATGGGCTAGATTCCCTAGTTTTATGACAACAATAATGAAGCATCTATGACATTTTATGACAAAATTCAGACCTGACTTCTTACACCTGACCATTATGACATGTCAGCCCCAAAAATAGGCTCAAGAAGGCTCTCATGGAGTTGGAGGAATCTAAAGAGACTCAAATTCGAATTTGGGAGAAGATGGAAGGTTGGAACTAGGAGACAAGTGGCAAATGAGGAATATTTTCTAAATGGAAAATTATTGAATCTATTGAGAGGATTTCGACCCCTTGAAGGCTAATGTTGGTTATAAAATGTAGAAATCAAGTATGAGAATGGCTTTTGATGATTTGAGAAAAATTGCATTTGTGAAGAGAGAGCTAGTGGATGACTAGTTTCTTGCCTTAGCCAATTTCGAGGGTGAAAGATTCCCATCCAAGTTGGTGTTTGGAGAGGCCACTCAGGTCTTTCATGGTGCTTTAATGGAGTTTGTATATGCAGGTAGCAGCTACAGGAAGTTTCATGGTTTGGTTTAGTGCAGCATTTTCTCTCCACCGTTTCCAGTTTTGAAGGCATATTCGTGCTCCTTGAGGGAGGGCGTTTTTGGTGAACTATTGTACTCTTTGGGGGAGCTTCTAATGCCCCATTTCTTTTGTAATATGAATTAAATACTCTGTTCTTCATCTCCAAAAAGTTTCAGGTCGAAATTCCAAGTAGAAATGTATAAATCTCATTTTTAATGGAAGAACAATGCCATTTCCCCACTACCTTGTTGTGAGCCAATGTATTGATGATGATTTCGAATGTATGGATGATTCTCTGATATATTTGTGATAAATATATTGCCATGGATGTCTTCTACAAGTTTCATGTACTGTACTTGAGCATTTGAAGCATTTTTACTTAGTTTAGTTGTATTGGGAGGTGAAATAGTGCCATTTCCCCAAGGGTCGAATTGGGGGTTTTTGCTGTTGAATGTGAGAGAGTTAGAACAGTATTAAAAATCAATTAATGGTGCATATGAGACCTTAATCACATACTTAACACATTATATACCTTTGTTCATAAATTTGTGGGAGTTTGGAGGCATTTGGAAGGCCATTTGCAGTGTTACCCGAGGGGGATTTGATGCACAAATTACTAGTCAGAATTACATATATTGATCAGAATACAAATCAAGTTTGCAGCAGTATTTGGAGGGCCATAAAACATCCCTGAACCTTATATTCAAGTCTAAATACCATTCATACACTCCTACAGAAGATTTGGGAGCATTTGGGTTGATTTGGAGGTCAAAACAGTAAAACTAGTCAAAGGTCAAAATTGGGAAAAAAAAAAGTGGAAAATTGGGCATTTTAATAAAATTTGAAAAAGGGATATTACAATCAGAGCAGTATATTATTCAGACTTATGTTAGACCTTGTGACAAGGATGAGCCTTGAGAGTTCAGATTTAATGACCGATGTGACCCTTTATCCCATACAGTTTCAGTTCAGTGCTAAGAGATATATTGCAGCAGTGTTTCAGATGGTACATGATGATTATTATGATGATGTTGTATGATCTATGGATATGTTATCACTGACTGTGGATTATTATCTTGTTGATTTAGTCATGTTTACAGCATCTGCTTGGTATATTATTCCTGATGTGGCAAACTGTTTAAAATGAACTATAAATCATAAAATGGACAATTGCTTGCACATTTAGGTCATTTAACAAAACCCACTGGTTTTCACCTTACATAGATATGGTCTTTCTTGACACCAGTTGTCTGCTCGTGTAGGCTCCATATTCACTTGACTCCATCCATACATGACTTTCCTATTTGACTTTAAACCTTGACCTGTCTCATTTGACTTTCTGATACTGAGGACTTCCCCATTTTTCTACCTCTGTGTTTGGACCGCATCCCTGTATATTCAGTGTCTCGGCTCTAAGTTGGTGACAAAACTCACCTTTGGTGAGTTGGATTGTAGGCCTAAATCATTCTGGTCGGTTGTCCCGATGTTTGGCATTGGCTCGAACTCCCCCTAGTCACTTGAGATGTTGTTGGCTAAAACTGAAAGCTCATGTTCTACCTATGGAAATTTATAAATTCGCCCATGGAAACTAAAAAAAGGGGCAAGAGCAATGAACAGCTAAAAATACTCCTAGAAGAGTATAAAAAAGGTCCAAAAAGCAATGGTTCTTAAAAGTTATATCTAAACAATTGCTGACCTTATATATATTTGAAAACATGCCCTGGATGCAAGCTGCAACTAGTTGTGCTTATCAGCACATCTAAAATCCTAAGGGTTATGTAGGCCAAAAAGGCCATGAAATAAAATTGAATGATCCTAATGAACCTGGATCAACTTGATGTAGACATGATGCCTAAGTTGAATAAACACTCTCGCAACAACTTATCCATTTGTGAGGCACAGCCATCCCCCGTGTTACTTTGTCGAGCACAGAGTTTGTAGCTTTCCTCTTTCTCCCAGTCCAAAGTATTTTTGAGTTAAATTAGACAAGTCAACCCCTTTGCCCAACCTTGTTCCTAGCCTTCATCCTTCACTAGCAGTTTGACCATGTCCAATGGGTGAGTTTGTCATTTGAACTATTGTGCAAGTAATTTTATATAACGGAATATGCTAACTTGATTAATGCCACTAAATGGATGTTATACTTTGAGCTTGGCTGTGAGAATGATTAGAGAAGCATGTCTTAATCTACTAATGTGATTTATCGTTGGTTGTATATTCTTGGGATCCGTGATGATGTGGACCATATATATATGCTTATTGATGATGATTCATGGTCCCACATACTTGATGATGAGATCATATGATGGATATATGATGCAGATGATGATTGATGCAGTTCAGCAGGTTTCATTATTACTTCAGATCAGCGGATTATGCATTGTCCATATATGGTGGACCCTACAGCTGGCCCATTTGGGCAACCCATGGTGTATGAGTACACATTCCTAGTGGATTTGGGTCTTCTGGATCCAATGAGACACTTATCTTTCAGTTCCGGGCACTTCTGACAGTGATTGATGCAGTTTTACACTTGTTGACCAGATTTGGGGCTAATTTCCCAGCCTGAGCAGCAGGGGCCATGAGAGGCCAGTTCACCTAGGGCGCTGATGATGGAGGGGGTGGTCCAGCCACTTGTTTTTACCATTTACCCCCCCTCTGGAGAGCCTGGTGGGCTCAGATGGACAGCGCAGATGCCCTAGGAGGCAGTTTTGGCACTTTCACAGTTACCGAGGCAGTTAAAAAATGGGATAAAGTGGTCACTGAGGAATTCGATTTGGGCAATTGAGGCAAGGTTTTGGCATTTGGTCTTCGCAGAGGTCTTCCAGGGTGATCTCACTATCTTCCAGTCAGTTTTCACCATGTGGGTATGCCCACATTGATCACAGGAGGTCTTTTACTGCTTGTCTGTCACAAATTTTGAGGACAGATTTGATCATTTATATTATCTTGGACATATTTTATTATTTTATTGTGCCTTGGGGATGAGCTAGTAAGGATTGATGCCTCCTAGCCCCACCATGTGCTTATTTTGTCATGTCCTAGTCATCATGAGGTGGATCATTGTACTTTTACCCCTCTAGTGGATGACGTCACCCTCCTTTTGTACCATTTAGTGGGGGCGCTATCATTATATTTGGTGATCCATGTGATGTATTGTTATGATTTATTGTTAGCCGTTGATTAGATCTTTTGATCTTTTAATCTTAGCCACTCATGTAAAAAGTGGTTAGGATTGTACTCTCTCCCCATCCTATTTGAGGAGGGAGCCTCTCATTGTAAAATTCATCTAGAGATTTTTGGCTCATGGCTTTTGGAATAAAATTTCTATCTTTTGGAGTACATGCTTGGATTGGAGTGGATGTTGGTTGTTTCGATTGTAAATGCTTTTGTCCATTGCACTAGAGGATCTATTGTAGCTATCTTGCATATTTGCCACATCTTATTTACAGGTTAAGAGGACGTTTTTGGACAAGTGCGAATTGGTGGGGAGGCTTGCCCTTCAAGCTTGGAGGAAGACGTTTTGGTTTGACAGGGAGTAGTTTTGCCTTTGTGTCAACTATTCTTTGTTTATATCTCTCTTGCTTGTATCTACCTTCAACATGTTAAACTAATTGATGCTTTGCTCCTTGGTTTTGACATGTTAGAGGGAATCACATGTGGCTTGGGAAAATCGATTTGGCAAGAGGGCTTCAAGAATTCTCCATTTTATCTTTGGCAAAGTAATCCTCGTCTCAACTAGCATTCATCTCTTCATCCAGGTATGCTCCAAGAGGTATGATCTTCTTCTTCCTTGAATCATCCATAATTTCTAGATCATAAAAACCCTAATTGATTAAAACCCTTGTTTTTTTTGGTTTTTCTTAGATCTACTTAGATCTAGCCTTGCTTTTGAAGAGATATTGAAAACCCACCTCTATAGCATCCACCCCTAGTTGGATCTATAGTTTGGTGGTGATTGGCTTAAAATTGACACACTTTTCAAGGCAAAAAGCCCTCTTGAACCCAAATCGCACCTCCTAGAGAGAGGCTTGTTTGGTTAGATCTAGCACATGGGTAGGTGAGATCCCACTTGATTGGTAATCTACACACTTGATAACCTACCCCCAGATTCTTACTTTGGTGAATTCTACCTTGTGGACATCATTCCACGTTTTAAGGGGTCAAAACCCCCTTTTGAATTTCTTGGCACCTCAAAACTCAGATCTACTAAGATCTAACCCTTGGATTGACTTGGTTTTTGGGATCCACATAGATCGGGGCATAAGCCACTTGGATCTATAGTTTGGTAGCCATTGGACTTGATTTGGTCCACCTAACCCCTCTTTTAGCCCTCCTTGAGCAAAGTCGCACTACCTGGGGAAGGTGAGTTTGTCCATTTTGAGGAAGTGGGTGTTTGAGATTTTTGTAGATTTGGATTGGCCATACCTTGAAACCTAGGTCTAAAGTATCATTTTGTGACGATCTGCCTTGGGGGTAGCATTCCTTGTTTCAAGGGATTATGGTCCACTTAGGGGCATTTCATGAAAACCTAGATCTAGCAAGATCCAACCATTCAATCTCATTTAGCCCACTTGACTTGGCTCCTAGGTGTCCCGATCTACACTTTGACATACCTTTTTGACCCCATTAGCCCATTTAACAAGGCACTAGTCCTCCTCAAAGCAAGTCGCACTCCTTGGGAATTGTGTCAAACCCTAGATCTAGTACATGGGTACTCTTAAAATCAACTTAGGTCCATAGATCTAATCATTACCTAACCTCTAGTACCAATTTCACACCTTAGCTTCACCTTGTGGGCCCACTTAAAGCCATTTCACACATCCCAAGAAAATAGGACCCACTTGTGTAAACATATGGTACTACACCTTGTCATCATACCATTATGTGGCCTAAATCATACACAGGTTGAACACTAACAATTTCTCAAACCACCTTCAACCATACCTCAACTTCTAGGTCCACTTAGCCTTGCATTGGTTTCCGTAACTCTTCATTTACTTACCCTTAGAAACCTTTGTTTGGGTCCAATCAACTGTGATTGGTTATAGGGTCTCCCCCTAGGTCTTGTTACACCCTAACCTAAAGCGAAGAGTGCCTCGGTTGACGTGACTCCCACCTTGCATTAGGAACCGTGGCATCTCTTGGGTCACCTCTTTAGTTGCCTGTCTCCTCTACCGTCCCGGATGGGATACCACCAGGGGCAACTACAAGTTGTGTGATAACAGATAGGGTATTACACACTTAAGCATGTGTTGGACAAGAGTACACAAGGAATGGCGATGTCTCACAAATGGATGAGTTGTTCAGAGAAATGCTTATTCAACCTTGGCAAAATGGAAACTACTAGAACTGTCGTGAACTAGGTGCCCAGCTAACTGTAACTTGAGGTTCTAGGGGACACTTTGAATTAGTTGTCCCTTACTCCATCTCAAATCATAACCCGTAGGCTCAATGAAGTAAATCTCACTTGACACCAGCAGTCTTTAGATTTCGCATATGTTTAACCACTGCTTTATTTGGGCTTTTCATTTCATTTCACTGGCCAACAATCTTTAGATATAGCATACATTTATCCATTGCTTTTTAGGACTTTAGGACCCCTTTGGGATTTTGCATGTGCTTAGAAGCACAACTAATCGCAGCTTTCATTCTGGGTGCATTTACATTTCATTTCATTGAATTTCATTTCCATTTCATAGCCCCTTTCATTGGGCTTTACAATATATAGCAATAATTTCGATATGTAGTACAATTTGCTTCAGGTTTTAGCCAACACAACTCAAGCAACTAGGGGGAATTCCGCAAATCAAAACCACACATCAGGGCAACCGACTAGAGTGATAAAGGCATAAAATCCAACTCACCAATGGTAAGTTTTGTTGCCAACCTAGAGCCAAGACACAAAACTAACATGGATGCAGTCCAACACAGAGGCAAAATGGGGAGGTCCTCCATATCACAGGCTGAGGTGTAAGTCAAGGTAATAACCAAAAATGTAGGGAAGGTAATGGATTGATGGTGAAAGTGAAGGTGATGCCTAAGCTAGCAAGCCATAGAGACTAGGAATGATCATGTCCACACTCCTAGGAGGGTAAAAACCAATGAGTATTAAACAGGAGCTTCTAAGTGCAAGTGATACAACCATATAGATATTCAATAACAACCATTTTCATTTTTATATAGATAGACTGCTAGATCATGATTACTATATAGATAGACTGCTAGAACCAATGCACATCATATACCCACTGGGCCATATACCTGAACCAAACTGTAACCACTGAGGACACTGTTGTTGAAGCTAAAAACACTGCACTGCATCTGTATGGAGTAAAAGGTCATCTCAGTCATCAAATTTGAGGTCAAGAGGCTCAGACTTGGCATAAGGTCTAATGCATGTCTAATAAAGGGTTGCTCTGATGTGTGAGTGATCATAAACAACATTGTTCATCATAGCTGATCTCACTGAAACTGTGCAAAAGCAAAGCTCAAAAATATGTAGATGACTGCTCTGCAATCATGGTAGTCTAACTACTATGGTGTGATAACAGTAAGTAAATATAAAATGCAGAAAAATAGAAAGTTATGGGAAGAAGTTGTGCTCCTTGCTCTTCCAATGCTTGAAGAAGTGGGGTATCCAACTAAGGAATTCCACTCTCCAACTAAGACAACCTGCAACTTGAAAGATTTGCTTCACAAAACCAAGAAAGGTGAGTCACAAACAATGACATGAAAAATCACACTATTCAACCAAGAAATGCATGAACTTTTCAAATACAAGGAAGAAAACTCATAAAATCTACTACATAAGTGCAATAGATCTCACCAAGCAAAGAAGTTTGCTTCTTTGGCCTCCAATGGAAAATGCAAGCAATGTAAAACAGGAGCAAGCTATCCACAATGAGCAACACACAAGGTCTCTCCCCAAAGAATTATTTCTATTATTCACAATGGCTGGAAATTACAGATTCGTTCTCAAGAATGAGAGCAAGAGAAAGAGAATAGCATGAGAGCTTGAGGAAGATGAGGGATTGTAACCCAAATGAGGAGGAGAAACCTCCTTAAATAGGAAAAGAGAGGGGGGAGAGCCCCTTTGCATGAGTGCCATTTGGCAAGCATGCAAATGCCCAAGAGGGCCCCCCCCATGAGAGAGGAAAACCATGGGAAGATGAGGGAATGAGGAAAATCTCATCCCTCACCTCTATTTGACCACACCAATAGTATGGGGAAGGTGGGGCGCCCTCCTTGTGAGGGTGGGACCCCCCTCTTTGTCCCCACTTGCATGCCGACCTTCCCTTTAGTGAAGTGCCCCCCCCTCTTTGAGGAAAAACGCCCCCCTTAGAAAAAGGTTATTAAGGGGTTAAAAGGGGCCCTAGGGGACCTATTTAACATGTCTTGGTCTTGTTATCACATATATAGTAGTCGGGCTACCATACATTATTTTTCTGATTCCAGTACACTATTCAGCCAGTTCCCTTGCATTGAGATGCTTAGATGAGCATCTACTATGGATCATTATCAGATTTTGGACAACAGTTTTATTCCCCATGCCATCACTGAGTTTCAAGACACTCAGAGAGATGACCGATGTAGATATTTAGCCATTTGTACAGAGCATTCAGTAGTGCTCAGAGTTACAGCAGCAGTTTCAGAGGACAGGTGATGGTTCAGATGATGATCTTTCAAGTATATGACTCAACAAGTATACTATGGTGTTGTGGTTATATTGCTTTTATCTCCATTCTCGTAGCATGTCTTAGCATTTAGTATCATGATCTGGCGATCATATAGATATGTGGACCTGGTTGTATTATATATATATCATATTTGTCCCTACTCAAACTTAGAAGTTCTTTGTCTATACTCATTGGTTTTACCCTCCCTTGGGAGAATAGAGGTGATCATTCCCGCCATACTTTGGCTTGCTAGTGTCGGTTTCACTATTCACTGTCTTCATCCATCCATGACTTACCCAGTTGATTCATTACCTTGACTTACTACTTGACTAGTGGCAAGGAGGACCTTCCCCCACTGTAGCCTCTATATTGGATAAGCTTCCCTGTTTATTGTGTCTAACCTCTGAGTTGGTAACAAAACTTACCTTTGGTCAATTAGATTTCCTTGAAGAAGTCCCCCTAGTCACTAAAGATGTTGTTGGCTAAACCTGAAACTTTTAGTGCTGCCATTAATGCAAAATATGGAAATGAAATGTTGTATCTTGTATGAAAAGCCCATTCATGCAATGTGTTTCTAAACACACATGAATGAAAGGCAAGCCAAATGAAAATGGCTATGAAATAACAAATGTTATATCTTTTGTGAAATGTAAATACCTAGGTAAACAAGCTGTCTGTGACACACCTAGAAGTGCTCAAGTAAACAAGTGCCTTAAAAACACACATGCAGCAAGAAGCCTAAATAAATGTAAATCTATGCAATGTGTTTGTAAACACACATAGATCAAAGGCTATGGAAACTCTAGGCCCAAAAAGAAATGGAACTTAAACTCTATATCAAAAAGATTGTTGGCCTCATTTGTATTATGGATTGTGCACATCTGTGTAAGGTGAATAAACACTCTTTGAACAACTTATCCATTTGTGAGACACCGCCATTCCCTGTGTTGTTGCTTGTCCACTATATGCTATGGTGTGTATTCCCTTTTCCATTTCCAAAGTGTCACAGTGTTAAGTCAGTAAGTCATCCTTTGACCTAGCCAATTGTTTCTTAGCCTTCACCCTTCACTAGCAAATTGATCACAAGATTCACAACTATGAAGTGAGTATGACCTTGAAAGTCTTGTCTGAGTAATTAATAATAATTAATGACATTATATTTGGATTTAGATCGCTAGTGATGATTGCTACTTGTTATAATTGCTATGTGAATGGATTGTAATTTGTAAAGCATGTTTTAACCCTTGACACCTTGCAGCAGCTTGATGACAATTTGAGTCATATTTTGGTCATGTTGACTTGGTCAAACCTCAGTTTGACCAAAAGTCAACCACAGGACATGAGGTGGCAGACCTCAGATGTTATAGATAGATGATATATGGTTTGGTACAGGTCATCATGGTGGGCTTATGCAGTGGTATCAGGCTTATGATGATGATTTGTGCTTTTCAGCACTTTTACAGATTATTATTATTTGGTCTACCGGATATGATGAGTATTTATTTTGGACCATGTAGAGGTTTATATGGTGTATGAGTACACATCTTAGATGGATTTGGACCTTCTGAGTCCAATGAGACAGTCTGTTTTCAGTTCCGGGCAGTTACAGTGATGATTGAGCCTCAGTTGGCTATCCTAGTGCAGTTTTGGTCTGTCGGAGGCCCTGTCAGAGCAATGATCAGATTTACTTGGTTCACCTAGGGCGTTGTGCATGGAGGGGGTGGTCCAGCCACTTGTTATTACCATATTATCCCCCTCCCAGACTCATTAGTGAGCTCACCTTGACAGCACAGGCACTCCAGGAGGCAATTTGGGCAGTTTCACGTTTCCCGAGGCAGTTCAAAAATGGTAAAAATGGCTACAGAGGAATTCGATTTGGGCTATTGAGGCAAGGTTATGGCATGGGATGATCAGCGATGATGAGTGGGATGTCTTCTACACCTTCTCCAACAGTTTCAACTTCATCTAAACCCACATCCATCACTTATGGCACTTTTTGATGATTTCTGGAGCCTCCTAAAGCTCACGATTTTCCCAGAGAGGTACGATTTGTTGTCTAGATCATTTATTCTTGGATATTGCGCCATGGGGATTGACCAAGGGTGTTAGAAATTACCCCTTGGACCCACCATGAGCTATTTTATATGTTTTATCATCATGATTTGGTGGGATCCCCTCTTCTAAGGTGAGTTTGTCCACATATTGTATTATTTTATTAGTGATCCATGTATTGTATTGTTGAGCTCATCTCAACCATTGATTAGATCTTTTGATCTTTTAATCTTAGCCACTCATTTAAAAAAGTGGTTAGATTGTGGACTTTCTCCTTCCTATTTAAAGGAGAAAGCTTCTCATTGTAAAGGGGTCTTTGGCTCTTGGAATCTTGATATAGAAAAACTTTCTTATGGAAATTCTTGTGGTCTCCTTTGAATCTGGTGTTCTTTGATGGTGATTGGAAAGTCTATTGCATCCTAGCATTTCGGTATTTGTGGTAAGATCTATCTTTTGGGAAACTTGTCTTGTCTAGAGGAGGGCGACTTCACTTGGGCGTTTTTGCAAGGCTTCTTCAACTCGCTCCATTTGGCATTCGCTTGTATCAGGGGGTTATCATTAGTATCATTGTGATCTATGCTATCTTTCTGTTATTTCTTTTGTGGCATTAGTCGTATCTCTTGTTCGCAGTAAATCTGATATTGTTGACGTTTATTGTGCAGGAGAGAGGGCGCATTGGCTTCCTTGGGCAATTCGACTTCATAGAAAACTACCTCAAATCACTCCAAATTGATCGGGTTTGCATAGATCATCATCATCAAGGCATCTACAAGGTTATCCAGGTAAGATCCACAGGTTTGTTCTTCTTGTCTTGGCTTCAATCCATTGACATAGCTACTTCATTGATAAAACCCTTAATTTAGAAACCCTCATTTTACATTTTCTCAGATCTAGTAAGATCCACTTGGTGTTTGGGTATAAAATTTAAAACCCACCTCTACAGTATCCACGGCAATTTGGATCTGTAGTTTGGTGTGATTTGGCCTTCATTTGACCCACTTTCCAAGGCAAAGAAGCCTCTCCAAGGGAGGTCGCACTTCTTGGGAGAGGTGAGTTTGCAGCGATCTAGCACCTGGGTAGATGAGATTCCACTTGATCTGTAATCTACACATTCAATAACCTACCCCTAGTGTGTCACATCAGTGATTTTGACCTTGTGGGCCCCATTCCTCATTTTGAGGAATGTGCCCCACTTGGGTCACTTTGTGGCATACTTCAATCTCAGATCTACTGAGATCCAGCCATTGGATGACCCTAATCTTTTAGATCCACCTACCTCAATACCTCAACATTCCAGATCTGTAATTTGGTAGACATCCGACTCCATTTGACCCACTTCCCAAGGCACTGATCTTTCTCCAAGCCCATTCGACTTTCCTGGATTGTTGGGTTAGCTTGTGGTTTGATCCTTGTTTTGGTTGCTTGAACCCCTTGACATTGTCATATCACTCAATCAAGCTCATCTCTAGTACTGGTTAGCCCCAATTCAGTCCTTAACTACCCTGCATTGGACACGGTTCCCAAGGCAGTGCATTCTCTCATATTTGACTAGTACCCTAATCCTGGATCTTATTTCAAACATCATAAGTCACTCTTCCACCCATAATAGACCAAAGATACACTGTTTAAACCTCTTGATCCAAACTATTATTCATCTTGTGACTTCTTCCATAGATATAGGGTTCACCATACACCTTACGTACTTCAACTATACTTGACTTGATGTGGTGTTTTGGTTTGATCTCTCCTATCAGGAGTAGATCTGGGTCTCCCCCTTTGTTGTCTTGGGCTAGATAACATAAAGTGAAGATTGCCTCGATTGGACCATCCTTTGGGAGTCGAGGCCATCTTGGTTGCACCTCTTTGGTTGCCCATCCCTTCTGCCATCCATCTTGGATTCATCTCTAGGGGCACCTACAAGTTTGGTGATAACAGGCCCCCCCTAGGCTTAGACATAAACATTTCCCTCAAAACATTTGAATTTTGACTTAGGGAATTTTCAGCATTTTTAATTAAATCAGTTTTCCTGCTGAAAATTGACTGACTTGGAAAAACTTGATGACTTGACTTGAAACTTGGTCCAAGGGTGTAGGGAGTCTCATGCCATTGATTTTGAGTACTCATACCCCTATACAACATCGCTAAGGACCACTTATCCCTCTTTTACATTAAAACACTTTATGCTGAGGGGCATTTTTTAATTACAAAATATTAAAAAATCTCAAGTAAAACTTAATGAAATTCCGCAAGACTATAGATAATGTTTAACATGGTAATATAGAACATTCCTAGGCCCCAATCACCCCATGGACTCGATCATTAGAACGTTTTTCACCACTTTGGGGGAAATTTTGAGTGAAAAACTCGGATAATTAAAATATCACTAAAAAGGAATTTTAATTATCCAAGGGAAAAAAACACTCGATGAAAGAGCTTCCCTAATGATAAAGTCCTGGGCAACTAAGTTTTACAAAAATTGACCCTCATGTTGACATATCATTACAAAATCCCCCGCAAGGGTGCGGAAATTTCAAGGAGAAGAGTTAAGAAGAGAAAGAGGAAAGACTACCTCGCTTGAAAAACTTTACTAGGTACATCTTCTTTGTCTTCTAGGTACATGGTACATGGTTTTCCACCTAGTTGTCTTAGTGGTCAACATTCTGGGTTCAACTCAGGGTCGCATGCTTGATCGTTGGAAAGCATGCGAGAACCTCAGAATCTGCAAAACCATCTCAACATACCCAACATAAGCAACATGTATGAAATAATAGATGATAATCAAATAAACAATAAATGAATGCTTATACGATGAATTGAAAAATCCTATGATACAAAAATTACATTAATATCTACATAAAAATAAAAGAATGCAGGAAAAAGGTTAGAGAAACGTTACAAAGGGTGCCCCTTTGGACACCAAATATCCCCCACTTGAAGAATAACTTCAGTTATTGCCCATTCACTGGTAGATTCATGGGCTCACCATCCAAATGGCTAAGGTGGAAAGAATTAGGCCCTGCCACATCCCTGATGATAAATGGACCTGTCCATAAGCTGTCAAATTTCCCGTGCTTTCCTGGCTTTTCATTTCTTTTCTCCCATGACAAAACTATATCCCCAATGCCGAAAACTCTTTGCTTTGTTGACTTGTCAAATGCCCTTTTAATCTTTTCTTGGTTCTTATAACTTTGATCATAACCTTTCTTTTGTTTTCATCAAGTTCCATTATCTAATTTTAGTGGTGTTTGCAGTTGCGTTGGCAGGTGCGTTAAAGAGCTCTCCCCTTGGGACAACATTGGATCCCGAAGAAGTTAAGAGAATGGACAAAGGTGATAGTACTCCGAACCTCTCCAATAAATGCCATTCATTAGCAGGTTCTCCAAATCTGGTACAGAACCTTGACTGCTAGTTTGAACGGTAGCATACCCTAGACGTCACACTTGAGACACCAACAACTTGGTTTGGGAACCATTTTTATCATAAAAAACGAATCGCACTTATCTGTTGAGAGGTCGTTTTCGCCCTAAGTTTTCACTGTGTGCTTGGGAAAGGCTTGATCTATCATTAACAACCAAAACAACTTGATCTTTGAGTTTATTTCACCATTATTTCATCCTAAAACGAATTTATTCTCTCAATAGTGAAATGGCATGAGGATTTTGGAAGGTCGTTTGGCTTTGGGGTTCCATCAGTTTGTTTCAACGAGTCTCCATCTATCATCGTAAACCCCAACGACCTAGTTGTTAGCCCATCTCGTTGTAAACAAATTGATCTTTCACACAACCAAATCGTATAAGGATTTAGAGGCCTGTTATCACACAGAGTGTAGTTGTCTACTTGAAAGGTCCTATCCAGGATGGTAGAGGAAGACAACAAACCGGTGACACCTAAGAGGGCCTTGATTCCCTAGATAGATTGGTTGTCACACCAATCGAGGCACTCTTCACTTCTTGCTACCCAAGCCACGGATAACAAAGGGGGAGACCCTAATCTACTCTTGGAAAGAGAGATCTAACCCAAACACTCAACCAAGCAAATCAAACAATGAAAATGAAGTGAAGGGTGAAGAACCCTAGATTTAAGGGATTGAGCTATTGTGAGGCTTAAGAAAGATAAAATATAAACGTTAAATAGTTCAAATACAATAGCTCGGTATTAAGTGCAAATCCAGGATATAGGTGTTAGGACAAATGATCAAAATCAACTGCCTTGGTAAACGTGTAATTAATTTAGGGAAAATGGTTCCAAGAGGTAGATCTGAGTGGGTAATGGCTTCCTAACACTGCATGACTATAGATCTGACAGTATCAAAGCTTACAAGCGAGAAATGAGCAGTCAAACAATGAAAAAGGGGCAAACTCAGAGAGAGCACATTAGCTAGAGATCAGTGCCTTGGGATTTGGGCCAAAAGGAGTCAACAAAGCACGACGCCCTAGGAAACCCACTTCATGCTTGGCATTAAGATGAAAACCCAGAAATCATTCGCCACGATTTGAAGTTGATTGAGCTAGAGAATTCTTAGTGAGGGTTTTAACAGTGAATTTTAATGGTGACGATTGGATTGGATCCCAAAATAACAAAAATACTTCGAAACTTACCTGGATATGCTTGCGGTCGCCTTGCAAATTGATAATATTCCCAAAATGAGGCAATCAAGAGTGCGATCCAGCTTCCCCAAGTGAAATCGCTATCCCTCCTGTTATCACATATATAGTAGTTGGGCTACCATATTTTTATTGTCAGATTCCAGTACATTTTTCAGCCAGTCCTTTATATTGAGATGCCTGAGATGAGCATCTATATTGGATCACTATTATGATTATGGACAGCAGTATATTCCTATGCCATGACTGAGTCTCAGGAAACTCAGGTTTGATGACTGATGTAGCCATTTAGCCATTTACAGAGCAGTATGTATTGCCTAAAGTTGCAGCAACAGTTCTCAGTGGACAAATGATGGTTCAGATATGACCCAACAGGTATTATCATGTGTTATTGTTGTTATTGATTTTATACTCATTCATGAGGCATGTTTTAGCACTTGGTGTCATGATCCGGTGATCATATAGATATATGGACCTGGTTGTATTATGTATATATTTATGTCCCTGCTCAGACTTAGAAGTTCTTGGTTATACTCATTGGTTTTACCCTCCTTCGGAGAATGGAGGTGATCATTCCCACCATCCTATGGCTTGCTAGTGTTGGTTTCATTATTCACTTTCTCCATCCATCCATTACCTTCCCGTTATAGCATTATCCCTGACTTACTGCTTGACCTGTGATATGGAGGACCTTCCCCCACTTTGGCCTCTTTGTTGGATGAGCTTCCCCGTTTATCTTGTGTCTCAGCTCTGAGTTGGTGACAGAACTTGCCTTCTGGCGAGTTGGATTTCATCCTTAGTGGTGGAACTTCTGCATTAGTCATTTGGGAATGTTGTTGGCTAAAACCTGAAACAGATAGTGCTACCATAATTACAATGTGTCTGGAAATGAAATAAATATCTTAAATGAAATCCCATTCTAGAATGTGTTTTTTAACACACGTGAATGAAAGGCATGTGAAATTAATGAAAATCCAAGAATGTGTTTCTTAACACACACGGATCAAAAAGCCTATTAAATGTAAATCCAAGAATGTGTTTTTTAACACACACAGATCAAGGCTATGGAAATGAATGAAAGGCCCAAAAAGCAATGGTTTAACAAATGCTATATCTGATGATTGTTGGCCTCACTTGTAATGATTTATTCCTCACTAACCTGCGGGTTATCATGTGAGATGGAGTAAGGGACAGCTAATTCTAAGTGTCCCCTAGACTCTCAAGTTACAGTTTGTCGGGCACCTAGTCATGGCGGCTCTAGAAAAGATCCTCACGGAGCTGTATCAGCTTGGATGTGAGCTGTAGACATCTGTCAAGGTCGAATAAACACTTCCCAGACTGCTTATCCATTTGTGAGACACTGCCCTCCCATGTGTTATTTGTTTGTCCAGCATATGCCTTAGTGTGTATTCCCTTTTCCATATCCAAAGTGTCACTGTGTCAAGTCAGTACAGTCATCCCTTAGCCTAGCCTTGTAGTCTTCAGCCTTCACCCTACACTAGCAAAATGATCCCAGCCATCAAGTGAGTATAGTCTTGAAAGTCTAGTCTAAGCTATAATAATAATAAAAGACATTGAACATTTCGTTGTAGATCGCCAAAGAATTGATTACTATATGTTATATTGCTACTTGAATGATTTGTAAAGCATGTCTAAACCTTTTAACACTTGCAGCAGTTTGATGTTACCTTGGGTCATTTTATGGGTCATGTTGACTTGGTCAAACCTAGTTTGACCAAGGTCAACTACAGGACATGAGGTGGATAGACCATGGATGATGCAGATGGATGATATATTGTCTATTACAAGTCACCAAGTGGTTCCATGTATTGGTTACAGGTTTATGATGATGATCGGGCATTTTATTATATTTGATCATTTACAGATTATTATTATTTTTTCTTGTTCAAGCATATTTGAGATATTATATGATCGTGCAGAGATCCATATGGTGTATGAGTACACACCTTTGGTAGATTTGGGCTCTTTGAGTCCATAGAGACAGTTGGTTTTCCATTCCGGGCATTTACAGTGAGTATTTTCCTCAATTTATCATTCTGGTGCATATTTGCCATTAAAAATGGCCTGTCAGAGCAGTTGGATGATCTATTTGGTTCACCTAGGGTGCTACAGAGGGAGTATGGGGTCCAGCCACTTGTTTTTACTTTTATATCATACTCCCGGACATTGTGGTGCAGTCGATTTGGCCCCGGATGAACAGGTAGAGAGTTACAGGCATTTTTATACTTTACAGAGGATTTACAGAGGCATAAAAATGCTGAAAATGGCTACTTAGGAAATCGATTTGAGCTACTGAGGCAAGGAAATGGCATGGGAATTGTGTTGATGATGTCTTTGATGTCTCCCACACCCTCCAGAGCAGTTGTATCAGTCAGTGGGGCCCTCTCACATTTCTCCGACACATTTTGAGGTTTTCTGGAGCCTTTGGAGGCTCACGACTTTCCTAGAGAGGCACGATTTGGTGCTTGGTTTGGTCATATGATGTTATTGTGCCATGGGGACACATTAGGGAGGTTGGATATCACCCCCTAGACCCACCATGAGCGGGTTATCATGTTTTTCTAGTCATATTGAGTGGGACGTCCTCCTAGAGTGACTTTGTCCATGTATTATGTTATATTTTTGAGTTGATCCATGTACTTTATGTTGAGCTCATCTCAACCATTGATTAGAACTTTTATATCTTTAAATCTTAGCCATCCATTCAAAAAGGTGGTTAGGGTTTTGGTATCTCTTCTTCCTATTTAAAGGAGAGAGCTTCTCATTGTAAAAGGACCTTTGGCTCTTGGAATTTTGATAATAAAGATTTATTTGCAGAGACTTCGTGGATTTTTCATTGAAGTGGTGTTCTTAGACATTGATTGTAAAGTCTATTGTCTCCTAGCATTTGAGATTTCGTGGTGGATCCATATATTTTTGGAATACTTTGTCTTGTCTACAGGAGGGCGACTTCACTTGGGCGTCTTTGCAGGGCTTCCTCAACTCGCTTCACTGGGCTCGTTTTTATCAGGGGTTTTCATTAGCTTCATTGTGATCTATGATTTCTTCTTGGTTTATCTTCGTAGCATTTGTCTTATCTTCTTGATGCATCAAATCTGATATTGTTGACGTTTGTTGTGCAGGAGGAGAGGGCGCATTGGCTTCCTTGGGAAAATAATTTTCACTTGGACATTCACCGGAAACACCTCAAATTGATCGGGAAGGCATAGATCATCCGTATAAAGGCATCTGCAAGATTATCCGGGTAAGATCTACAGATTTGTCATTTATTTTGAAGTTCCAATCCATTGGCCATTTTATTTTACTGTCAAAACCCTCACTTAAAATAATCTAAAAATTCTCTAGATCAAACCACTTGGCAAATTGGCAAAACTTTTATGGGTTTTCTACCTAAGGGAAAACGCAAGGTGGGTTCTCAAGGGCGTCACCCTTGGAGGACTCCTTGTGGCCCAAATCCCTACGCACTGGTTCTCCTTACCCTCACGCTTTCCCTGAGCTGTCTGGTTTGCCTGTTGTTTGATCTCTCTTCTGAGCTTGTGTGCTTTGATACTGTCACATCCACTTGGCGAGCTTTGCTAGAAATCCATAAACCTCAGATCCACTCTTTGGGGTACTTTCCCTGTTTTAAGGGTCGCGTTTCCCAAGGCAGCTGAATTTTATCATTTTAAACTAGCACCTGAATCCTGGAATCATACCTAATTATCAAGTCATTGTGTTCAATCAATCTCTATCAATTCATATCTTTCCCAAGCCTCCACAGTGGTCTTGTTTCCTTAAATCTAGGGTTCCATACCTGTCACCTTACGTATCCTATTGTTATAGCTTGATGTGGTGATCTGGTCAAATCTCTCCTATTGGGAGTAGAACAAGGTCTCCCCCTTTGTTATCTTGGCTATGATAACATCAAGTGAAGAGTGCCTCGATTAGCGTGACAACCAATCCCTTGGAGATCAAGGCTCTCTTGGTTCACCACTTTGGTTGCTTGTCCCCTCTACCATCCTTACGAATCCACCTTTCGGAGCAACTACAAGAGTGGTGATAACACCTCCAAGATGACCAGTGCACCCTTCCCTGCCAGAAACGATCTATAATGAGAATCAATCAAGCATGAAAGAAACTATACGGAAGAAAAGATGAAACAAGTAGCATCAAGATGTCCAAAAGATACAATAAAGATACTCCCTGAGACAAAGATCAATCCAAGAGAGAGATATGGGGTTTCCTCACAATAGCATCCCCTTCAAATCGTCCTCCTTCTCTTCCACACGGCCCCCTACAGAAAAATGTTTGGAGAAAGCTAGATCCACAATGATATCACAGAGAAAAGATTGTATATTCACTTGCAAAAACATTCATCAAAGCATCCAAGAAATTTGCAAAAGATATTATTTATTATGCTAGAAATCCAAGAGCCCAAAGGTGCCTTTACAATGAGGGGGTCTCTTCTTTAAATAGAAATGAGAGAGATGAAAACCCTAACCACTTTATGAACGAGTGGTGGAGATCAAAAGATAAAAATAACGCAATCGACGGAAATGATGAGTTGTAGCTATAACACATGGATCAACTCACTAAGGAGTGGTGCGCACTCACTAAAGTGGCCCTCGGGGGGTCGCACCACATAAAAGATGACTAGGACAAGTGTAATGAGCACGTGATGGGGCTAGGAGGTATTAATGTCCTTCACTAGCATCACCCCATGGCACAATGATAAAAGATACGACTCAATAACATCACAAAGTGACCAAGTGACCAAATCGTGGCCCCCTCAAAAGCATAATACATCATCAAAATAATGCCCCGGAATGTGTGGACCCCACTGAATGATGAAAGTTGTGCTGGAAGGTGTGGGATGCATCATGAATGACCTCTGAACAAACCTCATGCCAATTCCTTGCCTCATTTTCCCAAATCAATTTCCTCAATGACCATTTTATTCCATTTTTTATCCTCGAAAAATCACCTGTAAATAAATAAAATGCTTGTATCTCTCTACCTGGTGCCCTGGGCACAAATCTGACTATACCAAAGTGTCTGGGGGGATGGCTATATGGTACTAACAAGTGGTTGGACCCCATACTTCCTTTGTAGCACCCTAGGAGAACCAAGTAAATATCCAACTATGCTGCCAAGCCATTTTATAATGGCAAATCTACAGTAAAGTGACAATATGAGTGAAATCTCGTCTGGAAGTGCCTGCAACTGAAATCTGAGTGTACCAGTGGGCTCATACACCCTGTGGCTACCTGGATAATCAATCTGTAGCCTCAACCATGCCCGGACCAATAAAAATAAATGGTCTGTAAATAATAATAACTATAAAAATCCATCAAACCATCAAGTGAAACCTGTGTCTGCTACATGTAACCATCAAATGGGCATCAAAGAACCATAAATCATCAACCTCTAACATCACTTGTCCAACTCATCTCAGATCATGTGGTTGACTTGGTCAAACTAGGTTTGACCAAGTCAAGACTGATCAAAATATGACCCAGGCTAAAAATGCCTGATGCTTGAAGTGCAAATGGGTAAGGTATGCTCTTCTAATCATTCTAATAGCAAGACTTAAAGTAAGAAGCATCATTTCGCTGGTGGTTAATCAATAATTACATCAAATATAAGTTTAAATAATCATTTACTCAAAACAGACCCTCAAGAATATACTCATTTCATAGACGTGAACATTTTGCTAGCAAAGGGTGAGGGTGAAGAAAGCAAGGCTAGGATAAAGGGATGACTTGACTGACTCAACACTATGATACTTCGAATAGGGGAAAGGAAATACACACTTAAGCATATGTTGGATAATAAACACACAGGGAATGGTAGTGTCTCATAAATGGAATGAGTTGTTTAGAGAGGTGCTTATTCAACCTTGGCAAATGTCTACAGCTCACATCCAAGCTGAATCCAGCTTCGTGAGGATCTTTGCTAGAACCGCCATAACTAGGTGCACAGCTAACCGTAACTTGAGGTTCCAGGGGACACTTAGAATTAGCTATCCCTTACTCCATCTCACATCCCAACCCGTAGGCTCCGTGAGGTATTAATCATTACATTTAATCATGGCCAGCAATCTTTGGATTTAGCATACATTTAACCACTGCTTTTTAGGGCTTTAGGACCTGTTATCACCAAACTTGTAGGTGCCCCTAGAGATAGATCCAAGATGGATGGCAGAAGGGAGGGGCAACCAAAGAGGTGCAACCAAGATAGCCTCGACTCCCAATGGATGGTTGTCACGCCAATCGAGGCAATCTTCACCTTATGTTATCTAGCCCAAGACAACAAAGGGGGAGACCCAGATCTACTCCCGACAGGAGAGATCAAATCAAGTATAGGTGAAGTACGTAAGGTGTATGGTAAACCCTAGATCTATGGATAAAGTCACAAGGTAAATGATAAGTTGGATCAAAAGGTTTAAACAGTATAGATTTGGTCCAACATGTTTAAGTGAGTGACTTATGAAGTTTATAATGAGATCAAGGATTAGAGTACCAGTCAATTGTGAGAAAATCCACTGCTTTGGGAACCGTGTCCAATGCAGGGTAGTTAAGGTCCAAATTGGGGCTAACTAGTACCAAAAGTGAGCTTGATGAAGTGATATGACAATGTCAGGGGATTCAAGCAATCAAAACAAGGATCAAACACAAGCTAACCCAACAATCCAGGAAAGTCGAATGGGCTTGGATAAAGATCAGTGCCTTGGGAAATGGGCCAAATGGAGTCAGATGTCCACCAAATTAAAGATCTGGAATGTTGAGGTATAGAGGTAGGTGGATCTAAAAGATTAGGGCAATCCAATGGCTGGATCTCAGTAGATCTGAGATTGAAGTATGCCACAAAGTGACCCAAGTGGGGCACAACCCTCAAAATGAGGAATGGGGCCCACAAGGCAGAAATCACTGAAGTGACACACTGAGGGTAGGTTATTAGGTGTGTAGATTAAGGATCAAGTGGAATCTCACCTACCCAGGTGCTAGATCCCAGCAAACTCACTTCTCCCAAAGAGTGCGACCTCCCTTGGAGAAGCTCCTTTGCCGTGAAAAATGGATCAAATGAGGGCCAATCCTCACCAAACTATAGATCCAAATTGCCGTGGATACTGTAGAGGTGGGTTTTAAATTTTATACCCAGAGGCCAAGGGGATCTTGCTAGATCTGAAAAAATGTAAAATGGGGGTTTTGAATTATTAGGGTTTGAAGCATTTAGACAAATGGATAGATCATGGAAAGAGAAATTACCTTGAGATCATACCTGAGTGATGAAGAGAGATGCCTTGTTGTTGAGGAAGACTCCCGCAAAGATCAAATGCGAGATTGTTGAATTTGCTTGCCGAAATGATGCCCTAGCCCACAAGTGCGACCTCCTCTACCTGTCAATCCAAAGAAAGCGATTTCAATAAGAAAGGTCAAGTATGGAGGAAATACAAGTGAAATGCAAAAGTAACATGAAATAGAAAGTCCTGGGATAGTAATACTCCCTGTTACCAACGAAGAAACCCAAAGAAGAAGTAGGGAGGGTCCTCCCCTACCAATACGTCCTCCTTGAATGAATTCGGCCTCCACCTGTAGATGCAAAAAATGGTACAAAAATATGGCAAGACAATATCTCCAATAACCCAGTGCAAAGGAAGAATCAACGAACGAACTCCAAAAACATTCACCACAACACTGGAGATAGATGCAATAATAATTTTCTATTCCAATAATCCAGAGCCAAGAGTCCCCTTTACAATGAGAAGCTCTCTCCTTTAAATAGGAGGGAGAGAGTCCACAATCTAACCACTTTTTGATTGAGTGGCTAAGATTAAAAGATCAAAAGATCTAATCAATGGTTGAGATGAACTCAACAATAAAATACATGGATCACCCTGAAATCCCCTACAATTTGTTGTCGGGCCCATGTAGAACGTTGGTGAAGAGGTTTGCCTTCAAGCAAATCATTGAAGATGAAGTTGAAGTACTTGCATGATGAAGAAGCCCTTGTTATAGTGAAGAAGACTCTACAAAGTTGGCTTGTTGATGAAGTGGGTTGATGATGTGGTAAGAAGCCCTCCTTGTAAATGTTGAAGGTCTTAAAACATGGAAGAAGCCCCTTCAAGTATGAGCATTGATGAAGTGTCAAAGAGACCTCCCATACGTTGCAAACAAGGAAAATTTTAGGGGCAAAATTTGGCCTATGGGCTATTTTTCCATGCTTTTTTTCCAAAAAAAGATTCGCCAGTTTGCATTTTTTGAAGATCTACTATTTCCATGCTTTTTTCCATGTTTTTTTCCAAAAAAAAATTCGTCCAATTTTGATGGGATAAAATGTTTTCACTCTAAAAATCGCCAAATTATTATATAAACTACATAAAATCCTTAAAAATTAAAATATTTTTTGAAATAATATCGTCAATTATTTTATAATTTACATTTTAAGAATTGGTGAGATTCACCAAGGTTTATACACTTTTAAATAAGTATGGATCCTTAAAATTTTCCCTAGTTGAAAAAACTATGGGCTTATTAGGTTATTATTGACCCTTAAACAATGAGAAGTATATTTGAATATTGACTTAATAAAGATGCATTACAGCTATGAAAAGTGTGACAGGTCGGCTCCTAAGAAAAGTTACATTAAATCATATTTTTGCATTATAAAATATGATAGGTTGGCCCCATTAAATGGTCAAATTGATACTATATTTTTGTATCATAAAAATGTTAAGTCGGCCCTAAAAAGAAGCATGTCGGCCCTAAAAAGAAGCATTCAAAGGGTATAATATAAGGCTGATCTCTTTCATTCATCTATCGATTTTTGAAGGTATGATCTCTGAGGAAAATCGCAGGTGTATGAAGGTCTGAGGCAGTGAAATTTTCGAGGAGACTCTAGTGCTGAAGTTATGAAGTCTGTGGAAGACTGTTTTGGGATTATATTACATAATACAGAGATTCTTTTTGTCTAGTTTGTGAAGGTTTTTGTGCAGATTTTAGGACTGCCTGTGGAGCACTGGGACAGACCTCATGGACTGTTTTTAGGATTATGTTTTCAGGGTGTAGGGCATCTATCTGGATATCATTTCTGCTGTTTTTAATGGTCATCCTGACACAGTTCTGGGGCAGAATTGACGTATATTTTCACATATCTAAGGGCTGTTTCTTTGAAGTAACTGAGGGTTAGCGAAAGGAAGACAGTGACAAGATCAGAGATTGTGACAGTCACAGTAAGCAATAATAGGATGTTTGATATCAAGCCATAAGCTGATGATGCTACAGGAGTTAATGCTGTAGATGATGATACTACAGCTGTTGATGGTGATGATGGTAATGTTGAAGATGATGGTGCTGGAAATGATAATGATGCTGATGATCCTGCAGTAGAGATGCTACAGTAGATGATGATGATGATGATGCAGATCCACTAAAGGTTGTTGATAAATACAGGGTGGCAGGACAGGGCAAGGAGTGAATTGGTGCTCATAGGGGGTTGCAGCCACCTTCCAGTTGGAGCTGGAGAATCAAGGGAGTTGTAGCTTCCTTCAGGTTGGTGCCTGTAAATCAGGAGGTTGGAGCCTCCTCATCAGTTGTAGCTGATTATCTTGGAGATTGTAGTCTCCTCAAGCATTGTAATCTTCTCTATGGTTTTTATCAATACATCATATTGAGTTCTCCATATATATTTGGTGTACTTCTTATTGATAGTGTATATCTTATTGATAGTGTATATATTGAGTTCTTATTGATCGTGTATATCTTATTGATAGTGTATATCTTAACGCATGATTATTGATAAACATATATTAGATGATGAATCACTAATAATACATGATTGGTGAATGGTTAGTAAAGTGAAAAAGTAATTAAGGGCAAAGATACTGATTCACCCCCCCCCCTCTCAGTTTCTTGGTGTGTACTACAGGGTAACCCCTCTAAGTTGCAGTTTGTCTAGCCTCATTCTTCTGGGTTTAATCACATGCTAGTTTGTGTTGTAAGTTTGTAACAAGGGGTAACATGTCCACCTTGAGAGACTCACATGTGTGGCCTAAGTAAGTCATTTGCACATTTATTGAGGACAGATTGTTAGAGGTGTGTTTTATCTTGGAGAAAATTGAGGAGAACATCGGAGCTTTGACTTGGTTTATTCACCCACTTTATCGAGGCATCCCACCACTTGGATCTCTCATGGATAGAGATTTGTGTATGTGGCACAGCCACTCATATTTTATTAGTTGTTTGACTTTTCCATGGAGTTAGATGGATATTATTTTTTTCTGCTTGCCTAGAATATATCTAGAGTTTTAGACTTGATACTATTATTTTATTAAGGAAGATATTGAACCTAAACTTTATATAATAAAATCTCCTATTGTGATGGTTGTTAAAAGTTTGTGCAGACACACTAGAGTATTTTGAAGGTTCATTGGGGCCTGGGGATTTGATGTATTTGGATCTACATTGCTGAATATGAATGCTATCAAGTTGGTTTCTTCAACTTCAAACTTGTCATCAGAGCTTTTAATCAGGTAACTTTGTTCCTCAACTAGAAGAGTTTTCTTGTGCTTCATTTCCATTTAAATTCTTTATGCTTGCTGCTGGAAAATGTTGAAGGAATGTCACATTTCTTAGTTTGAAGTGGCTGGAATTTGTATCTCTTAGTAATAATCATACCCTCTTGATGTATTTGGTAATGTTCCTGTCATCACACCATAGTAGCAGGGCTACTATTCTTGCTTAGCAAATATCTACACATTTCAGAGCTTGGATTTTACAGAGTTTGGCTATGATGAGATTGTATTTTGAGATCACTCATGACCAGAGCAGTATTGTATATCAGATTTTTGTTAGACCTTGTGCCAAGGCTGAGCCTTGAGAGTTCATATGTGATGACCGATGTGACCCTTTATTCCATACAGTTTCAGTTCAGTGTCCAGTGATGTAACTACAGCGGTGTTTCAGATGATGTTGGATGATTATTGTTATGATGTTATATAGCCTATGGACTTCTGATTATTGACTATGGATTATTATCTTGTTGCTTTAATCATCTTCACAGCATTAGCTTGGTATATGATTCATGATGTGGCAAACTATTTGAAATGAAATGAACTATCTTAATGATGTTATAAATTGTAAAATGGACATATTACTTGCACACTTAGGTTTTCTGACAAAACCCACTGGTTGTATTACCCTCTTATGAGCATAGATATGGTCTTCCTTGACATTCTTGTTTGCTAGCCTAGGCACCACATCCATTTGACTTCATCCATCCATGACCTTCCTGATTTGGCTTTCACCTTTGGCTTGTCTTTCTTGACTCTTTGATACAGAGGACTTCCCTATTACTACCTTGTTATCACACAAACTCTAGCTGTTGGTGGTAGGTGTCCCAATAGGGATGGTAGAGGTGAACAGCTAGGAAGGTGTAACCAACAATAGCCAGGTCCTCCGCTCAAAGAACGGAAGTCACACCGGACAAGGCTACTGTCGCTTCAGACAAGGCACGTAGCCAAGTCAAGGGGGAGACCCCACTCAACCAGTGATGGTTGAGACTCAACAGTCACTGACCCAAACCCAAAAGATAAACAAAGCAAAAAGCAAGATGGATGACTAAATGTGAGGCTTCTTCCAGCCTAGTGAGATCGAGATTAAGGATTAGAGAATACACTGAATGAAATGATCTCGGATCTGATTATAAGTGCTGAATGATGAATTCTTTTAAGATTAGAAGGCTGGAAACTAAATCAGCAAACAGAAATTGACTAGAAGAGCGATTAGAAACCCTACCTATGGGGAATGAAGCTTGTTATGATTTACTCATACATGGCAGTAGTGCATTAACCAATTGAAACACATCTTCTAGCAATTATAAATTTATTACTTAGCTGATTTAGAACAAGAAAAACAGACCAGCAAGAAGTGAGGTGAAACTGCCCTAGGGGAATGGGTTACATAGTGGATAAATGGACCTAGGGCATAGAAAAAATAGCGTTTATACTCACTTCCAGCCAACGGCATTTGGTTTTCTCGGGTAAAAAGACGTTCTGAAACCGAATCTCAAGTACCCATAACCCCAAACTAACCCAAACAGATTGAAAGAGAAAAACGCCCCTAGGGGGTGTTTTTGCCAAATGGACTAGTGTTGATCCTATGGGCAAATGGAGTCTGAAATGAATGAAACTTTGGATTTAGGCTTTTAAGCATATATGATTAGTGGGTTTGCAAAAGAAACTAATTCTAACGGTTGATTTTGTAAATTTTAATTTTTTAAGGGTTTTAGTGAGTTTTCTCTCTTCAACAAGCTAGAAATTGAAGTACAAGAGAAGAAGATGTAACACTTACTTGGAGCCAACTAATATCTCTTGTTTTGATGAGGTTTGTACGTCCCGAAGATCAAATAGAAGCGGTTGTAGAAGTCTCAGCTGAAATCGACTTGCTCTCTCCCCACCAACTCGTCCTCCTTGCCTGTCAACACCGATGGACAGAAATCAAATTAGTATGACATGCAAGTGAAAATCTACAGCAATATCAATAAAGGATGAAAGAAAATGCTTGGCTGAAATAGCAAAAACACTTCCCTTTGTGTTACCAATCCGGAGAATGGAGCAGCAGTGGCAGCCAAATGGTGCACCCTCCTCCAAGACTTTGAGCTTGCTACAAACAATGGTGAGTAATACAATGCTGGAAACATCCACTAACTACAACTAGTGCATCAAGATAGTATGGCAATCAACAATATCAAGAGAGTACCACAAAAGAGCCAAGTAAGAGCAGCAACATTTCTCTTCTATTCAAGTCCAAAAAATGCCAAGAGAAGATACAAGTGGAGTGAGTGCCTTCTCTTATGGAGAAAGGCTCAATCTCAAACCCTATTCCCTCCAAAATGGAAGGTGGAGATCACTCCCCCATCAACCAAAACGAATGGTGGATATCTCCCTATTTGGGGGTGCGAATTGCCCATAGAAGCGCACAAGAGGAGAGGGGGACCCATTGTGGGGTTCATACAAATGTGGAGGGAGGAGTTGGGGGGGTGGCTATAGTGTGTTTTAGCCCCCCCAACTAATACAACAAGGGCCCACACCCCATCATACAACAAAATCGAATTCCCCTAGGTGGAGAAAAAACACCCCCCATGGGCAATTCGCTCATATGGAGAGCTGGTCCAATGGAGGGACCCACAATGAGAAATACAATGTCCAAACATCATGATTTTACCTTAGAGATCACCTTTTCCTTTTCCAACCATTGATTTTTCCATTTGCCTATAGTTGCCTTAGTAAAATTTTGATTTTCCATGTAATTTTTGCTGGTTCATATGGCTGAAGATGAAATTTGGGCTTTTGACCCGCTTTTAGTGCCCGGATTGCTGAACCGTCTGCTGCAACATGATCATGGACCCCAAAAGTAGTAGGGATGACCACACGAACGACCCCAATCCATCACTTAAGCATTATTTGCCCAAAATCCATAATTTTTAATTAAAACGGGTCAAAATTGACCAATAATAATTAAAAATTTCTCAAATGCTTCAATCTTTTGCAATTCTGACACCTGCATGCTCATATGGGACCCCTGTAGATAATAATTGACCAAAATCGAAATTTTGGTCGCAAAATTTTTTCGGGCCCATTTTTGGCCTAGTCAACTCAATTTGACCAAGTCAAAACTGGTCAACAATAGTGCTAGCTAAATACCTGTGTGCAAACATGGAGTGACAAGGCTCAATTATACAAGTTAGTACATTACTAAGCAATACGATGATAACATGGTGATCACAAATACATTAAATCCCGAGATAATACAAGGCCCTGGTGAGGTGGGCCCACCACCTTCAGAAAGACTGAAATGCTATGCACATCTTATAGAATTGACCACTTTGCTGACTTTAGGTGATGCGGGAAACAAGGCGAAGGACACGGGAAGACAAGGATACAGATCATGTGACCCTTTGGACAACTCGGGAAAGCGAGGTCCACTGAGATAAGTATGCCATGACAGAACACGGAGAAGGGCGGTGCCTCACAAATGGGTATAGTGCAGGGAAACCACCACTAGTCATCTAACAAGTATCTCACAACTCACATCTGTGCCCGAAGACTCTGTGAGGTTCTTTTCTAGAGCCGCCCAACTGGGTGTCCGGCAAACCGTAACTTGAGACTCTAGGGGACAATCTTGAGCTTGCCCCTTGCTCCCTCTCACCTCCTTGCCCCGCAGGACTAGGTGAGGAAATAACCACTACAAATGCTGACATGTACGGCTGACCAGTATCCATGTGTGTTTATAAACACATTGCATGGGTTTTACAATGAATTTCATACTTAGCCCTTTTTTGGCTAGATTTTACATTTACAACATAATAGCCTTTTTGGCTTGATTTACATTTCTTCATTTCTTCATTTACATCAAGGCCCTCTTGGGCTACATACATATCTCAAAAGATATAAACATGGTGCTCATACTGCAAAGGTAATGGGGGTGAGCAATACATGCTTCGATGACCAATGGGGAACACCCGATGAGGCTACACAATCCTAACTGCATTGCAACATCGGGGGAAACCGACAGGAGCAAATCCCAGGTCTAAAAGTGTATCTCACACATTAAAGAGCCGAGGCACAATAAACGGGGAGTCATGGCAAACTCAAAGATCAGTGGGGAAGGGGTCCTCGCGATCACAAATTAGAATCCAAGTCAGGAACAAGTATCATGGATGAGTCGGATGGATGGCGAAAGTGAGAGTGGAGCTAAAGTCAACTACCGAGAGGGACTAAGTGACCAAGTCTATGCCAAGTGTCGGGGACATGACCCAGCATGCATATACAAAAGTCTAACAGGAGGGGTGTACTGACATCATCAAGGGTCCAATCACATCATACAATAGCTAGATCACCAAATATATCATCTCATGCAAAGTTAGTGTACTAACAAGTATAAAGAAGTCTAATCTACATCATGAGCAATAATCATCAAATGCAATACCTACTGCACCATATACCTGCTGCTATTGAAGCTATCTCTGAGCTGGATCTCTGCTGAATCCGGGCAACATAGTAAACCAGCAATATACTGTGATAGTCTCGATCAAAACAAGACTAGGCAACTGTCTCAAATGGGCTTATGTCAAAGCCTGGCAAGGAAGAGGTGACCCTATGGAAGATGGTAAGTGACGATGTCTGTAACACTGTACAACTGTCTATCCCCTCTGATATATCTGCTAGGGACAATCTGAACAAAAGTGCCTCGTCTGAAGGCAACTGATCTCTGATCTGGAAAAAAAAGTACTGTGCGGTCCTCGGCCGCACAGTCTGCAGTATGGTAGCTCCAGCTAACATAGATGTGATAACATACCTCTGTGTTGGATCGCATCCATGTTTGTTTAGTGTCTCGGCTCTAAGTTGGTGACAAAACTTGCCTTTGGTGAGTTGGATTCTAGTCCTAAATCATTCTGGTCGGTTGTCTCGATGTTTAGCACTGGTCGAAGTCCCCCTTAGTCACTTGAGATGTTGTTGGCTAAAACCGAAAGCTCATGTACTAACTATTGGAAATCTTTATAAATTCGCCCATGGAAATTGTAAACTCTAGAATGTGTTTCTTAACACATGTGAGTAAAGGGAAAGAGCAATGAAATGTCAAAAATACTCCTCAAAGAGTATAAGAAAGGTCCAAAAAGCAAATGCTACTCAAAAGTTATATATATTATTGCTGACCTTGTATATGTATAAACATGCCCTGGATGCAAGCTACAATTAGTTGTGCTTCTCAGCACATCTGAAATCCGAAGGGTTATGTAGGCAAAAAGGCCATGAAATGAAATTGAATGATCCTAATGAACCTGGATCAGCTTAATGTAGACATGATGCCTAAGTTGAATAAGCACTTTCTAAACAATTTATCCATTTGTGAGACACAGCCTTTCCCTGTGTTATTTATCCGGCACAGAGTGTAGCTTCCCCCTCTCCCAGTCCAAAGTGTCATTTAGTTGAGTTTAGGCAAGTCATCCCCTTTGCCCAGCCTTGATTCTTAGCCTTCACCTTAAGCTAGCAGTTAGACCATGTCCAATGGTGAGTTTGTCATTTAAGCTATTGTGCAAGTAAATATAAATAACAATGGAATATGTAAACATGATAAATGCCACTAAATGATGTTTATGCTTTAAGTTAAGCTGTGAGTATGATTAGAGGAACATGTCTTAGTCTATTGATATGATTTATCCTTGGTTGTATATTGACCTGGTCAAACCTAGTTTGACTATGGTCATTCTTGGGATCCGTGATGATGTGGGCCATGTATGCTTATTGATGATGATTTATGGACCCACATGCTCTTGTTATTGGTACTATATGGTGGACATATGATTCAGATGGTGATTGATGCAGTTCAGCAGGTATTATTATTATTTCAGATCATCAGATTATGCACTGTCCATATATGGTGGACCCTACAGTTGGCCCCTCAGGGCAACCCATGGTGTATGAGTACACATTCTTAGTAGTTTTGGGTCTTCTGGATCCAATGAGACACTTATCATTCAGTTCCGAGCACTTCTGACAGTGATAGATGCATTTATCCACTTGTTGACCAAATTTGGGGCTATTTTCTCAACCTGTCCAGCAGGGGCCATGAGAGGCCAGTTAACCTAGGGCGCTGTATGAGGAGGGGGTGGTATAGCCACTTGATTTTACCATTATACCCCCCTTCTGGAGAGCCTGGAGGGCTCAGTTTGACGGCGCAGGCAGCCTAGGTGGCAGTTTCAGCAGCTTCACAGTTACCGAGGCAGGTTAAAAATGGAATAAAAGGGTCACTGAGGAATTTGATTTGGGCAATTGAGGCAAGGTTTTGGCACTTGGTCTTCACAGAGGTCTTCCAAGGTGAACCACCCATCTTCCAGCCATTTATCATCAGTCAATGGGGTCCACAGAAGCCACAGGAGGCCTTTTACTGCATGTCTCTCACAGATTTTGAGAGCAGGATTTGATCATTTGTATTATTTTGGACATATTATTTTATATTATTGTACCATGGGGATGAGCTAGTAAGGATTGATGCCTCCTAGCCCCACCATGAGCTTTATGAGTCATGTCCATGTCATATGAGGTGGGCCCATGTGTTTTAGCCCCCTCTAGAGGATGATGTCACCCACACTTAGTCACTTTTACCTATGACGTCACCTCTATTTTGAGTGATCCATGTGATATTTTATGTTGGCTCCTCTTAGAAATTGATTATGTGTGAGATCTCTTAATCTCAACCACTCATTTCATAAAGTGGTTTTGAGATCTAGGGTTTTGGTCTTTATTGTCCTATATAAGGAGGAGACCCCCTCATTGTAAAATTCATCTAGATATTTTTGGCTCTTGGCTATTGGAATAAAAATACTTTATGGGCATCTTGGATCTTGAAGTTGGAATGCTTGTGGTGATTGTAAATGCTTCTTCCTCTGCACTGACAGATATTGGTGGCCATCTTGATTTTATCTTCAACTAACATTGTTTTGTAGGAAAAGAAGACGTTTTGGAGAGGTGCGAATTGGTGGGGAGGCCTACCCTTCAAGCTTCAAGAGGACGTTTTGGTTGACAGGGAGTTCCTTTGTCTTTGTACCAACAATTCATGTTTAACATCTCTTTGTTTGCATCTCTTTCCATTCTTGATTGATTGAATGATCTTTGTGTCCTTGATTGACAGGAATAGGGAAATCGATTTGGTTGAAGGAGACAAAACATTGGCAAGAAAGGCTCATCCAAGTTTGGATTTGATCTTTGTGGGAAGTAATCCTCGTCACAAGCCTCTTCCATCTTCATCTTCCAAGTATGTTCCAAGAGGTATGAAATTCTTCTATCCTATCCATCTATTTTCTTAGATCTAAAAACCCTCATTGATTAAAACCCTCATTTTTCACTTTTTCTTAGATCTACTTAGATCTAGCTTGTCTTTTGAAAAAATATTTAAAACCCACCTCTATAGTATCCATGGCAATTCAGATCTAAAGTTTGGTGTGGATTGGGCTTCGTTTGACACATTTATCAAGGCACTTAGCTTTCCTTGGGTGAGGTCGTACTCCTTGGTTGGGTGAGTTTTGCTAGTTCCTAGATATGGGTAGGTGAGATCCCACTTGATTTGCATAGATCCACCTTGATAACCTACCTGTTATCACACCATAGTAGCAGGGCTACTATTCTTGTACAGCAGATATCTGCACATTCCAGAGCTTCCTTTATTCCAGAGCATGGCTATATATTTTGGATCACTCATGATCAGAGCAGTACATTATTCAGATGTTATGACCTTGTGTCAAGGCTGAGCCTTGAGAGTTCAGATTTGATGACTGATGTGACCACTTATCCCATTACAGTTTCAGTTCAGTGCCTAGAGATGTACTTCAGATGTGTTTCAGATGATACATGATGATTATTATTATGATGATGTTGTATGATCTATGGATATGTTCTCACTGACTGTGGATTATTATCTTGTTGATTTAGTCATGATCATAGCATGTGCTTGGTATATTATTCCTGATGTGGCAAACTATTTAAAATGAACTGTAAATCATAAAATGGACAATTGCTTGCACTTTTAGGTCATTTAACAAAACTTACTGGTATTTCACCTTACACAGACATGGTCTTTCCCCGACACCAGTTGTCTGCTAGTGTAGGCTCCATATTCACTTGTCTCCATCCATACATGACCTTCCTGTTTGACTTTAAACCCTGACATGTCTCATTTGACTTTCTGATACTGAGGACTTCCCCATTTTTCTACCTCTGTGTTTGGACCGCATCCCTGTTTATTCAGTGTCTCGGCTCTGAGTTGGTGACAGAACTTGCCTTTGGTGAGTTGGATTGTAGGCCTAAATCATTCTGGTCGGTTGTCCCGATGTTTGGCATTGGCTCGAACTCCCCCTAGTCACTTGAGATGTTGTTGGCTAAAACTGAAAGCTCATGTTCTACCTATGGAAACTAAAAAATTCGCCCATGGGAACAAAAAGGGCAAGAGCAGTGAAAAGCTAAAAATACTCCTCGAAGAGTATAAGAAAGGTCCAAAAAGCAATAGTTCTTAAAAGCTATATCTAAACAATTGCTGACCTTGTATAAATATATGAAAAACATGCCCTGGATGCAAGCTGCAACTAGTTGTGCTTCTCAGCACATCTGAAATCCGAAGGGTTATGTAGGCCAAAAAGGCCATGGAAATAAAATTGAATGATCCTAATGAACCTGGATCAACTTGATGTAGACATGATGCCTAAGTTGAATAAGCACTCTCTAAACAACTTATCCATTTGTGAGGCACAGCCATCCCCCGTGTTCTTTTGTCCAGCACAGAGTTTGTAGCTTCCCCCTTTTCCCAGTCCAAAGTGTTTTTGAGTTAAGTTAGACAAGTCAAACCCTTGGCTCAACCTTGCTCCTAGCCTTCATCCTTCACTAGCAGTTTGACCATGTCCAATGGGTGAGTTTGTCATTTGAACTATTGTGCAAGTAATTTTATATAACCACGGAATATGTTAACTTGATTAATGCCACTGAATGGAATTTATACTTTGAGCTTAGCTGTGGGAATGATTAGAGATACATTGTCTTAGTCTACTGATGTGATTTATCCTTGATTATATATTCTCGGGATCCGTGATGATGTGGACCATGTATGGATGATTATTGATGATGGTTTATGGTCCCACATGTTTGATGATGATATCATATGATGGACATATGATGCAGATGATGTTTGATCCAGTTCAGCAGGTTTATTATTATTTCAGATCAGCAGATTATACATTGTCCATATATGGTGGACCCTACAGCTGGCCCATTAGGGCAACCCAGGGTGTATGAGTACTCATTCCTAGTGGATTTGGGTCTTCTGGATCCATTGAGACACTTATCTTTCAGTTCCGGGCACTTCTGACAGTGATTGATGCAGTTTTACACTTGTTGACCAGATTTGGGGCTGATTTCCCAGCCTGAGCAGCAGGGGCCCCGAGAGGCCAGTTCACCTAGGGCGCTGATGATGGAGGGGGTGGTCCAGCCACTTGTTATTACCATTTATCCCCCCTCCCGGAGAGCCTGGTGGGCTCAGATTGACAGCGCTAGCACCCTAGGAGGCAGTTTTGGCACTTTCACAGTTCCCGAGGCAGTTAAAAAATGGGAAAAGGTGGTCACTGAGGAAATCGATTTGGGCAATTGAGGCAAGGTTTTGGCATTTGGTCTTCACAGAGGTCTTCCAGGATGGCATCACTATCTTCCAGTCAGTTTTCACCATGTGGGTATGCCCGGATTGATCACAGGAGGACATTTACTGCTTGACTGTCATGGATTCTGAGGACAGTTTTGGTCATTTTTATTATATTGGACATATTTTATTATTTTATTGTGCCTTGGGGATGAGCTAGTAAGGATTAATACCTCCTAGCCCCACCATGAGCTTATTTTATCATGTCCTAGTCATCATGAGGTGGATTGTTGTACTTTTTACCCCTCTAGTGGGATGACGTCACCCTCCATTGTACCATTTAGTGAGGGCGCTATTGTTATGTTGAGTGATCCATGTGATATATTGTTATGGATTCATCCTAGCCATTGATTGTATGATGAGATCTTATAATCTCAACCACTCATTTGATGTAGTATTGTAGAGTGGTATAGGGTTTTGGTCTTTATTATCCTATATAAGGAGGAGACCCCCCATTGTAAAGCTCACCTTTGGAGCTCTGGAATATTGGAATAGAAGATTTTTTGTGGAGCATATCTCTCTTGCATTGTGGATTCTCTTGCATATTGAATATACAGTATCTCTTCTATGTATCATTGTGGATTTTGGTGCTTTTGCTAACCTTTTGACAGGAAAGTCGAATTGGAGAGAGGAGGGCGACTTCATGAGGGTTATTGTTGGAGGGATCCACATATTCTCTCTTGGGTTGATCTTGTGACAGGGAGTATCATTATTGTATCTTCGTGACATAGTTGATGCTTTCTATTACATCTTTCTACCATTTTCATA
Organism: Larix kaempferi; assembly: GCA_027924585.1. Lineage (NCBI taxonomy): Eukaryota > Viridiplantae > Streptophyta > Pinopsida > Pinales > Pinaceae > Larix > Larix kaempferi. Next base: position 1,407,183 of record BSBM01000446.1, on the reverse strand, counting down.
ATCATCTTGCTTGACTTGTTTCTTTGATCTTGTCTTGTAGGAGGAGGACGATTTGGCTATCTTGGAGAAGGGCGATTTGGTTGGAGCATTTGGATCTCACTCTTGAATATACACATAGGAGAATGCTATCAACTTGCAAGGTGGCCATAAGCAATTGAGGTAAGATCTACAAGGTATGTGCCTCTTTCATCCATTCTATCTTCATTGGTCATAAAACCCTAATTAAATCAAAACCCCAATTTTGGTATTTCCTAGATCTACTTAGATCTAGCCTTGCAATTGAAAAGATATTAAAAACCCACCTCTATAGGATCCACCCCTAGTTGGATCTATAGTTTGGTGGTGATTGGCTAAAAATTGACACACTTTTCAATGCAAAAAGCCTTCTTGAGCCTAAATCGATTTTCCTAAGAGAAGCTTGTTGGGTTAGATCTAGCACATGGGTAGGTGAGATCCCACTTGATTTGACATCTAGACATTTGATAACCTATACCCATATCTTTACTTTGGTGAAAACTACCTTGTGGACATCTCTCCATGTTTTAAGGGGTTGAAACCCCCTTTTGACCTTCTTGGCATCTTAAAACTTAGATCTACTAAGATCTAGCCATTGGATTCACTTGAAACTTTGAGGAAACATAGATCGGGGTACTAACATTCCGGATCTACATTTTGGTGGCCATTGGACTTGATTTGGTCCACCAAAACCCATTTTTGGACCCTCCTTGAGCAAATCGCACCCCCTTGATTTTTTGAGTTGGTCCACTTCTAGGAAGTGGGTGTTGGAGATTTTAGTGGATTTGGAATGCCCATGCCTTGAAACCTAGGTCTACACTGTCTGTTTGTCAAGATCTGCCTTGGGGATTGCATTCCTTGTTTTAAGGGATTGTGGTCCACTTTTGGTCATCACTTAAAAACCTAGATCTAGTAAGATCCAACCATTGGATCTCATCCAAACCACTTGACTTGGCTTCTAGGTGTCCCGATCTACACTTTGACATCCTTCTTGACCCCATTAGCCCATCCAACAAGGCACTAGTCCTTCTCCAAGCAAGGCGCACTTCTTGGGATTAGTGTCAAACCCTAGATCTAGCACATGGGTAATCCTAGAACCAACTCTAACTTATAGATCTAACCTAGATCTAACCTATAGTACCATCCTCACACTTAACTTCACCTTGTGGGCCCACCTAGAACCATTTCACGCTTCCCAAGGCAACAAGACCCACTTGTGTAAACACATGGTACTATACTTAGTAATCATACCCCATCAAGTGGCCTAAACCATACATAGGTTGAAACACTAACTATCCATTATACCACCTTCAACCATACCTTAAACATTAGGTCCACTTAGCCTTGCATTGGTTTCCGTAACTCATCATTTATTCACCCTTTGAAACCTTTGCTTGGGTCCAATCAACTGTGATTGGGGTATAGGGTCTCCCCCTTGGTCTAGTTATACCTTGACCTAAAGCGAAGAGTGCCTCGGTTGACGTGACTCCCATCTTGCATTGGGAACCGTGGCATCTTTTGGGTCACCTCTTTAGTTGCCTGACTCCTCTACCGTCCCGGATGGGATACCACTAGGGGCAACTACAAGTTGTGTGATAACACTACCCTTACTGCTTCACCTTGTTGATTTTCACCTTGTGGACCCCATTCCTCATTTTGAGGGTTGTGCCCCACTTGGGTCACTTGGTGATGCATTTTTGAATCTTAGATCTACTGAGATCTAGCCATTGGATGCTCTTGATCTTCAAAACCCACCTTGCTTTACACCTTGACTACCCTGATCTACATTTTGGTGGACATCTGACTCCATTTGGCCCTTGATCTAAGGCACTAGTCTTCCTTGGGGTAATTCGCACTTCTTGGGATTAGTGGCTTTTTCTAGATCCCGCATTTGGGTGCTCTCAATTCTTGGTCAATCCATAGATCCATGTCATAGAGCCCCTCTAGTACCATCTTCTTTAAATTTTAACCAAGTGGACCCATCTTGGACCATTTTCCCTATTTTAAGGAAGTGGGTCCCACTTGTGTATTTCATGGTACTAGATCTATCTTTTGATCCCCCTAGGTGGCCCAACTCATACATTGGTTGAAACACTTGTCACTTCTTAAGCCTCTTCAACCACATACTTTAATTCTTGGGTCCATCTAAGCTTGCATTGGTTTCCGTAACTCCACTTTCATATTCCCCTAGGAGCCTTTGCTTGGGCTAATCTTCTGTTGATTGGCTATAGGGTCTCCCCCTTAATCTTGTCTTATCTAGATCTAAAGCGAAGAGTGCCTCGGTTGTCGTGACTCCCATCTTGCATTGGGAACCGTGGCATCTCTTGGGTCACCTCTTTAGTTGTCCATCTCCTCTACCATCCCGGATGGGATATCATTAGGGACAACTACAAGTTGTGTGATAACACTTCCACAATTAAGGTTTAAGAAACAAGTTTTTGCATTCTTGGACAGACATATAAGGGTGCTGTAATTTGTTCTCAGTTTTAGTTTGCCCTTATTCCTTGAGGAAAATCTCAATAAAACATTGCCTCATAGACCCCATTTCCCCAATAAAAATCTTAGGCACTAATCCTGCTTTCCAACAATCTAAAACTCATAAAAATTAAAATCAACCTACTTTACTTGTCATTAAATCTGAAATTTATAAATGCTAAAATCAAAATTCAGATTTCATTCCTTAAGCCAAAAGAATCTTTCCTTTTTGTTGTTTTGAGACCTGGAAATACTAATACAAAAATTAGAATTCAGATCTCATTTCCCAAGCCAAATAGCCTTTTCTCTTGCTGTCCAGAAAATTGAAAATAACAAATCTAGAACCAAATTTGAGATTTCCCTTTCAAAGTCAAGAAATCATACCTAGTTTCATCTTTTGTTTGACTTTAGAGGTTTCTTAGGGATTGCCCCCTTGAGTCGGAGAAGAGCCAGCCTAAACAGTGGGAGAAAGTTTTTGTGGTGACATTGGATAACCTCTCCAAGTTCCTGTAGGGTCTTGCTAGAGCTTTATAACTTTCATCTCTAAAGCAAGGGTTTGGGTGGTTACACTAATGACCTTAATTTTGTCGATAAGATGGAATGTGATGTAGCACCACTTGATGCATGTGATGTGACATTTCGAAGCCCTTATTCAATGGGATAGGAATGCACAATTGTATAGAGGAGAAACAAATATTGTGTGGTCAAAGGTAGTGGGACCTACTTCATCCAGGCACACAAAAGAAAGGACCAAACAGGTGGACAAGAAATTAGCCAACAGTGAGAAGAAGAGTACCTTCAAATAGGATGTGGAAGGGAAATTCAAGATAAGGTTGGTAGCTATGTCCTTCCACCTTCTTCATAGTTGAACTTCTGTGGGACCCAAAAGCCTCCAAAATGGGGAGGTATGATCCAAAATGGATCAAGAGCCAAGTCTGATTCTAAAAGAGATAAATATAAGACGAAGTTGGCTATGTTCTATGTTCATGGGCCAGAAAAGGACTTGTTTGTTGGGTCAAAGATCAAGAATCCAATCAAAAGGAGAAATCAGAGATACTTTTCCAAATTGAGTCACTAATTAGCATAATCAATTGCCCCAGGGGTTAGTACATGTCAGGATTTTTCCAACAAGCTAAAGAAGTCTGAAAATAGAGTCCATATGAGGTAGTTATGGCCTCCAAAAGTTGACCTATGCAAACCAACTTAGTGCCAAGTGGAAGCCACATCAACACCTATAACTCATACATGTGGAGCTTGGCATGTATGGACTTTCAAGGATATTCTAGAGGAGATCTGAAATGGGTCAGCAAGAACAATATATATCTCTATAGAGAGAGAGATGTTTACACCAATAGGTTCATTATACAACTCAAATGGGGTGGATGTGTCCCATCCATGTGTGTGTGTAACACCTGCCTTGGAGAGTGAATTAAGGACATTTAATGCAAAGTCAGCATAGTTGCTAACTTGCTAAGTCTTCAACAGATTTATTAAACAAGGCAACAAATGGGTTGATTTAGTAAGGGTTGATACCTTTGTTTTGACCAAGTCCTCCAACAACTCTACAAAATAGCAGGGAGACAAAACAAAGCACACACAATTTCAGCAGTGTACAATCCAGGCAATTTCCTAAAGGCAGTCAAAGAGAATTCTTCCTCGTCACTATGTGTTCAACAATCCAAGCAAGTGAGCGAAAGCATTACAAGTTAAACAGCTAGGAAGACTTTGTAATGCAATTGTTTGGCTCATGATAACACAACAATATATGTCCCAAAAGTGTGTTCAAAGATTTGTAATTTTCTGTTTGATATTAATATGACAGTGAATTTTAATGCTAGAATTGTTCCTGAATTGAGGGTTTCTCCGATGTAAATCCTGTGTGTATTTTTGTTCATTGTTGTTATCATTTCCAGGTGAGTTCTAATTTAACTACTACAACTAGGATCTCATGTTTGCTAAATGAAGAAAAAGCTAGTTGAGTATATGTGACATAAACACTAGAAGTAGCAATGAAATTATTTTTCATAAATTAAGAATTGTGACGAACTACCTAAAGGCATAGCTTCAATAGTTTAGGGATCTGTTACCCCCCATTTTGTCATGGATGTCCACATGTGATCTTCATCACACATTCAACAGGGGGTTTTGGGTTGATGGAGGTATGGATGGACTAGTGTTGATGCTTGCCTTGTGATGATGCCTTGGACATTTTTTATGGAGTACTTACTTGTCATTGCACTTGATTGCATGATACCTAGCCTTCCATGATTGATGATGATGCATTCCACTTCTACATCACTTGTTCATGGCTCATTGGTGGAGCGCTCTAGCTCTTTGGGTGTCTTTTACATTTCTGGATGATTTGTGGTTAAGATTCTATGGACCATCTAGTTCATGAGACATATTTCATGCTTGGGGATGATTGGTTGTTACTTTTCTATGGAGCACCCTCTCCATGGCATATGTTTGGTGGCATGGCATATGTTTGGTGGCATATAGCACACATTTCATTGGAGTGCCCTTGATTAGTTGAATGCTCCACTTGATTCTCTCTCCTGGTATAGGTATGGAGGCATGTCATGTCTTATAGTGTGAATTTCCTTAAAATCCACTCTAGGGCTAGAGTATGTTGGATTAATTAATTAAACCCAAATTGTTACTGTTAACCACACATGGATTTCTTCCCTATGCAATGGAAAATAAATACTGAAAGAAATACAAATCAATCACACCAATGGAGACAACACAATCTTTTTGGGTATAAACCCCCGAACAAAACCCAAGATGGGAAAACCGGTGCAGCCGTCTGAGAAATATTTTTATTAAGAAAATAGGGAACAATACAATCCAGAAATCGATTTGCCCAAACCTAGCAAAATCGTTCCACCGTAAATCACTAAACAACCCCACCAACCTGTACAACTGAGCTGCAACACTATTCGGCCTGCCTGCGTCAGCTATACGAAATTGTACGACTACTGACGTCAGTTGTATGGACTGTTCCGTACTGCTTACGTCACCCTATACGGCTCCTCCTCTGCCTCTGTTATACGGCCGAATCGCTGCTCGCTTTCTTTGCTGGTGTACGGCCTCCTCACTTATCAGTACGACCTTCTCTTCTAGATGACTCTCCCTCCATCTTCTCTGCAAAAATTCTCTTCCTCAAACTACTCTCTCTATCTCTGTCAGAATGTAATTGTATCCTCTCCACCAATTGATCTTTCCTTTATAACTCATTGGCTATGCGAAAACCCTAATCTCACTATGGATCTATGGATGAGATCCTCCGGTGAGACTGGATGGCCAAGATTAGATTTGGTCATCACTTAAATATTTTCACTTTCACTTTATAAAAAGTGTTCCATTAAGTCAATTAATAATTAGATCACTTTAATATATTTTCCAAAGTAAACTTAGGAAAAACATATTAAATACATTTTATTGGCTTCTTCATTAAGTCTTCTGCATGCAAGGACACATGCAATGCAGGAAGACTTTCCTTGTTGTCACTTTCTAACATTAAGATGGGGCCTTCCCCTTCTTCATGGAGTGGTTAACTATCATGGGTACTGTTATCACATATATAGTAGCCGGGCTACCATACATTATTCAACCAGTTCCCTTACATTGAGATGTTGAGATGAGCATCTATATTGGATCACTATCAGATTTTGGACAGTATATATTCCCCATGCCATGATTGAGTCTCAGGACACTCAGAGAGATGACCGATGTAGCTATTATACCATTTGCACATGAGCAGTCAGTAGTGCCCAGAGTTACAGTAGCAGTTTCAGAGGACAGATGATGGTTTAGAGGATGAGCATTCAGGTATATGACTCAGCAGGTATATCATGGTGCTATGGTTATATTGCTTTTATATTCATTCTTATGGCATGTCTTAGCATTTAGTATCATGATCTGGCGATCATATAGATATGTGGACCTGGTTGATCTTATTATATATATTATATTGTCCCTTCTCAGACTTAGAAGTTCACTATTCATACTCATTAGTTTTACCCTCCTTAGGGAGAATAGGCGTGATCATTCCACCATACCTTGGCTTGCTAGTGTTGGCTCCATTATTCATTGTCGTCATCCATCCATTACCTACCTTTTAGTTTATCACCCTGACTTACTACTTGACTAGTGGCATGGAGGACTTTTCCCCACTGTAGCCTCTGTGTTGGATGAGCTTCCCTGTTTATTGTGTCTCGGCTCTGAGTTGGTGACAAAACTTACCTATGGTGAGTTGGATTTCCTTGAGAAATCCCCCTAGTCACTAAAGTTGTGTTGGCTAAACCTGAAACTTTTAGTGCTGCCATGAATACAAAGTATGGGAAATTAAATGTTATATCTTGTATGAAAAGCCCATTCATGCAATGTGTTTTTAAACACACATGAATGAAAGGCAAGCCAAATCTATGATTTAAAAATCAGTGAAATCGGTTTGTAAATCGAACGATTCACCGATTTATCCCCTGCCCGGTTCAAATCGGCCTCCAAACCGGTTTGTTGGACCGATTTAACCAATAAATCGGACCGATTCATCTGAAAAAAACCGGTTTCACCGATTCAAGTAAAAAATCGAACCGATTTTTTGCGTGTGGGTTTTTATTATTTTTTTAATTTTTATAAGTTAAATTTTAAACCTAACCTACCCAACCCGACCCCTATTGCACCTATTGCACTTGGAAGAAGAACCGGCCTGCGTGAAAGGGAAAGATTCCTTGTACCTCTTCAATGAGAAGGTCATCTATATATATTTTAGGCTTAATTAAGGGTTTTACAAGAGCTTTGTTTACATATGGGTAGCTAAGACTAAGATAGTTAAGCTTAATGCCGCCAGCATATCCCCCCACCTCATGGCATGTGATAGCCCTACGGCATAAGAAAGATGTAGTAGATAATTTCCTAGGAGGGCATAAGAAAGATGTAGCAGATAATTTCCTAGAAAGGGTTATTATTTTACAATTCACGTCTTGGTGGAGATCTATATTCATTGTTTACACACCAATGCAAATGTAGTAGATAATTTCCTAGAAAAGGTTATTCTATTATAATTCACATCTCGATGGAGATCTGTGTTCATTGTTTACACACCAAAGCAACAGTTTATGAACAGATGCAATTGATTATATAGGTTCCAATCCTTTCTTCCAGTTTGATATGTCTAGGGGAATATTTTGTTTCTAATGCTATGGAATCATGAATTAGAATCTTGAAAATATTGTTTTTCTTAAAAAAATTAAATATTTTATGTATTTTTTAGCAAACCGATTCATTAAATTCAAATCGACCGATTTATTACCGATTCCGATTCCGATTCCGAATTGACCCTCGACCGATTCCGAGTCCGATTCCGATTTTTAAAACCTTGAGCCAAATGAAAATGGCTATGAAATAAAATGTTATATCTTGTGAAATGCAAATACCTAGGTAAACAAACTGTCTGTGACACACCTAGAAGTGCTCAAGTAAACAAGTGCCTTAAAACACACCTGCAGCAAAAAGCCTAAATAAATGTAAATCTATGCAATGTGTTTATAAACACACATAGATCAAAGGCTATGGAAACTTCAGGCCCAAAAAGCAATGAAACTCAAATGTTATATCAAAATGATTGCTGGCCTCATTTGTATTATGGATTGTGCGCATCTGTTAAAGGTGAATAAATACTCTTTGAACAACTTATCCATTTGTGAGACACCGCCATTCCCTGTGTTGTTGCTCATTTAGTATATGCTATGGTGTGTATTCCCTTTCCCATACCCAAAGTGTCACAATGTTGAGTTAGTAAGTCATCCCTTGGCCTAGCCAATGTTTTTTAAGCTTTCACCCTTCACTAGCAAATTGATCACAACTATGAAGTGAGTATGGTCTTGAAAGTCTAGTCTGAGTCATACTAATAATTAATGACATTATATATTTGTTGGTAGATCGCCAGTAATAACTGCTGCTTGTTATAATTGCTATTTGAATGAATTGTAGAGCATGCATTAACCTCTGACACTTTACAGCAACTTCCGATGATATTCTGAGTTATATTTGGTCATGTTGACTTGGTCAAACCTAGTTTGACCAAGGTTAGCCACAGGACATGAGATGGTTAGACCTTATGATGACACAGATAGATGATACATGGTCTATGTACATGTACATGATGGTTCTATGCATCAGATGCAGGGTTATGATGATGATTTATGGTTTTCAGCATTATTTGATCATTTACAGATTATTATTATTTCACTTGTTCGGGCATATTGGATATATTATATGATCATGCAGAGATCCATATGGTGTATGAGTACACATCTTGTATAGATTTGGACCTTCTGAGTCCAATGCGACAGTCTGTTTTCAGTTCTAGGCAGTTACAATGATGTTTGAGCCTCAGTAGGCTATCCTAGTGCAGTTTTGCTCTGTCGGAGACCCTGTTAGAGCAGAGATGGATTTTATTTGGTTCACCTAGGGCGCTATGCATGGAGGGGGTTGTCCAGCCACTTGATTTTACCATATTACCCCCCTCCCAGACACACTGGTGCCCTCACCTTGACAGCGCAGGCACTCCAGGAGGCAGTTTGGGCAGTTTTCCTCTTCCCGAGGCAGTTCAGAATCGGTAGAAATGGCTACAAAGGAATTCGATTTGGGCTACTGAGGCAAAGTTTTGGCATGGGATGATCAGTGATTATGAGTGGGATGTCTTCCGCACCTTCTCCAGCAATTTCAGCTTCATCGGGACCCACATCCATCACTTATGGCATTTTCTGATGATTTCTGGAGCCTCCTAGGGCTCACGATTTGTCCATAGAGGCACGATTTGGTACTTTGATGACTATTTTATTCTTATTGTGCTATGGGGATTGACCAAGGGTGTTTAAAATTACCCCTTGGACCCACCATGAGCTAATTGTTATATTTTGTCATCATGATTTGGTGGGATCCCCTCACCTAGGGCGATTTTGTCCACTTATTGTTATATTTTATTAGTGATCCATGTATTTTATTGTTGAGTTCATCTCAACCATTGATTAGATCTTTTGATCTTTTAATCTTAGCCACTCATTCAAAAAGTGGTTAGATTGTGGACTCTCTCCCTCCTATTTAAAGGAGAGAGCCTCTCATTGTAAAGGGGACTTGTGGCTCTGGATTATTGGAATAGAAAATTATTATTGCATCTATCTCCAGTGTTGTGGTGAATGTTTTTGGTGTTCGTTCGTTGATTCTTCCTTTGCACTGAGTTATTGGAGATATTGTCTTGCCATATTTTTGTACTATTTTTGCATCTACAGGTGGAGGCCGAATTCATTCAAGGAGGACGTATTGGTAGGGAAGGACCCTCCCTACTTCTTCTTTGGGTTTCTTCGTTGGTAATAGGGAGTATTACTGTCCCAGGACCTTCTATTTCATGTTACATTTGCACTTCACTTGTATTTCTTCCATACTTGATCTTTCTGATTGAAATCGCTTTCCTTGGATTGACAGGTAGAGGAGGTCGCACTTGTGGGCTAGGGCATCATTACGGCAAGCGAATTCAACAATTTCTCATTTGATCTCTGCGGGAGTCTTCCTCAACAACAAGGCATCTCTCTCCATCACTCAGGTATGATCTCAAGGTAATTTCTCTTTCCATGATCTATCCACATGTCTAAGTTACTTCAAACCCTAATTAATTAAAACCCCCATTTTTACATTTTCTCAGATCTACAAAGATCTAGTGGCTTCTTGGGTAAGACATTAAAAACCCACCTCTATAGTATCCACGACTTCCCGGATCTATAGTTTGGTGAGGATTGGCCTCCATTTGACCCTCTTCCCAAGGCAACTTAGCCTCTCCAAGTGAGGTCGCACTCCTTGGCTTGGGTGAGTTAACCTAGATCTAGTACGTGGGTAGTTGAGATTTCACTTGATCTATAATCTACACATTCAATAACCTACCCCTAGACTATCACTTTAGTGATTTCTACCTTGTGGGCCCTATTCCACATTTTAAGGGTCAAACCCCATTTTGGACCACTTGGTGATATCTTAAATCTCAGATCTACTAGGATCTAACCCTTGGATCACCTTGATCTTTTAGATCCACATTGATACTAGCATAAACTTCTTGTATCTAAATTTTGGTGGCCATTGGACTTGTCTTGATCCCATTTACCACACTTTTAACCCTCCTTGGGCAAGGTCACACTTCTTGGGGATTGAGTTTGTCCACTTGTAGGACATGGGTAGTTGAGATTTTGGTGGATTTGGAACAAGCACACCTTGAAACTTATGTCTAGTATGTCATTTTGTGAAATCTTGCCTTGGGGGTAGCATTCCTTGTTTTAAGGGATTGTGGTCCACTTAGGTCATATCATGAACTATTAGATCTTGAAAGATCCAACCATCATACATTTAGTAGCCCACTTGTCTTATGCTATAGGGGTCATGATCTACAAGTTAACTTCTTTTTTACTCCATTCATCCCAATTCCCAAGGCACTGATCTTTCTCCAAGCTCATTCGACTTTCCTAGATTGTTGGGTTAACTTGTGGTTTGATCCCTGTTTTGGTTGCTTGAATCCCTTGACATTGTCATATCTTATAATCAAGCTTGTCATTGGTACTGGTTAGCCCCAATTCAATCCTTAAACTACCCTGCATTGGACACGGTTCCCAAGGCAGTGGATTCTCTCACAATTGACTAGTACTTTAATCTTGGATCTCATTTCAAATACTATAAGTCACTCTCACATCAACAATGAACCAAGGCTATACTCATTAAACCCCTTATTCATCTTGTGACTTTATCCTTAGATCTAGGGTACACCATACACCTTACAATACTTCACTTATACTTAACTTGATTCGGTGTTTTGGTTTGATCTCTCCTGTCGGGAGTAGATCTGGGTCTCCCCCTTTGTTGTCTGGGCTAGATAACATAAAGTGAAGGTTGCCTCGATTGGCATGACAACCATCTATTGGAAGTCGAGGTGATCGTGGTTGCACCTTTTTGAGTTGCTTTTCCCTCTTGCCATCCATTAATGGATCCATCTATAGGGGTAACTACAAGTTAGGTGATAACAGGTACTTTGCTTTTGAGATGGATGCTTCTATTATTGATGAGTGGCCTTCTTAGTGCATGGATCTAGCCCTTGCACATAGATTGATCAGTTAGTTGATATGTGGACATCATTTACTGGATGGCATTCATTGCATGCGTTTTGAGATCTTGACCATTGATAAGGAAAGGTAGCATCCCCTCCTTGGAGATTGCTTACATACTCATATATGGCTTATTTGATGGAGCACTCTCTTTGGGAGCCACATAAGTGGCCATTGTAGCATCTTTGACTTGGTTCTAGCCTTGATTAATGGAACGATCCACTTGAAGGATGGCTTGCACAGATATTGATGCCATTATAGTGGGGCATTTTTCTTGGAGAGCCTTTATTGCACATCTTCCCATGCTTGGTTGACGGAGCATTCACCTTTTCGAGATTATTCATGGAGGGAATTCACCTTGGAGGTGTCCCGCTTGTCATTTTATGCCATCTTTTGAGGTAGCGTCCTACTATGGAGGGTTTGTGGCACACTCTTTGATGACTTGATGGAGGTATTTTAGCATTTGAGGAGATCTAGGGGGGCAAAACCCTAGACCTAGGGTTCATTTACTGCTTTGGATAACTTTTCGCTTGGAGTGCTACCTTTTGGAGAGCCTTTGAAGGCTAGATATTTGGTTTCTACGTGGCATTTGTTCCATATTTGATAAAGGCGTCCTACTTCTTGGGCCTTTTCCTAGTTGGAGATTGTTTACTTGTGGTTTGACCGCCATATTATATTGTATTTGGTAGTTGTTGGATTATTTTTGTATTTGTTTACTCCATCCTAGGTTAGATATAGGAATTTATTCATAGTTTATTGTTGAGGAGAGATGAGCTAAAACCTATATAAGGGTTTTCCCTCTCCCTCATTTCTCATGGTTGGATTTTTGGAGTTTTCTCTCCTTGGAGCTTAATGGATATATCTTTCTTGGTGCATATGTGAAGTGTAAGGGTCTTCTCCTATCAATGTGAGGCCTATGTTTCTATTTCTAAATGTTGAAAGTGATGTGTAGAATTGCTAGAACTTGTTCTCTTGGGGACACATGAGAAGGGTATTACCATGTTGGAAGTGTTTTATGTGAGGAATATTTCCCTCTCTTTCCCTTTGATGTCTTATGTATGATTGTATTAACTTGCTCCTATCATCTTCTAGAGTTGTTGCTTGTAATACTTCATTGTATAAGTCACACCCTAATTAGCAATCTTTTTATGTGGCACCTTTTGGGCCCTCCTAGTCTATTTTCTACACTGATTTTTTATCATGTTAGGGTTTCTTATGGGATGCTTTAGAGGCCCTTGTTGCTTTAACCATTCATGAACTCTACCTCTTGGATTGATCCCTTGACTCTATTTTCACTTGTTTGGATTGGCACTAGTCTCTCGATCCTCCCATCACTTTTTTATACTGCAAAAGACAAAAATGTCTTGCTAAAGCTACTCTTGCATATCACCTTGTGCCTCATTGTCCAGCTTTGGTAATCCTATTTCCTAGGGATGCCCCCTTGAGTTGGAGGAGAGCCAACCTAAGTGTAGAGAGGGAGTTACTAAGGTGAAAGTGGGTATCCCCTCTTAGTTTCTCATAGGCTAGCATTGTTCTTTGGGGCTTTAATTTCACATGCTAGTTTGTGCAATAACAGGATCAATGAAGTGAATTTCTTGGTGTAAATTTCTAGTTATTTCATTTTCCATTCTTCCCTATGTAATCAATATATGTGCGTGTGAATGGAATAGTAAGTGTTTTTTTTCGAACTAAGCTTCCACTTATCATGATGAGGCTAACACACCAAATTTAGCATTAGAAGGAAACCATTAGCATCTTTCAAACCAATTGCTTTTTGGCTAAGCATTCACGAGTGGGGGGCATCTATTCCACATAACACCAACACTTGTAGCATTTGCAATCACAAATCCACAAATGTAAACACAAGCACAAGCATGTTACTTGGATAGACTTGAACCTAGCCGAGAGCTATATTAGCTACCTACTTTCACTAACCTAGCAACCAACTTTGATTGGAATAACAAGTTCTACCTTTAAGTTACCAAACCTTTATATATCTTGCACCGCACTAGCATTGCACATTTCTAATATAATTGGATCCTATTATTCTCATCTTAAGCCAAGATGTATCATATGAAGGAGACTAATCTAAGGAAATTTCCACGAGGGATGCCATGACTTTTATGTGTGGCCTATGAGGGGACCACTCTAAGAAATACAAAGTAACAAATAGAAAAAAAGAAAAGACCGTAAAAGAGAGTCTAGAAGGCAATTACATCGAGTTCGATATATTGATCCACCTTTGGAATAGTTATTTTTATCATAATAGTGTATAAATATTTTTAACACATTTATGCTTTATATATTTATAACCTTTTGAAAACCTCAATTTAATAAAACTACAAAGCCTAAATTGTTGAGCTTTTGTCGCAATTGCACATACATTCACTTCAAGACTTGTGCTTCTAGTAAGCTTGAATTACCTAATTTAACCCATTATTTCAACCAGATGGTAATGCAAGATTTTTCCATTCATAAATTAACCATGAAGCTAAAATTCAGAAGAGTAACTCTATACCACTTGACTTCAACAATTGTCGCCTACTAATTTCATTCTTCAAAGTCACCCCATCAGGCTTCACTTCAATTACCTGCAAAGGCATTATAAAAGGAAAACATCTTTATATGTATAATTCTTTTCAGATATTTGTTAATACATGACCAAAAAGAAAGAATGAGGTTGACAACATTATAAAATCAACAAGAATATGACCAAATTTGCTTGAAAAATACTAGTGTTTATAACTATTGGTTTCAATGTGGTGACTATAAATCAATGGTGTACTAAATGCAAATGTGATCAATTGAAGCATGTAAATGTTTATTTGATGCACTGAAAAATGAAATATTATACAAAATCTAAGGTACACGCTAAATAAACAATGTTGGTCTTAACAAGGTGTTCTTTGTAACAAAACCAAAAAACTACAACCTATTCTCAATAATGTAGAGACTGGATTATTCTAGAAGAATGTAAATAGAGTACAAAATTTGGGGGCGTACTTGGTGGCTAAATGTGTGCCCTCTTATGCCTTTTTGATGTCTTGGTTTCAACTCAATGCTAAATCTAATAGAAATATGTTTCCCTAGTCGATAGAGCTCTTTTTATATAACTTCATATATACATGCCCAAATATTCGTGAAATATTCTTTAGCAAAGTATAGTTGACCGTAATTGATAAGCATCCAATATAGGAAAACGATTTCATGTACCCGCGCGCATTCTCCTTATTAGAAGGTGAGAAGAAAATTTTATTAATGTCCACGAATAACCAAAGAGTAGGTCAGTGGGACTCAAACATACAATCCACCAGAGACATACAGAATGAGTGCCAAAAGATCTCCTATATGATGACGGTAAAGCATAAAAGGAATGAAGCTAAACTAAAGCATGATAGCGGTACCAAAAATCAAAATTGTAACCTTGGAAAAAACAAGATAAAAGGATACACAAGATCAGAACTTGGCGCAAAGTAGGAGGGGGAGGAAGAACCCCCTACACCAACATCAAAAGAGGAAGAAGATGAGGATTTCCTTGTTGGACCTATTACCTCTCAAACTAGAATGTATGATTAAAGTCCTGAAGAAGCAAGCTAGACAAGGAGAACCAAGAGGAAAAAGACAATGTCACCACACTAATCCCCTTTCGCACTTTTGATTGGCTCTTCTACAACTCAAGGGGGGGTTCCCTAAGATAGGATTACTAGAGCAAATACAATGAGGAGAAAGGTGATATGAAGAGGTTTCCCTAGAAAAATGGTTGTGGCATAGAAAGTAAAGAAAAGGGTGATGGGAGAATATAGAGAAATCAATCAAGAGACTATTGTCAATCCACCAAGGGAAAATGGAGTCAAAGGATCACAAACTAAGAGGGCCTTGCTTAATAGGTCACCAAGAGGGAAGACTTGCAACTGCTAACCCAAACCCTACTTGATGGAATTTAAGAAGAACCGGGATTTACCAAGGAAGGGATCGAATAAAGTATCCACTTCCTTTTTAGTTCTTGAGGTACAACTTACAAATAAGGGTTTATGGTTGCACAATTTGAATGAAGGTAAAGATACATCAGATAAATCCCATATAAATAAATATGCAAGAAAGGATGAAATAAAGATTAACTTAAGAAATCTTTCTCCAATTAAGTGGTAACACCTTTCCCAATGGCCTAAACAAGAAGCATAGAAACGACAATGTGGAAGCACCCAATAAACTTACAACCATGAAGCTCCAAGCAAGATAAGTGCACCACACATGAGGAAGAAGGGAATCCTTACAACAAGCTTTGCTCCAAGATAAGATATATAGATTAAGATTGAGAGAGTGGGAACTCCAAAAGTCCAACCATGTTTTTACAATGAAGAGGCTTCCTCCTTATACAGCCCAAATGAAGTAAGAGGGTGCATGCCAAGTGTTGGAGTCATGCATGAGAGAGGGAACCACCTCTAGATATGGGAATAGTTTACCGATGCTCAAGCCAAGGAATTCAAAATGCTCAAAATAAAGAGGCTTCTCAAGCTACAAAAATTGTTGAGGAAACCCTAAAACCCAACAACTGCACTCAGAGGAGAAGTAGTCAAGGGAAACACAAGGAGACCCAACCTGCTGATGGACCTAGAACAAAAATTCCTAAGGTTGGTGAAGAAGATTCCTCAACAGAAGCTGCTAAGTTTATAATTGACATAGAAGAATCCCCTCGGCATGATGACTATGTTATTCCACCAAGGTTTGGAGTTCCTATTGTTGAAGAATCAAAAGACACACAAACCCCTACTACAAAATGGAAACCACTTGTTCGAATGCGGCATTCAAGTTCTAGAAGGCTAAGGAAAAATATTGCACCACCCATACCAACCAGTGGAGTCAAGGAATTGATGAAGCAACTTTGCATTTCACAAACTGAGACTAACAACTGAATAAAATTTGCAGAAGCACAATGCCAAGGATTTATCTTGATTAAAGAACATCAATGAGTAGTGTTACCACCTAAATATGCAAAGCTCATTTTTGCATTTTCAAAGCATTCTTCTCCGCCACACTTTGAAAAGGATGTGAGATTTGGAAGCTTGGTACAAGTTGTGCATTGGGCTTGGGAGATATGGAGATCAATATGTTTGCCTTTTCTTTCACATGTTATTCTCACATCTTTTGAAGCATGATAAATGGTTGAGTTCACACATTTGGAGGCAGGTTTGCACATGTGGCAAAGATTCATCATTTGAGACCTTATCTACATATTTTCATACATATTTCTTCATTAAGGGTGCATCTCACATATCCCAAGGAAAATTTGCATAATTGGAGGCATGACTACCTCATCTTGAGAATGTACTTCCCATAATACATGGAGAGTTTAAAAGGTTAAATCAACAGCCTTAATTATGGAACCTAACCCTGAGGGGATCAAGAGTGTCAAACCTACAACCTCCCCAAATTTGAGGGAGAGATCTCACATCCAGCTCATGACAACTTGAGCTAACCCTTGTGGTATATATATATATATATATATATATAAGCCCCAAAGATTAGCATAAGGGATTTGACTTGCCATGCCAAAGTCGTAAGCCCCAAAGATTAGCGTAAGGGATTTGACTTGCCATGCCAAAGTCGTAATGGCCAAGGCGGTCACAAGGTCAAATCCACCTGGGTCCCTCAGGATTAGCCATACATGTTCGCCGATGGAAATTACCCTAGGCACCTGTTATCACATCCATAGTAGCCGGGCTACCATGATTGTAGAGCAGGCATCTGCATATTTTTTAGCTTTGCCTTTGCACAGTTCTAGTGAGATCAACTATGATGAGCCGTGTTATTTATGATCACTCACACATCAAAGCAGCGTTATATCAAACATGCAGTAGACCTTATGACAAGGCTGAGCCTCTTGACCTCAGATTTGATGACTGAGATGACCTTTTATCCCATACAGAAGCAGTACAGTGTTTGTAGCTTCAGCAACAGTGTTCTCAGTGATTACAGTTGGTTCAGATGGTATATACAGGTATATGATGTGCATTGGTTTCTATTATCTTGTTGTTTTGGTCATTTTGATAGCTTGACTTGGTATATAGTAATCATGATCTGGCATCCTATCTATATAAAAATGAAAATGGTTGTTATTGAATATCTATATGGTTGTATTACTTGCACTTAGAAGCTTTTGTTTTATACTCGTTGGTTTTACCCTCCTAGGAGTGTGGACATGATCATTCCCACCTGTTATGGTTTGTCAGCTTAGGAATCACCTTCACTTTCACCATCCATCCGTTACCTTCCTTACATTTGTGGTCTTTGTCCTGACTTACACCTCAGCCTCTGATATGGAGGAGCTCCCCATTTTTGCCTCTGTGTTGGACAGCATCTATGTTACCTTCGTGTCTCGGCTCTGAGTTGGCAACAAAACTTACCATTGGTGAGTTGGATTTTATGCCTAGATCACTCTAGTCGGTTGCCCCGATGTGTGGTCCTAATTGCGGAATTCCCCCTAGTTGCTTGAGTTGTGTTGGCTAAAACCTGAAGCAAATTGTACTACATATGGAAATTATTGTTATATCTCTTGTAAAGCCTAATGAAAAGGGTTGTGAAATGGAAATGAAATTCAATGAAATGAAATGTAAATGCACCCCGGATGAAAGCTGCGATTAGTTGTGCTTCTAAGCACATACAAAATCCCAGAGGGGTCCTAAAGGCCTAAAAAGCAATGGATAAATGTATGCTAAATCTAAAGATTGTTGGCCAAGGAAATGAAATGATATGAAATGAAAGGCCCAAATAAAGCAGTGGTTAAATATATGCCAAATCTAAAGACTGTTGGCCTTAAGTGAAATTTTCCTCATTGAGCCTACGGGTTATGACATGAGATGGAGCAAGGGACAGCTAATTCTAAGTGTCCCCTAGAACTTCAAATTATGGTTAGCCGGGCACCCAGTTCACGGCGGTTCTAGTAGTAGACATTTTGCCAAGGTTGAATAAGCAATTCCCTAAACAACTTACCCATTTGTGAGACACCGCCATTCCTTGTGTATTCTTGTCCAACACATGCTTAAGTGTGTAATACCTTAGCGGAACAACAAAACACAAGACTGGAACACACAACTGGAGAGTCAGTCTTCAACAATTCTTCAGCATTATCTTCATTAAGCATCCAGTAATTACAATACGCAAATTGGCTTCGGAGGGCGAAGCTCATCACTGTAACACATCTATATGCCTAGACACAATGTTCTGGGCTCATTTATCCTTCAGAAACAGCAAGCTGTAACTTTCAGAAAGCTTCCTGGAGACACCAGAATATGCCTACTAGCACCCTACACAAACTGACATTAATTACAGACTGAGCTTGGCTTTTGATGCAATCTTATACCTCAGAGGCAAGTTGCAGAGCATACACCTAGCTCGACTCAAACTTGCAGAGCAGCTCAACACATGAGTGGACACAAAAACTCACAGACACTTGCAGAGCTCTAACCACTAGAACGCTCAGACTCGAATGCCTAACTAAGACCCCAAGCCTTTCTTTTATAGCATTACATCGAGTTAATCGATGGCTTGGAACGGGCAACTGGAAGTCTAAAGCAAAGATTCCGAGGTAATGGTGGGACCACACCATTATTATCTCGTCCCTTCGAGGCAGAGCCATATGGGGACCTGGACTCATGACTCATCATGAATAAAACTACTGGCCGACAACTTTATTACAATGGGCCATCGAAACAAACTAAAGTGGGAGACATAGTCCCGACAAAGTACATCGTGGATGCTTGTAAAGGCCAGCCCACCACGGCTTTCATGATGCTTACAGTAAAAGTAAATAAAGCAAATATATATACAAAGTGGGGATTCATGAAAGAACCCATAAAAGACAAAATTAAACTTGTTAACCATAGTCAGGCGGACTATGATCTGAATCAAATCCTTCGGACCCAAATCCATCATGGTCAAGTTCGTTGTCTTCTGAAGAATCTTGTAGAAAGTATTGGCGGTGATAATCAGTACCATAATGTATTACATCCTCCATCCAGTGAGGGGCATCTTCTCGGAAACATGCAAAGAAAGGAGACTGTCTGAAAAGTTCAGGTCTCATGTAGCTGGGAACACAAAAATCACCAAAGAAACGGTGTTTGATAACGAGCTTGAATTCTTGTCCTGGAGTAACTGAGGGGTGGACAGTAGCACCTTTCCAAAGGATGTCGAACTGGAAAATACCATAGATGAGAGAGGCACCATATATTTCATCTTTCAGGACAGGAATGAAAACCTGGGGAGAGGCATGCTCTAAGGCTGAGATTCTGGGAACATATAAAAAGAGTAAAATCTTCATCCAGGGACTCCACTGGCAAGTATGAAGATCATCACAAAAGAAACATACAATAACTTTGCCATTTGCTCTGGCAAGCTGGTGAATGGCATAAAAATCTATCCATCTAATAGCAGGGTCAAAAATATAAACAAAAAACTGTTGTTCTCCTGAAATCAAATGAAGATTCCCAATAATCATATTGACATGGTTGACTCTGAGAAGGGGATTATTGAAATTGATATTGTAGCTGCGGCGTCCCTCTGGAGAGTTTAGCCGATCTTGAAGTATCTGTTGTTGGATTTCAAAAGGAAGAGTCTGGATTTTGTTGTGAAAACAATCGCTGCAATAACAGTAAATGCATTCATGACAAACAAGAACTGAATTGTTTGCTGCTGAGGATGAAGACTTTACTTTTTCAAAAACTTTGATCTCTCGGAATTGTGATCCTTCTCGGGTTAACATGTCAGCAAGATGATTATCTTTGTCGGCTTTGTAGACAATCTCAAAATCAAAACCTTGAAGCCAGACTGCCCATCTTAGAACTCTGGCATTGCCATGTTCTAGAAGTCTTTTGTTACCAAGCATACCCTTCATATGCTGAAGATCTGTTCTAACTGTAAAACGGACACTTTTGAGGAAAAGTCTGAAACGATGAATACCCTTCTTGACAGCAAGGATCTCTTTGTGTGATGATGGGTACTTGGATTCTGCTTTGGAAAATGTTCCAGAAGTATAAGCACAAACCTCCTCTTTCTTTGAATGCTTTTGCAACAGCACAGCTGCCCAAACTTGATCAGAAGCATCAGTCTCTAAAATAAAAGGTAGATCTAGGACTGGAAGAGCAAGGGGAGGAAGCTTCTGGATGTTTGCTTTGATTCTTCTGACTGTGTCAGTCATAGCTGGTATCCATTTTGTGCCAGGCTTTAATCTTTTCTGTAACAGCTTTGTGTCTTTTGCCTGTGCTTGATAAAACTGTCTGATATAATTCAAGCAGCCGAGGAATCGCTCAACCTGTTTAGTATCTTGCAATCTGTCAGAAAACTCTAAGAGTTTCTGCAAAACATGTGGCTGCAGAATTATTCTTCCTTGTGAAATCTGAAGGCCTAAGAATTCAATGGAAGTCTTGGCAATAACAAACTTATCTGGGGATGACGAAAGTGCAATCCCATGCTTAAAAACAAAATTATGAAATTGTTCTAAATGGATCTTATGCTCAGCTATATCTCTGCTAAAAATGAGCAAATCATCAATATATACAATGACAAAGTCTAAAGAACGAAAAATGTCTTCCATCCTTTTTTGAAACTCTGATGGAGCATTCTTCAGGCCAAAAGGCATTACTATCCACTGATATTGGCCACGAGGGACTACGAATGCAGTCTTGTACCTGTCTTCTGGTGCTATGCTGATTTTCCAAAAACCACTCTTAAGATCAAACTTACTAAAGACATTGGCTTTTGCTATTTTAGACAGAATTAAATCTTTATGAGGTAGAGGATACCTGATTGGTTCTAAAGCTTTGTTCAATTCTCCATAATTAACTACCAATCTTTTCTTTCCTCTTTTCTGCTCAGAATGCTTATTGACATAAAATGTTGGGCAAGCCCAAGCACTTTTGCAAGGTTCTATCAGCTTCCTATCCAAGAACTGTTGGATTTCTTCTTTGCATGCTTGCTACTCCGTAGGACTCATATTATTTGTTGAGGCTTTCTGAGATCCGTGTCCGGATATACTCAGTGATTATTCAAGCGAATAATCCTCCAATGGAAAATAACTCCATTTGATAATAATATAATATATAATTGATAATGGATAAAGATGATGATTAATAATTACAATGTGGCTTGCTTTTATAGGCTTGAGCGTGTATAGTGAAGGGTTACACCCTTTCACTTAATAACTAATAACTTTAATTAACATACATAAAATATTCATAGCATTGCCACTCTCTTAGAAAGGCTTTGTCCTCAAAGCCTTATAATTTTGTCGGATTGTTCGTTGCGATGTCATGGCTGATGAAACATGTCGATACGAACTGTTAAGTGTAGAGCATAACTTCCGATACGTCGACGGATGAATCCATCCCAAATTGATTTGTTGTGGACTGATGGGATTCCCTACTGATGTGTCGTCAGGAAATTTGATCACATTAGTACCATTATCTTTCGACATTTCCCACTTTTTCAAATATCGATTTTTATGGTTGGGGTGTCGATAAGGAACTTTCACGATGTCATTTTCGTTTTCGGATGTCGCCTTTAGAGCATTGATCTGAGTTGGAAGTTGTATTTTCGTCTCTTGAGGATTTAAGTTTTTGTTCTGTATTTTTTCAAACTTGTTTTCTAACTGCCTATTATCATTTTGAAACTTCTTAATCAATTCGACTTGCGATTTTCTGTCAGCTTCAGATGTCTTAAGTTGTTCCTTAAGATCTTCATTATGACTTCTGATACAACTATTTTCTTCCTGTTTGTCTAGAAGTTTCCCTTCAATGTCATCCAAAGATTGTTCTATCTTCCGACTATTTTTCAACTTCTTAATTTTTGTGACTAGTTCTTGTTATGATTTCTTAGTCTAAAAATTTCTTCAGCATTGTTAGATAATGCTTTATTACTCTTCGCGATCTCTGACTTATGTGTCTTTTTAGAGTCGTCATTTTGTTGTTGAAGAACTTTTATCTGTTGTCGACACTGGCCGACCTCTGATTCTTGACTTTCTAATTTATGTCGTAACTGCATTAGTTCTTCATCTTTGTCGCTAACGATTTTGTTCAAGCGTATTATTTCTGCTTCGTAATTATTTATTTCCTCCTTTATATCTTGATTTTTGGCAAGTGCTTCCTATGTGAAAATATGAGATGAGGCATCTAGCACATTTGGACTACCGACTTGGTCCCTTTTTTGCATTAGTCTTTGTAACACCTCCATTAATGTATTATGGTTCTGCGTTATTTTTTGGTCTAACATTTTTTGTTCCTTGCTCACAATGTCGAACTTGGTCATCCTTGTCGTTAACGTGTCTCGACTTCTTGATGAGCCTTCCTTTACTTTGACTTGATTTCTTCGATGATAAGTGTTCTTCGACTTCTTTGATGATAAGGAGTCTTGCTTGGACTTTGTCTTTAATTTCTTCTTTGACTTGGTCTTCTTTGGCTTGAATTTGCTTTGTTTCTTCAAACAATTCTTATTTCAAAAGAATTGATTTTTTTTTTTCTTTGATAATAATAATTATTATTAAAATTTAATAATAATATTATATATATAATAATATTTTTTTTATAATAATAACTATTAATTTATTAATTAATAATATTATTATATTAACTTTTTATAAACTGAACAAATTCTTCACTTGCAAAATGATGATTGATCGAAGCATAGGAGGCTCCAAGAAGCGAATTGAAGAAGTACGTTAGCATTTGATGGTAAGGTCTGGTGCAGAATTGAGGGTGAATCCTGGAAGAAACTAGAGTAAGCTGGTCTCTGAGCACATTGCAGGGACATTATGGATTCCTGGAGGTTAGAATTCTGAGGTTCGTGCCATCGATCTGCGTATGAGGGGCTGCATTATGTTGGCTCTGCGGAGAACATACCTTGGGTGGGGTTCCAGTGCGTGGCAATCTATTGAGACTGGAGCTGTGCTAATGGACCAAATCGCGGAGTAGCTAGTTTCTGGGATCGATGCTGGGTGATCCTGGTTATAGCGTTCTGGTGGATCCGTGCTGTAGATGATTGAGGATCTTGATTATTTGTCCACTGCTGGGGTCCATCCAGCTTACTTACAGGCTGTGAGAATGGGGCAGGCTATGAGGTGATCGCTTTCTTGGTGCTGTTGGTGAGTGTTCAACACTGCTGATAATTAATTTGGGACGCTGTGATAGTCTTCCTAGCACGAAAACTACACTGGACAAGCTGCTGGGAAGGGACAATCCCTCTTTCTATTTTCTGGCACTTTTGCCCTTTGGATCCTGCCTTTTGTTCAGTGAATTCGACTGGCCCATTAGCTGGAAGCTATGTGGTGCATAGATGGCGGTCCAGGGGAGAGAGGATGCATTGAATGACGTATTACAGCCACGAACAGGGATGTCTGCCAAGGCTGACTCCCTTAAAATCCCTGTTACGAAGGTCAAAGAACGTAAGAGACTGGATCAGTTAGTGCTGGGGGTCGATGTCACGTTGGCAGAGGCCGTGGATTACTCTAATACTGCAGTGGTAGGACATGTTAGAGGCAGGCGATTAGGCAGAGGCTTCCTTCAGCGTTGGGTGACAGAGAAGTGGATTGACATTGCGCCATCTATCCCTGAGGTCCGTGTTTTGTCAAAAGGTTGGTTCTCCTTCATTTTCTTGAACAGCGGGGAGGTCAATGCTGTTCTGCGTAAACATTGGTCGATGCTGGGAGTACCACTTGTTCTGAAAAGATGGACACCCTTTTTCGACGCTAAAACGGAAAGAATAGCTAATGAACCGCTGTGGGTTAAACTTCCTGGACTTCCCATGCATTTGTGGAACGAGACTAAGTTTGCTGAGATCGGGAATTATCTTGGTGAATACGTGTGCTCTGATTCCTCCCATCTGCAGAATGGTATATACTCGGTTGCTAAGATTTTAGTCAATATCGACATTAAGATGGGACTCTCTGCTGAGATTAAAGTTCATTCCATGGATGGGGATTATGTTCAAAAACTGGATTATGTGGGCGTACCATTTAGGTGTTATCGCTGCCATGATCTTGGACATCTTGTAGCCTGCTGTCCCTTAACGTTTCGAAAAAGTATGCCTCTGAATGTTGCTGATGCAGATGCTGTAGCTGTCCCTGTGTTGAAAGTGGACTCACAGGTGGAGGTAGAGGGTGGGAGTGGGCCTGCTACTGACGGGGGGGGGATTCTTGATTCTGTGGAACTTTTAGTTAATGATGGGAGGATCGAATCAGAGGTTCGATTGCAATCCTTGGTGAATTCTGGAACGAAAAAGCTAGGTCGTGAGCCTCCTGCGGTTGAGGGGGACTCCTTGAGTTCTGTTACTCCGTCTTCACAGGCCACAATATTGCAGCGGGAGATGCCCTCTCATCGTCAGGGTTCTACCGAGATACACACGGGTAAGTCTTCTTTTAATTCTCCTTCCGTTCTTGCTGACCCATTTGTTTTGGGGGGGGGCAGCCATGGGTCTCCTCCTCGACAGGATGACCATCTACTTCGGCCTGTTTTGGGTCATGTCACGCCCTCTTATGTATCTACCTCACACTCTTCATGCTCCGAGGGTAGGAATATTCGATATGCTCTTCGTAATAGAGAGATCTCTGCAGATGGATCGGGGGGCCTGGGACTACCGGAGTTGGCCTCAAGTGTTGAGGGGAAAGGCCGGGGACGTAAATCCCATATGACTAAAGCTAAAGAACGGGCGAAAGTGGATTTAGAGATGGGAACGCAATCTTCTATTGAGTGGGCACTTAGAGCAGTGAAAGCCCAGGATGGGGATTGTTTATGAAGATTATGTCCTTCAATTGTCGTGGGTTGGCGAGCCCACTTAAAAAATCTTCGCTTCGTAGGTTGGTTGACTTAAATCAACCGGACGTTATTATGCTGCAAGAAACTTTGGGTGGCTGTGAGGATGTTGTTCGTACTTTAGAATCTTTGCTCCCTGGCTGGAAGTTTGTAGGGGTGGATGCCAAGGGGCGCTCTGGAGGGCTAACATCGGGGTGGAAGGTCACGAGCTGCAGATGTGATTGTACTTGGGGGATATCCTCTGGTCTTGGGTTGGAAGTATGGGATGCTGAGATAGGTCGGTTGATCACGGTACTCAATATTTATGGGCCCTACTTAAATAGGGTGGGCTACTGGGACTCCTTGTTAGGTATGGATATATTTGATGGCAGGGAAGTGATTTTGGGTGGGGATTTCAACCTCACTCTGGGGTCTTCTGAAGTTTGGGGGCCTCGGGCAGTTCCAGACTCATTAGCAAACCATTTCATCAACGCCTTTGTCAGAAAGGATCTCCTCGACATCATACCATCCCAGCTATCTCCCACTTGGAGGAATATGAGAGCTGGGGTTCATAGAGTGGCTAAACGACTGGATAGATTTCTGGTGGCCGAAGGGTTGGCACATGGGGTTGATCTTGTCAGACAGTGGGTTGGATCAGGTGGGATATCTGACCATTGCCCAATTTTCCTGGAGTTACGAGGTAGCGGGAAAAAACCACCCAGCCCCTTCAAATTCAATCCTAGCTGGCTGAAGGAGGAGACTTTCATTAAACTGGTTCAGGAGCAATGGGTACATCGTCCCAATGACTATCAGACGCCTGCTGGTGCTCACTTTTATCACAATCTGAAAAGAATTAAAGAGGCCACTAGCACATGGGCTCATGACAAAAGGGTGAGTGATGATCAGAACTTACTAGATGTCGAACTAAACATTGCTAGGATACTAAATAGTCAGGGCATGGGATACCTGGATGATATGCAGAAAGGTGAGATGTTGGAATGGGAGAGACGCAGGAATGTGATACTGTGTGAGCGTGAAGAGCTGTGGAGAATGAAAAGCAGGGCGGTTTGGCTACAGTGCAGTGATGAGAATACCAAATTTTTTCAATCATATGCTAAGGGGCGAAAATTCAAAAACTCGATCTGGGAACTCACATCTGATAATGGGGAACAGGTTTCAAGCTTTGATGGATTAGCAGCGTTGGGAGTACGACATTTTGGAGACCTATTCACGGCTCCACCTGGAATATCCATTGCTGAGGTTATTCGAGTGACACAGCTTTTTCCCAGCTTTGTGGGGGAGGCAGAAAACAGTATGTTGATGGAGGAGGTGACGCTGGATGAGCTCTCGACGGTGATGAAATCCTTAAATAAAGATAGCAGCCCGGGGCCAGATGGCTGGCCTATAGAATTCTTCCTAGGATTCTATGACTTCTTCGGGGAGGAGATTTTGCAAGTGGTGGAAGAATCGCGCAAGGCTGGGTTTGTCCATGGCCCCTTCAACTCCACTTTTTTAGCTCTGATACCGAAGACTGACAAGCCAGTCAACTTTGCTGAATTCAGACCTATCTCTCTCTGTAACTGCATCTATAAGATCATTTCTAAGGTAATGGCGCGAAGACTCAAGAATATTTTGTCTAAGCACATATCTTGTGAGCAATTTGGCTTCTTGGAAGGACGCCAAATTCATGAGGCCATTGGCGTAGCACAGGAAGGATTACACACGCTCAAGGTGCAGAAGCAGAAGGGAGCGGTGATTAAGATTGATCTATCCAAAGCATTTGACAGGGTTAGCTGGCTTTATATCCGGTTGCTTCTTACTCACCTGGGATTCTGCTATGATTTTATCAGATGGATTATGGCCTGCCTCACTACGGTGCAATTTGCTGTTCTTATTAATGGTTCTGCTAGCCCTTTCTTCCAGGTTGGGAGGGGGCTTCGACAGGGATGCCCCCTATCTCCGCTGTTGTTTCTACTCGTCGCGGAAGGACTTAGCCGATTTATTCTGAACGCCAAAGCTGATGGTTCCTTTAGAGGAATATCCATCTCTCAGGTACTGTTCATTACACATCTCCTTTTTGTTGATGACATCCTGATTTTCTGTGATGGCACGAGCCAGGATATTGACAAGGTGGTTGAAGGCCTCCACTTAGTACAAGCTGCAGCTGGTATGCTAGTCAATATCGACAAATCAACTATCACTTGCTCGCATTTATCCGAGCCGGAGATTCTAAACATGGTTAACAAACTGCCATACAAGACCTTGGATTTAGATGAGGGATTACAGTACCTTGGCTTCCAATTGAAACCAAATGCTTATTTGAAGACAGATTGGAGCTGGTTAATAGCCAAATTAGAACAACGTCTTCATAGTTGGAGTCATAAATGGCTCTCACGGGCAGGGAGGCTGGTTCTGATAAAATCAGTATTGGAAGCAATTCCGGTATATTGGATGTCACTTGCTTGGATTCCCATCGGAGTGCTGGAGCAGATCAGGAGACTGTGTTTTGCCTTTCTTTGGAAGGGTATGCGTGAGAATCGGGCCTTGGTGTGGGTACGCTGGGAGAAAATTGCTGTTCCTAAGGCTTTGGGAGGATGGGGATTAAAGAATATTTTCATGTTTGCTAAAGCCTTGGGGGCCAAAGTGTCGTGGCGACTAATTCATACAAAGAGTCTCTGGACTAGAGTGGTCTATCATAAATATATTGCCCCTTTAACACTTCTCGAATGGATCAGGCTGAGAAACAAGTCGAGGGCAAACTGCTCTGTGGTTTGGAAAGCAGTGGTGCAGCATTTCTCTTTAGTCGGATCGGGATTAGTGTGGAGGATCGGCGACGGGAGTCTCCTACGGATAGGGATGGACCCTTGGGTTGGTTGCAGGGGTGGACATGTCCTTTCTATGGAACTGAGGTCTTTCTTGGCTTCTAGAGGATGTTATAATCTGAATGACTTAGCGGATCAGGGAGCTTCAACACTATGGCAACAGGGGTGGCTTTCTACTCGACAACTTGGGATCTCGGCTGAACTGCAGGAGGAATGGGAGGATTATATACGGCGGTTAAGAATTACCCATATTAGATTGACCAATAGGACTGATGTACTTATATGGGATCACCATCCCTCCGGAGTATATTCACCAAAATATGGATATATCCAGCTCAATGTGGAAAACCATAACAGAGTTTTGGTGTGGTGGTGGAAATTATTGTGCAAATTAAGATGTCCGGGTAAAGCTAAATTACTATTCTGGGCGATCCTGGAAAATAAGGCCCCAACTTGGGACATTCTGCAGAAACGTTTTCTCCAGGGTCCGGGGATATGTCCTCTTTGTATGGCTGCTGAAGAGAATCTGGCTCATCTTTTCATTCATTGTCAATACTCACAGAATGTTTGGTCTGATATCAGCAAGATATTGGCAATTACGGTGGGGTGGAGGGGATCGAGTGTGCTGGAAGCATTCCATTTATGGTGGTCTGCTCAATACTCATCCCCTCTCCGAGCACTCCCATGTATATACACATGGGGCATATGGCTTGCCCGCAATAAGGTGATTTTCCAGGACTGCAGGGTACCTCTGGAATCTGTAGTGGCTCAGATGGTGGCGGTCACTCTTCATTTTGTGGTCCCTGTACAAGTTAGCAAAACACGATCTGTGCGGGTAGAACAGATTGATCCCTCCATGCCGTGGGCATATTTCGATGGTGCCTCAGACCTACAATCGATTTGTGGAGGGGGGGGAGTCCTATACAAATCTGAGGCGCATTATTTCCATCTGGTGGCTGGATTGGGAAGAGGAACTAATAACTACGCAGAACTCATGTCGCTAAAATTGCTGATGTTATTTGCCCTGGAACAAGGATGCATGTCCCTTCAGATCTTTGGTGACTCATTGTTAGTCATCAACTGGGCAAAGGAGAATACTCTGTGTCATGTGATGGATCTTTTACCTATCCTGGAAGAGGTGAACCGGATAAAATTGACATTTAACCACATCACATTTACACATGTTTACAGGGAGCGGAATGGGATGGCAGACCAGCTATCAAAGGAGGCAACGCAGCAGGCTTTAACTAATGGTACATGGAAGATAACTATACATTCTCCGACAGGCACATTCAGCTATTATCACAGACCATTTTATGAGGATCAGGAGGCAGCATTGACTACTGATGTTTGATGGGGGAGATAAGGGATAGCTGCTCACTGTAATTCGACAGATGGGAGACATACATCAGGATTTAATATGCTTTTGAGGACCGGCCAAGCTCAGGACGCGTCCTGTCACAGAACGTCGTGTACCACAGGGTAACAGAACATTGTAGATTATTTGAATCAGATTAAAATGTTAACAGTGCGGGCTGTAGCAGCAATAATATAGGTTAACAGAGACCAAGAATTGAGAACTTTTCAGATGGTTTTTTGAAGCGCAGTAAGGACAACAGTTTGATCAAAGACGATCAAGACAATGCTGAGGTCGAATGAAGTTTTTGAAGCAATGAATATGGGATGTAATCTGAGACAATGTAGGGATCTTAGTGATCTTATTACATGTGTTGAATGTAATTTTGTTCCTTTTGAAATAAAATTACGAATTTTTCCAAGGGAAAAAAAAAAAAACTTTTTATAAACTATATATATGTTTTCCAAAAATTTGAAATATTTAAACAATATAATAATATTATAATGTTTAATATTTTTTTTTTTTTGAAAATTCTGTTAGGGTTTGTGAGGATGGAGGCGAGGGCGAGGGCGAGGGCAGAGGCTGGGTGTGCGTTGGAGTTGGTGGTGGAGGTGCAGCGGCGCAGGAGCAAGCGGATGGTGGGGAGCGTGAGGGAACAGTAGCAGCAGAGGGGAGAAGCAGCGCGGGTGGTAGAGCTGGACGCCGAGGGGAGCTGGATGCAGGAGGGCGTGGTCGTGGGAGTGTGCGCAGAGAGAGGTGAGGTTGGGCGTGGAGATGGTGGGAGGGCGCGGGAGTCGTAGCAGGGGAGTGAGGCGGGAGCGATGGTGGAGAACGAGGGAGGTAGGAGGAGCAGGATTATGGAGGGAAGAGGGACGAGGGAGCAACACGAGTGGAGGTGGAGAAAGATGGAGTGAGGGAAAATGGGGGCGAGAGGAGGTGGAGAACGCAGGTAAGAGGCGGCGTGAGGAATATGAGGGTGAAGGAGAGGGACGCGGGAAGAAAGGGACAAGCTGAGGGGTGGCTGCGCAGAGATGAAGAGAGGAGGGTGTGAGTGGAAGTGTGGTAGGAGCAGAGAAAGAGAGGACGAGAGCTTGGGCGGAGGGGAAACGCTACGGTGGAATGTGTAGGGCGGGGGTGACTGCGTGTGGATTGGAGACGTGCAAGGATCAGTCGCGAGGAGGAGGAGGAGCCAGAGGTTGATGGGAGCTAGTGTGAAGGATGTGGAGCGTGGTGAAATTGTAGGTGGG
The DNA here is from genome assembly GCA_027924585.1 of Larix kaempferi. Lineage (NCBI taxonomy): Eukaryota > Viridiplantae > Streptophyta > Pinopsida > Pinales > Pinaceae > Larix > Larix kaempferi. The sequence continues at coordinate 1,376,346 of BSBM01000446.1, read as the reverse complement.
AGTTGGCGTGAGGGGTAAGTTGGCAGGGAAGGGCGTGAGAGTGAAACTAGAGTATAGAGGTGGTTGAGGAGATGGAGAGGATTGAAAAGGAGTTTTCAGAAAATCTGGTTTTGGCCAAAGGCCACTTTTTGGTCAAAGACCAAAATTCAGGGAAACCCTGGTTAATGGCTAAAAGCCCAAAGACAGCCAAAGGCCGGAATCTAGCACGAAGCTCTGATACCAATGTTATATCCGTGTCCGGATATACTCAGTGATTATTCAAGCGAATAATCCTCCAATGGAAAATAACTCCATTTGATAATAATATAATATATAATTGATAATGGATAAAGATGATGATTAATAATTACAATGTGGCTTGCTTTTATAGGCTTGAGCGTGTATAGTGAAGGGTTACACCCTTTCACTTAATAACTAATAACTTTAATTAACATACATAAAATATTCATAGCATTTTATTTCTGTATTCTGTTTGTATGGCAAAGTGACATAGCATTTTTCCCTCTTCCAGAAGGCATCTGGATGATCAGAAGTACATTCCTTTTGTAACTTCTGAGTTATTTCTGCAAGGATTTCTTGACCATGTAGGTCTGCATGTTTGACAATCTTTTTTATTTTTGCCAAATCCTTGACTGATTCTTCGACAATGTCTGGCTTTTCGGGAGAAATTTTGATAGTGAAAGCAGACTTTACTGGAATGGAAGTCACAGTTCCTTGGACTGTGAAATCAAATGAATCTTCTCTAACTAACATTGGCAGGTGTTTCTTGACAAAATCTTGTCCTAGTAATATGTCAGCTCCTGTGTCTAAACAATATAAAGTAACATATGTTTTGATTTTTCCTAACAAAATAGGAAAATCTGGAGCAATAAAATTTACCTTGATGAGTTCCTTGTTAACTGCTCTGGAGTGAATAGAGATAGGCTGCCAAAAATATTCTAGAATGGCTTCGTATTTACAACAACTGTTCATGGCGCCTGTATCTACTTGTGCATCCAAGTCGTAAGCTTTATACCCTTCCGTTTTGATCTGGATAGGTACAACCATCCAATCTCCTAAACTCTTTTGTTCAGGGACTGGTTCTTCTGCTGTTTCTGGAGCTGGGGTAAAGCTGTGAGCTTTTCTCATTGTTAGATGGATATATTGAGAGTTCAGTTCATCGAGCTGATGTAGAGATCCTTGTATACTTGTAGCTAAGTTAGCTAACTGTTCTCTCTCTCTTTTTACTTTGTTTTCAAAGAAAACAATTTTTCTGAGAAGATCTTCCTCGCTTGGATCTGACCCTTCATATGTAGGGACACACTATGAAGGTTCTGGCAACTTTTTTGTCAACTCATCAATCTTTTCTTGTAGTCTTCTTCTGATTATGACCAGGCCTAGAGAAAGACTAGCCTTTTTTTCTTCTAACTCTTCTATCTAACTTTTGAGAGAAGAAAAAGAAAATATAAAACAATTACTGATAAAGGTTTGGTCATCATCAGAGCTATCCGAAGAATTAATGGAAAGCTTATGGAGATCTAAATCATCAGAACTAGAATTATATTCAGAGTCATCTGCAGACTCATGAATGGAGAATCCTTCATCTTCTGATTGTAACTCAGGGACTACATCCCACTCAACAGGATTGTACTCTGCTGTAAAAATCTCGCAGATTTTATTCTGAAACTTTGTCTTCTTCTCTGGAAACTTGTTTGCCCAATGGCCTTGCTTGCCACAGATGTAACAGGTAGACTTTCGAAGCGGCTGGGTCCTTTTCTTAAAGACAAACCTATTCTTTCCATTTGGAAAAAAAGGTTTCTTCGGATACTTCGAGATTCTTTTTGAGGAAGACCGGAATCTAGGATGGGATCGAGAACTGGATTCACCAGACTTTTTGGAATTGCAGGTGCATGCAGATGTTTTATGTGGACAAGGCTTGAAACAACCATAATTGGCAGTTTCACGAAATTGCTGACAGGCTGACTGAGAAACAAAAATTTGTTTTTTGAGATTTTTCTGTGTCTTCATGGCAACACATTCTTTTTGGAGGGCTATGAGCACATGCTGATGTAAACCAGCAAGAGATAACTCTTCAATCTTGACTTGATGATCTAACAAATAGGTATTTACAAGAACTGGGATTTTGCCGGGAAGAGAGGCAAGATAATGGTGAAGGTAGGCAACATTCTGATGATCTGTAATTTTGTACAACATGGTCTGCATCGTACAAAAATATTCTTGAAGAAGATTGATATCACATAATTTCTGGGACATGTACAATTGAGCAGTATGAGATCCATCAGGAGGTAATGCACCAAGAAATTCATGAGCAAGGGCTTGAAACAAAGCTTCTAAAGGATCATCATTCTCTAGTAAATGTTCTTTTTCTTCTTCTGAAAGTTTTTCCCACCAAAGCTTTGCTATTCCTGTAAATGCCCAAGTAAGCTGCGTAGCTATATCTTTCCAGGATGCTTTAGTTTCTGCTTTTCTCTGGAATGCCCATGCATTGATCTTTTGGAACAGATTTAGAATCTGATCATTTTCCAAGCAATCAAAATTAATAATCAGTCTGCTACCAAAGCCTTTTGACTGATCTTTGGAATCAATCTTGATATCTACATTTTTTAATTCATTTGTCCATTTGCTGAATGGACTACCGAACTTATTGTGGCTGACATCTTGACCTGAAACTCTTCTAGCTTGATTTTGGAAGAAATGTGACTCAGCTCTGTTTCTTTTTGGGTTGCTAGAGGCTTCACCTATCTCAGAATCCATAGAGATAGTGGAGGATGCCATTTTAATGTCATGGCAACCAAGTGAGTGAACTCTTTGTTTCAACAATTCATACTTTTCTCTAGCCAATTCAGCACCATGCTGAATACTTTGTAGTCTATGTGGACTTAACTGTTTCAGGTATCACAGTGTTGAGTTAGTCAAGTCATCCCCTTAGCCTAGCCTTGCATTTTTAGCCTTCACCCTCTGCTAGCAAATTGATCATGTCTATAAAATGAGTATATTCTTGAGGTTCTTTTGTAAGTAAAATATTATTTAAATGGATAAATTATTACAGTGAAATGTTAACTGCCAGTGAAATGATACTTAATGCTTTAAGTCTTGCTGTCAAAATGATTAAAAGAGCATGTCTTAACCAATTGCACTTGCAGCATCAGGCTCTTCTAACCTGGGTCATATTTTGAACAGTTTTGACCTGGTCAAACCTAGTTTGACCAAGTCAACCTTGGGATCCGTGATGATTTGGGCCAGTTATGTTGTATGATGATGATCTATGGTCCTTGATATACCTTATTGTGGTTCCATACAATGGATACAGTCTTCAAGTGATGGTCGATGTACTTTTTTTATAATTATTATCTCCAGACCATTATATTTTTATTGTTCGAGTATGATGGATGTTACAAATGATCTTACAGGATGCCACAGGGTGTATGGGTACTCATCCTTAGTATATTTGGGTCTTCTAGATCCATTGAGACACTCTATTTACAGTTTCAGGCACTTTCAAAGATGATATGAGCATTTTTCCACCTTTTGACCAGTTTGGCCATGCTGAGTTGGCCTGTCCAGCAGGTGATTGGAGGCAAGTCGTTTCCTAGGGTGCTACAGACGAAGGGGGTGGTCCAACCACTTGTTATTACAATATTACACCCCTTCCAGACATGATGGTGTAGTCAGATTTTGTGCCCAAGCACCAGGCAGTTGTTTTCAGGCAGTTTGGTGGATTTTCAAGTGGGATAAAAATGGGATAAAAAGGTCATTAAAGAAATTGATTTGGGCAATTAAGGCAAGGTTTTGGCATATGGTCTGCTCAGAGGTCATCTATGGTGTATCCCACTCCTTCCAGATCAATTTGCAGCATTCAATGGGGTCCACGCAATCTACAAGTGTCTTTTGATGTAGTCTTCTCTCAATGAGGGGGACAGGATTTGATCATTTGTTCACTTGGACATGTCATTGAGTCATATGTTATATTATTGTGCCATGGGGTCATGCTAGTGAAGGAAATTAATGCCTCCTAGCCCCACCATGTGCTCCTAGCCACTTGTCCTAGTCATATTATGTGGCCTACTTGTATTTTATCCACCTCCATGTAGTGCGCACCCCTCCTAGTGTATCCCTCATGTAGTGCGCACCCCCTTGAGTGAGTGATCCATGTTATATTGTATCGGCTCATCTTAGCCATTGATTGTATTATTTTATCTTTTGACCTCCACCACTAGTTTTGAAAAGTGGTTTAGGGTTTTGGTCTCTCTTATCCTATTTAAGGAAGAGACCCCCCTCTTGTAAAGGCATCTAGATATTTTTTGCTCTTGGCTACCGGAATAGAAGAAATACTTTTTGAGCACATGCTTGGATCTTGATATGGGTGTTTGATTGTGATGATTGTAAATGCTTCTTCCATTGCACTAAAGGATATCTTGTAGCTATCTTGTATCTTTTTCCACTAATTTGATTTACAAGTGAAGAGGCCGATTTGTTGATGTATATGTAACTTCGGAATGTATTTCATATATGTTGTATGTACTCCTATAGAGATGGTATTATTCCTCTATACGGAAGTGTCGTCATTTATATTGTAAGTGTCGTAACTTATACTTGATGGGTTATTAGACCACCTTGTTTGGGGTCAGCCTTGTATAAGTCATGTGGGTCAAAGGGTTATTAGACCACCCTATTGGGGGTCGGCCATGTGGGTCTAAGGGTTATTAGACCACCCTATTGGGGGTCGGCCCAGTCAGCATTATGTTATGTGGTTAAGTTCGAGCCTACATGAGTTAGGTAAAAAGGCAAGTCAAGTCAAGTATAAATAGAGTGCGGGAGGCACTCTATTTACTCACTCACTTCTCACACATGCACTCAAGGAGGAGTGGCGCACTTATGGAGGAGGAGGATCTGCTGCTAGGTTGTGTATATCTCTTATGGTTGGTTGTATCATTGCTCTATCTATCTCTGAGGAAGTTATTGGGGTTTTTCACCTTTATGGTTTTCCCCAAGTAAATCTTTGTGTCTCTTGTGTGCTTGCATTATTGTCTCCATGATTGATATGCTGTAGATATGCTGTACATGTTGTTCTCTCAGTTAAGATCCTAGATCAGATTGAAGTAAATTCTGAAAATTTAACATGGTATCAAAGCTAGCCTGAAAGAATGCATGATATGGCATGTATGACACTTGTTGCACTTACGATGCTAGGGCTTGATATAGCAAAAACCAGTCATCGTAGCACTTTCGCTATAAATCCGTTTTGGCGAATTTTTCGGATCTGAAATTGTTACAGGACGAAGATTAAATCTCCAGGTACCTTGTGTCCAAAGGACAACCTCTAATTCGTTGTACTTTGTGATTTATGATCTGTACAATATAGGGTTTCTGCCTCTTCCAGATCTGAGTCAAAATCAGGTGACCTTGGGAAAAAGGTCATAACTTGAGCTAGGAAGCTCCAAATGAAATTTCGTGAAAAGTGACAGGTATTATACAGACTGTACTATCTCAGAAAACGTTTTCAGAGGCCGAAGTTGAACCAGTGACACGTGGCACTCCGTACAAGTGCGCTCTCCTGTATTATCCCATAAACAGGTCATGTTGCGACATTTGGCATAACTCTCTCTCAGAGAGTCCAATTGAGGTCAGACCTGTCAGGATGGAAAGGTAACAGGACGAGCTATCTCAGGAAACGTTTTCAGAGGCCGAAGTTAAAACAGTGACACGTGGCACGCCGTACAAGTTCGCTCTCCTGTTTTATCCCAAAACAGGTCACGTTGCGACATTTGGCATAACTCTCTCTCAGAGAATCCAATTGAGGTCAGACCTGTCAGGATGGAAAGATAACAGGTCAGGCTATCTCAGGAAACTTTTTCAGACCCTGTGGATCAAAAATTTCGGAGTTACACCAGAAACAATCAGGTACATATTTCTGTTAAAACAGAATTATTTTTTGGTACCTTCATTCATGGCTTCCGGAATTTAGGGCTTTGGAGAAAGTTGGAATTTTTGTAATCGGAGACCACGGCTGGATGCTACTCATCAAAATAGAAATTTAGAGACCAAGATCAGAATTTTTGGTTGGGCAGAAGGTCGGGCTTGATTAGACCCTAGTTCGGGACTTTGATCAGAAAAGTGGAAAATTAGGGCTTCTGTAAAAATGGGAATTTTTGCAATCTGTGACCACGGCTGGAAGCTCCTCAGAAAAATAGAAGCTTAGAGCTTTGGATCAAACCTTTTGATGGGGCAAAAGAGTGGGCTTCATCAAACCCCAGTTCAGGGTCACGTCCAGTGAATTCGGAAGTTTCAAAGGCAAAATTGAGGAGTGAAACTTTGCAGTTTTCAAATTCTGAATATACCAGTTTGATCAGCTCATCAAGGCACATATTTCTATCCTTTCGGAAGTTTGAAATTCAAAGTTTGAATTTTTGGGGTTTCTCTGACAAACCCATATCCAGCTCCAGGTCCAGTTCTTGCAAATCAAGTGGATTGGGTTAATCCTAGAAGAAGATGGATTGATCATCTGCATGAGTGAAGAAGTTCCTGTTTCAGAGGGAGATAAGGCTAAGGCCTTACATAAGATGATTACAAGCGATCTCGACAGGTATGAATCATCAAGGTATGTTTTGAGATTTGTTCATGATTAATTTTATGGTATGTTTGTCTTCATGTTATTACGGTTAGTACAATCTTGATTTTAGACTTGTCATATCACCTTAATAAAACTATGAATGCACGATAGAAAATATTCATTGATTAGGGTGTTGACACTTATAATTGTACTAATGCATTATGGTGTTGTATGAGGTTTATGTGTCTACTAACATGAAAGGTACACCAAGAAAGACAAATCATGTTCTGGTCCAAGAACATATGGTCATGATAACATGAGGACAAAGATTCATCCATTGTCATGGATCTCATAGAAGATCCATTTACGAGGTATGTATAACTTGGTTTTGTAATAGTTAACCTATGAGATATACAGGTTACTAGCACAAGTCATTGAAGAAGAACAAGAAGACATCATGTGAGTATGTTAGACATAAATAGCTAGCATGCTAATCCAGGTATGTTTTTCCTATATCAAGATAGAATCCTACCTTGTGTTAGGATCTTATACTGTTGTTGATAATGATTATTCATGAAGTCATAGGTTTGAATAATCATGATTGTATGCATATTATGTTTCTTACCATAATTGATGATATGACTAACCAGAAGAATCATGATGGTATAGGTTTGAATAATCACAGGTTTTATGCATTTTATATCTCTTATCTTGATTGATGATTCAACTAACCTGAAGAGTCATAGGTTTGAGTAATTACAAGTTTAGACATGTTATGGTTCTTATGATTTGACTAACCATAAGAATCCTTGAATGCTAATGCTTATTATTTCTGTTTGAAATGATCATGACTATACATGATTGAGATTATTGTGTTTTAATAGTATACTAATGAATGTATGATTTTATATGAGTTCACAAGGATAACACAATCATGATACTAATAAGCATGCATAGGGACCAAGGATGAATATGCGTTCAAGAACAGGTAATTCAGGAAGCAAAAATCAAGAGGGAGTACACTCCAGTGTTTTATGAAAGGATGCAGATATTCAAAGGGAGTTGTCCATCTCTCTACATTCCACAACAGAAAGGTGTAGAAGAAGCTACTGCAGATTAGGACTCCAGCAGCTCCTGCAAGAAAGCAAAGACTCAGAGGGAGTCCACCCAACGAACAAACAAAGATAAGTATTTTAATTATCATTTCTTGCATATGTGTTTGTTTAAATAAAATTGTTCAATGATGTATATGCTCATGTTCCTAGACTTAGGATATGTATTGTGCATATTAGAATAGTTGCATTGATGAACAGTATACTACTAATATACATGGGTAAGTGGCCTATGGCACTGTACAACATTCCATTGCTACTTATCTAGAATGAAACCTCTTTGCTGACATGTTGGGAGTTGTGCACACTCTTAACAATGTTCTGGTAGAGATTGGAAGGCATCTAGAAAGTTACGGGATATGGATAAATGTTGTATTGAAGCATTGGCTAAGATAATTGCATGACTGTATGACATATTTATTTATGTGTAAGAATTTGTTCTGAAAACTATGAGATGTTTTCTAATCATGCAATTTAACTTGTTGTGTAGGAAATATCATATGCCATCTCCTACAAAAGAAGAACTACAACATTTGTTCCAGCAACAAAGATATCTATTGAAGATATTGAAGATATTGAAGTTCCCAGGATCTGGGATGAAGAAATGAAATGCCATGATCCGTCGATCTTGAAGAATGATGTTTGGGATGTAATCCCAAGACATGAAGGGAAGTTTGCTATGACTTCCAAATGGAACTATCAGATCAAGCATGTTGCAGATGGCAGCATTGAGAAATATAAAAGTGATGAAATAGAAGATACACCAGATGGATTCAAGACAGCTTCCTTGAATGGTGTAGTTGAAGAAGAAGTGTATGTAGAGCAGCCACTTGGTTCTGAGACACATGATAGGAAATCATATATGTGCAGAACTTGGTATGGTGAAGATAGATTGATTGCCGACACGCAGAGGAAGCTTACTACCGAGTTCGAAATGAAGAACTTGGGGATGATGCACTATTTGTTTTTGGCATGGAGGTGTGGCAGAGTGCTGATAGAATCTTTCTTGGACAAGGGAAGTATGCAGTAGAGATCCCAAAGAGGTTCGGGATGATGGATTGCAAGGCCATGGCAACACCTATGGCATCAAATCTGAAGCTTCTATGTGATGCTTCATCTAAGCCGATTGATGTCTCTATGTATCGCCAGATGATTAGGTCCTTGATGTACCTGACGAACACGAGACCAGACATTTGCTTTGCTGTGAACAACTTGAGCCAGTTCCTGACGGATCCGAGGAGTGTTCACCTGGTTGCTGTAAAGCATGTTCTGAGGTACCTGAAGGGTACAGTGGATTATGGGCTCAGATATGAGGCAAATCAAAAGTTTAACCTGCAGGGTTATGTTGATTCAGATTGGGCTGGCAGTGCTGTAGATAGGAAGAGCACATCTGGGTGTTGCTTCAGTATGGGATCAGGTGTGATCTCTTGGTTCAACAGGAAGCAGTCCTGCGTAGCACTAAGTACAGCTGAGGCAGAGTATGTTGCAGCCTGTTCAGCTAGTTGTGAGGCAGTATGGCTACAGATGCTACTGTCTAAGTTATTTGATCTCCCGTTGGAGGCTACTGGTATCTTCTGTGATAGCCAGAGTTGTGTGAAGATGTCCGAGAACCCAGTGTTTCATGACAGGTCGAAACACATAGAGATCAAATATCACTATATCAGAGATATGGTGCAGAGAGGAGCTGTGAAGCTCCTGTATGTTGCGACGGACGAGCAGATTGCAGATGTGCTGACGAAGCCACTAGCCAGGGTGAAGTTCGAGTACTTTAGAGAGAGGCTTGGCGTGCTTCAGATCGAGGATACTTCGAGGAAGAAGTGATGGACACATTTGCTGAAGCCATTCCAAGCATGTTGGAAGGGGGATCCTTCACATGGCTGTGGATGTAAGCGCTGGATGATGAGCATCAGGATGATGTTCTGGTTTCTGCTTAGATATGATCAGTTGGATCATTATATGTATGTATGTATGCATCATGTTGGATGTTGGATATGATCGGTTGGATCATGTGTATGTATCTTTGTATGATCAGGTAGATCACGGATGCTGATGGATACATTGTGTGGATCACATATCTTTGTATGATCAGGTAGATCATGTATGTTGATGGGTACATTGTGTGGATCATGTATCCTTGTATGATCAGGTAGATCATGTATGTTGATGGATACATTGTGTGGATCATGTATCTTTGTATGATCAGGATGATCATGTGTACATCAAGATGATGTTTGATGAGTATCAGGTTGATACTCTATGGCCGTGGATCAGGTTGTGCAGATGAGCATGTAATAGCGCCCTGGGAGATTTGCAGATGGTCTTTCGAGGTTTTGCCTATGGCATGTAATATCGGTGCCCTGGGACATCTGGCAAATGCTCTTTCGAGGTTTTGCTCTAGGAGGACATGTAATAGCGCCCTGGGAGATCTGCAGATAGTCTTTCGAGGTTTTGCCTATGGCATGTAATAGCGCCCTGGGATATCTGGCAGATGCTCTTGCGAGGTTTTGTCCTATGGCATGTAATAGCGCCCTGGGAGATCCGATAGGTTGGGCTGTGTGCCCGTAATCAGTCCTGGGATGCTCTTGCGAGGTTTTGCCATGACCACATGTAATAGCGCCCTGGGAGATTTCAGGTCGGAGTTGTGTACCCGTAACATCCTGAGATGCTCTTGCGAGGTTTTGTGGTGGACCACATGTAATAGCGCCCTGGGAGATTTCAGGTCGGAGTTGTGTACCCGTAACATCCTGAGATGCTCTTGCGAGGTTTTGTGGTGGGGTCACATGTAATAGCGCCCTGGGAGATCCTACAGGTCGGAGTTGTGTACCCGTAACATCCTGGGATGCTCTTTCGAGGTTTTGTGACACACGTAATAAGTCCTGAGGATTCCACAGTATGGCCAGTGATGACAAAGACCTGCAGGTGGTGGGCCTACATCCAGTATGAAAAAGGACTGGCTCTGTAGAACTTCCTATGACGAGTAGAGACAGAGATTGGTTGAGATAGCAGCAGCAGTGACGATGATGATGACGATGCATCGATGATGATGATCCAGAGAAGATGACTTGTGCTAGAAGAACTGTGCTGAGAAATACCTTCCTAGTTAAGAGGGAGTGTTGATGTATATGTAACTTCGGAATGTATTTCATATATGTTGTATGTACTCCTATAGAGATGGTATTATTCCTCTATACGGAAGTGTCGTCATTTATATTGTAAGTGTCGTAACTTATACTTGATGGGTTATTAGACCACCTTGTTTGGGGTCGGCCTTGTATAAGTCATGTGGGTCAAAGGGTTATTAGACCACCCTATTGGGGGTCGGCCATGTGGGTCTAAGGGTTATTAGACCACCCTATTGGGGGTCGGCCCAGTCAGCATTATGTTATGTGGTTAAGTTCGAGCCTACATGAGTTAGGTAAAAAGGCAAGTCAAGTCAAGTATAAATAGAGTGCGGGAGGCACTCTATTTACTCACTCACTTCTCACACATGCACTCAAGGAGGAGTGGCGCACTTATGGAGGAGGAGGATCTGCTGTTAGGTTGTGTATATCTCTTATGGTTGGTTGTATCATTGCTCTATCTATCTCTGAGGAAGTTATTGGGGTTTTTCACCTTTATGGTTTTCCCCAAGTAAATCTTTGTGTCTCTTGTGTGCTTGCATTATTGTCTCCATGATTGATATGCTGTAGATATGCTGTACATGTTGTTCTCTCAGTTAAGATCCTAGATCAGATTGAAGTAAATTCTGAAAATTTAACACGATTTAGAGGAGTGCGCATTGGTGGGGAGGCTTGCCCTACAACCTTCTGTCAAATCTTGGTTCAAACAGGGAATGATTTTGTCTTTGTACCAATCATTTTCTATCTTTTTCCTCTAGCTTGTATCTACCCTCATTTTTGTTGTGCTAATTGAGCTTGTCTCCTTGGTTTTGCAGGAATAGAGGGGGGCACACGTGTGGACTTGGGCAAATCGCACTAGCAAGAGAAACTTCAAAATTCTTCATTTGATCTGTGGGGAAGCAATCCTCGTCACAATCGGCATCCATCTCATTAGCCAGGTACGCTTGAAAGGTACGTATTTTACTTCCTTGGCTTATCCATTATTTCTAGATCTAAAAACCCTCAAAGTCAAAACCCTTGTATTTTTTATTTTTCAGATCTATGGAGATCTATCAAACATTTGGGCTTAATAATTAAACCCACCTTAATAATCATCTTAACATTCTCGATCTAAAGTTTGGTGGACATCCAACTCCATTTACCCCCCGATCTAAGGCACTGGGCCTCTCCTAGGGAGGTCGCACTTATTGGGTAGGTGGCCATTTGCTAGATCCCATTTGTGGGTATTGCTTGTTCCTTCTCAAATTCATAGATCCATATCATAGCAAACCCCCTAGTGCCAATTCATCTTAAATTTTACCTTGTGGGCCCCATTTGGACCATTTTCCTCATTTTAAGGGTGGGCCCCACTTGGGTACTTTTATTTGGCATTAGATCTATCTAGATCTACTATTCCTAATCTATAAGTGGCCTTATCTTTTATTGGTTGAACCATTTGTCATCTCATAAGCCTCTTCAACCAAGCCCTAACTCTTTGGGTCCACTTATCCATTCTAGATCTAGATCCAATCTACCCTTGATCTCTCCATATTTCATCCTCACATATCCCTAGGAGATATTGAGTGGGTTTGCTAGTCCTCATTGGCTAGCTAAGGTCTCCCCTTTGGTCTTGCTTAGGCTTGATTTAAAGTGAAGAGTGCCTCGGTTAGTGTGACACCAACTTGCATTGGGAACCGTGGCATCTCTTGGGTCACCTCTTTAGTTGTCCAACACCTCTACCGTCCTAGATAGGATAACCTTTAGGGACAACTACAAGTTGTGTGATAACAGCACCATTCATGAAATGTGAGGAAGCACTTGGAGAGTTTCCCCAAAGAAAGTTTCCATGCAAAAAATTTATATATATTTATAAATGAAAGCCATTTTCACTCTAACAAGAGGTTCTCTAAACCAAGTAGATCTCAAAGTAGATTAAAAAACAATTATAATTAGTATTGCTACCACTTAGATCTTATACTAACATTGTTAATGATTAGGATATCATGTTGTAAATCCTCTTTAACTTATAGTTATTATGTATACAATACCCATCAAATTGCAAGTTCTATTGCTATAATGAGGTATTAATATATCAAGATTCCATTCACATCATTACCCTCCTAAAATAAGTAAGTAGAATCTAACATTTCCTTAGTTCCAATTAAGAGGCTCCCTTTTTAGGTTAAGTGGCACCCAATTATTTCTTTGCATCAAGAATTGTGAGGTGCTCTACAGTCCAGTAAGGGGCAACAACAAAAAATTAAATAAAGCTTTCGAAGTTATGTAAACTCAATTTTAAATTTTACACAAAAGATAATAAAATTAAAACCAGCATAGACCTATCAAGCATGAAGAAAAAAGATCAAATTTATTGAGGTGCAATTTTTTTTTAACTTCAAATTTTTACACATCAGAAAAAAATTACACATTGATAAATCTGAATTTAAGATGGATACATGCTAATTTATTAACACTCAGTCCTTATAAGGACCTGCAGTTATACAAATGGACAAACTCTTAGTCTACATGTATACAGGCATCCATACTTTCAACGTTCTAATAAAAAATAAATAAAATTTGATCCATTCTTTCTCCATGGAAATAAATAAATAAAGAAATTCATCGCCCCGCATGTTCAAGGTAAACAGGGCTAATATTAGAAAAATTACCTCGTAACTAGGTTCTTTGATCCCAAGAGATAGAGAATCGGCTACAGTAGCACTGCCGGAATTTGGTCTCTCAGACGTCTGAGTATTGTCGGAAACATTGCTGACGGTTACATCCCCATCAGACGGCTGATTTTGTTCAGGTACGGTGTTATCTGTGAAGACCGGAGTTTCTTCTAAAAATTTAGCGTTGGCCTCCTCGTTATTCGTAAGGAAATCTAAGCTGTTGGCAAAATTGGTAGTGCTGCGAACATTACTGGAGTCATGACAGCTATCTTTCTCCAATTTTCGAAGCGAGTCGTCCCGGGTGCATGCTAGCAGAGTCTTCCTTACTGACACAGAAATGCCTGGAAACCCTGGGCTTGATATTTTAATTTTTCTTGTAGAAATTACAAATGCGGAGACGTGAAGAGGTGACAGAAAACCAAAGGCAGCACTAAGAGACGGACTGGTGAAAGAAAGATGTAGAGATTTAGCCATGGCGAGCCAAGGGACTTGATGGGATTCGATCCCACGACTTCATGCCATTCGCAACCTCAAGTAACATACATTCGTCGTCTCTGGGAGCGAGATTTATGATTTTCAGTTTTAATTGGGTTGCAGTGCTCGTGACATTCTTTTAACTTTGCCCGTAAATCATCCGGGCTTTCATAATTTAGATGTTCAAAAATATCATAATTTAGATGTTCAAAAATATCTACAAGCTTTCGAATTAAAATTTGCAATTTTTCCGGTCAGAATTATGACACGTTTGAGATATTAGTTTTAAGGCTTTTCAAGTACAATGAAGGCATTGACTCATTTAGTTGTGGAAAATAAACAAAATACCTAGCTGCCCGTGAACTATTTAACCTATGATGTTAAAAATATTGATAGCAAGGGTAGTGTGTGTCTTTCAAGCGCTCGTCTACATTCATGCTACATCTACTTCTTGTGTTCTCTCCTATTTCTTGTCTTCTCAACTTGCTTTATTTAATGATATAGTGTACTTTCTTAAAAGTTGTTTGTACTTTTCCAAATGTGTATTTTTCTTTTTTTTTATGGGTATACATGTTATGTTGTCTTTTCCAAAATGTGTATTTTTCTTTCTTTTCTTATGGGTATACATGTTATATTGTGTTTATGTTGTTTTTTTAATATATTTTCTTTCTAACTTAGCGTAATCTCTTATTTGTGTGTACTTCTCACATTTGCAAGACCCATCAAGGTTCATTATGCTTTGATCAGTCTTGTTTCATGTTTTAATATTGTTTAAAATTTATAATAACAGAGCATGATCTCGAATCAATTCATTTTATGAACCTTTTATACGAACATGGCCAACTTTAAGTGAGTTTATATATGTGTTCCACAAAGCACAGTCTTCATTTTCTAGCCCAATCTCCTTGGCTGACAACCATCCCTGACTCCACAGAGTGGTGGAATGTGGGTCAGCCACCTAGCTTAATGTAAAGAAGCGTCACCCCTAAAGGATTTCCACTAATGTCAATCAAAGATGATTTTGACCCCTGCCACTGGTGCCACGAATCCAACCCAATTCGAACATTGCTTCCATTTCAATTCTTCGGACCAATCCTCTCCCAATGAGATCAAATGAGCTTACCACAACTTTCCAAATGATAGAAGTGTTAGCCTTTTTCTTAGTCGGTGAGCGAACCCAATCAACAATGGAACTTGGAGGTATATGCTTTTGTTCAATGATCAAGAAGGATCTCCAAGATCGATCAAAATGAAAGTCTTCAAAATGTGAACAGAAGCTTACAGATGCGTAGAGCTCGGCGAGAGCTTTCCGGTGACGTTCGTTTTGTGAGAAACGGCCTCCGGACATAAAAGTGTTAAGATTCAATATTCTAAGATAGATAACATCAGTATTCAATTCAATCTCACAACAATAGCATTTACAGGATCACTGAAAGAATAACAAGCACAGTATAAACACAAGAGACACAAATTTATCCTAAGAAACCCTCTAGGGGAAGAAAACCCAACAAAACTTCCTCAATATAGATGATCAAAAGTACAAAGACAAAACCCCAAACAAGTGTTCCTTCTCCTTGCATATACCTCTCTCTCTCTCCTATGCGAATTACACAAGTGAGTGTGTGTGTGAATGAATGAATAAATGAGAGAGCCTAGCTCTCTAATTATGCATTCACTTCTACTTTAATTTTACAACTCGACATGTCGGCCTCAACTAACTTTACCACTCAACTAATGTTCATTGGGCCAACTCCTCTAGGGGATTTAAAAACCCCATTACATTTGACTCAAAGGGGATCTATTGCCCCGACTTACAAGGGAGGATTTACCTCAATGAGTTTACATAATCAAATACAATAATGACATCCCGGTGGAGGAATAAAACATCTCCAAATAAATTACAATAATAAAATACAATAGAACATTCTTCGAAGTTACAATATTTCAACACTCCCCCTTAACGAGAAGGGTATTCTATTGACAACAACAACATCAACTGTAGGAGCAAGGATAGAGAGCATCATCAACAACATCAAGGTGATACATCTATAAATCATTGGAAGTTTTCTTCAACAGCATCAACAATTGGAACAATTACTGGAATATCTTCAATATCTTCAACATCTTCAGTACTGGAGCATCATCTTCTACAACACTGAGTCTTCATCTTCTACAGCACTCAATCGCTCGATCGTCTATAGAAACACTTGATATCTCGATCAACAACATCATCTTGATCTTTCGATCAACAACATCATCTTGATCTTTCAATCAGCAACAACATGACCTGCAACACACATGATCCAATTAAGGGATGATTAATCCCTTTCACTTTAGGACATAAGTCCAAGGATGATGCAATCTCGATCCAATTACGGGATGATCAGTCCCTCTCACTTTAGGACATAAGTCCAGGGATGATACAATCCCACCACATTCTCGAGGAAAAAAGTCACCAGATCTGTTCTGGACTGAAGTCCAAGGATGATACAATCCAACCACAGTGTCAATCCTTTTTCATACTGGATGTGACCTAGATCAAATATAGGATTTTCCACCACAATGCTAGTCCTTTTACATACTGGATGTAACCTAGATCAAGTCTAGGATTTTCCACCATAGTGCCAGTCCTTTTTCATACTGGATGTGACCTAGATCAAATCTAGGATTTTCCACCACAGTGCCAGTCCTTTTTCATACTTATGTGACCTAGATCAAGTCTAGGATTTTCCACCACAGTGCCAATCCTTTTTCATACTAGATGTGACCTAGATCAACTCTAGGATTTTCCACCACAGTGCCAGTCCTTTTTCATACTGGATGTGACCTAGATCAAATCTAGGATTTTCCACCACAGTGCCAGTCCTTTTTCATAGTGGATGTGACCTAGAACAAATCTAGGATTTTCCACCACAGTGCCAGTCCTTTTTCATAGTGGATGTGACCTAGATCAAATCTAGGATTTTCCACCACAGTGTCAGTCATTTTTCATACTGGATGTGACTATCCTCATCCATGAACCAAACAAGCCATTCGGTGGGTCCAGCCTAGGAGTGTCCATTACGTTACACACCGCAACCACCTACGTTACCTCGCTGCTCGTTTAGATCCTCTCGTAGCCTAGGAGACTCAATTACATCACATGACCCGTGACTACCTCCTACCTCAACCAAGCTCATTGCTCCCTCTTGATCTAAACCATTCCAAGCTTGTCCCTGCAGTATTCAAACTTCCATCTTGATAGAGGCTTGGTCAACACATCAGTAAATTGCTCATCAGTGCTCACATACTGGATCTTTATAGCTCCCTTTTGTACCATATATCGTATATAAAAATACCGGATTTCTATGTGCTTTAACTTGTCATGGAACATTGGGTTCTCCGTCATATTTATACAACTCTGGTTGTCACATAGAATCATTGTGGCATCCAACTCCATGTCAAATAAGCATGTCATCAACTTCTGAAGCCATATGGCTTCACAACTAGCAGAACAAGCTGCTATATACTCTGCTTCAGCTTTGTTGAGAGCAACACTAGATTACTTCCTGCTAAACCATGAGATCATGGCGGATCCCAAAAAATAACATCCACCTGAGGTGCTCTTCCTGTCTGAGACACTTCCAGCCCAATTTGCATCTGTATAACCATACAATCTATAGTCATGATATCCAACATAGTATAGACCAAAGTCTATCGTACCTTTCAGGTACCTCATCACATGATTTGTAGCTACCAGGTGAATAACAAAGCATATATATGGCCTGGCATTCTTCAGATACATCATCGAACCAATCGTCTGTTTGTAAATTGTAGAAACCACTGTCCATCATCCCAGATCTCTACTTCACATTTCCTTAGCTAAGGAAAAATCTCATCTGATCTCAGCCACATATCTAATCACAAGAATCATGCCAAGATTCTTTAACGCTGAGATCTACTCCCTCTGAAGTGGAGTCTTCTATATTTGAGTATTGTACTCCTTTTGTGGCTGAACATCATGCACACTCTGCATTGAGTGATCTTCTGCATATCTATCTATTTCATCTCCCATCAGATGGGTATACTGATATGAGCCTCAAGATCACGCAAACTATGGTGAGTTCCTTCTTGCATCCATCTGAGAGAAGCATGTCATCTGTATATAGAAACCATCTTCAACCTTGTAGCAAAGGTTGAAATTCGCATCACCCGTGGTGATCATCAAGCTCGTTAAATTACTATCGATCTTGGGTACATGTTGAACCCATATAAAGCCTTCTTCAATCATGTGATTTTCTTTCAAATCTTGGGAGTTTGCTCGATATGCACTTCTTATTCAATTACACCATTCAAGAGAACGGTCTTGTCATCCATGGGTGTAATCTATCTATGGAAGTGTGTCTAGCCACTGGAGCAAATATATCATCATGATACTCTCCTTCTTTCTAAGAGAATCCTCTAGCCACAAGCCTTGCTTTGTACTTCTATAGTATGTTTGATTTGTAAGTATTCTTGTTGAAAAGTCATGATACCGTCAATTTTTACCTTATCCGGGTTTGGCCCGTCGGATGACGCTGCGTCTACCGTGTTCGCAAATCTGAAGTTGATTGGCCTGGCGCACAAGTAAGATCTGCGAAGTCATTGTGAGCCCTAGATCTCCCCTTTTGCTGAATCGCAGTTGTTGGAAAACGTCAGGGTTTAACTCGAGTTCGCAAATATGAAATGCGACCTTTAGCGTGCATGTTAGAAGTGCAAACTTATTCCTGGCAGTTGATTTATTTCTTTAGCCGTCGATCAACCTTTAAGTTTCCTGACACTTAAATTCACTGCCTGTAACTATATAACTTTCAACTCCCTCTGCGCCAGATGCCTGTGACCGTCGATCCTCTTCGACTCCGATCTCCGCCATCCAAAGATGCCTTTGCTCGCTATGGGCATAATTCTCCATTTATACTCCGCTAACCATCCCTTTTTGGACCTCGGGCCTCGGTAGATACTCCTCTTTTGGGTTAAAATATTCTACACAAGGCCTTTAGCTTTCTACCTTCGGGCCATGTGGACTGAGGGCGAAGCTTTTCTCTGTTAATTCCATAGGCTTAGACCCTTCCCGACACCCAGCACAATCCTGGTGCTAACAACAGGCTCCTATTGGGGATGTTATCCTCGCAGTGAGGTAGCAAAGAACCCCGTAGGCCAGGTGCCTGATCCATTGGGTTGTGGAATCACAAAATTAGCTGTTCGTAGCTCTTTATTGAAAACTAGAGGCCAACTGAAAATTGAAACTTTATTTGTCATTTTCCGTTTTTTTCCAATATGATTTGCCCAAATACCATATGATTAAATTTTTTACTCTAAAAATCACCAAAATTGTCCAAAAGTTATATAAAACCCTTATAAATTTGAATATTTTTAAAAAAATATAGCCAAACATTTTATGGTTGGAAATTTGATAATTAGTAAGATTCGCCAAGGTTTCTACACTTTAAGAAAGTTATAGATCCTTAAAATTTTCCCTGGCAGGTTTCCAAACATTTATTGATGATTTTTGTTCATCCATTTGTTTGGGGATGGTAAGTTGAACTCATATTAAGGGATGTCCCAACTTTCATGCAAAAATATATCTAGAAATTCCCCTCAAACTTGGTGTCTCTATCACTAACAATGATATTGGGAAAACCATGTAAGTTGTAGACACTTTTACATAAAACTTTGGCTATTTATTTTGTAGAATATGTTTTCCTTACCCCAATAAAATGTGCATAATTAGTTAGTCTGTCCACTACCACCAATATTTTATCCTTTCCTTCTAACATAGGTAGTCCTTCAATTAAATCCATTGAAATTTATTCTCATTTTTTATTAGGATTGTGTAGCGAACATTTTAGCTTTTTTTTCTTTAGCAGAGGTAACATTCTGCTGCGTATTTCTGAATATCAACATTCATCCCGTTCCAAAATAATGATTGACGTGCATTAAAGTCAGGTTTGAAAAAACCCTACATGACTTGAAGTTGGACAATCATGGGACTCTTGTAGAACCTTGGACTTAAATATTGAATTGGGGCTTAAATATATTCTTCCTTTATACCACAAGATATCATTCTTCCATTCAAACTCAAGATGTTACTGTTGACTCAAATCATTGGTTATGGATCAAGTCTCTAGGTTCTTGGGATACTCGGAATGGATTTTATCCAACCATTTGGGAATTACCATCAAAACTGCAAAGGATTGTACTTCTTCATCTTTACATGAAAGATCATCAACCGCTATATTGTCCTTTCCCCTTTTATGTAAGATTTCCATATCAAAGGTGGCAATTTTCTCTATCCATTTATATTCTTCGGTTGTTAATTTGCTGTAAAAGGTATTGAAGACTATTATGATTTGTACTAATCAGAAACTTGCTTCGTAAGAGATATTGCTACCATTTTGATAATGCATGCATGATGGAAATAATTTCTTTGTTGTATGTGGACTTAAGGCATTCTCTTTTGTTTATTTTCCTACTTTCAAATGCTATTGGGTTCCATTATTGCATTAACATTGCTCCCATTCCAAAACCTGAGGCATCACATTCAATTACAAAAGGTTTCGAGAATTCAAATGTAGTCAATACGGGAGTTGTGGAAATAGTTTTTTCAAGGCCTCAAAACACCTCATTCCATTGAAAAGAGTTTTTCTTTAGGTGGTTTGTTAGCTGAGCAATTACACGAGCATAGTTTTTGATGAATATTTGATAGTATCTTATCAATCCTAGAAATCCTCTTAGCATAGATATTCTCTTTGTCTTGGGACATTCTGTTATTTACTTGATTTTCGTTGGGTCTACCTTGACCCCTTCTTTAGATATAATGTGACCAAGATACTCTACTTATTCTTTTCCAAATGTACACTTTGAAATTTTTGCACATAATTGATTTTCCTCTAGGAGAGAGAGTACTTGTGCCAAAATATTTGGATGGTCATCCCATGTCTTGCTATATACAAGGATGTCGTCAAAAAAGACTAACACAAATTTCCTTAGGTAGAGATGGAATAGTTCATCCATAGTTGATTGGAAGGTGGCTAGGGAATTTCTTTGAATTTGGAGTGTCCTTCATGGATTTGAAAAGAAGTTTTGGATACATCTTCTATTCTTACTCTAATATGATAATAGCCTGATCGTAAGTCAAGTTTTGAAAAGCATCTAACCCCATGAAGTTCGTCCAACACTTTGTCAATGAATGGAATGAGAAATTTGTTCTTGATTGTTATCTTGTTTAACCCTCGTTAATCTATGCATAACCTAAAATACCCATCTTTAATTTGTACTAATACTGTGGGAGCTGCATATGGACTTCTTCTTTTTGTAATAACACCACAATTAGACATATCCTAGACTAACCTTCTATTTCACTTGTATGATGATGGGGGTATCTATAAGGTATAACCTTGATCGGGCTTGATCATGGCTTAACTTCAGTTATATGCTCAATCCTTCTCTCTATTGGCAACTCCATGGGTAGGTCTTGAAATACCTTCTTATGATTTTGAATTAATTATTGAATTTCTAAAGATCTAGAGTTGTTTTATTCTGAATCTTGTATCTCCATTTGGTGACAGTGAACCAAATAGGCAGATGCTCCTTTTGGATAATATTTTCCATCTGTTGATATGAAACAACTTGTGTGCAAGGAGGTTGGAACCCATGAGATTTGTATCCTTTTCCTTTCCAATTGAATTTAATAAAATGTTTCTAATGGTTGCTAGAGTAGGTGCCTAGTATTTGCAACCACTGCATTCCCAGGGCCACATCTATTCCTCCTAATGGTAAGGTGTAGAGTTATGATGTTATATTATAATCTTGCATTTCAATTCTATCTAATGGCATTTCCATATATCTTTGATTTTTTTTTTTTGCCTGCAACCATTACCCTCATATTTGGAATTGTGTGTACAAATAATTTAAGCCTTCTTATAACATTGATGTCAAGAAAATTGTGGGTGCTCCCTATATCAACTAATACTATGGAATTACTATTTTTTATGTGCCCTCTCAATTTAAGAGTTTGTGGTTGATTGATACCCGTCGTGTCTACTATTGACACTCGTGGTCTATTATCACCCTATAACTCCAATGTAATATCTTTCAAGTTCTCCACTTCTCCCTCCTTTGATTCTTCTGTATGTGCATCCCCATCTTTCTCTACTTCACATGTATCTAATTTCTTTGAGTTGTCTCTTGTGTAGCACCTATGTTTTGGGTCTCGTTAATCTCCACAATATTTACACTTACCTTCCCTCATTTTTGGGTTTCCAAATTGATTTTGTTATATTCTCATCGATGTGGTTGTAAGTATTTAGGATTCCTTGCATATGAGGATTAAGGTAAATTCCGCCTTGCATAAATATTTTCAAATTTTTGTAATGACGACCTTCTTTTTGTCTTGTGTATGGTTGTTTCCATGGATGGGATACCATATAGATTTAATTCATCCTAGATGTATGTATTTAATCCAATTACATATGCTTGTATTAGACACTCCTTTGATACCCATGGTACTCGTGTTACTAATGTTTCCCATTCTTGTGTATATTCATCTACATTCCCTTTTTCTTGTAGTCGCATGAGTTCTATAAAAAATCTTCATCTTTGATTCCATGGAATCTTTTAAAGGAATCGTCTTTGAATATGTTCCATATTGTTGAATGTGCTTATTTTTCCACCACAAGTACCAATTATATGGATCGCCTTCTAGTTGCATGGATGCATACATAATTGTTTCGTCATCGTTACTAATATTCTAAATTTCAAAATATTCTTCTGCTTTAATAAGCCATGCCATGCCTTGTTTTTTATTTCCGTCAAACTTTGATAGCTCAAGCTTATCTTTCATTAGGTATGAAAAAATTGGTTGGATTCTGTAGTGTGGAAATTGGTTATGCATTGGTAAATTGCTCAGATGTTTATTAGGTGGTGAGGTTGACATGTTTGGAGAATTCAATGGTGTATTGTAGGTACTTGAAGCACTTAGTTTCTAAATGGTTGGGGGTTGATGACCCAGACTTGTTAGAATATTTATAATTTGGTCATGGTTTCTGTCATGATCCTGCTTCATGTTGTTATAATTTATATCCTTCTCCTATTTCATGTCATCCACATTTAGTTGAATTTCAACCCTAAACTGAGCAATAACCTCATCCTTTAGATTTTGTGTTAACTCTTGTTTGAGTGAATCATTGCACTTTTGTATTTCTTCCTTTGTAGAGAAAATAACTCTCTACCTAGCCACCTAGACCTTGACTTGATGATTCCAGTGGGCCAAACCCCATCCAAATTGACCACCTAAGTCAACCATGAGTTGGATTCCTATAATTGGGGGTGCATTCCTTGATTTTGGGGTGCATTCCATGATTTGAGGAATTGTTCCCTCATTTTAGGAGTGATTGAGCATGGAAATAGTTGAGGATTAGATGCACTCCACTAATTTAGGTCCTCATTGACCCTAAATAGCCCTAACAAACTCTAAGCACCCCAATTGAGTGATTTTATGGATTTGCATGCACATACAGTCAGTTGCTTGCACATCACTCAGTCACAATTAGTAATTGGGGAGTCTTGGGTTAGTTAAAATCAATCTACGTGAGTGTGCTTGGCTAACTAAGGGTTTTTTTGCTCTAGTTGAGGCTAATTAGTCTCCAAGCACTACATGAGAAATTTGAATAACCTCCTGGCCTATTTTGAATTGCCTTGTTATATATTTTGTTCACCTCCATTCATTACATTTAATGAAATACATCGTTCTTTTCTTCTTATATATGTTCTAGTTTTTGTGTAATGACCTATGATATCTCATTTGTTACATGATGAGTTGATTTTTGATTTAATTTTCATAGTATATATCTCTTGTTGTTGTTTCTAGATCTATATGCTCAAATTTTACAAGGTACAAGAGCTGTAGAGGCACTAAACTAGTCAATGTTCTAGTGATTTTTTGTTAGGGATCAAGATTTTGTAGGTTAAATAAGGGATTTTGCAACCATCAAAGAGATCATTTTCAGCCATTAGAGAGCTCATTTTTATCCATGGATGTCATATCTCCCCAGATCAGTTGCTACGTAGTTGGTATGCTAGATCCAATCTTGTTGAAGGAGGCCCTAGAAGCTTCACAACATATTTCCTACAAGGACATATTCACATACATTGAGAGGATGAAAGAGTCCCCTGAAAGCTTCACAACATATGGACTACGAGGACATATGCAGATCCATGATCCACTGCTCAACCGAGGAAGACCCTTTTATAGGCCCAGAAGAACTTGTCTACAACGAGGCCATGATCTACAAATTTCTTCTATCCATTGGATAAATTGTCCCAAATTAGGTTTTTGTTGAAGAAGAGCTCCATATTCTCTTCTCATTCTCAAGATCTACAATTTTTTCTCCTACATTTCACCAAGTTCTACACAAAAGATTCAATGGATTTCCTCCATTCGAAGCAAGGAGTGTTAAAGAACCACCATTCAATCACTTCAAATCATCTGGATCTCATGAGTGGGATCACATGCACTTCAATAGAAGGAGGAGTTCACAAAGGTTTGCAAGGATCTTCTCAAATCCCTTCGTCGAGAAGCAGTTCACCCAATTGAGAGTTACTTTTGGAGTGAAGGTTGTTGGGTCCTGGAATTGTCCCTTTTTTACCACACTTATTATCTCTTTTTGCCCTATTACACCTTATTTCCACAAACTAGATATATGTCTTTCTTCCAGATCGATCATGAATCCTGATAGGTATAATTCATTATTGCTTCATTTATTTAATGCCTAAGATTGTTATTGTTATGGATTCTATCCTTTGGTTTATGCTAACTTGTGTTGATTTCATTAAGTCAAGCTCAAAGCATTGAGAGACACAGGTTTCTCAGCCGCTAAGCCTTGGGAAAGAATCACACATGGTGCTAGTTGTTACTCTTCAGTTCAGTTCCACACATTAATAGGAACAACACAATCATCTCTCCACGTGGTAGCTGTAACAAGACTTCGCTGCAACAGAGCATCGCTGTAACAAACAGAATGCTTCCCAATCAGTTAGTTCGGTGATCCATTGACAACCAGAGTGACAACGCCTTTCATTTCCAACGGCCTCATTTAAGTTCATTAACGACTGTAACAATTCCGCTGTGACTCAGCAGCCTGAAGATCATAAATCTTCATGGTTGCACGAATTTAGTGGATCACGATTTGTATTATGCATGTATAAATACGGGAAGGCTTTCAAAGTCTGGGGTTGGTTGATTATTATTTTGTACGGGCTGTAACAGAGAGTTGAGACTGTGAATTACCATCTTTAATACAAGGAGTAGAGTTCTTCATATTTATGTGTTTTAATTTGTAGTAGTTCACGGCATCTCAAGAAGGCAGGCGGTTTGGTAAGGAAGAATCGCAGCATCGTCGATGTTGCAACACGTCAGAAGAGGTCGCGGAAGGAAGAAGGATGCATTATTTTATGTATTTTTTGAGTCATTTGTACCGCAGAATGCGGGTTTTTGGGTCATTGGACCATATGAGATGTAATTCTGAGCGAATTGTACCGCAGTAGGCGGGTTTTTGGGTCATTTGGACCGTGTTAGTTAGATTTTGGGTCATTGGTCCAGGAGTCGGTTGGGAAGTTGCTAGTAAGTGGACAAGCATTGTAAAGGCAGAAGCTTATATATAGACATAAAAAGTTGTAGGTCGTAGGAGATCTTCGAGATGCAGTTTTTGCAGATGTTCTGAGATCAAGAGATATCGTTGAGATCTGGTTTTGAAAGGATGTTGTATTAGGTTTTTTCTGAAGTAATATGACAAGACGAAACTGTTTGGTGAAATTCCCTGTGTACCATTTGTGTTAGTGCATATTGTGATGATTTCTTGCTAAACGTAATCTTTTTATATTTGCCACGATGAATGTCTCTGATGAATAGTGCTATGAATACAATTGATGATTATCTTGAATGCATAGATCTGTTTAGATGCTGCGATAAGTTGAGTAATTATTGCCGCAATCATCCTCCTTCATTCGGCGGAAACATGGTTTTGTCCACTCTCCCTTGATCGCCTCAGGTGAGACCTCATCTGCTCTGCAGGTGTTGCTGGGCAGGGTAAAACCTGTCTGGGCCGATGCTTAGGGAGATCGCGGTGGGTTGGTGTTGACAATGATGGGAACCCCTGTCGACTGGGTCTGAGTCAACAAATGGTTCTGTTGCCGGGACTGTGTGCGAAGTGAAAGGAGGATATGTTGTGGCACCCGACAAAATCGGAGATCCAAGAATGGTTTGATCAGAAGTTGCAGGAATTTGCTGAAGAAGAAAGTCGGAACACTCGACTAACGGTAGACCAGTGGGTGGATAGATATATTCATGACGGACTGCACGAGTGATTTTTCTGTGAATTCCCAGTCATTTTGTACGAGTGGTTGGCGAAGTTGACCTTCCAGAAGAGGAACTTCCAAGGCGGTGAACCGATGACCTGGACCCCCGAGTTGATTCAGGAGCTGCAGGAAGTCGATAATAAAGCGTCGCGGGCTGTCGAAGTGTGGTTCGATAGCATCCTAGAGGGCTATATCATAGAATTCACAGTTGATACTCAGAAATCCTATAGTGAAGCCGAAAAATATTTTTTTCGCGAACCCCGGGGAAGGTTTCTGTTGTCGCTTCAACTATCGATTAAGATGCTTAGTTGTGAAAAGGGTATATTGAAGATGCATCTTGATCAGTAGACAACCTGGTGGGTGGAGGCCGTGGGTACCATGACAGTTGGGGGGTGGTACATGGAATGATAAGGGGTAGATGGGTGCAGGTCATGACGAGACTGTGAGTGAAGTCGAGGAAGAAAGTGGTCTTATGAGGGGAGGAGCGAGGTTCCGACAGGAAAAGAGGTAGAGGACAGGAGAAGGTCCTGCTGCAGTCAAACCGCAAGGCCGTGAAGGAAGACCACACGGGACGAAGCGACCTCATAGTCTTGACAAGGACAACCAAGCTACGCCCAAGATAGAGGTAGGACCAAACCCCAGCACCAACGTACGCACACCTCTACTCACTATCTCTTAGATAGCAATAAATACCACTTCGACACCGCTGAGTTCGTCAATTCCATAGAAGTTAATCGGTAGTAGTACAACGAAAGGAGGAAGGAATCCCAGAATGGCGGGCGAGGATACTGAGTTACCATTGTTCCAAGGAAGTGGAAAGGATAACCCTGAACAGTACTGGTTTCTATGTGAGGCTGTATGGACCATCAAACATATCACTGATGATGATGCTAAAAGGGACAATTGGTGACGACTCTTCGAGTTCATGCCTTGGACTGGTTTATGAAATTTACGCAAGTTCCCGTCGGCACTCCGGCAAAAACCCTGGATGAGATTCGCACAGGCCTGATCGCAAAGTTCCGGAAGCCCAAATCTGAAGCACAATACATCACAGAGCTTAAAGAGATTAAGCAGTATCCCAATGAGATTGTGTGGGATTTTGATCAGCGATTTAAAATGTTGATGGCAAGGGTCAATTTTGACATGAGTACCATCCAACATAAGGAAAGGTTTATCGCGGCCTTACTTCCGCATATCCGGCTACCACTGATGCAACAAAACATTACCACACTGAGTGAAGCTTTGGAGATCGTAATGCGGTTGGAGGCATCGCCCATTGGGGAAAATGTAGCTGGGATGTCGCAGATCCAGACACAATTGGCTAACCTGACCATCCAGTTACAGGATTTGAAGAAAGGCAAGGAGCAACGTGAAGAAGTCTGGTGTATGCGATGTCGGGGAGAAGGACATACTAAGGATAATTGCCCGGACTTCCGCAACTATCTAGTTTCGGGAGCACCAAATCCGTTGAATGGTGGTAGCATGCCTTGGTGTCGCGTTTGCCACGCATACGGGAACAACCATGACAATTGCCCATACATGCAGAAAATGGTCACAACCACGAGGAATCTTTATTGTATATTTTGCAAATCGATGGGTCACGATGACAAGGATTTCCGTGCATATGGGTTGCTACAAGAGAGAATGTATGATGCGTTCTATGTAAAGGACTGCCAATGTGCCGTACAACAATCACAATCGCAGCCACAGGTAGCCCAACCGCTACCTCAACCGCAGATGCAGTTTGTACTGCAGCAGCAGCAATCGCCGCATGCCGCAATATGCTCCGATGCAGATGGCTCCACAGCAGCCACAGTATGTACAACAACCATAGTATGCACCACAAGGGCAAGGAGTGCAACCAGTACCAATGCAACAACAGTACCAGTAGCAGGGAGGATACCGGGGAGGAAGCGACGGAGGATTTGGTCGTGGAGGAGGACGAGGTGGTCACGCACCTATTCAATGCTATCACTGTGTGGTATGGGGACACTACCAGCAAGACTGCCCACTGCTGCAGAACCAGTGTACATTCTATTTTGTTAACGATCACACGATTGAGAATTGTCTGCAGTTGATTGCGCGATGGCAAGCAGGGAATACTCCCCAGTTGCAGAATCAGCCCCAAACACAACAGCCTGTCCAAAACCAAGTGCAGCAACCAGTGCAGAACCAGAATCTGCGGCCATATCAGAATCAAAATGTGAACCCACCCGGGAATCCACCGCTAAACCAGACCCAAGGTGTGAATATAGCGATAATTTCTGCAGAGCCAAGACCGCAAAATTCTTCTGTTGCTGTGGTCACTCGTGGAGGCAAGACGATTGGAGAGGACAACTCACTGATCCGGTTAGCCGGACAAAGAAGGTATCATTTGACATTGATGTGGAGCGGGAGGCATTTCTTCAAGTACGTCGCGCATTAGAGAAAGATCGAGGTAAGGCTGTTGTGTACGACATGCCCTCTACTTTTGATACTACTTCAGAGGCTGTCCCATCGCGACAGTCCATCACACTTCAAGCATTTTTGGAACATTGTTTATCCTTGGTAAGAGATCCCGATGCTCTTGCTGCGATTGAAGATCTGTTGTGACGGTCGGCCCAGTATCGACAAGAGTTCGCGGTTAATTCCTTACAACGACGGAAGACGAGTAAGGAGATGCAAATGAATATTCAAATTGGCGACTACGATGTTGATTCAGTTATTCTGGATCTTGGTTCGGATGTCAACATCTTAACCAAGCAGGCTTGGTAGAAGATGGGGAGTCCCCCATTGAGCTGGTCTCCTATACAGCTCCGGTTAGCTAATCACGTTAAGGTGACACCAATTGGGAGAGTTCCACGAATAGTAGTGGACATTGAGGGAATGAAAACATATGCCGACTTTGATGTAATAGAAGTAGTTGAAGGAGGAAGCTCTTATCCCGCATTATTGGGGATTGGATGGGCTAATGATAGTGGAGCAGTAATCAACTTCAAGCGATGGATGATGACTTTTGAAAATCGTGATCTCAGAGTTTTCGCCCCGTTGGATCCGGCTGAAGGACGCCACTACATAGAGCCAGTGAAGGATGACGATCCTAGTGGATAGGACCATGCATTCAATATCTCTGAAGATTATATCCATCCGACTGCCAACGGTGAGCTGGGATGGCGCAGCGAAAGCTCTGCATCTTCTGACTCTGATGATGCGCTAGAATATTGGCAGAACCGCTTGCACGAGGTGTCGCTCCGTAAGTGTGGGTTGATCACGCAGTCATTATGCCGTGTCGCAATTGAAACGGTCACACTACCAATATATGAAGGATTGCCTGGCTTATTTGACTTTCTGACGGAGTTCGAGGAAAGAGTTTCTGAACCACAGCGATTGCTGGCATTGGAAGAAGGACTGAAGGCTGCTCCAACACGCTAGTGGGTGGCACACAAGGCATCAATTGATGGATGGTCTAAATGCAGAAGATTGATGATGGTACGCTTCGGCGATACCGAGGTTTACCACACTGGAAAGTATGATGGTCAGAACAATCATGGTGGTCACTTGATGGAGTGTCAGCGGTTATGGGTATCGCAACCACGAGATGAGTGGGTCCATGCGTTTATCCATACTTTGGATGAGATGCCATGATCATGGTATACTGCAACTGAGTTGCGAGGAGAAATTTCCACTTGGCTAGAGCTCACAGTGTGTTTTACCCATACGTTCAGTTTTGCGGATGCTGATCCAGAGGTTAATAATGCATTGTAGCTCATTCGTGATGTAATTATGCAGGTTGTTCCGGTGGCATATCCTGTGGATCCGCACATGCACTGCCAGATGCAGTCTCTCATAGAATGCTTCAATATCAGTGGTGGACCAGAAGATGGGGATGATCCGCGGAATGTGAATATCCCGGAATCAGAAGGAAGTCATGTTGTGGTACCACCTGATGCGCCAAGCGATCCAATTAGTTAGCTACTGAAGATCCGCAAGATTAACATTGGGACAGAGGACAATCTGAAGTTCGCAAATGTTGGGGATTACTGGGATGATGAGCTGATAAGCAAGGTCACTTATTTGCTCCATGAGTTTCAGGACTTATTTCCCACAAAGTTTTCTGACATGAAGGGGATTCTGGGCGACTTGGGGGAGATGAAGATTCCCTTAAAACCAGATGCTAAGCCGATCCGGCAGCGACCCTATCGATTGAATCCGCGACATAAGGAGAGGGTCAAGGTAGAATTGGATCGCATGTTGGACGTTGGTATCATTGAACTAGTTGAGGAGTCGGAATGGATTAGTCCTGTGGTGGTACAGGATAAGAAGACTGGCGAAGTGCGCATTTGCGTCGACCTCAGGAAGCTAAATGATGCATGTTTGCATGATCCGTTCCCAACCCCGTTTACTAACGAAGTGCTCGAAGGTGTGGGTGGCCAGGAGATGTACTCTTTCACAGACGAGTTCTCTGGCTACCATCAGATCCGCATTGCAAAAGAAGATCGCCATAAGACAACTTTCGTGATCGAATGGGGCTGCTTTTAGTACACCATGATGCCGTTCGACTTGAAGAATGCACCTGCGATATTTTCCTGGGTTGTCGTTGCTGCGTTCAAATATTTCATTCAGAAAATTTTGCAGGTATACATGGACGATTGGACGGTCTATGGTTTGGTCCGCGATCATTTGGCGAATCTGCGGTTGATGTTGGAGCGATGTCGGCAGCACTAGATATCGCTGAACCTAAAGAAATGTATCTTCTGTGCACCGTTTGGCATACTGTTGGGTCATATTGTGTGTAAGCAAGGATTGTTGGTCGACCCAGCAAAAATTGAGCTCATTCTGAGTTTGACACCGTCGACTACTGTTACGCAGTTAAGGGTGACGCTGGGACAAATGGGGTATTATTGCAAGTTCATCAGGGGTTATATTGCGATTACCGCCCCTATGGAGAAGTTGTTGAAAAAGGACGCGGTATTCCAGTGGAGCCCTGAATGTCAGGATAACTTTGAGACACTAAAGATGAAGATGGCTTCGGCACTGATATTAGTATTTCCTGATTGGAGTAAGGAATTCCATGTTCATGTTGGTGCCTCATTGATCACGCTGGGAGTGGTATTGGCCCAGCCCGGAGAGGGGGATCTTGATCACCCCATTGCTTTTGCCAGCTGAAAAGTTGTCATCTGCAGAAATAAACTACTCTACTACGGAGAGGGAAGGTCTGGCGATGGTTTATGCATTGCAGACATTTCGCCATTACTTATTGGGAGGCCATTTGAAGATGTTCACAGATCATTCTGCATTGAAATACCTGGTCAATAAGCCTGTGTTGGGGGGGAAGATCTGTCGATGGCTACTTCTTTTTCAGGAGTTCGATTTTGAAGTAATTGTGAAGCCAGGGCGCTAAAATGTTAGCCCGGATCATCTCTCACAGATTGAAACAGGAGAGCAGCCAACTAACATTGAAGATGGGTTGCCTGATGCAGAATTATTTAAAGTTGGAGTCATTGATGGATATTTTGAAGAAATCATTTAGTTTTTGGTGACAGGTACCGCACGAGAGGAATTCACCACTAGTCAGAAGAAGCAGTTGGTAGTCAAGGCTGCAGACTTCCAGCTAATCGCAGGAGCGCTATATAAGATGGGTGCCGACGAGATATTGCGATGGTGTGTCTTGCCACATGAGCAAGAGTAGATCCTTTTCGAAGCACATGCAGGAGTGGCTGGAGGGCACTATGGTGGTCATGCGACAACAAAGAAGGTGCTTCGAGCGGGGCTCTGGTGGCCTACGCTGCACAGTGATGCGACAGATTATGCATGGTCCTGCGACATTTGTCAGAGAACAGGGAAGTCATCCAGACAGGATGAGATGTTGTTGATGCCTCAGTTGACATTGCAACCATTCAAAAAATGGGCAGTAGACTTTGTGGGACCTATCAGTCCACCGGGTAAGCGCACTGGTGCTAGGTATATCATCACGGCGACAGATTATTTGACAAGATGGGCAGAAGCTGCACCAGTCATTGATTGTTTTGCGGCCACAGCTGCACGATTTCTCTTTGACCACATTGTAACTCGCTTCAGCTACCCCAAGATATTGTTGAGTGATCAAGGAAACCACTTTCTTAATTGCACCATCAGCACATTGATGGAGGAGTTGTAGATACAGCATAAGAAAAGTACACCCTATCATCCACAGGCAAATGGCACGGTGGAGGCTTTCAATAAGATATTGGAGCATGTGCTGACAAAGGTGTGCAATGTGAACCGCGATGACTAGGATCTAAAAATCCTAGCAGTATTGTGGGCCTATTGCACCACATGTAAAAGGCTGACAGGGTAGACACCATTCAAGCTAGTGTATGGGCAAGAAGCGGTTATGCCTATGGAGTATATCATTCCGAGTCTACGCATAACAGCAGCAACCGGTATGGATGCTGCGGCAGCATTAGAGGAACGTATTGCGCAATTAATCCAGCTGGAGGAAGATTCTTTATCGTCGGTTTCCATCAGGGTGTGGAGAAGGATTGCCAAAAGGCTTGGCATGATTGCCACATCAAGAACAAACAATTTCAATAGGGTGATTTGGTGTTGTTGTACAACAGCAAGTTTGTGAAACATCCAGGAAAATTGCAGATGCATTGGCTTGGTCCGTATCGTAGTAGTAGCATTACTTCAGGAGGAGCGGTACAGTTGCAGCAGTTGGATGGGACGATGCTCCTCGAATTGATTAATGGTAGCAGGTTGAAGCCCTATCGACCGGGCTTGGAACAACACGATGCCTGAGTTGCATCGAAAAAAAAAAGAGTGTAGATTGATCGGTGGTAGGGTGGTGCACCAACAGGAACGGAATGCAGAAGCAGAGAGGCTTATGTCACAAGTTAGGAGCAGTCTGCGATAGGTGGCAGGGTCATGACTAGGTCAAATCCGTAATAAATGCCAAAAGTTAAAGCAGTTAATTACCAGTGCTTGTTCAAATGCTGGGCATTAATGGCGGATCCGGCTGGTCAGCTTACAGCCGATACCGTACAGTTCTGGAGCCAAATTTTCCAGGACGAGCAGGTTGACCAGTTGATCAAGCATCAGCAGGACACAGAAGGACAGTTGGTGACCCTCAAGGAAGCTATGCACACAATGCCACCCATGGAATAGGTCGCCAAGTCTCAGGACTTAAAATAATTGCAACAACGAGTTACCAAGGCTGATAAGCGATAGAAGAAGCGTGTTGCACAGCTGGAGCAGTTTCAAGATGTTGGAGGATAGTTCTTGACCAAGGCTGGTGAAGCGCTTCAGGCGGTACAGAAGGGTCGTCAATAGGTGACGGCAAAGCTCACTGCACATCCATCTGCTGAAGATGTGGTCAACAGTCAGGTGTTGGCTATGGAAGTCAAGGAAATGGTGACTACAGTTGTGCAGCAGTATGAAGACTTCAAAGTGAATACCACAGAATACACCATGTCCAGCTGACGTGGCTCGAGGGTGAGGCACAAGATTGTGTTGGGGGTCTGTTGGCAGGCGGTTTGGTAAGGAAGAATCGCAGCATCACCGATGCTGTGACACGTCAGAAGAGGTCGCGGAAGGAAGAAGGATGCATTATTTTATGTATTTTTTAAGTCGTTTATACCGCAGAATGCGGGTTTTTGGGTCATTGGACCATATGAGATGTAATTTTGAGCTAATTGTACCGCAGTAGGCGGGTTTTTGGGTCAGTTGGATTGTGTCAGTTAGATTTTGGGTCATTGGTCCAGGAGTTGGTTAGGAAGTTGTTAGTAAGTGGACAAGCATTATAAAGGCGGAAGCCTATATATAGATAGAAAGTTGTAGGTCGTAGGAGATCTTGGAGATGCAGTTTTTGCAGATGTTCTGAGATCAAGAGATATCGCTGAGATCTGGTTTTGAAAGGATGTTGTATCAAGATTTTTCTGAAGTAATATGGCATGACGAAACTGTTTGGTGAAATTCCCTGTGTACCATTTGTGTTAATGCATATTGTGATGATTTCTTGCTAAACGTAATCTTTTTATACTTGTCACGATGAATGTCTCTAATGAATAATGCTATGAATACAATTGATGATTATCTTGAATGCATAGATCTGTTTAGATGTTGTGATAAGTTGAGTAATTATTGCCGCAATCATCCTCCTTCATTCAGCGGAAACATGGTTCCGTCCACTCTTCTTTGATCGCCTCAGGTGAGACCTCATCTGCCCTGCAGGTGTTGCTGGACAGGGTAAAACCTATTTGGGCCAGTGCTCAGGGAGATCGTGGTGGGTTGGTGTAGACAGTGATGGGAACCCCTGTCGACTGGGTCTGAGTCAACACTTCTCACAGAGTTTGCCGAGTTAAGTAGTTAGTTTAATTTACTTTCTGTTGTGTGGTGTGGATTTACAGTAGATGTGTTTTATAGATAAGCTGCAACAATGATAATTGCGTTTCCTTTGGTAGTTAGACATTGCATCCTGAATAGCTATAACTGCGTGGTGTGACAGTTGATTGTGTAGGTTAGTTCTTTTATGAAAGTGTGCTAGTTAGCTGTTACAGTCAAGCTCAACTCTAGTTCATTTTTGTTATTTAATCTTTCTTGAAGTTTATTGCATTAGTCAGATTATGATTGCAATTAGTTTGATTTCTTACTGTCATTTATAATTTCCTAGATTAGATAATCTCAGACCGATTTTGGTTTATACATTGTAGTCTGAGATCTTTAGGATTTAACTTCTTGCAAAAGTAAGTCTAGCTTAATTCTTCTTAGATCAGTAATTGTTGGAGTGATGATTGTAGGAAGGTAAATGTACTTTGAATTTCTAGATGGGTAAATCAGATTAGTTTTAGCTATGAGATGAGTTTGACTGAGCATATAAGTAGGATAGTTTATCTCCATTTATTCAATCATCTACTTGAAGTGTTTATGCATAGACTATGCTAATTGCCATTGAAATAAAAGACCTACCTGGGTTGACAATTCATATTGAGCATCATGTGTGTTAGTTGTAATTAATTAGCATATAGGGTGACCAACATTTTGGCGCCGTTGTTGGGGATGGTAATTTATAGGCATAGATAGTAGTTGATTATTTGATTTCATTTTAGTTTTGTTTATTTGAAGCATGCATGAATACAAGAAAAACAAATCGGGAACCCCCTTCGAATACTAACATTGCAGGTGGAAGAGGTCATGGCCGTAACACAGGTCTGGGAAGACAGACATTTATTGACGAAATAATTGCCAGAGATGATTCTTCTACCAGATTACCGCGGAGATCTTTAGGAAGAGGAAACTCCGTTCCTCCCAATGTTGAAACATCGACATCAACTGTGGAGAACGAAACAGGACCTTCGAATCCCATTGCAGAGAAGAAACCTCCTGAAGACAAGGGAAGTGATGTGGGTGCACCGGATAGAGACGATATCTATTATATTATCAGGCACAGAGTTACTAAATAGGAGTGGTTGGATAATCGCCAGGAACAAGAAGAAGAAAGAAGGTGAGAAGAAGAAAGGAGGAAAGCAGAAGAAGCAAAAGCAGAGGAGGAAAGAGCGAAGGAAGCATTAAAATATTGGGCTAGCATGGTTAACGGGGAACGTGAAGGAGACAATGAACACCAGGATAACCATGAAGAGGAGGTGGAAGATAATCAGCATGGTGACACTGTTTCCACCCTCAAATTCCCTATCCTCTAGACACCAGGGGAAGCTCCTATGAAAAATATTTCACCCTCGGTTCTCCCAAATTTCCATGGTAAGTCCTCTAAAGACCCAGCTGAATTCCTCTTTGAGTTCGACATCCTCTGTCGCAGTTATGGTTACACCTCCAGTGCGCAGAAGCTGAAACTATTTCCAGCGACCTTGAAAGGAAACGCTCTGCGCTGGTTTATGAGTTTGGGTCGTGAGACCATTACCACTTGGGACCAGATGAAACGAACCTTCCTTTCCAAATATCAAGAATACTGTAGAACCAGAGATAGGAAGGAGGAATTGTTTAAGATGGTTCAGAAGGAAGAAGAGATCTTGGAAGATTTTGTTGAAAGGTTGTTGTATAATTTACAGAGGTCTGGTCATACTGAGATTGGAAAAGATGTACTTAAGATTATCTTACTGCGGGGAATTAGAGAAGATTTCCTTGATATGTTGAATTTGTTGGGGAAAGGGAATATCTCAAAGGAACCCTTTGACAAGATCATTGATTTATGTCGAAGATATTCAAGGGGATCCTCTAGAACCAACAAACAGGACAAAGAATGAGATCAGGATGTATTCACTAAGACACAGAAGTCGGCTAGTGGAGGAGCCACTCGAGCAGAAATAGGAAACTTACTGGAGAATTTTAAAACATATATGATGAGCTCCATTTCCTCAGAATTGGATGTCTTGAGGGAAAAATAGAGGCAAGTAGTAGAAGACCTGACACTTGGCGTATTGTGTCCCAAATGCAGAAAGAAGCACCCTTTGAAGGAATGTCCACTTGACAAGGTGGAAGTATGTCGGATATGCGAATTGGATCATGATACCAAGGAATGTCCTTCACTACCCAAAGTCAAAGCAGTCTTACAGGAATCTACTTTAGATGTGGAACGAGCTTATTTTATTGCTCAGAAGAAGCCTTAGCAGCCTCGAAATCAAGGTATGAACTCGGATCCATCATTTTTCTTAAATAATATGAATGGTATGAATAATATGAATAATTTGAATACACAATTCCCTTCACATTATTCTAACAACCAATGTCATCCATCTCAGAACCCAATGCAAAATCCTAACCCCTGGACACCATGGGCACAACAATCGAACCAACAAGCTTCCTGGTCTCCCAATTGTAGAAATTCTTACCCAGGAAATAATTTTCCTCATCACCAGACTCAATATCAATAGTATCCTCACCAATAGTATCAGCAGCCACCGCTGCAATTCCAAAACAATGATGCACCTATAAATGCACCACTGCGACCACAACTTCCTGCACAACCTAACCCCAACCCGAATAATAAAATAGTTCATCAATTTGAGACTGCCAACATGCCTGCTTATTCCATTTCCTAAATTCCTTGCAATGACATACAATTATGATCAGGGAGGGTAGTGGAACCCATCATGATTGAGGATGTTCCATCCTTAGTGACTGAAGCAAGAATGGATCGGCATTTTGAGAATTCAGTTAACTCAACAATCCCCATCATTGAGGATGTTGACACTCCTACTAAAACATTAGCTGAAACACAAGGAGCAATATGCGATGAAACACAACCTACACAACTTATAAGAGAACCACCATATCCTGAACAATTGGCCCTACAGAAAATAGTGGAACAACCTAAATTCAATCTCTTAGGGGAGTTGAAAAATCTGTATGTTAAAATTCCACTGTTACAAGCCCTCCATGACGTGCCCATTTATGCCAAGACCGTTAGAGATATGTGTGTAAAGAAACCAGGAAGAATCCTAGGGATCCTCCCACTGTCCATGTAATGTTAAAAATTTACAAATTGATAATGGGGAAGACTCCTTTGGCCAAATATGATGACCCTGGAAACCCTACTGTTACAGTTCACACAGGACACACTCATATACCTAACGTATTGGTATATTTAGGCGCAACTATTAATGTTATGACCATTGAAACTATGAAGAAACTTGGACTCACTAATTTTCGGCCAACCCCTACCATATTAGAACTTGTTGACAGATCAACAATCAAGCATGAGGGAATTTTGGACGACCTTCTAGTCACTGTCGATTCGTGGGAGTACCCCGTGGACTTCTTGGTTTTACAACCGAAGTCACAACTGGGGGGACACCCGCTGATCCTAGGAAGACCTTGGTTAGCCATGGAAGATGCTTGCATCAGCTGCCGGTCGGGGTCCATGACTATCTCAGACGGGACTGATATTAAAAGCCTAACTCTATACCCTCCATCCCGACCAAGCCTAGAAGCTGAAACTCCACTGTGGGTGGATCTGGAGGAAGAAGAAGGCATTCAACCATTATTAACAATAGGGAGAGCCTTAACTTTTAGGGATGAAACAAAGGACGATACTATTAACAGTTTCATTAGTGAACCCACGTCTGTCAATAAACATGTTTACCAGATTCTGAACAGTACTTTAGATGAGAAAGAATAAGAAAATCTAACGGAAGAAACTCTAGTCAGTGATGCCAACATAATTCCAGTACTTAAAAATTAGAAAAGTGTTCCAGTAAAAATAGAGCCAGGAAAAACATTAAACATTAACCTGAATCTTGCGCACAATGAACTGGAACAGCTGATCACTTTGCTGAAAAAACACAAAGGAGCTTTCGGATGGGAATACATTGATATGAAGGGTATTCCTTCTAATCTGTGTACCCATCACATTTACATCAAAAGCGACTCTAGGCCAGTGTGCCAACCACAACGAAGGATGAAACCAAATCTAAGGGACATTGTGAACAAAGAAATCCAAAAGCTTTTGGAAGCGGGATTTATATACCCAATTTCATATAGCGAGTGGGTTACTCCACTCGTGATTGTACCAAAAAAGAAAGGGAAATGCAGGGTCTGCGTAGATTACAGAGAATTGAATAAAGCAAGGCAGAAAGACCACTTTCCCCTACCTTTTATTGATCATGTCCTTGATAACTTGTTTGGAAAGAAGTATTTTTCCTTTCTGGATGGATTTAGTGGCTATAACCAAATCCAGATTGCTCCGGAAGACCAAGACAAAACCACTTTCATCTGTCCCTGGGGCACTTTTGCATACAGGGTACTTCCTTTCGGGTTGTGCAATGCACCGGCCACATTTCAAAGAGCAGTAATTGGGATCTTTTCAGAGATGGAAAACGACTGCATGGAAATTTTTATGGATGACTTCACTCCATACGGTAGTAGTTTCAACGAGGCACTGAAAAATTTAGAGAAAGTTTTAGAATGCTGTGAACAAACCCAACTATCTTTAAGCACTGAAAAGTGCCGTATGATGATAAGCGAGGGTGTAGTTCTGGGGCACTTCATCTCCGCTAATGGTATCCAGGTAGATCCATCCAAAATTAGGGTAATTGAAAATATACCCACTCTTGGAACCCAAAAAGAGGTATGTAGCTTCTTAGGGCATGCTGGTTACTACAGAATATTTATATAAAACTTTTTCAAACTAGCTTCTCCTTTATTCACCCTGTTGATGAAGGATGCACAGTTTGATTGGAATGATGCATGCTAAACAATGTTTACTGAACTTAATAAAAGGCTATCCACAACACCCATCTTACGAGGGCCCAACTGAGCTTTGCCTTTTCATATCTCCTCAGATGCTTTAGATACTGCCATTGGAGCAGTATTAGGACAACAAGAAGGTCATGCTCCCTATGCAATTTATTACATTTGTAAGAACCTGGCCCCTGCTGAACTAAACTTCACTGTTACAGAGAAAGAGTTCCTTTCCATTGTCTATGCCATCAACAAATTTAGACACTACATTACTGGATATTCCACTTTTGTGCACACTGATCATTCAACCATCAAGTACTTAATGAATAAACCTATCACGAATGCTAGAGTAACTAGATCATTGTTACTGTTTCAAGAATTTGACATTACAATTATTGACAGACCAGGGAAGGAAAACATAGTTGCTAACTTTTTGCCTCGACTTACTAATAATGATGACAGTTTACCAGTCGAAGATTCCTTCCCTGATGAACATTTGTTTGCAGTATCAGCTCATTCCCCATAGTATGCAAATATTGCTAATGTTTTGGCTGCAGGTAAGCTTCCAGCACATCTGTCGAAGAGAGAAAAAAGAAAGATTATACAGCAGAGTGATCGATACTGCTGAATTGATGGACATCTTTTCTACACAGGTCTTGACTTGGAAATCATAAGATGTGTAAGAGAAGATGAAATTTTCAGTATCTTGAAAGCTTGCCATGACGAGCCCTATGGGGGACATTTTGCTGACAAAAGGACAGGTCATAAGGTTTTAAGGATGGGATATTTTTGGCCGACATTGTTCAGGGATGCAAAAAGGTATGTTCAGGCATGTGACAACTGCCAGAGGATGGGCCAGCTAAATAGATTAGATGAAATGCCTCTTCAGCCACAACTTGTGGTTGAACCTTTTGAAAGATGGGCTATGGATTTCGTAGGGCCTATCAACTGTCCCTTGAAGCAGAAAGTTTATATCTTGGTTTGCATAGATTACATGACCAAATGGGTGGAAGCTGTGGCTTTGGCCAAAGCTACTGATAAAGCTGTAATGGATTTCTTATATGAAGAGATCTTCACCCATTTTGGAGTACCCAAAGAAATAATTACAGATGGAGGACCGCAGTTTGTGTCACACAAATTGGAAGCCCTGATGAGTCCCCATTTCAGGTATCTGATAGTTTCTTTTCCCACCAGTAAAATACAAGAAAGGTTGTAAAGATACACTCGTTAGTAGGAAAATGATTTACCTTAATTATTTAATGAAGTGTTTAAAAGATTATTTCTGTTATGTTTTGAAAAGCGTTGCTATGAGCTAATTGCATGAAAAACGAGGTTGAATGAGCAGGTGTAGGTGTACTAAAGGATAACGCGTGAATCAAGTGAAGAACTAGAAGAACATCACCAAACTCAACGCCTTTTTCCTGATATGTAGAGAATGAACTCCTGTTCAAAGAGAATCGGTAGTTAGACATTTTTGTTAGGTTAAGCATTAGGATTTTATAAATATGGACCTCTCGGGTAGCGAGAGGCCCCTGCTGCTATTTTGAAGAATTATTGTTTAAGTTTCAGACTATCAAGACAGTTGATTTACAAACCTGGTTTTAAACTATGCAATCTCTATTTTAAATAAAGAATTTATGTTGCCTACGATTCAGCGTTTATAAGTTCTTTTCACTCCTAAGTACGGGTTGGAGAGGGCCCCTCCAACACGTAAGTCAGGAGATCTCGCAGTACAGGTATTTCTCATTATGTGTTGTGCATTGGTTGAATTTATATTGTAGATGAGAGTATTCTAAATAGCGTCTAAATATCACGATTTGATTTCTGTAGTGGTTGATCACTTCTGATTCCGTAGTTCATTACAACGCATTCTGTAGTATGATAATGCTGTGTCTATAGTCCTGTAGCAGTATGATGACATTCACTTCTTAGATGTTTTGATTAAAAATGCAACATTAGGTAATTGCATTCTGAATTCAACCTTAGCATTAATTTATGTTAGATCAGACTTTGAGTTTTATGCAGTTGCTTTCCAATAAATACCCCTTAGATTAAAGATCAAGCTTTCATTACTTTAGAATAGATCTGTGCTAAATCCCAACATTTCAATTCCATAGTATAATTTTTATTGTTTTCAGCAAGTTAATTCTTAAAAATAAATTTATTGTTTCCTGCATTCAAATTCTTATCCATAGATTTCCCGCTTTCAGTATTTGATTTCTTAGCATAGGAATTTCCCTTCCATAGATTAACAATCCTATTTTCAGTTCATTTAATCTTTCTTAGACAACTCTTTAAAAACATTGATACAAACACCCAACTTCGACAAGGACTATCCTAGAAGAGCGCATATAGTGCCAGTGCCTCTAAAGTTTGTACGTCCCCTGGTTTGATAATTAAAGTAAGCTCCTAGTCTAGCTGCCCTCATTAGGCACCCATACTTAGAGCTCACCACTTTTTGGCGTCGTTGCTGGGGAGTTGCTAAATCTTTTAGGAGACATCACCTGAAAAAAAAAAAACACACAAAAAAAAATCACATAAAACAAGAACATAATTTTTTTCTAATGAATGCCTCATCGGCAAAGGGATAGGTTTTGACGCTTTCTGCCTAGGCGTCCCATGAGCAATAACGGTGAAAACAACTCTTACCACTCTCAGTTTGGATCCCCAAGCTCTGAAAATGAAACTGATTCCACATACGATCCAAATAGAGACAACTTCTCTGCTAGTTCCAGCTCAAACACCACTATGGATGATGAAGAAGAAGAACCCAGGGAGCTTTTCGCCTTTCCCATTAGCATACCTCTTGGATATGCCAGAATGAAGAATATCAACCCTAACAATCTGCCAAGCTTCCATGGATTGACTTCAGAAGATCCTGACACATTCCTGTTTGAGTTTGAGGTAGTTTGTATATCCTTCGATTATACTACATATGCACAAAAGTTGAGGCTTTTTCCCTCCACACTGAAAGATTTATCACTTAGGTGGTTCATGAGTTTAGAAGGAAATAGTATTTTCAGCTGGGATCAAATGAAACAGGAATTCCTAGAAAAGTATAGGGACTACTGCAAAGCAAAAGATACAAGGGATGAAATATTTAGGATGCAGAAGGGAGACCATGAATCCTTAGAAGATTATACCCAGCGATTTCAGCTCAGCTACAAACGAGCTAACCATTGCACCCTAGACCCTGAATTGTTGAAACTGGTCCTTCTTAGGGGGATTAAAGAGGACAATTTTGAGATCTTAAACCTCTTGGGAGATGGAGACATATTTCAGAAGACTTATGACCAAATACTACAGATCTTCAAGAACCATTATAGGTCTAGGAAAAGCAAGAATGGGACAAGAGATACACATCTACCCATAGGATCTTTATCATCTTCAGGACCCAATATTACAAAATTTGACTTAGGAAACCTGTTAGATGACATGAAGACCGACATCTTACAATCTCTGGCCATGCAACTTGATGCACTACAAATAAAAAAGAAGCAAGATGAAATTAACCAAGCCTTGACAGTATTATGTCCACGTTGTAGAAAAAAACATGAGAAGGAGCAGTGCACCTTGAACACCATAGAAGTATGTGGTCTCTGCACTGATGACCATTCCACTGATAAATGTCCCCTCTTACCCTCATGTAAGGAGGCTATTCAAGACCCAGTAGCTGAAGGAGCAATAGAACAACTCTGTTTTATAAATTAGAGGAGGAATAATTTTGTTAGACCATATCAACCGAGCAATCAAGCCTACTATAATCAAGGACATCCAAATTGGAACTCTACAACAAATCCATGGCAAGCACAGCCAAATCCAAACCAATGGCAACATAATCAACAAACATATCAACCATCCTATCAACAATTTTACTACCCATCGTCTTACCCCCAATACCCCCCACCTTTTCCTCCATCCACCACAAATTATGCAAATCAATACCCCCATCCATCAAATTGGAGGGCCCCGCTACAACATCCACTTATTATGCCACCCCCACAGCCTCAGCCACCCCCCAGACCTCCACCCATTCCAGCCCAACCAATCCCAAATCCTAATAATAACCGACCTCCACAACAGCAATAGACTTATAACGCTGATATCACACAATTCCCTACCTATATTGTAGACACCATATAAATAAACGAAATAAACCTCCGATCTGGAAAAACGTTGTAGAATACATCCCCACACAATATCCAACAACCTGAAGCTCAAGAACAAACATCACAACCCTATGTTCAGCATCTAGATGAACCAGACCCTCATGAGGATGAAACCCAACCACTCCCACGCAACAGAAACCCTCCATTTCCAGAAAAACTAGTACGAAGTACGAAAGAAGAGGGAGAGGATACAATTTTAAATGAATTCAAGCACTTAAACATCCAAATCCCGATTTTACAAGCCATAAGGGATGTGCCCATCTACAACAAATTTATTAGGGAGAATTGCCTAAAGAAACCTGGAAGGAGGAAACGTGACCCACCAACCATAAACGTAGTGGGACAATTGGCTGATTTAATGTTGGGTGTCATAATAAACCCTAAATATCTTGATCCAGGTAGTCCTGTAGTAAACGTCACCATCAATAACAAGCAAATAAATAAAAGCTTAATAGATTTGGGAGCTGCGATCAATGTCATGGCTAAGGAAACCATGCTATACCTGGGACTCCAATCAATGGTCAGACCAACCACAATAGTACTCCAACTAGCGGACACATCCACTGTGAAAACCGAAGGGATGCTAGAAGACATTATGATCAATATTGAATCCTGGGAATACCCAGCTGATTTCATAATCATTGAAGTCAAAAGCAAACTTAGTGGTTATCCAATCATACTAGGTAGACCTTGGTTAGCAACTGCAGACGCTTACATACGTTGCCGATCAGGAAATATGACTATCACCAGTGGACATGACATGAACAAAATCATGATCTACCCACCAGCAATGAAATCTTTAGATTTAGAATATCAAAATTGGACCGATGATTACCAAAACACACCAAATCACAACCTCCGACCTATCCTAACAATTGATGTTGCACTATCACTAAAAGCAATAAATGAAGATGGCCATATAGATAGATTTATACAAAATGTATCTTCTAACAATCATGTTATTCAAGAATTTTTTTGCCACAGAAACAGGTGACAGTTCAAAACAGAACATGGATGAATTATGGACAGAAGTACTAGAAGAACAAATTGAAAAGGTAAAAATCGTGGGAATTCTGCCTGGCAAAACAGTCAACAAAAATTCCAATTTGAAACCAGAGCAAGAAAATAAATTAATGAAGATACTAGAAGAACAAAGTAAAGCATTTGCATGGACATATGC
Organism: Larix kaempferi; assembly: GCA_027924585.1. Lineage (NCBI taxonomy): Eukaryota > Viridiplantae > Streptophyta > Pinopsida > Pinales > Pinaceae > Larix > Larix kaempferi. The sequence goes on along the minus strand of BSBM01000446.1, from coordinate 1,331,567 downwards.
AGACATGAAAGGAATACATCCTGATATCTACAAACACTACATTTACATCAAAGAAGGTTCTACTCCTATCAGGCAACCACAAAGAAGGCTGAACCCTGCATTGAAAGACATAGTCAAAGTGGAACTACAAAAGTTATTAGAGGCTGGGTTCATCTATCCAATATCTGACAGTGAGTGGGTCTCACCACTAGTTATAGTACCTAAAAAAGGAGGCAAATGGAGAATTTGTGTGGACTACAGAGAGCTAAATAAAGCAACCAAGAAAGATCACTTTCCTCTTCCATTTATAGATCAGGTGCTAGATACATTATCTGGAAACAAGTATTTTTCATTCTTAGACGGTTTCAGTGGGTACAACCAAATTTTAATACACCCAGCTGATCAAGATAATATGACCTTTACATGCCCATGGGGAACTTATGCCTATAGGGTCCTGCCCTTTGGTTTATGTAACGCCCTAACAACATTTCAAAGAGCCATATTGAGTATTTTCTCCAATTTTATAAATGACAAAATGGAAGTCTTCATGGATGATTTCACACCCTATGGACAAAACTTTGAATAGGCATTGAACAATCTTGAATTAGTATTAAAAAAATGTATTGAGATGAGCTTGTGCCTAAGAAATGACAAATGCAGGATGTTAATGGAAGAAGGCATCGTTCTAGGACATCATATATCACAGAGGGGGATAGAGGTTGATCAAGCAAAAGTCTCAGTAATCAAAACACTGCCACCACCTATCAAACAAAGGGATGTAAGAAGTTTCCTTGGACAAACAGGGTACTACTGAAGGTTTATTGAAAATTATAGCAGAATTGTTGCCCCAATGTTTGCACTTCTCACAAAAGATAATGAGTTCATATGGACAAGCAATTGCATGACAGCATTTGAAAATCTTAAGAAGAAAACAATCACATCACCAGTACTCCAAGGACCAAACTGGGAAATTCCATTTCACATCCACACAGATGCATCAGATAAAGCCATTGGATCTGTGCTTGGACAAGAACGAGACAAGAAACCCTATGCCATATACTATATAAGCAAAAATTTGGCTGGGGTAGAACTCAACTACACAGTCACAAAGAATGAATTTTTAGCAGTCATACATGCAATCAATAAATTCAGGCATTACATCACAGGATACCAAATTTTTATCCACACTGACCACCCAACAATCAGATATCTTATGAACAAGCCTAATACTAGTGCAAGAATTATTAGATGGATGCTACTTCTACAAGAATTTGACATTACTATAATAGATAAACTAGAAAGCATAATGTTGTAGACGACTTTTTGTCAAGAGTCACACATGGAAAAGATAATGAATTGGTTAAAGATAACTTCCCTCATGAGCACCTTTTTTCCATATCAACAAGAATCCCATGGTTTACTGACATAGCAAACTATTTAGTATCCGGGAAGTTTCCAGAACATTACAGTTATAAAGAAAAGACAAAAGTAATAAGGCAAAGTGCTACATACACATGGATAGAGGGCATGCTTTTTAAACAGGGACCAGATCAGATACTTATAAGGTGCATTAGGGAAGATGAAGTACATGACATAATGCATGCCACTCACAATGAACCCTGTGGAGGACACTATGCTACAAAAAGGACAGCCTACAAAATCTTGCAAACATGGTATTATTGGCCAACACTCCACAAATATGCTTATAAGTATGTGTCCCACTGTGATGACTGTCAAAGAATGGGGAAGCCTACACAAAAAGAAGAAATTCCTCTCCATCCACAGATCTCCTTAGAAGCATTCGAGAAATGGGGATTTGACTTCGTTGGTCCAATCAACCCACCATCAAATCAAAAGAGCTACATTCTAGTATGCACGGATTACCTTACAAAATGGACTGAGGTAGCAGCACTTGCTGCAGCAAATGAAAACAATGTAGCAAAATTTTTCACTGAGCAAATCTTCCACAGGTTTGCTGTTCCAAGGGAACTAGTTTATGATCAAGGACCACAATTTACATCCAACTTAATAGAGGACCTACTGAAAAAAAATAAGGTTAAGCATAAACAGTCCTCTTCATATCACCCTCAAGGAAATGGTCAAGAAGAAGTCACCAATAGAGAATTAGAGAGGATTCTAACAAAGACAGTGTTAAATTTTGAGCATTAATTCACAATACTCTAGGATCTTCACTGAGAGAATAACATATACAATATATCAATGCATAACAATCACAATAAGCATGACAAGCATCACAATAATCAAAATCATGAGTGCGGCAGAAAATTAGGACGCGAGATCCATTTTGAATAAGATATATATATTTGAATTGATGAGATAAAAGATGATACAATAAGATCGCCTTTATATAGGGCTTGATCCAACATTGTGAAGGGTTACACCCTTTCACCAATAACCTAATAATCTACTAATTAATAAATAATAATATTAAATAAATATTCATAGCATTGCCTTCCCCTTAGGAAAGCTTTGTCCTCAAAGCTTGAGTATTTTCCTAATGTCGTTCGTCATTCAGATTCAGTTTCGGTATTAGAATCAGACGTGATTTCTTGTGTAGATACTTGCACTTCCTTTCCATTGATGATTTTGCACTGTATTGTCTGATTGTTCCTACATTTATGGCCTGGGATCCAATCATCACCGCATCGACGACATATGTTTTTCTTCTTCTTTCTATTATCAGAGTAACTGTTAGATGGCTTTGATCTATTTTCCATTTCATAGGCATATGATTGAGGTTTGTGGCATTGATGGCCGGGTGACCACGTATCTTCACAGTACCTACATTGTGTCTCTTTTTCTTGTCGATGATGGTTGTCGCCTCTTGTTTTTATTCCTTCCAGTTTGCGTTCTGCGGCTTTTGCTTTATGTCTTGCTACCTCTACGTTAGGTATGTCGTGTAACTTTAACTCTCTTTGGAGGTATGATTTAAGACCTCCTAAATAAGTTTCGAGTCTTTGCTTGTCAGACAACCCAAATACTCGTGTCGACAAGGATTCCCACTGGTGTGTGAATTCTTCAACACTTCCAACTTGTTGTAATCTCGTAAGTTTACTGAAAAACTCATCTTCCTTGATTCCTTGAAACCTATTAAAAAAATCATTTTTGAACAAGTTCCAGGTGTAGGAAAAATTGTCTCTCTTCCACCAAAGGTACCAATTATAGGCATACCCTTCCATATGCATTGATGCATATTTCACCTTCTCCTCATCAGATTGAATATTGTAAATGTCGAAGTATTCTTCTGCCTTGTTTAACCAAGCAACACATTGGTCTTCACTTCCATTGTATTTCGACAACTCTATTTTTGCCTTAGGTGGGTACACTATGTAAGGGTGATATTGATTCCCTCTTGCTTTATGTTTTGATGGTGGATCGGAACTACTGGATGACGTAAGTGACATATTTGAACTGCTTCGTTGTTGGCGGTGATTTTTATCTTTTTTATTCTCTACTATCTTACTGATAGCTTCTATTTGGCTGTTTAATCGTGCCTCCATCTCTGGCAGTACTTTTGTTTCTATCTCTTGCTTAAGCGTCGCATTGTTAATCTTTATTTCTTTTTGCAATTCTTCTTGATTCTTGGCAAGTGCTTCCTGTGTGACAATATGAGATGAGGCATCTAACACATCTGGACTACTGACTTGGTCTGTCTTAGGCGTTAGTCTTTGTAACATCTCCATTAATATATTATGGTTTTGCGTCAAGGTGCTCAAGTTCTGGGTTATGGTGTTTATGTTTTGAGTCATAACACTCATTTTGTCATCCCAGTCTTTTTGTTTTTCGTTTAGAGTGTCAAATTTTTCACTCAGCCTTCTTTCTAGTACCAGAACAACTTCATCTTTGATTTCTTTTTTAAGCACGGCATTGTTATTTTTCATTTCTTCCTTAAAATCTTCTTGAAACACTTTCTCAAGTTTGTCCATTCTAGAGTTTAGACCTTCGACGATTTTTAAATCTCTAATTTGGTCTTTTTCTAATTTTTCTAGTCGGTCTCGTAACTCAGCCATTTTTCTTGACCGGGTGTGGGGAGGTGAATATTTGGAATCGATTTTGGTGTTTAGGATAAGAGTTAGGGAAGGAATAAAATAATAATAAATATTATTAAATTATAATAATAATTTATTGTATATTAAAATAATAATACAATAATTATTATTTATATTATAATAATTTTATTATGTATGAAAAAATATAATAATAAAAAATGTATTATTAATATTTTTGTGTTTTGAATGTATGCAGGTCTTGGGAATGGCGGGAAGTGATAGTGGGGAGGCGGCGGTGGAAGAATGCGGAGGGGAATGGAGAGAGCTTACCGAGGGAGGAAATGGGGCAGGTGTGGCGTGGACGGTGTGCTGGAGTGGGCGTGGAGGGGTGTGCTGGGCGAGTAGGCGGGAGCGTGGGTGCGTAGCAGTGGAAGGGAATATGCAGGGCGCGTGGTGGGGTTGCCCTCGGTTGAGTAGGCAGAGGACAGGATGCGCAGCCGGGAGGGAGGGAGAGGAGGCAGCATGGGGGTGGCTGGCGGGGGTGTTGCGGGAAGGAGTGGAAGACGCAGTGGAGGGAGCCGAAAAGAGAGCACGGGAAAGTGCAGAGGGAGTGTTGCGAGGGCGCGGACGAGGAGTTAGCAGGCGGGAGAACTGGGATGGAGAAGACGAGGGCGTAAGGAAAAAGGAGAGGGGTGCGAGCAGGAGATGGCAGGAGGACGCGGGAGGATGTGGAGGGGCGTGGGAGCAGGTGGGAAGGAGGGAATGAGAGAGCAACGGACGGATGGGAGGACGACGCGCGACTGGAGGATCTGTGCGGGGAAGTTGTTGCAGGCGTGCAGGCGGTGGGAGAATGCAGGCGTGGGGGTGGAGCAGCGCGGGGTGGATGGGGCGTGGAGTGAAAAGAAGAGGGAGTCGAATCCGAGCTCGCTGGAGGAGTTGATGAGCCGAGTCCGAGCTCACTTGAGGAGGAGCGAGTCCGCTCTGAATGTGAGCCGAATCCGTGCTCAGGCCGAAGGAGCGTTCCGCTCTGATACCAAATGCGGCAGAAAATTAGGACGCGAGATCCATTTTGAATAAGATATATATATTTGAATTGATGAGATAAAAGATGATACAATAAGATCGCCTTTATATAGGGCTTGATCCAACATTGTGAAGGGTTACACCCTTTCACCAATAACCTAATAATCTACTAATTAATAAATAATAATATTAAATAAATATTCATAGCAATGAGAGATAAGAGACATAGAGTTTCAGTGGGGAAAACCCTAAGGTGAAAAACCCCACAACTTCCTCAGAGATAGAGAGAGCAATGGCTCAACCAAAGTACAACAAAAAATACACTGAGATAGTCTCCTAGTAGCAGATGATCCTCCTCCTCACTAGTGCGCCACTTTCTGAGTGAGAGAAGTGTGAGTTTCCGAGTGATCAAAATAGAGATCTCCCGATCTCTATTTATACTAACCTATTTGCCCAGTGACCTTATGGGGCCGACTTGTCTAGCTAGGTACATCCACAATATAATATATATTTCAGGGCCGACTCCACACATGGTGGTCTAATAACCCATCGCCAAGTACACACACTTGCGACACTTGTCAATACACATGACGACACTTCCTTATAGAGGAATAACACATCTCTTATAAGGGTACAATAAATATATATGAAATACATAGATGAAATACATTCCGAAGTTACATATACATCAACAGACAGTCCAACTCCACAAAAGAGATTGGGCTGACAGATTAAGTGAGGCAGTTTGGGCCTATAACACCACATGGAAGACAACAACAGGATTCACACCTTATGAGTTATTATATGGAAATAAAGTCATGCTGCCAATTGAATTTGACATAAAAACACTAAGAATTATAGCAGAGTTAAACATGGAACTATCAGAAAAACAACAAGAACGCATGCTAAAATTGAATCAACTGGATGAGCAACGCCAACAAGCATTGGCTCACACTGAAATCATCCAGCAACAAAGAAAGAGGTGGCATGACAAGCACCTAAAAGATAAAAAGTTCAAAGAAGGTGACTGGGCACTACTCTATGATTCCAGGTTTCACACATTCAAAGGGAAATTAACAACCAGATGGCTAGGACCTTACATCATTGAGCACATCTATGAAAATGGAGCAGTCAAGATTATTACAATAGATGAACAACAGTTTCCCATGATAGTGAATGGACATCGACTCAAACTTTACAAGAAACCACAGTCAAAAGAAGAGTTTAGACAGGTACTCTACCAGTAACAACTGATGCTGATAGAAAATATGAAAAAGCATTGAAAAAAATGAATGAAAAAAAAGAGAAAGAAAAAAATGAAAAATGAAAAAAGAAAAAGAAAAAGGAGAAAGGAAAATAAAATTGATAGAGAAAATAACAGGCCAAAATTACAGGGCCACGTATATCACTATGAAGATACAACATTACTATTGCAAAGAGAAATATCAAGCACAATTCAAGCGAGCCTGAAAATTCACAAACATTTACAGCAATCAAGCAAGCCAGATATGTATTCAAGAGAGCCAACAAATATTATCTACCACTACAGAAACAATCCAAGCACACTCTTCAATCAACTCTACCATATGATCACGAGAGCCTGACCCTACTTCAAGTGAGCCTGCAATTGATTCAAGCGAGGCTGCCATTTATCCAAGCGAGCCAGAAATTCGTCCAAGTGTAGCAACAAGCAATCAAATTCATGCAAAGCATTATCAAAGTCAAATAAGAAATGGCACGAATAAAGAAAAATGCTGACAACACACATAACTACTAACACGCCGAAGATCACTACAGATTACACCAAATCTACTACATCATCCAACACACATACAAATCAGCGATGATCGTGAACTCAAGTACGCTAACAAAATATAATAAGGTAATCTCTGAACATTTTCATTTTATTCTTAAGGTCAAATCATTACCCCCAAAACGGTTATATTTTAAGCTGAGGACAACTTTTCGATAAAGTCGGAGGGAAAGGTTCAGATTACAAAATCATGATTGCACACACCCATCATTTCAACAAATGATGAATCCGCATATAACCACCATACTTCACAATAATCGCAAAGTACAAGCATAGAGCGAAATGAAGAGCTTGATTATGAAAAGAAATGGATCAATTAGCAAGTACAACGAAGAATAATAAAGATAAGTGCGGAAGGACATTTAAGTAAAGCTACATGATCGTCAAAGAAAAAAGAGCCAGTTTTTGTAAACAAAAAAAACCTCTCAGCACTTCCCAGAAGCAAGCCATTAGAAGTGAGTGTGTCACGCATCAAGCAATCCGGCCTCAAGCCTATAGCCAATCCAGACCAGTGGGGTAAAAGACACATTCAAAGTTGGTTTTTTTCGATTGTAGAAGAGATTTTAAGATGACGAAAGGATTCAAGAAAAGTGAACCAGAGGAGCACAACGCCATCTAACAGAACCTGCGAAAATTAACAACCATCCGCAGTGCAAGATGGATGCCTTTCATCCTAGGACTGAAAAGGTACAATACAGGGGTGGCTCTGGAGTTTGCGAGAAATTTTAAACATATCAAGGATGAACAGTTCGTCACCTGAGAGAAGGGGTTACGTATAAAGTTGGATGAGGATGTAATTGCCAAATTCACTGGTCTACAGAGAGGTTTGCATTGGAGCAGGGATGACAGGGAGGAAAACCATGAAGCAAAAACATCATTTTTCGAGCAAGGAGGAGGTCTATGATGAAGACAAAAATGGAGTCAAAAGACTCTCCATGCCAGCGCCATCGGAGGACGTGGCTGCAATCGTTTAGAAGTACATCACATGCTCTGGTAGGTTAAGCTATGTCCTCATCTTTCATTTTCAGATTTTAGAGCTGTTAAGGCACAGGATCCATCATCCACCAAACAACAACATTAGTATTCCATATTACCTGCTCCAATCTCTAGCAGAAATGAGCAAGAAGGTGGCTAAAGGTAAGGAGGATGCCTTGGCCCATCATGGGCTGATCAAGTTAATCATTTGTGAGGGATTAAAGGCGCAGATACCAGAGCTTTCGTGGGAAGAATTCGTGTTGGTATCCGCCGAAGATGTTCAAAGGATGAAGGGTACACCCACAACTAGCATACCTCCAGAAGCAATGAACAAAACTGCCTCTACATCAGGGGCGAAGAGGAAAATTGACCTAGACCATGCGGCCGAGACCCTGGTGAAAATCAAGCATTAAGAGATAACTCCCCCAAGACGAACCTAGGGATCCCTGCCAGTAATCAAGAGCCGAAAAGAAGAAGTAAGAGGTTCACACAAGCATCCAAAATCCGAATAACCAAGGAAAAGAGTAGGGAACCCAGTCCCATAGTTCAAAATGTGTCAGATGGGGATCCCACTACAGAATAGGAGCAGGATGAGCAGGAAATGCAGGATGAGAGGGATCCCACTACAGAATAGGAGCAGGATGAGCAGGAAATGCAGGATGAACAGGAAGAACAGGAGGTGGAAGAAGAACGGAATGAACAAAAAGAGCAAGTCAAACCCCAGGGGGACCCTCCTGAGCATAATGAAAACACTGGGGTTGTCAATCAGCTGGATGGGGCACGGGTGGAATTATAAGAGCTCAAAAAGGAGTCGGCGGCATTAAAAATTGAATCAGGAAGCCAGACAACATCACCCCCATTCTCATCTGAGAAGACACAAATTCTAAGAATGCATCATGCAGGGGAGCTAAGACTGGCAGAACAGAGAAATTCATTACTTCAAGAAAAGTTGGCTGAGGCACAAGGGGAACTAGCAAAAAAGGACCAGGAAATTGTTCAACTGAAGCATGTTTTGGCTACTACCACTGAAATATAGAGTAAACTATTGGAGCATAGGCCACCTTCAGCAATATATGCAGTTTACCTAAAAGAAAAGTGGGGAAAATTCTAGCTCCATAGGTTGGCACAGGGACTCCCAATAGAAATCAAAATGACTAGGGAATTTGTGGATGCATCTCTCAAGGCCACAGAGTCGGAGAAGGACCAGCTCAGTGAGTTTTTCCTACACAATTTTGTAGCTCCTAGCTCGTCCAACTAGTCGTCAAACCCTTACATGGGTGATTTCATGTTAAGGGCATTATGTTCTTGGATGAAAAATGAAATTGAACGAGCTTAGGACTACCACATTTATGTGGCAGCAAAATGGCAGACCCCATTATGGATCAGGGCAGAAGCAACTCACCCTGAAAGAATAATCTATGACCATAGAAATCTCACCATAGATGAGGAACTGATCCCAATTCTCCTTGAGTAACAACAGGGGGTTTTGGTTCACTTCGATCTTACTCTTCAGAACACACATAAGGAGGTTTAGGAGTCTATTGGTGTAAGATGGCGCAGAGTGGAAAATGACCTGAAAATAAAAGAGCTTCACTCCCCTAATAGACTAGAAAATGCTCTCATAAAAGCCAAGCTCTACAGGGAGTCATTGATAAAGAATCAGCTTAGGTGGATAGGGATGAGGCTAAACCCCCCATTCTTCCTTCCTCCGGTCATTAAGGAACAGGTCAATGAGGAAGAAGAAAGGAGGGCATGGGTCAAGGAAGATCAAAGTATGGGCTACCACAGGTAGGCAGGGACCCCCAAGGTGGTAGCATGGGACATCAGAGACGTCATCAGAGAGTAGAATATGTCACCCAAGGATGGGTGAATCCTTCAAGCATGGGGGAGATGATGAGTCCCCATTTTAGGTATCTGATAGTTTCTTTTCCCACCAGTAAAATACAAGAAAGGTTGTAAAGATACACTCGTTAGTGGGAAAATGATTTACCTTAATTATTTAATGAAGTGTTTAAAAGATTATTTCTGTTATGTTTTGAAAAGCGTTGCTATGAGCTAATTGCATGAAAAACGAGGTTGAATGAGTAGGTGTAGGTGTACTAAAGGATAATGCGTGAATCAAGTGAAGAATTGGAAGAACATCACCAAATGCAGCGCCTTTTTCCTGATCTGTAGAGAACGAACTCCTGTTCAAAGAGAATCGGCAGTTAGACATTTTTGTTAGGTTAAGCATTAGGATTTTATAAATATGGACCTCTTGGGTAGCGAGAGGCCCCTGCTGCTATTTTGAAGAATTATTGTTTAAGTTTCAGACTATCAAGACAGTTGATTTACAAACCTGGTTTTAAACTATGCGATCTCTTTTTTAAATAAAGACTTTATGTTACCTACAATTCAGCATTTATAAGTTCTTTTCACTCCTGAGTACGGGTTGGAGAGGGCCCCTCCAACACGTAAGTCAGGAGATCTCGTAGTACAGGTATTTCTCATTATGTGTTGTGCATTGGTTGAATTTATATTGCAGATGAGAGTATTCTAAATAGCGTCTAAATATCACGATTTGATTTCTGTAGTGATTGATCACTTCTGATTCCGTAGTTCATTACAACGCATTCTGTAGTATGATAATGCTGTGTCGGTAGTCCTGTAGCAGCATTCTGTCAAAGCATAATTTAAAACTTATTCTCTACGTACTTGCATTTACTTATGAAGTAGCGATTCAGGTCTTAAGCCTATGTATTCATTTCATTATTAGGACTGCTCATAGAGATTGATTTCTTTCATTATTTATTGGTTATATGATGGCATTCACTTCTTAGATGTTTTGATTAAAAATGCAGCATTAGGTAATGGCATTATGAATTCAACCTTAGCATTAATTTATGTTAGATCAGACTTTGAGTTTTATGCAGTTGATTTCCAGTAAATACCCCTTAGATTAAAGATCAAGCTTTCATTACATTAAAATAGATCTGTGCTAGATCCCAACATTTCAATTCCGTAGTATAATTTTTATTGTTTTCAGCAAGTTAATTCTTAAAAATAGATTTACTGTTTCCTGCATTCAAATTCTTATCCATAGATTTCCTGCTTTCAGTATTTGATTTCTTAGCATAGGAATTTCCCTTCCATAGATTAACAATCCTGTTTTCAATTCATTTAATCTTTCTTAGACAACTCTTTAAAAACATTGATACAAACACCCAACTTTGACAAGGACTATCCTAGAAGAGCACATATAGTGCCAGTGCCTCTAAAGTTTGTACGTCCCCTGGTTTTCTAATTAAAGTCATCTCCTAGTCTAGCTTCCCTCATTAGGCACCCATACTTAGAGCTCACCAAGCCCTGTTATAGAAGTATCACATTCAACACAGAATAACCTCACCATATCATCCATAGGCGAATGGCCAAGTGGAAAGTGCAAATAAGGTCATTAAGGCTATTTAAAAAAAAATGGTGAAAAGCCATTGTAAAGATTGGGCTGAGAGACTTCCAGAGGCACTATGGGCTTACCGTACGACATGGCGCAATACTACTGGTTTCTCCCCATATGAATTGGTGTACGGTAAGAATGTTGTCTTCCCTATTGAATTTGAAATCATAACTTTGAAGACAACTCTAGAAGCAAACCTTCATTTAACAGAAGCTCAAAGGAACCGACTGAATCAACTAAATGAATTAGATGAGAAGTGCACAGCTACAGTACATCATACAACTTTAACCAACAGCAGCGCTCCAACTGGCACGACAGATTTATAAAGAAGAAAGACTTCTGCGAAGGAGAATGGGCTCTATTGTATGATTCATGGTTTAAAAAGGATTTTAAAGGAAAGTTACGCACAAGATGGTTGGGTCCCTATCAAATAGACAGAGTGTTTGACAATGGATCAGTTCGGTTGATCACCATCGATGAAAATAAGACACCATTATTTGCCAATGGTCATCGGCTGTGACTGTACCATAAACTGATTTCTAAAAATGCATTCATTTCACATGTTGCAGCTGATCCAGATTATCAATTAATGCAAGGGCAGGAATTTTTCTCGGCCCCTGTGAATTCTTAAACTGCAATTTCCACACATAAATTTGTATATAAATAAATTGTTGTTCTGTTTTTTTTATTATTTTCATTTCCTTTTACGCTTTGATCGTTTGTTTTGAAGAACTGTGTACAGGAATCAACTTGGGAGCAACGGTCGTGACTGGGCCAGACGATTGCAGGCACCTTAGCTTCTTTTCCTGTTATGAATAAATTCTTGAAGAAAATGAATGATTCGGCAACATTCACCAGTCAGTCGAAGATTTTCCTATTCCTCCATCTTGCGCAGCTGCAACTCCGCCATACTTTTCCTATTTTCCATTTCGCGCAGCTGCAACTCTGCCATACTTGGCCTATTTTCCTTTTTCCACGCAGTTGCGGCTCCATTAAAATCTTGCTCATTTTTCCTTTTTGCGCAGCTGTGACACCGCCAAATTTCGCCCATTTTTCCTTTTCGTGCAGCTATGAATCAAACAAATCTTGCCCATTTTTCATTTTCGCGCAGCTGCAACTCCGCTAAATTTTGTCCATTTTTGCCTTTTTGTGCAGCTGTGACTCCGTCATATCTCGCCGATTCTGCCAAATTTTTCATAAGTTCTTAGTCGCGACTCTGCCAGATTTTTTTGATTTTGTGCTGGACTCTGCTAATTCTATAGTTAAAAACTCATTTTATCTCTGCCAGCCCGTGATTAGTTTTCTCTACCTCCATCGTGCACTCTTATCATTGACACCAACATCAATGTACTTTATCTGTCTGGTCAATGATAGCCAACTCATGGAAGCACGTGTGCATTTATTTTTCCACCAGTGATGCGACTGTGAGATGGCGTCACCGTGGAAAAATGATGGCTCGAACATTGATTTTAAAGGTATGGGTTCTAACCATAACCATGATTAGGCATGCGCTGACCAAAACCATGTTTAAACTGTTACTTGTACTTATGATTATGACCGTCATTCTTTCCGACTCGTATGATAATCCTGCCACCGATTTTATTCCAAAAACAACCGTACCGATATTCCAAAAATAACTGTGCCAGCTTTCCAAAAATTCCCAATTTAAACATCGGTTATCCGTCAACCATGTTTGCATGCAGTTAGCCCAGTGTCTGCAACTGGGACTGGTGCACTCGCTAGCATATTTCACAGAAGCTCAGTAATATGGGTATCCCTGTGAGAAACGAATCGTTAACGATAGAATCTCTGCGCAAGAATAGAGAAGTTTTCGCTATCTTTCAAGAAGTAGGGTGGACGGATTATTTCCTACATTTGAATTGTTTTCACGTGGAAACAACCCTTGAATTTCCTCAAAATCTGACCGGCACCCACTCAGAGGTTCGAGGTATAAGGATAGATGTTACAGAGGCAATCTTGGCGGAAGTAACAGGATTTCCCAGAACTGGAAGGCATTGGTTTGGTCGAAAGCTCCATAACTTGACTGCAATTGAAGATTTTCTGGCAGCAGGAGAAAGTGTTCGACCACAGGGTAAAGGAACAATGTTAGAGGCCCTTCCAAGTCCTTGGGAACAGGTTGCAATATTCCTCAAGAAATACATCACATGCGAGGGTAGGTACAACGTTGTTTACATCTATGAATTTTTCCTCCTATCACATTTACGTCATCGCTGATTGTTAAATATGCCATATTATCTTTTCAAATCTCTGCAATGCATGGCTCATTATGTTAAAGGTGCTCAACATCCCGCATTATCCCTCACAAATCATGGGTTAATTAAACTATTAGTCTTAAGGGCCCTTGCACATCGGAATTTGACATGGGAACAATTTCTTGCTTGACCAAGGGTACCCCGTGAACCTTCCTTGGAAATAGGGGGTAATGAAATAATGGATGAGGACCGAAGTTCCTCAAACTCAGTTGGGGGGAGGGATGGAGCATTAGAAGACCAATTGGAGGATGAACAGGAGATAGATACAGAGGAAGCTGAAACTAGAGTAGCTGTAAAAGCTGCGACAGTAGAAGCTGTAGTTGCGGAAATTGCAATGGCAGAAGAGGAACATCAAACAAAGGCAGTGGAAGGAGGAGACATGGAGGTTTTGGATGTTGAATCCTTCCCTGAAAGAATAGGAAATACAATTCAAGAGGAGGTATTCGTCCCTGTTCCTGAAACTATAGAGACTTTTCTTTTACAAAGGAGAAGGGAAGGACCAAAGAACAAGGGCCAGATGTCCAGTCCAGCAATAAAGAGAAGAATTAGAACTGTTACTGCAGCAAAAGCGACGCATTCAATTGGGGTAAATATTGAAATTCCCATTTTAAAACCTCAATCACATGCTGTTACACAAGAACCTGCTGTAGAAGAACCCCAAATTGAAAATCTTCTTTTTGAAAATGCGCTGCTAAAAGAAGAGGTGCAAATGCTTTGAGGAGAATTAGAGAAATGGAAGGAAGCATGTAGGAAGCAAGCAGAGAAGAGGGTGAACACGATGGTGGAGGTTGCAGACTAGCTGGAGAATCCATCTTTTGTTATGGGGAATGAAGGACAGAAGGAAATTGTATGCCCGGAATGTGGAGATATATTCAAATTGACAGGACATGAAGTTACAGTGTTGGACTTAGTGGCACAAAAATCTGCAAAAGTAAGGCAAGAAATGGAGGAACCACTCCTCGGGTCAGTCTCATTTTTTAGAAAACATTGAAGTAACTCAAAAGCGACCTCAGTAGTCTAACGGAATTGAGAAACAGGACGTTGTTACACAAGAACCAGTGTTCTCAAAAATGTTTTTTGAATATGCAACTCAGACAGAGGATGTTGAGATTGAGATACAAAAGAAGAATGTTGCTACACAAGAACCAACATTCTTAAAAGTATTTGTTGAAATTGCAACTCAGACTGAAACTGCTAAGGATGGGATTCATAAGAGGAATGCTGCTACACAAGAAGCAACATTTCCAAGATTAATTGTCGAGGCTGCTGTTGGGCACCATTTTGACCTCTTTTTGTCATCCAAATATCCTCCATTTTCCTCCATAAAACCCTCATACCAATCTATAAAGCTTGTAGTTCACCACAAACTTTGTTTAAAAAGGTATTAATGTCATTGCTTGTTAACAAATTGAATTTGGAGGTTTTTAGAGCATTTAAACTAAGGTTTTTTAAAAATTACAGGATGTTCTAACTTCCCGTAATGTCTCCAAAGTTGAGCACTTGCAGGACAGCTAGGCATTAACTGAAAGATGGAGGAAAGATCCTCAATGTCCAAGGATGGACGAATTTCCAACGAATAGATGATGTGGCTCTCACAGATGGCAAGTCAAAGTCGGTCAAAGATGACCACCTGTGCTACCACTCAGCACAAAAGCAGGGCAGTTTGGATTCTGTTGAGTTTCACGATTCTGCATGAGGATCTCGATGGCTATGTTCATTAATTAGTTGACAAGATTATAGCATTTCCAGTTTTCTTTTGAATTTGTATAAGTACCTCACAAAACATTGGATTGATAATCACGATTTTGGGAAGAACGCATACTGCTTCTGAACTGCATGGTTTTACTGTGTAATCAATTTATGGTGAATACAATTAGACTTTCAGTTCTGTAAATCTTGGACTGTGTGTGGAACGAGGCACTGGAGGGCCCCCATTGTTGAGTTCACACACCATTACATTGCCAGTGTATGCGATTTATATGTTTGCAACGATTTAATTTGATGCATGCGATTTAGATCGAGCCATTGGTATGTGTTAATTATGTAGTAGCTAGCATATTGTTGCAGAACGAATTCAGTTAGTTTTCAATTAATTTTATTATAGCTCAGTTCTCATTTAAATAGTTTAAGTCACGATTTCGTTAATGCTACACATCACTTACATTTCTATGAGCTCTGTCTTCTATTCTGTTAAATGTTAAAGGAACGGTTCAGACTGTGATTTTGATATATCATACATTGCTGCTCATTTGAAGACAAAGTGTTTCGAACAATTATCAATTATGAACAATGTCCTGTAAGGGAATTTAATGGTTAATTGCTCATTCATTAGTGGGATGTCAGGCAGAACTTTGTAGTTTGTATCTTAGGGTTAGAATCATTGTTAAATTGATTTCACTATATCAGTTCTTTCATCAATAGATTGCTTTGCTAAATAGATTGCTGTGCACTTAAAAGATCAGATGAAGTTATCCCTGTAAAAGGATTTTTGTATCTTTAAAGTTACAGTACTTCTCATATGACAGTAGATTCAATTCACAGAAAATTAGGTTAACCAAGCAAGTCTAGCTCTAGGTCCTAAAACTTGGATATGCCTCTAAGCTTACAGACCCAGATTGATATATAAATTTAAGGTTCGATTTGCATTAGTGGATTGAAGCCCAACATTTTGGCGCCGTTGCCGGGGAGGCATTGTAGAAGCAGGCTTAGAAACTTTAGTTTTTTGATAAAAACAAAACTTTCAAACAAAAACACAAACTAGATTTCACTTTTATGTTTAGACTAAGAGACGACAAAGGAAGATTTATTAAAAACCCCCCAAAAACAGAAATAACAGGAGTTTCTCTTCCAAAAGGATTCATTTCGACAGTTGGTAAGTTCAAAATGTCCGAGGAAGAAACATCAAAAGGACCAACTGCAGAACAGAGAAGGGAGTATGAGAGGATGTTGGAAATAGAAAACAAACGTAGACAGGAGAGAAGGGAAGAAGAGAGAAGACATGAGAGGGATGACAGAACAACAGAAGATCAGGAAGCCACCTTTAAATTTCCTATCTTAGACACTAGCGTTATCCTAGGAGCAGAGGTGAAAATGAAGAATATTCCACCCTCTGTCTTACCAAACTTTTATGGCATGACCTCTGAAGATCCTGACTCTTTCCTATTCAAATTTGACATCTTGTGTCAAACCTATGGGTATACTGATGACACCCATAAGCTTCGTCTTTTCCCTGCTACTCTTAAAGCAGCTGCCTTGAAATGGTTCATGGGTTTAGGAGAACATTCTATCACTAGCTGGGATGACATGAGGAAATCTTTCTTCGAAAATATCAAGCATATTGCAGATCAAAGGGGCTAAAAGATGACATCTTTGGCATGACTCAACAGGAAGATGAGAGTTTGGAGGAGTATTTGGAAAGGTTCTCATACAACTTACAGAAATCTAAATACAATTCTTTAACACCTGAAATGATTAGAACAATATTTTTGAAAGGAATAAGAGAAGAGTATTTGGATATTCTAAATGTTATGGGCAAAGGTGACATCTCTTACCTTCCCTTTGATGAGATACAAGATTTATGTCAGAAATATTCAAGAGGAAAGGCTCGAACTGGGAAAAGAGATAGCAATACCAAAGCAACTAAATCTGCAAACAATGGTATTTCTAGAGCCGAGCTTGGAAATCTGCTAGAAGATTTCAAGACTGATTTATTAAGTACCTTGGGCACACAAGTCGAGGCAACCAAAACTAAGAAGAGGCAAGAACAACAGGACCAACAAGATCAGGCTTTGTCTATTTTTTGTCCTAAATGTAGAAAGAAACACCCACTTAGAGAATGTCCTTTAAATACTGTTGAAATTTGTGGCTTATGCACTTTTAATCACAAAACTGATGATTTCCCAAGATTGAAGGAATTACAGGCAGCTCGAATGGAGGAAAATCACAGCATGGAGTCTCTCTACTTCATGGGACAACGGAGACCTTGGCAGCCACGATTCTCAGGTATGTCTCAAGATCCTATGCAGCAATTTAATTCAAATTATCAGACTCCTATTCAGAATTCATGGAATGCACCCATGCCTTGGCAAACTTGGTCTCCTCCATTAGCTCAATCTGCTCCAAATTGGAGAGGGTATGCCCATGGTAACCAGACATATCAGCAGGCTTATTTGCAGCCCTATCAACAACCTTCTGCCTATCCTCAATACCAGCAGCATCAAGTCCAAGCCCCATCTTTTCAACAACCCAACAACATGGCTCCTCAATTGGGTACACCACCTCAACAACTTCAGTTCCCATCTAATCAGCCTCCACCTCGGCCTACACAACTGCCAGCTCAGCCAATTCCAAATCCAAATAATAAAACCGACAGACCTATGTATAATGTTGATGATGGAACAGTGCTTCCCTACTCCATTCTCCCACTGCAAAATATCAATTTGAGATCTGGGAAAACCTTGGAAAAACAATCTCCTGTTATCTTAGAAGAACTACCAGAAAAAGACAAAACTCCAAAAAAATTAAATACAGAAAAATCTCAGTCAGAAAATCACAGTCAACGAGGGAACACAACAACATCTTATCCACCTCCTTTTCCTGAGAGGTTAGTCAAAGAGAAGCCTTCGATTTCCTTACCTGATTTCGATGTTCTGAATGAGTTAACAAATGTATATGTTAAAATTCCTCTACTGCAGGCTATAAAAGATATCCCGATTTACACTAAAGCAGTTAAGGAACTCTGTCTTAATAAAAGAAGAAAGGATCCATTGAAAATTCATGTGGTAGGCAATCTAGCAGGGTTAATGACCAACACCGCTTTTATTGAAAAGTATGTAGATCCTGGAATTCCAATGGTTACAATTACTATTAATAATTTTTCCATCCCAAAAACATTAATCGATTTAGGTGCTGCCATTAACGTCATGACACTAGAGACAATGAATTACCTTCATCTGACAAATCTCAGACCCACCACAACTGTCTTAGAATTAGTTGATAGGTCTAAAATTACACCTGAAGGGGTCTTGGAAGATATTATTTTTTTTTTAGACTCCTGGGAGTATCCTGTTGATTTTATAGTCCTACAGCCAAAATCTAACTTAGGAGGTCACCCATTGATCCTTGGCAGACCCTGGCTGGCAACAGCGGATGCTTTCATAGGATGTCGATCAGGAAGTATGCTCATTTCACATGGGACAGAGAGAAAACAGATTGCACTTTACCCTTCTGCCCAACGACCTTCTACATTAGATCAGCTGTCATGGATTAATGAAACCAAAGAACAAGAAGAAGAGGTGATTCAGCCTGTTCTGAGTATAAATCAGTACTTTGATTTTCAGGAAGACAACCACGAAGATCTACTAGATTATTTCATTGCTGAGCCTGATATTTCTGCAGAATTACGATATATGGAATATGTTGTAGCAGAACAAGTTATGGGTCATAATTTCTAGGAAAATTGCAATGCTCATTCCCTAGCATTAGCACTTCATGAATTTTTTAATGTTCATTCCATCACCGATATTCACAGTAAAACGGTAGAAATCAGTCCAGGCAAAACTCTGAAAATAAGTGCACATCTTACCACATCACAGGAAGAACAATTGATTGCTCTGCTGAATAAATATTCTCATGCATTTGCTTGGGAGTACACTGATATGCCAGGTATTCATCCTGAGACATGCACTCACCACGTTTACCTAGATGACACAATACGAACTCTGAGACAACCACAACGCAGAATGAACCCTATGCTAAAGGAAATAGTCAAAGACGAGTTGCAAAAATTGTTAAAAGTGGGATTTATTTACCCCATCTCCGACAGCCAATGGGTCTCACCCTTGGTTGTTGTTCCTAAAAAAAATGGTAAATGACACATATGTATCGATTACAGGGAGTTGAATAAGGCAACTTTAAAAGACTATTTTCCATTGCCTTTCATTGATCAAGTGCTGGATGCTTTAGCTGGAAAGGAATATTTTTCATTTTTAGATGGCTTCAGTGGTTATAATCAGATTAGTATTGCAAACGAAGACCAAGACAAAACCACCTTTACATGTCCCTGGGGAACTTATGCCTACAAAGTTTTACCTTTTGGCTTATGTAATGCCCCAGCTACCTTTCAGAGGGCTGTTTTGGCCATCTTTGCAGATCTAATTCATGAGTGTGTTGAGGTTTACATGGATGATTTTTCTGTATATGGACGTACCTTTGAAGATTCCTTAGCAAACTTGGAGAAAATTCTGAAAAGATGTGTTGAATCAAACCTTTCCCTGAGTAACGAAAAGTGTTTTATGATGATGACTGAAGGGATAGTTTTAGGACACCACATTTCTTCATCTGGAATAAAAGTAGATCCTGCTAAAATTCAAGTCATTAAAAATCTGTCTGAACCCACAACTCAAACAGACGTGAGAAGATTTTTAGGGTATGCAGGCTATTATCGTAGATTCATTGCAAATTTTAGTAAGATAGCCCTGCCATTGTTTAAATTGCTCTCAAAGGACATGTGTTTTATTTGGGATACTGACTGTAAATCTGCATTTCAGACACTTAAGGAAAAGCTCTCCACTGCTCCCATTTTAAGAGGACCAAATTGGACATTGCCTTTCCATATTTCAACTGATGCCTCTGCTACTGCAATAGGAGCCTCATTGGGCCAGAAAGAACATACTTTGACTTATGCTATCTATTTCATTAGTAAAAATCTGACACCTGCAGAGCTGAATTATACCGTCACTGAAAAAGAGATGTTGGCAGTGGTTCATGCTGTAAACAAATTCCGTCATTATATCACTGGCTATGAAATTTTTGTTCATACAGATCATTCAGCCTTACGCTATTTAATGAATAAATCTATCACTAATGGTCGGATTACTAGATGGTTGTTATTAATGCAGGAGTTCAATATCACTGTTTTAGATAGGCCTGGACAAGAAAATCAAGTGGCGGATTTCCTGTCTCGCTTACACAATACTAGTGAGGTTGTTCCGGTTTTAGATAGTTTTCCTGATGAGCATCTCTTTGCAATTTCTGTTATCACTCCTTGGTATGATGACATTGCCAATTACTTATCATCAGGCCAACTACCACCATCTATGACATCTAAAGAAAAAAAGAAGATTATTAAACAAAGTGCTAGGCATATATGGGTTAATGGTGATCTCTTTTACACAGGATATGATTTAATCATAAAAAGATGTGTCCGACAGGATGAAATCTTAGATATTTTAAAAGCATGCCATGATGAACCGTGTGGTGGCCATTTTGCAGACAAAAGGACAACATACAAGATACTCAATTTGGGGTATTATTGGCCTTCCATTTTCAAAGATGCAAAAAGGTATGTTAGAAGTTGTGACACTTGTCAATGAATGGGACGCGCAGTCCGGACTGATGAAATGCCACTCCAACCCCAAATTCTCATTGAACCATTTGAAAAATGCGCCCTTGACTTCATTGGTCCCATTCATCCACCATCACATGGACAGAAGTACATTTTGGTCTGCAAAGACTATGTTACTAAGTGGGTAGAGGCCAAACCATTGCCCAGAGCCACCGAACAGACTGTGGTAAACTTTATGCTTGAGGAGATATTTGTCAGATTTGGGGTGCCTACAGAGATTGTAACTGATCAGGGTGCCCAGTTTACCTCTAAATTAGTGTAGGAGATAGCAGAAAAATATAAGATTAAGCATCGAAAGTCTACCCCTTACCATCCACAAGCAAATGGCCAAGTGGAATCTACAAACAAGACTTTAGAAGGAATCATTACCAAAACTGTCCAGATGCATCGGAAAGATTGGTTAGCTAAGCTGACTGAAGCTTTATGGGCATACCAGATCACTTGGAAAAACAGTACTGGGTTTTCTCCTTATCAACTGGTTTATGGTAAGCAAGTCCTCCTTCCCATAGAGTTTCAAGTTCATACTTTCAAGTTAGCAGCAGATTTGGGCATAGATCTTTCAGAAGCTCAGCAAGAAAGAATACTTCAGTTGAATCAGCTGGATGAGATGAGACAGGCTGCCATAGAACACAATATTCTGATACAACAGCAGAGAGCTCAATGGCATGACAAATTTATCAAAAAGAAGCAATTTCACATCGGTGACTGGGCACTGTTGTTTGAATCCAAGTTTAAAGACTTCAAAGCCAAATTTACTACTCACTGGCTTGGTCCATATGAGATTGTTGATGTCTATGACAATGGTTCAGTAAAACTTCAAACCATAGATGATGAAGCACATAAATTTGTGGTCAATGGCCACCGGCTCAAGCTGTACAACAAACCTATCAACATGGCAGATTTTGTCCAACAGATTTCACAGCAAAAGGAACTGCAAGTACTGGATAGACACCTCAGTGTTTCTCCTTCACCTGCTCCTTAGCTGCTCTGATACAACAAGCAAATAAAACATAAAGAAAAAAAAAAAATCAAAAAATGAAATAAAAAATTTTTGTATAAAAAAAAAGGAAGTTTAGTTGTGAAAACCAATTCAGTGGCACAATATAAACTTGAATTTTCTCTGGAAAACCAGGTTTACCTGGCCATTGAAAATTCACAAAAATATCTTTTTCCAATTTCCTGTTTTGTTTTCAAAATAATGAAGATCTTGTTTGACTTGAGGACAAGTCAAAAGCTAGGCCTATGAGGGGGATAAGCATTTTCATGAACCCTCCAAGTCTTTTCCATATGCAGAAGATTGTGATTTTTCATAATGCAGAAGGGACCTGATTCCAGTAAGGCAGAAGAAATCTACAGAGGGACCTGACTTCCAGTGAAACTGAAGACATCAGAAGATGGCAGACAAAAGACATCAGAAGGACATGAAGAAATCAGGATACAAACCAACTTCATCAGACAGCAAGCTCATCATACAGGGACATCAAGCAAAGTCTGTAAGAATTTATAGTTTTTATGTTTTAAAAAGTTTCAGAATTCTTTGTTTTTTAAGCAATGACATATTACCAACTATTGAAAAGCTTGACTGCCTATTTCTTTCATTCTTCTGATAATCTCTGCCAGTACCTCACTTACCTTCCATTAGCCTTTGCCAACACTTCAATTTTCCACCCTAGGGGTCAAATGGTGGTTAGGATCAAACCCAAGGGAAATTTTAAATACTACATTCTACAGGACATAAACTGTACTCTACAGGATACAAGCTGCATTCTACATACAGAGTTTTCTTCTTGGTTTAAAGACAACCAAGGTCTCCTTCTCAGCAAGAAGTGAAATATTGACATAAAGGAATTTCAAAAGTTTCCTTGTATATGTATTTAGTGCATTAGGCATTAAGTAATATATAAAATTTAAGGAGGGAAACAATGGTCATATATATCTTCAGTGCATTTTTTTGAAAAGAAGGTTCATTTTAAAGAAATAGCCTGTTCAATAAAACATTGGAACCAAAGTATACTTTACAGTTTATGCATTAAACGATTGGCACATAAAAGGATTAAAGTGTTTTCTAAATCAAAACCTTACCTTTCATCGTTTTAATTAAAAGAAGTGGCATGTTATGTAATGATGAAAGGAAAATGTGGAATGATGCCCACAACAACATGCAAATAAGCTTGATTCATGTATTATGTATTGATAAAATCAGAAAACACGACTCATTTATTCTCCTTGAGGCCGAGTCCAGTTATTGTTTCTACAAAATCAACTGCTGTGTGAATATAATTGATAGTGAGAAGGGGCCGTGGGTTACAGGAAGTGTGAATACAAGATTTGCTCAAGAAATCGCGCAGGAAGAAAGGCAATCAGTGAGAAGGAAGCTGCGAATACACCAATCTCTGTAGAGATCGTGCAGGAGGAAGTAAAAATAGTGGCACGAGAGAAGAGGTAAAATTTAAAATCCCTTCTCTTTGTTAAACAACTCTGCTCAAACCAACAACAAATTTCATAGATTCAGAGTATTATTGAGGGGATAGGAAGACAAAGGCAGCGTTAAAAGATAAAAGGTTCCTGTTTTCTATTTGTTTTTCAAAATGTCATCTAGATTGGAACCAGAGGTATTTGAGCCCGCAGACGTTCATGAAAAATGTCTGGAAATTTTCAAAAAAATTCAATGGGTGCCTTTCTTTGAAAAATTTGATGGGCACAACGATAATGTGAGCCTAGCCTTTGCTGGCTCGTTCGATGGAGAGAGGGCTACAGTAGGGAATTGAAACTTCAGACTGTCTGAAGACATTTTGGCACAAATTACTGGTCTGCCACAGCAAGGAGAAAGGTTTTTCAAAACCAAGCAATTCAAAGAAAAATCATGGATCCCCTTTTTGTGCAGATCTAGAGCAGGGTCAGTAAACTGGAAGAAAGGCATACCAAGAAGCTGGTTGGTTCATCCTTGGGATGAAATAGTGTACATCATACAAAGATTCATCACCTGTGAAGGAAGATTCAGTATCGTTTACCTTTACCATATCAAGTTGTTGCAGCATTTGACAGGTGAATGTGAGATCAATATGCCCTTTTTCCTGTTGTAGAGTCTAACTAAGATGGCCAAGGCTGTCCAGAGGCGTGAAAAAGACAAATTGACAAGTCTTTTCCACTGTGGACTTATCAAAATCATCATCCAGCATGAGTTACGAAAGCAGAATTTGACATGGATATAATTTTTAGTTCAAAATCAGTTTGAAGAGCAGGAAGAATTGCATGAAGAGGTTTCAAAAGAAGAGGAATTGCTGATGATAACATGCCCTGAGGCAACAAGTTCAAAACTGCCAAAGGAGAAAAAGAATAAAAAGGAAGTGTTGCTGATTACTGATGATGAAGACAACTCTGAGGCAACAAGTTCAAAACAGCCTCAGAGAAGGATACGAACTAGGAGTGTAATGAAAGAAGATAAACAGTTTCAAAAACAAGAACAAGTCTTCACCACTTACCAGAAGAAGCCGAGGAAGTCTAAGCAAGTTCGTAGCCAGCCAGCATTAGAGGATGAAGTACACACACAAACTGTGGAAGGTCAAGAAGAAAACCGAGCAGGTGAAATAGGACAGGGAACCCCAGAAGCTGATGA
This sequence comes from Larix kaempferi, assembly GCA_027924585.1. Classification (NCBI taxonomy): domain Eukaryota; kingdom Viridiplantae; phylum Streptophyta; class Pinopsida; order Pinales; family Pinaceae; genus Larix; species Larix kaempferi. Next base: position 1,307,040 of record BSBM01000446.1, on the reverse strand, counting down.
GATAATAAGACAATCAAAGAAAATCAATCTTTTCTTAGATCAGCAGGAGAGGGAGAAGGAAAAGCAGTCAAGACAGGGAGTACTAAAAGACTCAGCTTCTCCTTCCTCAGAGCCACAAACTGTGCAAGAAGAAAAGAAAGAGGGTTCAGTACAGGGAAGTGACAAATTGGGGATAGACACCAGTTCTGTCCAACTTTCAATGAAGAAGAAGAAGACTTCCAAGAAAAATAAAGAGATCAAGAGGTTGAAACTTGAAATAAAGGAATTGGAGCTCAAGAATGAAAAATTAAAAAAGGACAATCGGAAGCTGAGAATTCAGAGGACACACATTTCTAAGAATGCATCCAGATGGTATAAGCAAAAGAAGACCTACAAAGCTAAGTATGAGAGACTGAAGGTCCTGTATGCATCTCCAACTTCAACAGATGCATCGTCTCAGTAGGAGATTAGAAGCAAGAAGGTCAGCAGCAAAATTTTGGTTTTAACATAAGGTCAAATATTTTTTTTGGCATGGGGACATGCAACAACTTCCTCTTGGGGGAGATGTTGGGCACCATTTTGACCTCTTTTTGTCATCCAAATATCCTCCATTTTCCTCCATAAAACCCTCATACCAATCTATAAAGCTTGTATTTCACCACAAACTTTGTTTAAAAAGGTATTAATGTCATTGCTTGTTAACAAATTGAATTTTGAGGTTTTTAGAGCATTTAAACTAAGGTTTTTTAAAAATTACAGGATGTTCTAACTTCCCGTAATGTCTCCAAAGTTGAGCACTTGCAGGACAGCTAGGCATTAACTAAAAGATGGAGGAAAGATCCTCAATGTCCAAGGATGGACGAATTTCCAACGAATAGATGATGTGGCTCTCACAGATGGCAAGTCAAAGTCGGTCAAAGATGACCACCTGTGCTACCACTCAGCACAAAAGCAGGGCAGTTTGGATTCTGTTGAGTTTCACGATTCTGCATGAGGATCTCGATGGCTATGTTCATTAATTAGTTTACAAGATTATAGCATTTCCAGTTTTCTTTTGAATTTGTATAAGTACTTCACAAAACATTGGATTGATAATCATGATTTTGGGAAGAACGCATACTGCTTCTGAACTGCGTGGTTTTACTGTGTAATCAATTTATGGTGAATACAATTAGACTTTCAGTTCTGTAAATCTTGGACTGTGTGTGGAACGAGGCACTGGAGGGCCCCCATTGTTGAGTTCACACACCATTACATTGCCAGTGTATGCGATTTATATGTTTGCAACGATTTAATTTGATGCATGCGATTTAGATTGAGCCATTGGTATGTGTTAATTCTGTAGTAGCTAGCATATTGTTGCAAAACGAATTCAGTTAGTTTTCAATTAATTTTATTATAGCTCAATTCTCATTTAAATAGTTTAAGTCACGATTTCGTTAATGCTACACATCACTTACATTTCTATGAGCTCTATCTTCTATTCTGTTAAATGTTAAAGGAATGGTTCAGACTGTGATTTTGATATATCATACATTGCTGCTCATTTGAAGACAAAGTGTTTCGAACAATTATCAATTATGAACAATGTCCTGTAAGGGAATTTAATGGTTAATTGCTCATTCATTAGTGGGATGTCAGGCAAAACTTTGTAGTTTGTATCTTAGGGTTAGAATCATTGTTAAATTGCTTTCACTATATCAGTTCTTTCATCAATAGATTGCTTTGCTAAATAGATTGCTGTGCACTTAAAAGATCAGATGAAGTTATCCCTGTAAAAGGATTTTTGTATCTTTAAAGTTACAGTACTTCTCATATGACAGTAGATTCAATTCACAGAAAATTAGGTTAACCAAGCAAGTCTAGCTCTAGGTCCTAAAACTTGGATATGCCTCTAAGCTTACAGACCCGGATTGATATATAAATTTAAGGTTTGATCTGCATTAGTGGATTGAAGCCCAACAGCTGCAACACAGACAGAGGCCACTGTAAAGAAGCTGTTACATTGCCAATACAAAATGAAGAGGCTAAGACTTCTGGTGACAAGTTAGAAATTATTAATTTGGATTTTGATGAAGATATGTGGGATTCACTGGATGGGGCTCAAGTTCAAATTTCTACTCATATGTTGGCCAGTAGGGAAACACAGGGATAATTACACACTGACTAAAGCAGAAGAGAAACAGTGTTGGGAGCATTGGGCTGCTTGTAATGAATTCCTGGATATAGGTCAGGAACCTGCTATTTCCTTCAATTTTTCTGCTCAACACAAACGAGGAGTAGACTTAGATTCATATTAGTTGGTTGTTGCATGAGGACATGCAAACAGATAGTTGGGGGGAGATGTTGGGTCCTGTAATTGTCCCTTTTTTACCACACTTATTATCTCTTTTTTCCTTGTTACACATTATTTCTACAAACTAGATATATGTCTTTCTTCCAGATCGATCATGAATCCTGACAGGTATGATTCATTATTGCTTCATTTGTTTAATGCCTAATATTGTTATGGTTATGAATTCTATCCTTTGGTCTATGCTAACTTGTGTTGATTTCATTAAGTCAAGCTCAAAGCATTGAGAGACACGAGTGTATCATCCGCTAAGCCTTGGGAAAGAATCACACGTGGTGCCAACTGTTACTCTTCAGTTTAGTTCCACACATTAATAGGAACAACGCAATCATCTCTCCACGTGGTAGCTGTAAAAGACTTTGCTGCAACAGAGCATCGCTGTAATAGAAAAAACGCTTCCCAATCAGTTAGTTCGTTGATCCATTGACAACCAGAGTGACAACGCCTTTCATTTCCAATGGCCTCATTTAAATTCATTCACGGCTGTAACAGTTCCGTTGTGAATTAGCAGCCTGAAGATAAGAGATCTTCATGGCTGCATGAATTTATTAGATCACGATTTGTATTATGCATGTATAAATATGGGAAGGCTTTCAGAGTCTGGGGTTGGTTGATTATTATTTTGTACAGGCTGTAACAGAGAGTTGAGACTGTGAATTACCATCTTTAATACAAGGAGTAGAGTTCTTCATATTTATGTGTTTTAATTTGTGGTAGTTCACGGCATCTCTGTTAGAAGGCTAGGGCCCGCATTCTCATAGAGATTGCCGAGTTAAGTAGTTAGTTTAATTTACTTTCTGTTGCGTGGTGTGGATTTACAGTAGATGTGTTTTGTAGAACAGCCTAGATCCAAATCCTAAGGCTCTATCAAGCGCCGAGAGGGATCAAATCTCCCGAGGTGCAAACCTCTTCTTAGGTATTGCACTCAAGGAGAGGTTTGCACCTCGGGAGATTTGATCCCTCTCGGCGCTTGATAGAGCCTTAGGATTTGGATCTAGGCTGGTTTCAGTCGTAGGCGGTGACACAAAAATGGAGTTTGATCAACATTGTAAGGAACAGGTTAAGTTGAAAACATAGATACATTTACGAGGATTATCATAATGTAAGTAATAAGTATTAAGGATTGAGTAAATTGTTAAACTGGAAAATAAAGACAATTCACCTAACTTTTTTTTCGATCCTCTTTTTGTTGATCTACGTTTGGTTTTTTTTTTCCTTTCCTTCTTCTGTCGTCATTTCGTACATTTTGATTTATTCTTGTTCTGCAAACTGATTTTTTCGTTCTTTCAATTGCTTCAGCTTTCTCTCTCAATACGCTCTTTGTCGATCAACGTTTCGTTTTCTTTGTTCTTCTCATTCTTCTGTTGTCAATTCGCCTAACTTTTTTCTTTCGATTTTCTTTTTGTTGATCTGCGTTTTGTTTTGTTCATTCTTCTCCTTCTTCTGCCGTCATTTCGCCATTTCGTACATTTTGATTTATTTGTTGTTCTGCAACTTGATTTCGTCAAACTGGAGTTTGATGAGCATTGTAAGGAATAGGTTAGGTTGAAACACAGATAGATTTATGAGGATTATCATAATTTTGTTGATCTGCGATTCGTTTTCTTCGATTTTCTTGTTCTTCTGATGTCATTTCGCCCAACTTTTTTTTTCGAGATTCTTTTTTTTTGTTTTTCTTTTCGCTTCAAGTCATCTTCTTGTTCTTTTGATGTCATTTCTTCAGATGGTACGGATATATTATTGTCAATTTTGATCTCCTTATCTAGGACCATATTAATAATTGGTATATGGGTTGAAGATTCGCCTTGTCGATCTACATTTTCGCCTTGTCAAAAATGTCAACGATTAACATATACCCTGGAATTAATGCATATTTGTAATCCACAATGAAATCAATGCTTGACACTGAAATATATGCAATATAAAAAAAATAATACACTGAAATCTATGCAAGTGTAAATTTCAATATAGTTTAAAAATTCAATATATTTTTCAAAAAAATAGGTGGTTTGGGAGGATCGAACGTTGGACTTCACACCCATTATCCCCACACCCTTACCAATATCCTACGGGTAGTTCTTATTATAGATAGTACACAAATTCTATATAAACTTGAAATTTCTATATAAAGTTGAATATTATATTTAAATGTAATTTTAAATATAAATTATATGGATATTTTGAAAATCAAAATGTTAAATATTAATTATGGATATTTTAATTATATTTCGATCAACATTTTGAATATTCACCTTCTCTCATACTTTTTTCTCTCGTAAATTATATTAAAAAGTTTTAGATTTAAATGTCATTTTAAAATCTACACATACACGTTAAAATCCTAGGCTCTACAAACTTATATATATATATATATATATATATATATATATATATATATATATATATATATATATATATATATATATATAATCCAATGGTTAATAAATTTAGGAGTTGGACATCCGAAATTAAAATGAAATCATCTTACTGTAGTCATTGATCTTGCAAATGAATATATACTACTTTTAAATTTTAGCAATTGTAAAAAATTTAAACCAACAATCTAACAATAAGCCAATATATATAGAAAAGCCTCAACATTAAAACAATAAGCCCAAAAAATTGTTAAAAAGTGAAAAAAAGCATGTTAAAGATCATACAATCATTATCGATCCCAAAGTGATACATGATTAAATTGTATCGATCCCAAAGTGATACATGATTAACAATTGCTTCTTGACAGAAGCGACTCAACTTATTCGAACAATTGATTCTTGATAGAACATGATCAACTTATTCGGCCAAGAAAAAGATAACTGCTCATCTACAACATAACTACTGATGTAAATATGATTCGCCCGTATCGGTGCATAGCAGAACCCTCACTTAAAATGGATCCGTGCAATCATATATAATTATACCCTTGAGGACGTTGCAATAGTAGGTTTGAGGGCCAATATGATTGAGTTGATGACATTGTTTGTAGGATGGATGACACAGAGTAGAGAGAATCTATTGATGAGGTCCTCCTCTTCCACAACTAGGTGTAGAAATCTTCTGGAACCATGGGCACTTCTTAGCAACAGTGCAGCACCAGGTCTCATGTTTGTTTCAAGGTGGTCTAGAATATTTAGCTTCTGTGTCCTTTCCAATCCCACCAGGGCAGCCAGAACAATGACATCATATTCCCCAAGCTTATCCCCTTCCACGTGATTGATATCGCGAGTATGGGACCTCATGCGTTGTGAAAGATCTGGATCTCGAGATACAAGTTTGCTTCCCATGGAGTTGGGCTCTGGATCGATGTCATAGTTTTCAAATAATGTGGAAGGTATATGTTGTGTTGCCAGAACAATGGATGATAGAGGCATTGGTCCAGAGCCAACAAACGCAAGTTTCTTAGGTAAATGAATGATGTTATCAAATAGAGTGTTGAACTCCATCAGCCAACAAAAGCAAGTTTCTTAGGCAAAGGAATGTTGTTATCAGATATATAAATTTAAATTTTGTTTAAATTTAAATTTAATATAATTTTTTTTTTGTTTAAATTTTGTGGATGCAGGCGGCTGCGGGAGGGAGGGTGCAGCAGGCGAAGGGAGGCAGTAGGCCGCCATTGGGAGGGAGGGTGCAGCAGGCCGCGAGCAAGAGGGAGGGATTAGGCCACCACCGGGAGGGAGGGTGCAGCAGGCGGCAGGAGGGAGGAAGGTGGAGGGGAGGAGGCGCGAGGGGAGGGGAGGCGGGTTCACAGGAAGGAGGGAGGGAGCAGGCCGGCGGCGGGAGGGAGGGTGCAGCAGGAGGGCAGGAGGGAGGAAGGTTGAGGGGGTGAGGAGGCGCGAGGGGAGGGCAGGCAGCTACGCGGGAAGGAGGGAGGGAGTAGGCCGTTGGCGGGAGGGAGGGTGCAGTAGGCAGGAGGGACTGAGCTCGCGGGCAGGAGGGAGGAGGTGGAGGGGAGGAGTAGAGGACAGAGGGAGCTGCAATGGGAGGGAGGAGCTGTGGCGGGAGGGAGGAGGCCTCTGCGGAGGGGAGGAGGGAGAGAGGAGGCGGTTGCACAGTCTGAGGGAGGAGATTGCAGGTGGGAGGAGGCTGCGGCTGCAATAGTAAATTTTATTTTCAAATTTAACTAAAATTAAAATTTAAAATTTAAAACAGATTTAAAATTACCTATTCGGCTCAGAACACTTAGCTCAAATTTAAATTAGCTATTCGCCGCTCAGAATGCTTTCCTTTCTCTGCAGAATCGTGTTTTATAATTTTGTATGAATTTTTTTGTAATATGCTTGTTTTTTGTATTATATATAGTCACCGTTTCTAAATTCACTTCATTTCTAAATGACCGATAAAATATTAATTAGTTTATCACATTATCACTTCTTACTATTAGATGTAACGCTACATCACACATGTAACACTACATCATACACGTTACAAGGTCTCCCTCATATTATCACTTTTTACGTTTTATTAGATGTAAGGCTACATGTAACACTACATACACGTCACAAGATCTCCCTCATATTATCATTTTTTACTTTTTACATTTTATTAGGTGTAACACTACATGTAACAGGACACATACATGTTACAAGATCTCCCTCATATTATCATTTTTTACTTTTTATGTTTTATTAGGTGTAACGCTACATGTAACGGGACACATACACGTTACAAGATCTCCCTCATATTATCATTTTTTACTGAAGAATTCGGGGATAACGCAGTACCCATTGCGAAAATCTACGAGACGAAATCATTTTTTACTTTTTATGTTTTATTAGGTGGAACGCTACATGTAAAACGGGACACATACACGTTACAAGATCTCCCTCATATTATCATTTTTAACTTTTTATGTTTTATTAGGTGTAACACTACATGTAACGGGACACATACACGTTACAAGATTTCCCTCATACTGGGCTGTAGAGTGCCTTTCGACGCAATAAGCTGCAACAGTGATAATTGTGTTTCCTTTGGTAGTTAGAAATTGCATTCTGAATAGCTGTAACTGCGTGGTGTGACAGTCAACTGTGTAGGTTAGTTCTTTTATGCAAGCGTGCTAGTTAGCTGTTACAGTCAAGCTCAACTCTAGTTCATTTATGTTATTTAATCTTTCTTGAAGTTTATTGCATTAGTCAAATTATGATTGCAATTGGTTTGATTTCTTACATTCATTTATAATTTCCTAGATTAGATAATCTTAGACAGATTTTGGTTTATACATTGTAGTCTGATATCTTTAGGATTTAACTTCTTGCAAAAGTAAGTCTAGCTTAATTCTTCTTAGATAAGTAATTGCTGGAGTGATGATTGTAGGAAGGTAAATGTACTTTGAATTTCTAGATGGATAAATCAGATTAGTTTTAGCCATGAGATGAGTTTGACTGAGCATATAGGTAGGATAATTTATCTCCATTTATTCAATTAGCTACTTGAAGTGTTTATGCATAGACCGTGCTAATTTTTGTTGAAATAAAAGACCTACCTAGGTTGACAATTCATATTGAGCATCCTGTGTGTTAGTTGTAATTAATTAACATATAGGGTGACCAACAAAGGTATCTTTTGAGTAGGCTTCTTAAAGCTTTCTCTTCACATTCTCTTTTTCTTTGATACCATATAAGATTTGAGCATATAGATATAAGCACATAAACTAAAGAGATATAATATGAAAATAAAATCAATAATCAATTAATGACGTAACAAATAAGATATCATAGATCATTACACAAAAACTACAACATATAAGAAGAAAAGAATGATGTATTTAATGAATGGAGTTGAACAATATAAATAGAAAGGAAATTCGAATTACATAAGGAGGATTGTAACGACCAAAGTCTGCAAGTCCGTGTTTACTAAACCTTCAAAAATTTCCACAATGACTACTTAGTTCATAGACTATATTCATAAAGACTTCATGAAATAAGCTATTTCAACTTTCACTTAATTAATTCGTAGGTTCCATACCTCCTTCTTGTATTATCCTTGCTTTAACATAACGACACAGAATACACATCGTCTTCATTGATGTACATCCTCTATGAATCTATAATGAAAAATAATGAATCTTACCAAGAGAGTATCCATTAATTACTCCATGCGCACTATAACCGAGTATTATTAACTCCTTAAGAAAAAGATGTATTAGCACGAAACATAAAAACAACATTAAGCACTTAAAATCATTCATTGCAACATTACTTTTATAAATCTTTCAAAGTCCTAGTCAATAATTCCAATGCTCAACACATTCTTTTACCATGTTGATTAAACATCTAAACACTTCTCCTTTCGTACTTAGGATACTTATCTATACTTAGGATTCTTATATGTAGATGAAAACATTATATTGTACACCATGATTATCTATAGTAAATTGCTTTAGGCAACTGATAGCTGAATAAATAAATAAAATACTTCAATCTAACATATTTCTATCAGCTCATAGTCGAAAAACACTAACTCTACCCATGATACTTTTATTATATGAACATAACAGTACTTAATCAATAATAGTAACTCATATAAACCATCGTTCGTTCACCACAATTTCTCTCATTCCATAAAACTCATACATCACATATAAATTGTCTATAGTTCATTTATCCCATGTGTAATCCTCCTTCAAATGGGAGCTTAGTTCCAATACCCAAATAATACTCACATTATAGCCTAATTCAACGTCTAAATTATCATTTAAAAGTATACTTATGTAAATATCATTTTAAACATTTCCTTAATGAAATTACTCACCCACGTGGATCACAATATCAAATGAAACATAATACACAAGGTACACATTTAAGGGAGAGCGATTACAATTATCCAATGAGATAGAAAAGACAAGGTACACATATAAGAGAGAGAGAGCGATTTACATGGTTCACCCATCCATGGGCTACGTCCACAAAAGAGAGTCACAACTTATATTAATTTTCAAAGTCGAGGTTACATCCTGTAACCCAATGGTCACCATAATTACTTTCTGCTACCTTGCATCCCTTCTCATCGAGAATAAGTTCAAGACATTTAATTGTACACATTAGAATTTATGACATAAATCCATAGTAATTCTGCATAATTCATTTTAGATACACACTCATACAACCAACATAGGTTACAGGGATCTATATCTAAACTATTCTAAAATCTATATGCTTGTCTTCATGCTAACATCATCCCAGATCGTTCATCCATTAACATCTACATTTTCAAGCGATCTATATAACGTCACACAGAGTACCTATCAATATCTGCGTTTCCAGGAAGTTTAAAACTTATTTTACAGAGAACTTAGCACCTCTAAGCATTATTAGTTTTATGATAGGGATCTACTGTAACAACGTAAAACAAATAAATGAAAAACCATTTCCTTTCTTAGGTACTGTTTCCTACACAAGTAAAACGTTTTATGAAATTAACATCTCTGTTTTGGGTGCTAATCCCTTTCTGACAGGGATCTACACCAGTAAAGCAAATGAGTTTAACATCTTTATTCTGGCACTATTCGGCGCGAGTATAGGGTTCTCTACTATGCCGATCGCTCAGCTCTGTAAAGTATGTGCACAAAAATTCATGCTAAGTGCAACAGAAAGCGTATATAAATATATATAAATCCGGATTTAGATCGGGAAGTAGACTACTTAAACCAATCGAACATCAACACCTAAACCGAGAATCCGCAAATCCATATGCAACATTAATACATAAAGAAGTTATGCAAAGGAGGTATGGCATGCATCCTTCAAAACCTAACATACGATTAAAACAAAAGCAACAAGAACATAAACTAAACGGATGTTGGGGCTGTGCCCTGTCCTCTTGATTCATCGGAATACAAATCCTTTCTAGCAGAGTTACTTAAGCCCACAAGCTATGAAAGGTAAAGCTCTAATAGTGGAGAGGTTCGACCACACAAGGTTTGAGATCAAGGGCAGAGATCAAAACAAATAACCATGCAAGGTTATCTCTACCAACACAGAGATCTAGAAAAACGGAAGGGATAACCATGCAGAGTTATCTTTGTCAACATAGAGGTCCAGAGAAAATGTAAAGGACAATTCTATACACGCTGGGATCGGGCTTAGCAAGCGGAGATAATAAAAGATTTACCAAGCATAAAACCTCCTTAGTGATCCATCTCTATTATAGACCTTTAAATCGATCGGTGTGGATCTGGTGCGGCCTGTGTTTGGCGAAACTGTGTAGAGGTCGCATATGGCTCTAAAGTACAATACTTGGTTACTTTATTAAACAAAGTTTGCATACTACAATATATATAGTGTCGAGATCCACTCTGGCATACTATTTTATATGTATCGATAAAATCTAAAAGTCAAGGCAACAATCACTCCAGAGAGTGAAATCGCCAGACAGTGTTTGTTGTATCGATCAATCTCCAAATAAGCTAAAGGTAAGATTTGCTAATGGATCTTGGTCAACGCATTAAACAGATAATTTCCACTATAATAAAAACCCAAAACTTCGATCAGGTATACACATAAGAATTATGTACTACAAATTCTATTTTGTTAAAAGCTTCAATATGAAACCAGAGCTAGATTCTATTCTACAACCCTCATAAAAGCTAATATTGAACTCATGTAGCCTCCATAGACAATTAGTCATTTTTCTGGCAGAAATACATTATTCTTATAAACCATAACAACAATATGAAAATATAGATTTTAAATCCATACTGCAATACCCAAACACAACGCTTAGCCTTTGATTCTAGTTCTGCCTACATTATCATTACAAATCTAAGGGGATACTCTATCCATGCTTAGAGCATAATTTATTTACTTATGCTATCTACTAAACTATGTTAAAACACAGTGAGCGAGTTTTACTTACCAGCCCCGATGCAGAGATTTTCCCTTATTGGAAACAGATCCAACTCGACAACCTTGCCTTCCACGTAGAGTGAGCTGGGTCCTAACTCTATACTATGGATCATATTACTCAGCCCCTTCACAGATATTTTCCTGTATTGGAACATAACCAACTCAACAACCTTGCCTTCTACGCAGAGTGAGCTGGGTTCTAGTATGTACTATGGATCGAATTCTCAGCCCCATCGCAGAGATTTTCCTATATTGGAAACATAGCCAACTCAACAACCTTGCCTTCCACGCAGAGTGAGCTGGGTTCTGTTCTGTACTACGGATCATATTCTGCCATTGCAGAAATTTCACCAGGTCGAGATCCCCCTTAACCTAGAGCAACCGCTCTCCTTAAGAAGGTTGTGCCCTGAAGTTCGTGGCTTACCTACTCACTTAATGTGTGACCAAGAGACATGCTCAAGCACCAATTGGCACATTCACGAACTCAGCCTCCTTCATAAATACAAGTGGTGGCATTTAAAAGGGTTTGGCGCTTACATAAATCCCAAAATTAATAAAAGCTTAACTTCCATTCCTTAGTGATAGTGCTCCCTACTATAGAATCTTTCTAACTTTGGCGAAAACCCATGTATGATTTGGTAGATGATCATAATGTTCATCTTTTTCGTTCAACTAGAAGTCCTTCATAACATACCTTTATTTATGAACTAAATACATAAATATAATAAATTTATGCATATCTTTTTTCTTGAATATATATGCCTCAAAATAGAGGATGGTGTCTTCCTGTCCTTTAATATATTCTTTTACCTAACTTTAATAATGTTGGTCTTTATTGAATATATAAAGGTAGGGTATCCTTTCCTTTATTTTAATGCCACTAGTAGGTATTTACTATAGGGTTAAGGGGTACCACCGGTTAATAATAAAAAAAACTCTTTTTAAGATAATAAGTGTATAGCCTACTCCGTAACCTCATAAGAGTAGGGTATGATCTTTGCGACGCTCAATGGTCCTTACAGACCATGTAAATTTTGTTTTTCTGCCCATAGGATATAATTTGTAATTTGTCTTTCTTTTGGTATTCCATAGAACAATAATGACGCCTAGTCATTATTACTAGTTTCTCAGGACGTCTCTTACCCTTAACCTTTTCCCCTAGTTGGATTCATGCCCCATTGTTAAGTTGTGTCGTGTCCTTAGTCTCCTAAATCTACAGTAACAATTATAATTTAGGAAAATAAAATGACAATATTTCAAGGTCTACCGGTGGGGCCTTGGCCTTGAGCTCCTCACTAGACCTGCATACATAGTTATAATTTTACAAAGTATTAGGAACAATAAAAAGAGGGATGTTACAAGGATATTCAAATTACTCATGCAGTTCTTGGAGGATATTCAGGATTAAATAGATCCAAAGACCCTTAGTTAGCCATGCATACTCACCTAAACTGACTTTAAATGACCTTGTGACTTACTGAGCACTAGCTCTAACTGAAGAAGTACATGCAAATCCCTAAAATATCTCAATCGTGGAGATACTGACTGAACTAGAGTGATAATGATAATAGAGGGTCAATTAGGGTCAATTAGTACCTAGATTAGTGGAGCACATCTAGTCCTTAACTAAAAACTGGCTAAATCACACTTAAAATCAAGGAGAAGCCTCCCAAATAAGGGAATCCAACCCCAAATCAAGGAAGGTTCCACCAAATATAGGAAACAAACTCATGGTTGAACTAGGTGGTCAATTTGGATGAGGTTTGTCCCACTGGAGTCATCAAGTCAAGGTCTAGGTAAATATGTAGAGGGTTATTTACTCTAACACCCCCCCATAAGCCTAACTAGGAAAAAAAAATGAAATGGAAAATCAGTCCCAACAATTTGCAACCATATTAGGTACCCATGTGCACTTTATTCTCTCCAAATTGAGTTATGATTATAATATATTTGTTTTTGTTTTCCATTCTAATAAATTGGATCTTGGAGCCTCCTACAAAATTCCTTCTTTGGATGCATTTGCTACCTCTCTCCTTCAAGAGCAAGATAAGCTCTTGCAAATGGGAAAAAGGAGCAAAAACCAAGTATTTCTCATGATATTTTGACTCAATGATGGGAAGACCAACTATGAGAAGTCATGGTGTCCTTACTACAATAGAGGACCACATAGAGAAGAATATTATAGATACAAAAAAAATGAAGAAAAGGAGCACATTAAGGAATTCACCACACTGAAGAAAGCTAGTTACACGTATGAACTTTCAGTAGTTTCTACTCCATGCATTCTTTTCTTAGAATAATTTGTATAACTTGTCCCAAATCAAGTATAAATGAAGATGCCATTGGAGAAATTGTACCAAATCAGGTTCTTGTTGAAGAATACCTCTAGAACGTCTTCTCATTCTTTGGATCTGAAGCCTTTACCGTTGATGTATATGTAACTTTGGAATGTATTTCATCTATGTATTTTATTGCACTCCCATAGAGATGTATTATTCCTCTATACGGAAGGGTCGTCATTTGTATTGACAAGTGTCGCAAGTGTTGTACCTTGTTGATGGGTTATTAGACCACCTAGAAAGGGGTCGGCCTGGATTAATGTAACCATGGGTTATTAGGCTAAGTTAGACAAGTCGGCCCCACTAGTTTATTGGGCAGGACAAGACAAGTATAAATAGAGATCGAGAGATCTCTATTTGATCATCTCATTACTCACTCTTCTATCACTCGAAAAGTGGAGCACATGTGAGGGGGAGGATCAACTGCTAGAAGAAGACTATCTCTTGTACTTTGGTTGTATCATTGCTCTTTCTATCTCTAAGGAAGTTGTGGGGTTTTTCACCTTTATGGTTTTCCCCAGTGAAACTCTGTGTTTCGATTGTCTTATGTGATTGCTTGATATGTTGGATACATGCTTGATATGATTGATATGCTATACATGTTATTCTCTCAGTAAAGATCCTAGAGTATGCTGAATTAATGCTCAAAATCTAACATGGTATCAGAGCTTCCCTGAGAAGAAGACATTGTGCAGTGGCATAAACTAGGGTATCTTGTTTATTGGGTTTCTCTCCAAAAATTTTGGAAAAGCAGTAAGGTAGATTGACTCTACTCATTAAGGAGAATCTTTCTGTCCAATCAGAATTCAATTCTGAGCACTTTCAGTTTTGGCCCTAAAAATTAGGGTTTCCACAAAAATAGGAATTTCTGAAATCTGAAGACATAGCTGGAAGATCCTTGGAAAAATCGAAGTTTAGAGCTTTGGATCGAGATTTTTGGTTGGGTGAAGCTCCGGGAAACTCAAACCCTAATTTAGGGTCCTCCCTAGTGAATCCGGGAAGACTAAAAGGAATTTCTGAAGGGTGAAACTTTGCAGATCTCAAATTCTGAATATACCAGGCTGATCAACTCATTAAGGTGCATCTTTCTATCCTTTCATAAATTTGAAATTCATCTTTTGAATTTTTAGGGTTTCTCTGACAAACCCTTTTCCGGGACCAGATCCAGTTTTCAGCAAATCAAGTGGTAAGACCTAAATCTTTTCTATTTCCATTCGAATTACTCTTTAAGATGTCTCACCACACCAATCTTGAGGATAAGCTTGAAGGGGCTGATAAATTCCGAGCATGGAAGTATAGGATTGGGTTAATCTTGAAAGAAAATGAGTTGGACACTTACATAAGTGAAGAGGTCCCTATCCCAGAGGAAGAAGAGGCTAAGGTCTTACACAAAAGAAATTTGGTCAAGGCTAAAAGGATCATTGCTGATTCTATCAAAGACCATCTCATACCACATGTGTAATCTCTAAAGACACCAAAGGAGATGTTTGATTCCATGAACAAGCTATTCAAAGGGAAGAACATAAATCGGAAGATGACCTTGAGGAATCAACTAAAGAATATCAAGATCCAGAATGCAGAAACTATGCAGTCTTATTTCTCAAGGGTCTCCCAGATAAAAGAACAACTTGAAGCCGTGGGAGAAGATATAGAGAATGGTGAAGTGGTAATGACCACTCTCAATGGCCTTCCTAGGTCATGGGATTCCTTCATCCAAGGAATTTGAGCTAGAAGGAAACTTATCACCTTTAGTAGACTGTGGGAAGAATGCTCACAGGAAGAAGCTCGAATTGTAGCTCGAGAAGAAAAGATGGGGAATGAAGACCAAGCTCTCATAGCACACTCCAAAAGACATGATGATAAGAAGGGGCATCACCACAGTAAGAAAGAAAAGCATCACCATCAGAATCAAAGAGGCAACTTTAGATCTCAAAGGAATATATCAAATGCCCGATGCTTTACATGTGATGAAAAGGGACACTATGCCGGGGATTGTCCTAGAAACAATAAAGATGGCTCTCACAAAAGAAAGCAGAACATCAAAAGAAAATATCATGCTCATACTGCAGAGGATGATGAACCTCCCAGGAACAGGGCTAGAGAAGATAGTGAAGATTCTTCAAGTGATGAAGAATATGTTTTGATTTCTGCTCTCACCGGAACCATCACTCATGGAAGTAATGATTGGCTTATAGATAGTGGGGCTTCTAAACACATGACAGGATTCAAGGAATCCTTTATGAACCTATCTGAACATGAATCACCCCATAAGGTGAAACTTGGGGATGACTACCAGTATCCAATAAAAGGGAGTGGTGAAGCCTCCTATAAACTAGACTCTGGAAAGTCTATGAAGATGAAAGAGTTACTATATGTTCCAAGTCTCAAGAAGAACCTACTCTCCATATTTGCATTGAATGCCAAATGCATGAGGGTTGCATTTGTAGATGGCCAAGTCCTAATGTGGCCAAAGGGTAAAACTATAGATGATGCAATAGTGATTGGAGAGCAAGAGGGAGGATTGTACAAATTGAAGGGACAACCTGAACATGCTATGGTGACATGAAGACAAAGATTCATCCATAGTCATGGATCACATAGAGGTACGTATAATTTGGTTTTGCAAAGGTTAACTTATGAGTTATGCTGGTCATTGAAGAGAACAAGAAAACATTGCTAGACATAACTAGCAAATATGATGACCAGGTATGTTTTTCTTATATCAAAGGATCTTATACTTTTGTATGATTGATAATGATTACTCATGAAGTTACAAGTTTGAGTAATCTAGGGTTTATGCATATTATGTCTCTTACCTTGATTGATGATATGACTAACCAGAAGAGTTCTATAGTCAAATATGAATATGCATGAGTAAGAGAAGTCTTCCCTGAAACCTTGAATGATAATGCTTATTATTTGTGTTTGAAATGATCATGACTATACATGTTTAAGATTATTTTGTTTTGATAGTATACTAATGAATGTATGATTATGTATGAGATCTCGAGGATAACACAATGATAATACTCGTAAGCATGCATAGTGATCGAGGATGGATATAAGTTCAAGGATAGGTAATCCATGAAGCAAAGATAAAGAGGGAGCACACTCCAGTAGTTCCTACAAAGAAGCAAAGATTCAGAGGGAGTCCACCCAACAAACAAACAGAGATAAGTATTTGAATTATCACTTCTTGTATACTCTGTTTGTTTAAATAATGTTATTCAATGATGTATGTTCCTAGATATAGGTTGTGTATTATGCATATTAGAATAATTACATTGATGAACAAGATGCTACTAATTTGCATGTGATGGGTAAGTGGCCTATGGCACTGTACAACATTCCATTGCTACTTATCTAGAATGAAACCTCTTTGCTAACATGTTGGGAGTAGTGCAAACTCTTAACAATGTTTTGGTAGAAATTGGAAGGCATCTAGAAAGTTATGGGATATGGATAAATGTTTCATTGAAGCATTGGATAAAATAATTGCATGACTGTATGACATATTTCTTTATGTGTAAGAATTTGTTCTGAAAACTATGAGAAGTTTCTAATCATGCAATTTAACTTGTTTTGTAGGAAAGATCGTATACGAGCACCTACAAAAGAAGGGCTACAACATTTGTTCCAGCAACAAAGTTATTTATTAAAGATATTGAATATATTGAAGTTCCTAGGATTTGGGAAGAATGCCATGATCCATCGATCATGAAGAATGATGTTTGGGATGTGGTCCCAAGACCTGAAGGGAAGTCTGCTGTGACTTCCAAGTGGATCTATAAGATCAAGCATGCTACAGAAGGCAACATAGAGAAATACAAAGCAAGTGATGAAATGGAAGATACACCAGATGGATGTCAAGACAATTTTCTTGCTTGGTGTTCTTCAGATTGATGACACTTCGAGGAAGAAGTGATGGACACATGATGAATATGGCTGTCTATGGTTGTCATTGATGACAACATTAATGACAAAGGTGAAGTGTGTGGATAGATTGAAGTGATACCCTAGACAAGCAGGATGTGGACAATACATATGCCAAGCAAGCATAAGCTTGCGGGCATGAAAATGGAAAGTGGATATGAAATGGCAAAAATGGATTTGAGGTCATGCGGGCATATCCAAAACATTGGTTGCGGGCATGTTTATTAAGGCAAACAAGAAGTGTATTGCGGGAATCCTCATGAGAGGTTACGGGCATCTCCAAACACCACCTGCGGGCATGTGGAGACCACCATGAGATGGGATAAAGTGGTTTTTAAATCCACTTGGCAAAATAACCAAACAATTAGATATACTTATATTTGGATGAGTAAAACGTGGAACAAAAATATCATTTAATGATGAAGTCGGCTTCCTAAGTTTGACATGGAAACAAAAATATTATTTGTTTTGAATTAGACATGTCGGCCTCAAATAATTAAGGAATTAAATTATATTATTTAGTGAAGAAAAGATTAAAACTTAGCAAGTCGACTTAGGTAAAAATAAAAATAAAAATTGTGGATCAAACCTATATAAATAGAAGTAAACTCGCCTTATTCATGGGGAGTTCGTGGAGGAGAAATATAGCTCTGATTTCAGTGGTTTTGAGGAGAAATTCAGACTGTCTTTGAGAGGAATTTCAGACTGTTTCTAAGGCAAATTTTTGCTGGTACAAGAGACTGATTTTTGACAGTGGCTGCAGCTGTAGCAGAAATAAAACCCTTTTTATTTATCTTTCATGTCTGAATTTTTCGGGTCACCAGCAAAGTGTTTTTATCTCTAATTTTTCTGGGTTGAATTGGGCAGCAGTTTATGAACATGTTTATATATTTAAGGGTGAACCTGCTGATGACATAATGCTGTGCAGTTGGTTGTTATGTTAGGACAAAAAATTGTTGAGATGATGACACATATATGACCATGCTGAAAATGTTGTGATGATGCTTGATTTTCTGGGTTGATTAAGGCAGCAGGATACTAAGATTGATGATCAAAATGATATGATGAAGACTACAGACAATTTGATGTGGATGATAAACATGCTGGACATGACAACATAATGCAGCAGTAAAGATTTCAGTGCAGCAGTAAAGATTTCAGTGGAGCTATAAATATTTCTGTGATTGGTGAAGAAATTCGTATTGGTTCAGTAAGCTTTGACTATGGGACAGTTCGGTAGCTACAACAGGAGCAGCAGTATATCAATTTTTGTTTATCTCCCTTTTGGTTGGCTAAGATGAAGATGTGATGCTTGCTGGAAACATTGAATGTTGTGGACAGTTTGATGAAGTTTTTTGGGGCTACACAATGCAGACATACTCGACAAAATTATGATAGAAAACATGTGCAACTAAAGGACAGATTGATGATGATCTTATGGACAAAATATTGATGTGCCCGTAATGGAAAGAATGGTAATGATGTTTACATGGACAATAATGATGCCGATGTGCTGAACAAATAGATGATGTACTCCCTGAAGTCAGAATGTTGATGAATGATTGAATGAAGATGTGATGTTGAAGATGATCTCCAAGAAAGAATGTTGATATGCTGGACAGACTTATGATGTACTCTTGGACAGAAAAGATGTGCTGAATGATGTGAATTTGGGCTTGATGATGATCAATGTTGGTGACAGTATGAAGATGGAGAAGAGACAAGTGCTGCAGTTGATGACATGGCTGAGTTGATGACTGGACAGGATGTGTCAGTGATGACAAGACAGTGTTGACAAGTGTAATGTATATGTACAAATAATTTACAAGCAGGGTCTTGTATCCAATTCTTAGTAGGATCTAAGAAGAACAGGTTAGGATCCTAGGTAAGGAGTTGGTGCTCTTTGTTTTAGTTGTAGCTGAATTACCTCACGGTTGTAGCCGTTGAACAAAATACAAAAGATTACAAAGCTTATATATTGTGTCTTGTGTGATGTGTTGATATTGATGAATGGCATATGATAAATTGTTTATTCTATTGATGAATATGATGTTGGAGTAGATTTGTGAATGATAGTATAAGATTAGAGGAAGAAGTTGAAATTGGTTGAATTCCTGGCTCACTGTTCACTCCCCCCCCTCTCAGTGAGCCATTGTGTCTAACAATTGGTATCAGAGCAGGCCTTTAACATAAGCCTAACAAGCTTGAAGGAAATCAGAAGACAGAATGGAAGCACAAACAGAAATTTCAAACAATGAGGTTCCAGTTTTTTATATGAAAGATTATTTTGGTTGGAGGAGCAAGATGAAGGCTTACTTGAAGAAATTTGGGGTATGGGAGATCGTGATCAATCCACCTGTTCATTCCAACAAGAAGACAAAGTCAGCTACTCAAAAAGATGCTGAGAAGAACAACTCCATTGCATTGAAGTTTCTTTTGGATGGACTCTCAAGTTCGTTCAAAAAGAGTTTAGGAGAACACACATTAGCCAAAGATCTGTGGTTGAATCTAGAAGGTGAATACCAAAAGGCACGTGATCAGGAAATGGAGACTAAACCCATTGAAGATATACAATAAGAAAAAATGGAAGAAAAGGGTTCAGATATTAATGAAGTTAAGAATGTTACTGATCTCAGTAATCTTGGTTATGATAACTTTGAAAATGCTCTTGAAGACGCTAAGAAGAATATCCTAGCAATCCTTTTTAAGGTGCAAGAAATCAAGCATGATCAGATGCTTAAAAGGAAGGTTGAGAATTTCATTGAAGAACACCATGAGAAGTCAATGGAGGTGTTTGGTAAACTCATTGATAAGATGTTAAAACTTCAAGACTCAGCCGAAACTATGAAGACCCAGCTAGAAGAAAAGGAGAAGTCTGTCGACCTACTGAAAACAAGATTACATGGTGAGCCAAATGATCAAAATCTTAAGGAGATTTGTGAAGATCCTAACGAGCTTGAAGAGACAAGAAGAAATAATATTGGCTTGAAGACTCAACTAGAAGAAGCCAAGAAGATAGAAGAAGTATTGAAAAATCACTTGGGTGAAAAGGAGAAGGAAATTCAAAAGCTTGAAACGGAGGTAGTTGAATTGAGAAGGGAAAATAAAAAATTTGATGTACATGGCAAGTTCCAACACAGTTCAACTGTCCTAGATGAAATTTTAGATTGTCAAAGGTCTCCACTTGACAAATCCGGCCTTGGGTATAAAAAGGTAGAAGACAAATTGGAAGAAGGCACTTGGTCCCCCAAGACTCCTGAAGTTGGATCCACATCCTCCCAGGAAGATAGCAAAGCTCCTTATGTACCTGCACATGACAACAAAGAAGTTGGAAGATCACTAATGACTCATGAAGCTGCTCCCACTCATCAAAGCAATTCATTTGGAAGAAGAAAGACAATTCCAAGCCAAACATCAAGGTATGAAAATAGCTTTGATGGATATTGCTTTTCTTGTTCTAACTTTGGTCACAAAGCAATGGATTGTGCATATGGAAGAAGGAGTATTGAAAGACAAAATGTCAAGGCAAGATGCTGGACATGTGATCAAATTGGACATCTTGCTTCCAACTGTCACACATTGAGGTGCTTCACTTGTGGAGGTGTTGGGCACAAAGCCAAAGTGTGTGCAAGTCCAAGAAAACCATTCATAAGAAAATTGGCATATAACTCAGCAAGCAAAGACCATGAAGAAAATGGAACAAAAAATAAAAGAACAGAGGTCAAGAAGAAAGTATGGGTAAAGAAAGATGTCTTGTTAAATTCAAATGAGAGTGACCACAACAGTGATGATGGCTACCATATGGCAAGCCTTACTTAAGGTCTCTTGAAGACTTTAAGTACACCATGAGACCATGGAGTTGGAGGGTGGACTTAATGGGTAATGATGGTTGCTCCAAGCAACTAACAGGTCCAAGGATCGTGGCATGACAGTATAGTGATAGGGGGAGTAAGAGAAATTTTCAGCGATCTCATAAAATCTCTCTAGCTGAAGCAAATGAGGAATTAGAAGAAGAAGGATGTAGATTCTGTAGCAGAATTTCATGTCAATATATGATGATGCATAATTATTTAAGCAGCCACAGCAAGAAGATTTTCGGGCTAGGAAAAGAGACACTGCAGCAGCAACAATAGTGGTTTATATTGTCAGATTTATCTCTTATGAGGTTGCTGAAGACAATGATATAGCAGCAGCATGATTTTTGGTTTGATTAGGGGAACAATATGTTGAAGATTGCTGAAAACATGACATGATGCTGAACATTTTTTTCTGCATGGGTAAGACATGGACAGTCTATTGATGTGTCTGTGGAAAGTTCTATGATGATGATGTTGTATACTACGAACTGATGGCACATTTCAGTGATCTCTTTATAGCCGATCAAGAGGTTGATAATGGAATTATGAAATACTTAGGTACTATGATAATTTTTGTTGACCATGAACTAGCAACACATTCTTGATGGAAAATCAATCTCAGCATGAAAGGGGGAGTGTGTTTATGGAAAACTAGAAGATGCGAAGACCTGCATGAGCAGTGGGATGACAAGCTAGTAGCTTAAAGTATGATGAAGATGCCTGCTTACCTTTTATGAATGTACATAAGCCTTTTGTCATGAATATGGAGTTTGGTGAGAGCTACAAGATTGGAAAATCATCTTCAGTAGTTGGTCATCCTGAAATTAGTGACTGTGTTCATAAGGCATCCGAAGTCACATAATATTCAAGAAGGAAGATAGTGGTAACTGATGAAGAAGTCTGCTTGATAAGGGGAGCAGCTAGCAATACATTCATGATGAAAGACGCTGATATAACTTTGAATTTGATCGAAGTACAAATGCTAAAGAAGATAGTAGACAAGCTCGGACTTGCTAGAAGATTTTTGAGAATTTTAGTTGAAGATATTTTCAAATTGAAGAAGTCATGTTTCTGTGGCTTAGTAAAATATGAAGTATGAAAATGATGCCCTAGTGCACAAGTTTGATGACAAATTCTTTACAGTGATATGCTAGAGAAAATTTGTCGCAACAATAAAAGTTAATTGATAAGATCAGCTTGACTTAAAAATGATATAACTGTAATACGTAAGGGTTTGCTGTGGACTTGTTGATGGAGCAGTTGTTGACTTAAACTGGTTTGTGACTGAGTTATGACTAAATCCTTGTGTTTAAGCAAACATTTCAGCATGGTGTCAAGAAGCAATTTTCAAGAATCAATTTTATTTTTTTTGGGCATTGTGAACTCCCTTGATCTTATATTTTTGCACATCAAGAGATCAAGCAGCCTATTTGAAAGGGGGAGCATGTATGGAGATGGCAAGTGATGATCAAAAGTTCAAATCAGAAGTTGACATGGAAGAACTCGAGACATTTTTTTTTGGCATTGTCAAGCCATTGAAGGTCAATCAGCCCTTTGTCATTAATGTCAAAGGGGGAGAAGAAGAAGTTGGTTGCCATCAATGACAAAGGGGGAGATTGATGAATATGGTTGTCTATGGTTGTCATCGATGACAACATTAATGACAAAGGTGAAGTGTGTGGATGGATTGAAGTGATACCCTAGACAAGCATGATGTGGACAATACATATGCCAAGCAAGCATAAGCTTGCGGGCATGAAAATGACAAGTGCATATGAAATGGAAAAAATGGATTTGAGGTCATGCGGGCATATCCAAAACATTGGCTGTGGGCATGTTTATTAAGGCAAACAAGAAGTGTATTGCGGGAATCCTCATGAGAGGTTACGGGCATCTCCAAACACCACATGCGGGCATGTGGAGACCACCATGAGATGGGATAAAGTGGTTTTCAAATCCACTTGGAAAAATAACCAAACAATTAGATATACTTATATTTGGATGAGTAAAATGTGGAACAAAAATATCATTTAATGATGGAGTCGGCTTCCTAAGTTTGACATGGAAACAAAAATATTATTTGTTTTGAATTAGACATGTCGGCCTCAAATAATTAAGGAATTAAATTATATTATTTAATGAAGAAAAGATTAAAACTTGGCAAGTCGGCTCAGGTAAAAATAAAAATAAAAATTGTGGATCAAACCTATATAAATAGAAGTAAACTTGCCTTATTCATGGGAAGTTCGTGGAGGAGAAATATAGCTCCGATTTCAGTGGTTTTGAGGAGAAATTCGGACTGTCTCTGAGAGGAATTTCAAACTGTTTCTGAGGCAAAATTTTGCTGGTACAGGAGACTGATTTTTGATAGTGGCAGCAGCTGTAGCAGAAATAAAACCCTTTTTATTTATCTTTTATGTCTGAATTTTTCGGGTCACCAGCAGAGTGTTTTTATCTCTGATTTTTCTGGGTTGAACTGGGCAGCAGTTTATGAACATGTTTATACATTTAAGGGTGAACCTGCTGATGACATAATGCTAGGCAGTTGGTTGTTATGTTAGGACAGAAAATTTCTGAGATGATGACACATATATGACCATGCTAAAAAACATTGTGATGATGCTTGATTTTCTGGGTTGATTAGGGCAGCAGGATACTGAGATTGATGATCAAAATGATATGATGAAGACTACAGACAGTTTGATGTGGATGATAAACATGCTGGACATGAAAACAGAATGCAACAATAAAGATTTCCATGGAGCTGTAAATATTTATGTGATTGGTGAAGAAATTCGTATTGGTTCAGTAAGCTTTGACTGTGGGACAGTTCGGTAGCTACAACAGGAGCAACAATATATCAATTTTTGTTTATCTCCCTTTTGGTTGGCTAAGATGAAGATGTGATGCTTGCTGGAAACATTGAATGTTGTGGACAGTTTGATGAAGTTTTCTGGGGCTACACAATGCAGACATACTCGACAGAATTATGATAGAAAACATGTGCAGCTAAAGGACAAATTGATGATGATCTTATGGACAAAATATTGATGTGCCCATAATGGACAAAATGGTAATGATTTTTACATGGACAATAATGATGTCGATGTGTTGAACAGACAGATGGTGTACTCCCTAAAGTCAGAATGTTGATGAATGATTGAATGAAGATGTGATGCTGAAGATGATCTCCTAGAAAGAATGCTGATATGCTGGACAGACTTATGATGTACTCTTGGACAGAAAAGATGTGCTGAATGATGTGGATTTGGGCTTGATGATGATCAATGCTGGTGACAGTATGAAGATGGAGAAGAGACAAGTGCTGCAGTTGATGACATGACTGAGTTGATGACTGGACAGGATGTGACAGTGATGACAAGACAGTGTTGACAAGTGTAATGTATATGTACAAATAATTTACAAGCAGGGTCTTGTATCCACTTCTTAGTAGGATCTAAGAAGAACTAGGTAGGGTCCTAGATAAGGAGTTGGTGCTCTTTGTTTCAGTTGTAGCTGAATTACCTCACGGTTGTAGCCGTTGAACAAAATACAAAAGATTACAAAGCTTATATATTGTGTCTTGTGTGATGTGTTGATATTGATGAATGGCATATGATAAATTGTTTATTCTTTTGATGAATATGATGTTGGAGTAGATTTGTGAATGATAGTATGAGATTATAGGAAGACGTTGAAATTGGTTGAATTGCTGGCTCACTGTTCACCCCCCCCCTCTTAGTGAGCCATTGTGTCTAACAACACATTTGCAAGAGCCATTCCAAGCATGGTGAGAGGAGGATCTTTCCCATCGCTGTGGATATAGGCATTGTGTGATTAGTATCAGGACGATGCTCCAGTTACTGCTCTATATGCATCATGTTGGATGCTTGTTATGATCAGTTCGATCATGTATATGCATCATGTTGGATGCTTGTTGTGATCAGTTGGATCATGTATTTGTATATGTATCAGGTGGATACATTGTATGATCAGGTGGATCATGTATTTGTGTATGTATCAGGAGGATACATTGTATGATCAAGTAGATCATGTATAATGATATGTATCAGGTAGATACTTGGTATGCATCAGGTGGATGCAGTGTATGATCAGGATGATCATCGATGATGAGCTTCAGGGTGTTGCTCCATATGATATGCATCAGGATGATGCTATGATGATGATCAGGATGATGCTGTGATGATGATGAGGATGATCATGTGATGATGTATCGTCAGATGATTGGGTCCTTGATGTACCTGACGAATACGAGACCAGATATCTACTTTGCGGTGAATACCTTGAGCCAGTACTTGACAGATCTGAGACATGTTAACCTAATAGCTGCAAAGCATATTCTGAGGTACCTGAAGGGTACAGTTGACTATGGGCTCAAGTATGAGGCGAATCAAAAGTTTAACCTGGAGGGTTATGTTGATTCAGATTGGGCAGGAAGTGCGATTGATCGGAAGAGCACTTCGGGGTGCTGCTTTAGTATGGGATCTGGTATGATCTCTTGGTTTAGCAGGAAGCAGTCCTGTCGGCACTGAGTACAGCCGAAGCAGAGTATGTTGCAGCTTGTTCGGCTAGTTGTGAGGTAGTATGGCTTAGGAAGCTACTGTCTGATTTGTTTGATCTCCAGCTGAGTGCTACTTGTATATATTGCGACAACCAGAGTTGTGTGAAGTTGTCGGAGAACCCAATGTTCCATGACAAGTCGAAGCACATTGAGATCAAGTATCACTATATTAGGGATATGGTGCAGAGAGGAGCAGTGAAGCTCTTGTATGTTGCGATGGACGAGCAGATAGCCGATGTGTTGACCAAGTTGCTGGCCAAAGTGAAGTTTGAATACTTCAGAGGGAGACTTGGTGTGCTTCATATTGAGAATCCTTCCAAGGGGAAGTGATGAGTCCGGAGGCACATATGCACATGAGCCCTTCTCACATGGT
The DNA here is from genome assembly GCA_027924585.1 of Larix kaempferi. Classification (NCBI taxonomy): domain Eukaryota; kingdom Viridiplantae; phylum Streptophyta; class Pinopsida; order Pinales; family Pinaceae; genus Larix; species Larix kaempferi. Next base: position 1,280,778 of record BSBM01000446.1, on the reverse strand, counting down.
GATAGATGTGTTCTCCCATGGTGAGATGTAAGTGCTGGAGCCATTCTCAGATAGTGATAGATGTGTTCTCCTATGCTGAGATGTAAGGGCTGAAGCCATTTTCAGATAGTGATAGATGTGTTCTCCTATGTTGAAATGTAAGGGCTGGGCCATTTTCACATGGTGATAGATGTGTTCTCCCATGGTGAAATGTAAGGGCTAGGGCCATTCTCACATGGTGATAGATGTGTTCTCCATGGTGAGATGTAAGGGCCGAGTGAGCCTTTCCGACATGGTGACAGATGTGTTCTCCCATGGTCGTGATATAAGTGTTGTGCATTTCCGACATGATCGTAGGTAGGTCCTCCCATGATGACATGGTGGTAGGTAAGTCCTCTCATGGTCATGATGTAAGTGCTGAGCCTTCTCCGAATGGTGATAGATGTGTTCTCCCATGTCGGTGGTGTAAGTGCTGTGTGATGTGCATCTGGGTTGTGCTCTGTGGCCTATGATGGTGATCTGAAGATGATGATGTGACAGTATGGTACACAGGTTTTGCAGAGGCATATGATCAGTCCTAAGATGCTCTTGCAGGTTTTGCAGAGGCAATGTAATCAGTCCTAGGAGATCTTGCAGGTTTTGCAGAGGCAGTGTAATCAGTCCTGAGGTGTACCTACTTGATGGCTTGCTCGCAGAGATGTTGATGATGTTCATCCAGCATGAAAAAGGGCTGGCTCTGTAGATGATGAAGACCTGCAGGTGGCGGGCCTACACCCAGTATGAAAAAGGACTGGCTCTGTAGAACTTCCTATGACAAGTAGATTGGAGATTGATTGAGATAGTAGCAGTGATGATGATTCGATGACGATGATCTAGTGATGATGATCCAGAGAAGAAGACTTGTGCTAGCAGATATGTGTCGAGAAATACCTTCCTAGTTAAGAGGGAGTGTTGATGTATATGTAACTTTGGAATGTATTTTATCTATGTATTTTATTGTACTCCTATAGAGATGTATTATTCCTCTATACGGAAGTGTCGTCATTTGTATTGACAAGTGTCGCAAGTGTTGTAACTTGCTGATGGGTTATTAGACCACCTAGAAAGGGGTCGGCCTGGATTAATGTAACCATGGGCTATTAGGCTAAGTTAAACAAGTCAGCCCCACTGGTTTATTGGGAAGGACAGGACAAGTATAAATAGAGATTGGGAGATCTCTATTTGATCATCTCATTACTCACTCTTCTATCACTCGGAAAGTGGCACACATGTGAGGAGGAGGATCAACTGCTAGGAGAAGACTATCTCTTGTACTTTGGTTGTATCATTGCTCTTTCTATCTCTAAGAAAGTTGTGGGGTTTTTCACCTTTATGGTTTTCCCTAGTGAAACTCTGTATGTCCATTGTCTGATGTGATTGCTTGATATGCTTGATACATGCTTGATATGATTGATATACTGTACATGTTATTCTCTCAGTAAATATCCCAGAGTATGCTGAATTAATGCTCAAAATCTAACATTTACTCCTACGGTTCACCAAGTTATGCACAAGAAGAGGTTAACCCATGTCGTGAAACTCATGGAGAGCAATAGACACAAATGCCAACAATATCCCCCCTAGCGTTACTTGGGTGAGTTTTGAACTCGAGACTCGTTTCTCTAATACCATCTGTTGGAGCACGATTATCGTTAGACCAAAATCCGCATCTCCACTACAATCACCAAAGTTAGGATCCACGAGAGGGGGTTAACCCATGTTGTGAAACTCATGAGGAGCATTGGACAAAAATTCCAACAATTTTTATTTATTTTTATGTTTTTGCTTAGTTAGGATTATGTGGTGGTGTTAGAGAAAATAACTCTCTACCTAGCCACCTAAACCTTGACCTGATGACTCTAGTGGACCAAACCCCATCCAATTTGACTACTTGAGTTAGCCCTGAGTTGGATTCCTAGAATTGGTGGCACATTTCTTGATTTGGGGGCACATTCCCCGATTTAAGGAGTTGTTCCCTAATTTTAAGACTGATAGAGCCTAGAACTGGATGAGGACTAGATGCGCTCCACTAATCTAGGTCCTCATTGACCCTAACTAGCCCTTACAAATCCTAAGCACCCTAGTAAAGCAATTTTAGGGATTTGCATGCACATCATTTAGTCGGAACTAGTGACTGGGGAGTCTTGGGTCAGTTAAAATCAATCTAGGTGAGTGTGCATGGATAACAAAGGGTTTGTTGGATCTAGTTAAGCCTAAATAGTATCCAAGAACTACATGAGCAATTCGAATAGCCTCTTGACCTAATTTGAATTGCCTTGCTATATATTTCATTCACCCCCATTCATTATAGTTAATGAAATACATCATTCTTTTTTCTTATATGTTCTAGTTTTTGTGTCATTATCTATGATATCTCATTTGTTACATGATTAGTTGATTGTTGATTTAATTTTCATAGTATGTGCCTAGATATATATGCTCAAATTTTACATCCTTTAGCTCCATTTGGATATGATTTAATCTTGATTTTATGTTATCAAGCTCCTTAGAATCTTGTTCATGGTCTCTTTCTAATTTATCCATTCGCTCAAACATTTTCCTTATTACAAGAGGGGTATTATTTAACCCAACTTTTTTTTAGTTGGATTCCTGTGAATTCTTAGACTATACAGATTGCTTGAATTGGAATTATACAATAGCTCATCCTATATAGAAACGTACAATTCGTACCGATGCGACTAAGACAACGGCCAAGGAATACAACAGAGTGGCAGTTGGAGTTTACTGTAGTCAGGCTGTGTGGAATGGCGAGGACTGTTGGGTGTGTTATATCTCTTCACATGGTGGCTACGCGTACACCACGATCCTCTCCCTAGTAGTGATTCAGCTGTGACGGGCGCGGCAAATTTTTTTTGGGCTGTTTTTGTTTTTTTGCCGTTTCGGCCCATTGTATTCTATCTAATCCTGGTAAAGGGATTAGCGTTGTAACCTAATTTTGGGTAAACAAATTAGGGTTTTAGATGCTGCGAAATACCATATATTGTATTGTAAATGGTTGAGAAAACATATAATGAAAAGAGTTGTGCGGCTCTAAGTTTTGTTGGTTTTTTCCCGGTTAAGGGTTTCCAGGTGAAAATCTTTGTATTATGTGTGTGCCATTGTGTATTTTCTGTTAATGCTTAAGAACCTGTATGATTTTTTACTACATTGTTAAGGTTTAAAACTTACCAGGACTATGCACCCCACTACAAACTTAAAGAGTCTCTCAGTGGGTATGATCATCCAATGGATCGGGTATGATGCCACACCAATGGGATAGAGATCAAACACGACCGAAACCTCCATGGTAATATTATGTCCATCCATACCATGTATTCCCAAACCATGTTCCGACGAACTATTTATGGTAGCCAAATCCCATCATTTTAGTGACGGTCTATGGTGAGCACTGTGCACCCCACTACAGACTCTTAAAGGGACTTCCAGTGGATATGCCCATACAGTGGATTGGGTATGATTCCATGCCAGATGGGATAGAGATCAAACACGAACGAAACCTCCATGGTACTCTTATGTCCATCCATACTATGTATGCCAACACCATGTTCCGATGAACGAATTTTGGCAGCCAATTGCCATCATTTTAGCTAAGGTCTATGGTGTCGGTACGTACGACCATATCTGGCCATCAGTTTTCACTGGCTTCCATTTTCCCTGTATATATTTGAATTTTTAATTTCAAATCGTGAGGAAAATTCAAATTCAAATTTTGAATTTCAAGACGCTCTGAGCTATTTCATGTCAGAAGATGATTCACATGCCGAAAAACCAAGTTCGACAATGTTATATTGACATATATTAGCAGGCTCAGCTTTCAAAAGTTGTGTATGTTATTTTCTACGAAATTATCGGCCACTTCGTTTTGTGTGTTACAGTGATTTCTCTAGCCCTTCTTTTCAACAATACCTAGAACGGGATCGAAAAAATGAAGACTCAGAATGTCCTTCTGCTCGTGCGGCTTCTACGATTATTGTATTGGGCATTCGTTATTTCCAATTGTCGTGGGAAAAGTATTTCTGTGAATTACCCATTAGCAGAGGGAGCGATTATCCCTGCTTCCAGAATTTGCAAATGTTCTTCCGCATAGGATTAACTCAACATCTCATAGATACATCCAAGTTCTAGCTTCCAAGTAATGCTTCTGTCATCGCCTATTTATGGCTCTTTCAACAACAACTCGTCTCTCTAGGCCTATCCGCAGACTTGGTATCAATCTGCTTAAAGAATAAAATGTCTGGATTTGTATCAATCCCCTTCCTCTACGTGGGTATACCGAACCAGTAGGACTGGATTCATAAACTGGAGACTACTCAGCTGAGGATTGTATATGCTTTATATGGTTCCGCTACAAATTATTTTTCCCGACAAAATTAGTATTTAGTCGACTCAGGAATGATGTGGACTTGAGAGATTCAAAGGGTTTTCGTATTTTTTCAGCACAAATTGTTGATCTAATTCCTGTGTACCTCTGCTACGGGGGTGGAAGCAACCAAGCATCGGGTTATGACCAAATGCCATCACAATGACACGAGGCTCTTAACACTACACCTCCTCGGCGCTCCTCCACACACCATGTGACCTCGACCTGTGACCAAGGCTATATCGCAATTCCCAGCTTTGAACTTCGCCCTACGCTACACCTTGACATCCACATCATCCCTTTGACTGACACATCATCCATCAACGGTCGGGCTACCTTCTTGATCAATCTCTGTCAATGTTTGACCACCTATTCATCGTCGGATCACTTCACAACCTACAGGAACCGTCGATAGTTCTGTCTACGACCTGTTCAATATGTCTACGCAGTGAGACCACTATACCTCTACCATTCTTCTACGCAGGAATCCTCATACACGGCTCTGGTGGCAATTATCGACTTCACCAACATAAGAAATGAAAACCCCCAATTCTTCTGCCATTACAAGCAAAACCTCTTCATCATCATCACTGTTCTTACTCAAGAATGGGATTAATTCTCTCCGAGTTCGCTCCTTCCCCAGAACACGTGCAATCGTTGAAAGCCTTCGAACATAATTTAGTCACAAAACTCAAAACACTTTACTTCTTTTAACAATAAAACAATAGCACTCCTCCAGTCGCCTGCTCATTAGTTTCGACCTTACATGTGTGGCGAAACACTCTGTTCACACCTCCCTAAACTCTGAACGGTGTTTTGGGTCTTTCCCTCAATCACTAGCGTTATCATTACACAGGCAAACGCCCAATATGATTCCTTTGGATTTCACAAAGAATTAAATTTCTATAATTCCTGCTCGAATCATATATAATGATTCTACCCAGCTATTTACCCATGAATTTGAATTACACGGTGGTTCAACCTAATTCCAATATTAGTTTCAGGGTCAAACAGGCGCTGAAATCCTGCAAGCCCTTATTCACACAGGGAATGACTCTATTCACTAATTCATTTGGTTCCCATATACAAAGTGAGCCATTTAAATAACTAACCACTATTCATCAGAAATTGCTCAATCAGATTACATACAGATTATAAAAGAGATAAAAATACACCCAACATGGATGAATCTCCTCCTCAATAAGAATAATGAAATTGTACATACGAATTAAACCCTGTTCTCTGTCTCCCTGAATTCTCTTTTCCCGTAGGCTTACAAAGCTCTCCCTGTCCGAGAGTTACAATTTCGAGACTCTTGATTCCCCCCGACGGTTACAATTCGATTCCTCTTCTATCCTATCTAACTGAAATTTCGAATTCATTAACATAACTCCTAACCAATCCCTAGATTCCAGTCATAGTCTCTATTATTAGAAAACTAGAAACATATCTTCTATGACTCATCTAACTGCTAGACGCGAGTCATCCCTCCAATTCAGGGATAGGTTACATTGCTCATTACTCATTGACACCTAACCAGTAAACATATTCCCTATCTATCTTTACTAGGAAATAAGCACTTTTTGTATATAGAATTTACAATGAGCCCTCTTGCCCTGATGTCAAGACCTTTAGGTTTGATTAGACATTGACATATGCCTTTGGTAGGTGATGCTCCTGCATCAGACTCCCAAAGTGGAAAGAAGACATGATCACTTGATCATGTGTCCTCAATCTTCATCTTTCACTGGATCCCAAACTTGACTTTGTTGCCATCCACAAGCTGTAATCAAGTCTATCTCATCAACATCACTCTCTTGCTCCTCAATATCACTCTCTGGTATATGTTTTGTGGATATCTTACCATTCTCGGCAGCTGGATTATTTTCAGGCTCAGCCATTGTGTTCTTTAAAACAGTCTTTTCTATAGCCTTATTATTGGCACGTTGCTTTGTATCTTCTTCATGTATAGTTAACATCACCATTTCACTTGTAGCAACATATAGTTGCTCCTTAATCCTTTGTTTAGCAACCTCAACAAAGGTGTCAGTCTGCCATTGCACTCCATCATCAACATCATCAGCTTCCTCATCGACCTCTTGGCTCCCTCGAGGAGATTGATCCTCCTCATCAGAAGATTTCTTCTTTGACCCCTTTGAATTCACATCATGTCTTTTCTTCTTCTTTGAATCTTTCTTGCCTTTCTTTTGTTCTTCATCAACTACAACTTCTTCCTCTTGCTCAAATACTTTCAGCCAATATTTCAAACATTCATTCTCTTTAAACAATGCATCAGTATGCTGCCTTTCAGGGTCAGCACAACTGTTCTTTGCCTCTGTCAAAATAGAATTCTGATTTTCTACTTCTGTGGCAGTCCCAATTGTCTTTTCCACAGTCTTCTCTTGGCTATTTGCGTGAACCAATTGTTCCCTGTCCTCAATATCAACAGGTTCTTTCATACGAGACATGATTGTCTCATCTTCCTCAGGGATGCTGCCCTTATTAAGTAAGAAATCTATGAATTTCTTTTGCTGCAACAACTCTTTTTGGTCTTTATCAGAAAGACTCTCTTCATGATACTTTATTTGACAATTTCCCACTTCATTTAAGACAAGTCCAAGAGATGGATTGCCTTCTGTAACTCCTGCAAACACACTTAAATTGTCAATTTCAAAACTACAAGACCCAATGGTCTCATTTGATGGTCCAATCATCAAATCTTTCTTTGGCTGCTCCAAGTCTTCTACATGACTCATAAAGTCTTCATTACTCTTCTTCTTAGCCTCCTCAAGCATAGCATTTGAACGCTTGATGTCTTCCTTAGCTTCTTCCTGCTTTTGGCCATCATCATAAGCCAAGCCTTCCTTGCTTTCAACTTTTGCTGCATGCTGAAAAGCATCACCTTCTTCTCTCAGTGTATGTGTATTTGCATGAGACACAACTGTCTCTTTATATCCTTGAACAAGATTCAGGTTTGGTCCTCCTCCTTCATCCTTTATGATAACATTAGCAAATTTCCTTTCCTCATTCATTGTACCTGCAAGCACACACAAAGTATTAGTTTTGAAACATTGAGACCTCTTGGCCTCACTTGAAGCTTCAGGCTTCAAGTATTCTCCCAGACACTCACTTGCCTTGAGTATCTCTTCTTTACACTGAGCATTTATCAGTTGCTCTTTCCTCTTCTTTTGTAGCCTATGCCACTTCATCTTTCTTCTCATGTGGAATCCACATCTTTGGTCTTCCTCCTCGTGTAACAGCCCTATCAATACTCCTAGACGGATTTCTATCTCATCCTTCTCCCTCTCATATTCTTCATCACTCATCTGCCTCCACATGCCATTGGCTTTGGCATCTTCTTCCTTCACTTTGTGGCTGTCTCCTGAACCTCTGCTATGACTTTTGATAGTCATCTTCTAAGAGATGCTCTCACAACTCTTCTACTCTTGAGAACACAACTGTCCTCTTGTATCTCAACCTCAGTTGAAATACTAGGTTCTGGCCACACCTCTTCTTCCTCTCAGAAACCCTCACTAGATTTCTTCACCACTGCCCCTAAGGCTATGATCTTCTTGTTGAGATATCTCTCCTCTACTGTTGTTACCTCTTGCATGCATACACTCCTCTTCCTTACAGACTACAAGTCTGTCTTCTTGCTTTCACCCAAAAACTTTCTTGTTCCTGCTTTGATACCAATTGATGACAGCCCCCCATAAGGCCTGTCTATCCCGAGGATACTCCCGTTCATTAGTGTGCTTAATACTCCACTCTCTCTTTTGTAGGATTCTTCTCTTCCTAAGGCTTAGAACCTATTATGCACATGACTTAGACATTCATGGCTATTTTCAAGCCCCAACGCTCACTATACAATACTTTGGCTTCTCATGTCATCACCTCACTATGATCCTGGGATATTTACCCCTAACCCATCATCGAAACTCATACCTCCACTTGATTCAAGGCTTAATACTCATAACACTAAAATGTGATAACATACCTCTGCTAAGCGCCTTTCATTTCTTCAACATTGTAAGTTTTAAACCTTAACAGTGAAGTACAAACATATATCGATTCTTAAGCATTTACAGACAATACACAATGGCACACACATTACACAGAGATTTTCACCTGGAAACCCTTAACCGGGAAAAACCAGCAAAACTTAGAGCCGCATAGCTCCTTTTTCATTATATGTTTATTTTACATGTACAATACAATAAATGGTATTCTGCAGCATCTAAAACCCTAATTCGTTTACCCGAATTAGGTTACAACCCTAATTCCTTTTACCGGAATTAGATTAGACTACAATGGGTCGAAAAACGCGAAAAAGCAAAAAGCAACCCAAAAAAAATTTTGCGCTCCGCGCGGACTCCGGGGGCCTAACGGCCCCCTCCGTGTCGTTTCGGAACCTAACGGTCCGAAACGAAGGGGGTGGGCCCTGTCGGGCTACCCCCCCCTCTAAACCCCCCCCTCCGGACGCGCCCGGCGCAGGCGAATCGAAGGTGCCGTAGGAATCGTGTTGTACACGCAGCGACCATGTGAAGAGATATAACATACCCAACAAACATGACCTCATCACGTATCTTGGTGGCTTCCATTCCATAGAGTACCTTTCCTCAAGCATGAACCTAGGTGCTATGACCAAATTCCATCACAATGACACGAGGCTCTTAACACTACACCTCCTTGGCGCTCCTCCACACACCATGTGACCTCGACCTGTGACCAAGGATATATTGCAATTCCTAGCTTTGAACTTCGCCCTACGCTACACCTTGACATCCACATCATCCCTTTGACTGACACATCGTCCATCAACCGTCGGGCTACCTTCTTGATCAATCTCTGTCACTGTTTGACCACCTATTCGTCATCGGATCACTTCACAACCTACAGGAATCGTCGATAGTTCTGTCTACGACCTGTTCAATATCTCTACGCAGTAAGACCACTATACCTCTGCCATTCTTCTATGCAGGAATCCTCATACACGGCTCTGGTGGCAATTCTCGACTTCACCAACATAAGAAATGAAAACCCCCAATTCTTCTTCCATTACAAGCAAAAGCTCCTCCTCATCATCACTGTTCTTACACAAGAATGGGATTAATTCTCTCCGAGTTCTCTCCTTCCCGAGAGCACGTGCAATCGTTGAAAGCCTTCGAACAAAATTTAGTCGCAAAACTCAAAACACTTTACTTCTTTTAACAATAAAACAATAACAATCCTCCAGTCGCCTGCTCATTAGTTTTGACCTTACATGTGTGGCGAAACACTCTGTTCACACCTCCCTAAACTCTGAACGGTGTTTTGGGTCTTTCCCTCAATCACTAGCGTTATCATTACACAGTCAAACGCCCAATATGAATCCTCTGGATTTCACAAAGAATTAACTTCCTATAAGTCCTGCTCGAATCATATATAATGATTCTACCCAGCTATTTACCCATGAATTTGAATTACACGGTGGTTCAACCTAATTCTAATATTAGTTTTAGGCTCATACAGGCGCTGAAACCCTGCAAGCCCTTCTTCACACGGGAAATGACTCTATTCACTAATTCATTTGGTTCCCATATACAGAGTGAGCCATTTAAATAACTAACCACTATTCATCAGAAATTGCTCAATCATATTACATACAAATTATAAAAGAGATAACAATACACCCAACACTGATGAATCTCCTCCTCATTAAGAATAATGAAACAGTACATATGAATTAAACCCTGTTCTCTGTCTCCCTGAATTCTCTTTTCCCGTAGGCTTACAAAGCTCTCCCTTTCCGAGAGTTACAATTTCTAGACTCTTGATTCCCCCTGACGGTTACAATTCGATTCCTCTTCTATCCTATCTAACTGAAATTTCGAATTCATTAACATAACTCCTAACTAATCCCTAGATTCCAGTCATAGTCTCTATTATTAGAAAACTAGAAACATATCTTCTATGACTCATCTAACTGCTAGACGCGAGTCATCCCTCCAATTCAGGGATAGGTTACATTGCTCATTACTCATTGACACCTAACCAGTAAACATATTCCCTATCTATCTTTACTAGGAAGTAAACACTTTTTGTATATAGAATTTACAATGAGCCCTCTTGCCCTGATGTCAAGACCTTTAGGTCTAATTAGACATTGGCATATGCCTTTGGTAGCTGATGCTCCTGCATCAGTATATATCAGTATATATACTAGAATGGATATACACTATTATATATCAGTATATACATTAGTGTATATTACTAGTGTAGTGTATACCAACATATACACTAGTGCAGATACCAGTGTATATACTCACTAGTGTGTATACCAAATATATACAGTAGGCATATACTAGTGTATATACCACACCCAATATATACAGAGGGGTATATATTGGTATATACAATAGTATATATTACTATTGTATATGTGTGTATACTAGTATATAGACTAGTGTAGTATATACCAGTATATACACTAGTGTATATAAACATTAGTAGTGTGGCGTCGGTAGAGGTGTAGGAGCGCGAGGGTAGGGGGCTTGGTAGGGGTGTAAGAGTGAGAGGGGGTTAGTGATATAGGTAGTATGAAAAATAAAGAGATAGAGTGGGGGGGTTTAGGAGAGATAGAAATAAAGGGGTGTAGGGGATTAGTGGCAGTGGAGGAGAAGGGGGTAGAGAGAGAGAGAGAGAGAGAGAGAGAGAGAGAAAGAGAGATATTAAGAGTTAGGGGTTTAGAGAGAGAGAGATATCAGGTGGTGGTGGTTAGTGGTAGGATAGGTGAGAGACCAGTATATATACTAGTGTGTATACACTAGTGTACACCAATATATACTAGTGTGTATACCAAATATATACACTAGTGTATATACCACACCTAGTATATACATTGGTGCATATACACTAGTGTATACGTATGTATATGAGTATATACACTGGTGTATATAAACATTAGCATTGTGGTGTCGGTAGGGGTGTAGGATTGGGGGGGTAGGGGGGTTGGTAGGGGTGTAAGAGTTAGGGGGTATAGCAATACATGTAGTGTGAAAAATAAATATATAGTGCGGGGGATGCAAATAAAAAAATTTAAAAAACTCAAAAACCTAATTCATTTATCTATTTTATCATTCATGCTCATTTTAGATGAGTTTTTATTTTGTATTTATTATTGTATGGATCAATTTTCAATGAAACCTCACCAATTGAGTTGCAATGCATGAGTTACCAACTACCTTTTTAAAATATGAGATAGTTATCGGGATTTGATCCTAGCATTGTAGGGTTTGAGTTTCTCTTGCACTACCCAAGGGATAGAGACTTCATGCAAATGGAGAGGGAGGAGTCCATTAGGTTTTGCAGACTTGAGGTGAAATGATTTTAGAGAAAGAGAAATGTTCAATTTCTTTGTAGAGGGAAAATTATGCAGAGATGGGTGACAAACTGGCTAGCAGGCTGGAAGAAGGGAAGATTGGAAAAATTCCATGTTTGGCATACAAAACAAGAGTTATGGAGATCTGATACCTCCACCTACCCCTAATCCCCACTCCTCTCTCTATCTATCTCCCCCCCAACCCCCTAAAATTTCTCTCTCTCTCTCTCTCTCTCGCAACCCCTAACACCCCTCTCTCTCTCTCTCTCTCACACACACACACACACACACACACCCCTACTCATCCCCCTACTACTAAACCCCCTCCCCTCTCTCTCTCTCTATCTCCTCCTATCCCTAATCCTTACTAACCCCCTCTCTCACTCTCCCACCCCCCTAATCCTATGACTACCTCTAACAACCCCTCCTCCTCCTCCTCTCTCTCTCTCTCTGTACCTTATGGCCAAACAAAATGAATCTTCTTAGATTCCTTTAAAAATTCTTTCACTGAGCACACAAATACCTAATTGTTGTTGTTGCTACTACTTCTAATGCCACTTTTTGTATTGTTGTTCATCTCTAGTACATTTTCCTCTTTCATAGTCATCAATATGAAACTCGAAACATCCTTCACAATTCATATGTATTATTTATACAATTATGGAAAACATTCCTATGAAATAGTGACAATCTTCCCACTGGTACATGACAAACATCCATTTCGATGACATCACATAGTACTTGGTCTTGAAAATTACCCATATCTATAAACTTAACATGCATTGCTCCATCATAGTGACTTGTTAGCACTTCTATATCCACAACACCCAACCTTAACTAGGATGAGGAATGCACTTCAACTTTTCAATAAGCTTTGTGAAAATTAACTTTTTTGTACTTCTTCTATATATGGTTAAGTTATAGCATCTATTTTGAATCGTTCATTTAGACTTGAAAACTCTCTTTTTCTTAGGTTCATCAACAATCTTCTTCTGAGGCTTGAGTAGTACCCTCCTAAACATAAGATTCTCTTAATATTTATGATGAAACATGTTAACTTTTTCTCCAATAGCTAATGCATCATCTATTTGCATGACATGAGTCATGGTCTCCTTTCGTTTTCCATAATTGCGATTTTTCAAACATGAGTCATGGCCTTATGTCCTTCTACTCCACATTTGTGGCAAATGATGACATACTTACCTCATCGGCTTCTTCTAAAACCATTTTCAATAACTCGTATATTATCTATTAGATGCGGTGCATAATTTAAAGTCTGAGTCCTACCAACTACATCCTTCCCATGACACAAAACACCACTTTTATTATTATGGACCTACATGTGTATATGTTTGTCTCTTCCTAAAATAATCTTAACTCAAATTCATTTTCTTGTGATTTTGTGGTTTAAGGCTTTTTTTTTTCTTTTTTTTTGTACTAGGGGAATCGACAACGCACTGGGATGGTACTCGCGTGACATGGGGTCCAGGGATCCAATCTCGCTATCACTATACCCCTAGGTTCCCCACAACATCCCGTAAGCATGGGGCACAGGTAAGCCGGGGTGATTTAAACTCGCGACCTCCATTTACAACATGTCCTTCATATCAAGCGAATCATCGGTTGAGCTACACCCCCGAGGGCGTGGTTTAAGGCTATTAATTTAAGATTATTACAATGAATTCAAATGTGGTTGTTGCTAGTATTTTATTCCCTTAATCTTATAATATAACCACTTTATAATTAATAATATTTCTTTGTTACACAAATATCATTTTATTACATCATGTAATTATAATTAATATTCATAAACATTTGATAATGAATTATATAAAATTCCACAAATTCTACAAACATTTTCTATACATATTTATTCCTTTAAAACCTATTTTCTATTGTTTTATTATTTTTTATAATTTATATAAAAATCATCTATATCAATAAAAATTATTAGTCCCTGCCAAGGTAGGGATATACTTTTCGATTGAGAGTCAAAGCTCTTTGACTTGTATTAATCGTCATTTTTTTGGCTGTGCTGGTTAATGTTTTTATAATGTTTTAGAAAATAATGTATTTAACTTGTTTTTCTGAAAATTGAAAATACATTTTCTATTTTCTGAAAAACAAAAATATGATTTTCTCATTGGTTAAGGACAACCCGGATTTGACGTAAATGCCTACACGAGGATTGAAATTTTTAGTAATTTAAAAATAATTTAAATATAAAAAGTGCAGAAAATTACACCTGCCCTGTTTGGCAGGGCACATTTTTACACGTCACATGTTTTAGTTTTCAACTGTCAATGTGTATTGTTAGTCCAACCAGAAATCTCTGCTCCCACAAGGCACGCCTTCTCCTTCTTCCATGATCGACAATACTGGAGCTCTCAATGAAGTCGCGGCCTTCTTTTCCCAGAAACCCTTTCAGGTGGTCTATTTTTCATATGCAACGATAATAATTCCAACACCTTGTGAGAATCTGCAAGCTCCAGAGAAGACTGTACACCTGTTTGGTTGACTGATGGAATGCAGGACAATGTGAACACTTGGTTGCTAGATTCAACCAATATTTCATTGGGCCTCTCAAAATACAAATGGTTTGAACTCATCCAGCTTCGTCGTCTACAAAGATCATATCAGTAGCACTTGAAGGTGTGGAATCCCCACACTCAAATTTCTCCAAAGAAGAACATTGTTTTGACTCATAATTAAAACACTAGCAGGAGTTATCTTCAGTGCACGTATTGCCGACAGATTGCACCAGCCGGGAAAACAACCAGTTTCCAAGAGATTGCATCTAATGAAATCTCAATGTAACTATTATGAAAAAGGAATATGAACGGGCCTATCTGAACTATTGGAAGATTAATAGTTTGGGAACGCTAGGGTTTTATTTAGAGTGTGCCTTTCGTAAGCAGATTTGTGTTGAAGCAGAGACCAAGGTTGCAGACAGATCATGGCATCCACATATAAACCAAGCCCGAGGTTTTCCAGCGCCTTACGAAATTAGCGAACTCGGGTATTAGAAACTGGAGGTACTTCGATGGTTGGGCCTGAACCACTAACTATAGTTGATCCCGAGAGGAGCTTATTTAAATAAAATCGTACAAATCTGTATGTACCGACACAACAAATGATGCTCCACCCTGAGTGTTAGAGCTTGAAGCTGTAAAAAATGTATTATTTTTGGTTTTCCATACTTTACTTCCAACCCTATACGTAGCATTGCTTAGGGACGTTAGAGAGGACTATTCTGCTTGCTAAAATCCTATATAAATCGTACGGTCAGAGTCAGGTATTATGCTCACGAGCTAATGTTAGCTTGAGCAAAGCTTATCACAATGCGTCTTTTCCTGAAGCAAATCCTTGTGTTGAGTGGGTCGGAGGCATATTCTCCATCTGGGCTTCCTAACTCGATTAGTCTTTAGGAAACTTGCATCAATAATTAGCGAAAGTTCGGGATATGGGTCAATCCACATCCACCCAATTCTCATCGCTTTCTCCTTCAAGTTGGTAAAATGCGTTCCCTCTTCCAACCAACAAGCACTGTCTAAAGCGTAGCGTAAATATCCAACCCAACAATTTACAACATAGGCTCTTTCATCTCCTCAATGCGTCTTTTTAGCATTTAATCCCTCTATAAAAGCATCCCCTTCCCTTTACGTTCTTAAATTTACTATAAATTACCCGAATAAGAATTGAAAGCAGTTGGTTGTCTATCCACATAAAAAACATGTTTGGGTAGCTTAGACAACATAATTTACACATGAGTATAAGTGAAAAGAACTAGCATAACAGAAATAAGGTTGTTTTAACATTGAGCTTTTACTTTACGAGCCTAGGAGCTCAATGCACCATTGCTTAGAAAATAGTAATACTAACCTGGTGCAAACTCGTACGTCGTATTAGCATGGATAATACCTTGCACCTGTTCTACTAAAAAACAGAATTTGTCTCCGCAGTAAATGAAAAGAAATCCTAATGATCAATGATTTAAGCTTTACAAGTTCTTGATTCTCATTTTTTAGTACTGTCAACAAGAGAATTTATTAACGGAAACATAAATTTCCTGAACTAACGTTACCTACAAATAGTCCGAAAATGCTTCATTACCACGACGTGATTCTGTAAATTCTTGGCATGCCAGATTAGTTATACTAAATAGAAGCTTTGACAGTCCATTGGAACCATTGGCAGAAGCATAATCACTCCACGACCAAAATTTCTATTCAAATTCAGCAATTAATTGATAACAGGAACTGGCAAGGACTGAGGGCCGCACAGCGCCAGAATCGGCTTGTAAATATTCACTTACCACAGTAAGAAACAATTAGTCGAATATTCTTCTGAATCAGAAGAAGCTAAAAAGAAAGAAGGGGTCACATCTGTAGCAATACAGGAAGAAGCAACAACCTGTTCTTCATCATAGTTATCATCATCAAGTTTAGTTAGGGTCGTTTGAATTTCAATATAAAATACGGAGTCAACGCACGACAATTCCTCTGGAGTCTGAATACAGAAAACTTTGTCCAAAGTCTGGCTTCTAGGTTTTCTATTGGTTTAAAGACTCGGAAAGTGAAATTCGCTATTCTAAATAGACGAGTAAGGAATTATGTTTTCCACCTTCACGTCGCGCGGTACTGTTCCTGCACGAACTCGAGATTTATATAGAAGTGGTAGCAGTAGCAACTTCCAAGCACATATTTTCGGAATTAGACACGAATTTAGTTTCAAGAAGTGGCCTCTTCCCTCGCCGAACTTGAACTCGTATAACTTGAATTATTGTTGCGACGCTTGTGCTCGAGCATCCCGACATTGTATTACCGCTTAGACGGAGACTTACAACTTAGTACGCCGATGGTTTTGCTCAAACCTCCCGCTAGCCTGACACCTGCTCCAACCCTCTGACACGTTCCCCTTCTCTTCCACGTGCTCTAGCCTTCTCCCTTATGCTTTTGCTTCTGCGTAGTTGCCGCGTGCTACGTGGCCCACTCCCTTTGGAAGGGACTAAGCTGCCATGCAACTTTTTCCCTTGTTAATATTATTTTCAATATCTATAAAATAATCTTTGAATTCTTAATAATCTCCTCCAACTTTACTTTATCAAGTTAATATATACCATATATTTTGAAATAAATAATCAAAACACTTTAAAATATCCTATGTATGTAATCTCTTACCTATATGTTTCAACCTCTAGAATATAATGCATATAAAGAGATATTTCACACATTGATTAGCTTGAATATAAAAATAAGGAGTAGTCTATTTATTCTATGTTTTCGACTTTAGGGTGGGTTTTGATTGGAATCCGTTAACTTTTTTTTAGTAAAGTCCAAATTTCTACGTGTTTAAATTGTATTTTTGAATCCATAAATAGATTCAACACCCTCAAATACCCCCATGGCACCCAAATTATGCAATTTCCATAACTAATATATGTGATTTAAAGATTTTTTTAAAGGTTTCCAATACTAACAAAAATAGACAAAAAATATGCTAAAAAAAAGTTGAAAACTTAGAATATTTAAACTACACTTAAAAATAAAACTCAAATTCATTTTGCATGAGACGACTCTCACTTGATTGTAAGAGAGTAAACAAAATATTAATTATATATGAATGACAATATTAAGCAAGTCAGCAATTTAAATTCATATTAAATGACAAATAAATTTACCTTTCATTAATTTAATTACATTTTATTTTTAAACAAATACAAATTCTGAAAATTCCAATTTTAGAGAAAAATAATATTAAGAAATTAAATAATTTAAAAGGCAAATAAATTCAATAATTTAATATAATTTTATTTTTAACTTAAACATATTTGGACAAATCCACTTCTAAATCTCTTCGTTTGGGATGAGTTTAAAAGACAAATAAGCTTACTCTCAATAATTTAATATGATTAATTTTTAACTTCTACAAACCTGAAAAGTTCCACTTCGAAATCTATTCTTTTGTATGGGCTTACTAATTACAGTTTCCATTTTGTGTAGTACAAAAATCATAACCACTTAATGAAAGAAAAACCTTTGTAAAGTCCTCGAAAACATTTTTGAAAAGAAATAAGCTCCAGAGCAGATCATAGTAATGAACAGATCATAGTAATGAACGTATGAACATAACGGACTATTGGACGTTGCCCTCAAGGCCACTCCAGGCCGCTAGTGGTCTACCCATAAAGATAATCCCCCTGGTGCTCTACCCATAAAGATAATTTATAGAATTGGGAAGTGATGCAACTTGCCATGAGGTACCAATTGCCTCCACCACATGAGTTTGAGTTGGAGGATACCCAACAGAATGGGGATTTCAAATTTGAAATCTAAAAACTCTACCAAGGTCAAACTAAGTCTTAAATCCATATAGAGAACAGTGAAAGAAAATGGACGTTGGAGGGGTATCGTAATAGTTATGGGCTCATTGATTTCTGTATACTTCAAACCAATCCGAGGGAGCCATATATACATATGCCAAGGGCAGACGACAGATGAAGCATTGGGATGTGGTGGACTAGTATTTATGTGCAACATTCTCGTATATTGGTAACACTCCTAAAGTAGCCCATCTAATTACAGGCCTCCATAATACCGTCTATCTAGACGCCACTGTTTTTTTTCCTTTGACTTAGAAAATGGAATAGAGGCCATAAGTTTTACAAAACTTATGGTATATTATTTACTTAAAATGAGTTACATTTATAGGAGTAGATCTGGTTGAACAGACTCCTTGTTATTTACTTAAAATGAGTTACATTTATAGGAGTAGATCTGGTTGAACAGACTCCTTGTTATTTACTTAAAATGAGTTACATTTATAGGAGTAGATCTGGTTGAACAGACTCCTTGAATTTTGGATTTGAAGATCTCTTTCAATCTCTTAGATGTAACAAATTCTAAATAATAGTAAACATTAATTTCAATACTCTCCCTTAATGTTTACAATACAAAACACAATTGCAAAACAGAAAATACAATACTGAATCTTGTCTAACTGGTCTTCATCAGCATTTACACCCACTTTGAAGTCTCACAGTTTGCACTCTTTCTTCACTTCATCTTCGAGCTTCCTATTTGACTCATTTAAGCTGCAACCGCTTCTGACCATCAATAAAATAATTGCAGTGACTAACAATATTGAGTACTTAACTATGCCAAAGTACATAGCTCGCTGATTTTGGCAAAGCATTAATCAAGTAACTGGATTGTTCTATGGAGATACTCCCATCTGTCGAACACATAACTCGCTGAATCCAACAGTAATCTAGGAGAGCACTCTGAATACTAAACATATCTAGAAGTTAGCCATACAAGTGACCTTCTCAAACTTACAAACACACACATACTCTTTCTTTTCCATGAGGCAGCACAGTGTTCTTGCTGACATACATAGCTCGTTGCATTCTTTAAGAAACACAAGCTCTTCACAGACTGGAAAGAGGAAGCACACCCAATAAAGAAATGTATAGTTAATAAGAAGCTTATCACAATTTGAACACTGTATTCAAATTGCACACCAAATAAAAGAAAAACACAACCTCTCACAGATTGACATAGATCTCTATGCAGCAACACGCTTCACAATAACAACCGGTGATCTTTGTACAGATCCTCAATGCATCCTATAACAGTTGTTGGGCCCAGCACCATCTTTAACCTGGCAGCCATCAATCTCTCGAGCAATTCAATTCAATTTGATAGTTGTAGCAGGGGAAATATGAAATAGATCTATTGGGCGCAGATGTTTGGACGAGACAACAATCTGGCAAATATTTCACTGGACAGAGGCAGACTAAACCAATCGTGCAGCTGCAATCTTTCACGTGAAATCTCCTCTCCAATCAATGATTCTGCACCTTCACACAACGGATTGATCCTCCTCTCCAATGCAAGGCGGCTTCAATATTTGATTCTCTGTGAGCATAGGCAACGATTTCCTCTCAGCAAACTCACACAGGCACATCAAAATAAAAATAAAACACACCTATGCTAATCTATAGAAATTCACTCTCTACTCCATCTTCTAGGCCCTCCCGTGAAGGAGCTAAGCCAGACCGGGCTCTGATACCAACTTAGAAAATGGAATAGAGGCCATAAGTTTCACAAAACTTATTGTATATTATTTACTTAAAATGAGTTACATTTATAGGAGTAGATCTGGTTGAACAGACTCCTTGAATTTTGGATCTGAAGATCTCTTTCAATCTCTTAGATGTAACAAATTCTAAATAATAGTAAACATTAATTCCAACACTTTGAACACAACAATCCAAACATGGAAAAAGCTTAGTTGTAGCCAAACTCAAACTCGTGATGAACAACATGAAATTTAAAAAGGAAAAAAAGACATATGGATAGGAATTGAGATGGAGAAACCTAACAACATACTACATGCACTATCTTCTCAACGCAATCGCTAGACATCCGCCTCTGCTTCTTATCTTCGGTCACCCGCCTTTTCAAGAAAAATTATGAAAAAGAACAACAAATTAGTTGTTTACGCTTCTTAATCTTTGGTCGTGTGCTTATAGTATTTCTCTTTTTTGTCGGATTTGAAAGACACTCAACCAAGCCGTGCCATTTTGTGTTGGATTTGGAAGACTCTCAACGAAGCCGGATTATTTTGTGTCGGATTTGGAAAATCCTCAACAAAGTCGGGTCAGATCCACCAGTCACAGTGTTGAAACCGACTATCATGTAAATGAGGGCAAATGAAGATGACTGTATATCATAACAATTCAAATTCAAATTCAAATGAATGGAGCGCCCAGTACCCTCCAATTACACTTGGGATTACAGATGGCCATGGTCATTCATCGTCCGTTGACACCTATTGCAGGAGGTCCGCTCCATATCGATGCCGTAATGCGGTGGAGATGATCTTCCGTGCAGATTGCTGAGGAATAACGACAGTCGTTGTCACTGCTGTTGATGCTGATGGGAGTTGAATCGGTGGGGCCATACACCAGGATGCATGTGGCATGAGCATGAGACATCACGGGCCATGGCAATGGATAGATGGTGTAATTTTGATGGGTTGTACAAAAAGTTAGTACTGCAAAGGCCCCCGCAGTAGCATTAATCAATCTGTTGCGGGATGCATATTGCTTGCCGCATTAATTAGTGTGCTGCGAAGTGCATATTGCTTGCCGGAGCATACAACAATACGGTCAATTTGTAAAGAATCGTACAATTCGTACGGGTGGCGATGGGATGGCGGTAGGAGCGTACGACTGAGTGGTGGCTGGAACGTCCAATAGTAGAGTGGCGGCGATCTATACGAAGTGGTGGTCACTTTAATACCATCTGTGCGACTTACATAAATGGAATATTGATATGTATTGAATATAAATGTTTAATATGATATTGGATATGAAATGTATTACAAGAGAGTCCATTTAATATATTGCTTTGGTACGGATTCAAATGCGACATGACTTATAATTCACGTGAATTAATAAGTCATAACCTTACATTACAATATAACTTAATGGTTTTTAAACTTACACAAAATATTATTAATACCACGACTTAATATACTTATGACATTAGAGCTAGAGAATTTTACCTTCTCATCATTTTGGACCTTGCATGAGTTATATGGTACTCAATCATCCTTAAACTTGTATCATCTCTTCTCTATCTTCTTTCTCAATTTGAACATTGACATTCATGTTAGTGCAATGGTACATATCTACTAACTCTTTGCTAACCAAGGAGCTTAGTTGACGTCAACTTAGCCTTGGTTTTGGCTTATTTGAAAGAGACTATGCTTCATCTATGTATTTTATTTCATTCAATTCCTTTTAAACCCACAACATAAATGATCAACATCATATATTTAGATCTATTTGAAATTCAAGTAGCTAGAATTTCCCATTATCTAATGTAATATTCCATTGTTTCTATTAGTTGAAGGTGGGAAAGTAGGTTGAAGATGTATAAGTTTTCCCTTGTTAAAGAATATTTTGACAAAGTTTGGTTTAAACAATTGTTAGTCTGAACACAATTAATTTTTAGGGGATTCGACATATATTAAAATAGTCATTGGTAGAACCATCTAGATACATTGAGTCTATTGTAGAGATATTTGTTCATTGTTTGGTGTTGGATTCATATGAATATGTGTCTAAGAATGTAGATTTCCATAGTTTCTTGAATAATTATGGAAGGTTTATGGATGTAAACTATGTTTTAGTTTTGAAATGTTCCTAATGTTTCAACTAGACACTCCACCCATCATCAAGTGAATAATCTACATTCTAAGCTTATGATTTATCCTTTGATCATGGGTGGAGTGTCCACTTAAATCAATGGAAACATGTCAAAACTAAAACATAATTTACATCGAAAAAATCTTCCACAATAAATATTGTCTTTCAACATTGTTTGGCCATAGGGTGCCTAGCTTGGCATTATTCACATAAACTTTGGGTAATTTGAACATAAATCTATTGGAAGGTTCCAATTGCAAACCAAGAAAACCAAACGATATATAAGAATTATTTGATTCTCTTACATTCTAGAAAAGATAAATATGGGTGAAGTCATCTTTTAGATCAAACGTGTCATTTGTTGGATCAAGTGTGCTATGGGTTGGACCATCGATTTCACCTCTTGCATAAATGAATCCAACTGTTGACTCAAGGTGTCCTATTTGTTGTTCATCTCATTCTTGAGATGGTTGACTTCCAATATTAACTTAGTGTTTGTCACCACCCTCGATGGTTGTAAAAAAAAAAAAAAATGGAGCCACATCAACTTACATATTCTTGAATTCTCAAATTCTTATTTTTCCAAAATTTGATTTCTCAAAAATATCTTATGACCACAAATTATACGATTAGGATCCTTGTTTTGAAACCAAAGTTCAACTTATGATAGTTCCATATGATAGGAAATCTAGGGATTTAGTCTAACTAGGACACAATTTTGTAATTTACTACATAGAATTCGTAATGGATGTGTGTATATTGGCAAGGATGTTCCAACTAAAGTTTTAGGTAAGACACATAATTAAGGGTTCAAATATGGTTAGGGTCACAGGATTATGCAAGGAAATGGCACAAATTTTACATTCGATGGAGTGAAAAAAAATGAGGCATAATGCAATATATTGAATAGGATTAGGTCTAAGTGCGGCATGCAATGAGTTTTAGGACATAAAAGCTAGATGCAAGGGATATAAATTCACATAGAAAACTAAAAACAACACTAAATCAAGGAATTATGGACAATAGGGTGTGACCAAGGACAACAAAAGATACAGATAGAGCAACCATTCTAGAATCATACACCTGTAGAGATTGAAGTACTTACAAGACAAAAGACAAAAAGCTGTGAGTAGGATTAAAGAGTTATGGAAAAAGTGTAGAGAACTAGAAGGGAAAGGAATATAAAAGGATGCAAGAAGGTGTAAAATTTAGGGATGGAAAATATAACCATGGTTACAGGTCAAGATGTGAGTTGTAGTGTGAGCCACATAGTTGAGGATCGTGATAAGGTTGGGGAAGCATGATTTTGGGTGTGGATCGACATAGAACTTATAAAATTTCCTTGAAATTCCATGGCATAAATATTCTAGCATAGAGTTGAAATTACTAGATGAAAGTTCTAAACAAAACTTCAAACTCAAAAGACAAAACATAAAAATCAATCTTCAATTTGAATGAGTCACATGAAAAATAATTTCTCCAAACCTTGCTCCACCCATAAGAAGAATTTTTGAACCCTAAAACCTAATATTTCATATTCTAATGATCTTTTGCATAGTGGAATTCTTCATAATGTAGCTCTAATAATATTTTTAAGAATTATAACTAAATTCACACATATGACCAAATCTAGTAAGAAATCAACCAAATTTTTAAGCATATATAAATAGATGTTTTAGAGCGAATATTTAAATAATAATATTAAAAAAATGAATGATTACTGAATGAGAAAATTGTACAACACGTCTTTATAGATACATGTTAAGAGGGGGGAGAGAGGGTACCCTACAACCCCCTCTCTAAGAGGAAGAGACTTATGGCACATAATTTTCTTTCTTGATAGTTAGGCCATGGGATTTCTATTCACTAGCTCTTGTTTGTGGTCACTTAAGTTTTAGCGGTGGTGACCACCTTGTTATTTTTAGATCCATTTCAAAATACTTGATCCTAGCCATACTTGTTGGCTTGAAAAGAATTTAGTTCTTGGGAACAAGGGATTTAGTTGATAGTAACAATAGGGTCATCTAGTTTGACTATAAGGGGAAATTTCATGGTATGTACTCTAGCATCAAAACCAAGTGTTTGGAAGGTTGATATACCTCATATCTTGTTTGATAACCTTTTCTAATAATAGATGCAAACAAAATCCTTGAGTTCTTTTCATTAATTAAGCTTTAAGAATACAAACTCCTTGAGTTCTTTCATTTATTGACCTTTAAGAATAATCTCTTTAGAGCCTACGACTAAATAACTACGTGATCTCATGCAAGATGAAGATACCAATGGGAACATAGAAAATATTAAGTCATATATATTGTGACATTACATTTCTATTATCATATTGATATTATCTTTATTGGTTGGCTAGGACCCTAATTATGTAGGCTCTAGAATGGTAATGGTATCCTTTATATATATACCAAGGAGATCTAGTTTGGAATAATATAATCTCATCTTGTTTGGTATCTTAATTATATTGTAAAGGAGGTTTCCCCCTCGAAGAGGCTGGTTATCCATATTTTTATTGCATTCTTAAACCGTTGGAATACTATCTCTTTTTGTTTTATGCGATTTTTGGGAATTTGTTGCATAACATTTGGTATCATAGCCATTTTCGCTATAACTTTGTTTTTGGGATGTTTAAGACATAGAAACTTGGAGGTACCATAGAGACAATATTGAACTATATGTGGTACAATTTCCAGGTCTTGATTCAATACAAGTGCAGAGTTATACCCTATGGAAGTTAGGGTTTTTTTATTATTCCAAAAACTAGTCTCAAACAAGTGTTCTGGGAAAAATTGTTATATCTTGAGACTAAAAGATCCAAATTGAGAGATACCTCTTGCATCATAAATAATACATACCACGGTATTTTTGGTATAAATTTCATAATCATATCCTAAAAATTGGACATGTGACAGGCCGTACACTTTCGCTCTCCTCAAAGGGACAAAAATAACAAGTTTTGGGAAAGTTACCACAAATTTTTATTGGCGCATTAGATTTAGGTCATACCTATGTCATTGTAGAGAAGACATACCAAGATACTGTAGGACAATTTTTTAGGCTCAAAAAGGCCAACATTGCAAAGATACTTCAGTTGGAAGGTTGGCTAGAAAAATAGCTCCAAACTAGGGTTTTTAAAGGCATGTTAACATGAAACTTGCATAACTTTAGATTGAAATGTCTGTTTTGGGTGATTGAAAAGGTTTGATAAATAGTAAATAGATAATAATTATAGTAAATATCATTGGGATATTTAAATAGAAAAAAGGTGTAGCAAAATATTCTACACCCATTAAACCTATTGAAAACTCAACCATAACTCATGATGAAAATGAAGAAATGAGACACGAGCTGTCCAAATTGAATGAAAATTCAGTGACACATTTTTAGTTTCTAAACAAAAATATTGATATATAAAAGGATTTGAAAAATAATCTCGAAAAGATTGCCAACAAAGAGGATCTTAGGGGGATGGCCAGAAAAGAGGATTTGGTAAAGATGACCAGTGGGATGGCTAATAAAGTGGATATTGTAAATATGGATATTAAAGAGGATCTTCAAGAGGTGAAGGAAATTATGAATGAGATAAGACACACCATTCTTCCTAATTCATCTCCTCAAGAAGAGGATAAAGAGGAAAAAAATGACTTGTTCCAATCATAGATTGAGAAAGTTGAAAAATAATTGGAGAATAAGAGGTTTGATTCTCCAACACTTGATCATTCATCACTCCATAATCCACATCGTAATGGGTTGAAATTGGGGCAAAGAAACCAATGGATTCCCAATATTGATATGAGTTATGGCAATGATCCAATAACATGGATATCCAGATAGAACAATTCTTTGATTTACACCAAGTGCCAACTTTACAAAAGGTAACTATTGCATCCTTGTATTTAGAGCCTAATCAATTTGTATGGCACCAATGGCTTTGCGACCGTAAAAATGATTCTATTGACTCTTGGTGTATATTTATGGATGAGTTGATTGCACATTATAAGGATATTAATAGCAAAACATTCTTTATCCAATTGATAAATCTCAAGCAAAAAGGTCTAGTTATAAGCACATCAAGCAGTTTCAGAAGTCAAGTCTTAGAGTGAAGAGCATTCCGAAAGATAATTTGTTGGATCTCTTTATGGGAATTTTAAAGGATAATTTTCAACATGAGGTACATATATTTGAACCTAAATCATTTGATAATGATTTTAGTTTGGAAAAACTGAAAGTAAAAATATGGCGCTAGGAGAAGGGCATGGAAGTAAAAATATGGCTACTAGAAGAGCAATTAGTAACACCTATAGAGAGAGAAATGTTTCCCCTTCCAACTCCACTCAACCTAATCCTACAAGATTGACACCTCAATAAGTGGAGGAAAGAAGATAAAAGGGACTATGTTTCAATTATGACAACATGCACAATAAGGGGCATAAGTGTAGTGAGAAGAAATTATTCTACATATGTTGTTAGGGAAAGTGTTCCTATGGATGGGGTGACACCACTAATGTACTGGGGTGAAATATAGACATTCAAATTTCTGCAAATACAATATTAAGCAAAATTTTAGGGTTTAAGAGGATGTGTACCTTACAATAGAAGGTCGATCCAATCCTCTCCTTGAATCCTCCTCTTTCTCTCCAATGCAACAACATGTGAAAACATTCCAAAAAACCTTCCTCAAACCAATTTGACTACAAATATAATATTGATATTCAAAAGAACATCAAATGTTGATCTAATAAACATCAATAAGTAACCAAAACTTAGATATATATGAACACAGTGATTTGGAAAGGGATGAATGTCCAATATTTATTAATAAATGAAGCAAGTACATCAAATTACCTTCCTTCAAGCATGGCACTTCATGAAACCAAGATTCAAGATTCTCTGCTTCTCTCCTCCAAGAATCCCAACCTCCAAGCAACACATTAGGGTTTCATAAGCAGCTAGGGCACAAGTGAGGGGGATGCGAGTCTAAATTCCTCTAGCATAGCATTGTAATGGGCTAAGTCCTCTTTTCATGGTTCCCCCTCTCTCTCTTATATAGAAAATGAAGAAGATAGGGTCGAGGAGGAAGTAGTTACATTTGAGGAGATGGTTCCAAAACCACCCAAACCACCATTTTTTTCGAGATTTTATATATTTTTTGAGGTACACAGTGGTGAACAAGGGAGAAAGGGTGTGTAACATGTAGGTGAACGATGTGCCACCAGTGTGTATGCAACAAACATGCAGGTGAACCATGTTCCACTAGCGTGTATGTGAAAAAATGAGGAAAATTTGCGTTTTCTCGGGCTTTTCAGAAAACGTTTTGGTCTCCAAACTTGTTCATACAATCCTAACTATCCGATGGACCATGAAAGAGGTAAGGACATCCTAATAAATTCCCAAATATGGCTCTTCCATAAACAATGTCATTTTGTGTGACTCACATCAGTCTCATGAATTGTCGTCATCGAAGTGTTGTCATGACAGCAAAACATGCAAGTGTCGTCACGGACGGAGAAGTGCCAAATTTGGCTATAACAACATAGAATTTGAAGAGGAAAATTATCCAAACCTAGGAAAACTATATTTTCATGCATTGGTCGACATTAGCACTCCTCCAACTCTCATGGTAACAATGTTGAATGATTATGGTAGAACCCATAACTTCATTGATCGCAGATTAGCTAAACTTCTCAATTGCTTTATATATCCTGCACCATAATATAAAGTAATGATTGTAGATGGAGGTAACATAAATTTTTCATGGAAGTGCCATATTATTAAGCTTACTATGGTTGAGTATTCATTGGATATCCCAATGATTTCAATCCAAATGGGTGGTGTCGATGTTGTACTAGGGGTAAAATGGCTACAATCATTGGGAACAGTGGCTCTTAATTTTTAGGAACTGTTCATGATATTCCATTTAGAAGGAAAGGAAATTGAACTCAAAGGTATTCCAGGGAAACCCTCTAAATTCCTAAGCTCTAACAACGTGATGAAATTGTTGAAAAAGCGACACCATGCCGTAATTGTACAATTGTGCTCAAAATATGTTCAAGCATATATACCCTCTATTCCAGTGGATCTCTAATAAGTTATTGACAATCATTCCAAGGTATTGGGAGAGATACCTAAAGGTATTCCACCTATTTGGGATCATGACCATGTTATTCACATGCAAACAGAAAGTGTACTATCTAACATTAGACCCTATAGGTACCCATATGCACACAAAAGTGATTGAAAAATTGGTTCAATAAATGTTAGGTGTAGGCACCATTCAACCTAGCCAAAGTCCTTTATTTGCACCAATGGTGATGGTTCACAAAAAGGAAGGTTCATGGAGTATGTGTCCAGATTATGGAGAAATCAATATGATGACCATTAAAGATAAGTTTCCTATTCCTGTCATTGATGAATTATTAGACGAATTACAAGGAGCAAAATTATTTGCGAAATTGGATTTTCGTTCTGGATATCATTAGATCAGAATGAAGAATGAATATATTCCCAAAATAGCCTTCGGAACACATCAAGGCCATTATGAATTTTTCGTGATCCCATTTGGCCTTACCAATGCACCTTCCACATTTCAAAGCTTGATGAATTCTATATTTAAACCATTCCTCATTAAATTTGTGTTAATATTTTTTGGCAATATACTTATCTATAGCAAATCTTGGGAAGATCATGTACAACATGTTGATAGGGTCTTAAAACTATTGAACGAGCACCAACTATATTCTGACCCTTCTAAGTGTGCCTTTGGGGTTCAGGAAGTGGAATATTTAGGTCATGTTGTATCTCATGAAGACATCAAAGTGGGTCTTAACAAAATTAAGGATATCATGGAATGATAAATTCCTAAGACATTGAATAATATTAGAGGATTCTTAGGATTGACAGCCTACTACCAAACGTTCGTTAATAATTATGGTAAAATAAAAGCACCTCTAACATTCGTTGGACTTAAAAAGCAACCAAAGGTTTTGAAAAAATTAAACTGGTACCATGAATATGCGTAACACTTTTTGGCAAGCAGAGGGTAGGAGTATGGAAAAAAACGAGCTCAATCGAGTTATTTAAAAAATATCGATCGAGGGTTAAGAAAACCCTCAATCGATCTATTTAAAAATGCGCTCAAAACCTCGATCAAGAGTTTTCAAGACCTCGGTCGAGCTATAAATCGATTGAGGGCTTGAAAAACAAACTTTTAGCCATGTTTTCTGCAAATTTAATTTTAATGACCTCTTTGCCAACCCTAAACCCTGTCCATGGATGCACCTTAGGTGGTGCAATTCACATCGATGAATTCATTAATGAATCTTTAACCATTGTCATATAATTTATGGGTTGTTGAGTTCATATGATATATATTTTTTCTTTTCAAACTTACACTTACAAAACCATGTCCACAACTTCGAATCAACGCAAAGAAAAATAAAAAAACATAAAAATTACACAACTAAAAAATTTCAAAAAATATATACGCCTCAGATGAACGCGTCCTATTCAAAGGGGTATTTTTTATTTTTCGATTTTGTAACCAGTAAAAAAAAATACATGCACACACATGTGTACGAAATGCGATTAAAATTTTCAATAGTTAGTTTCGAAAATTAATAAAAAATGTAATTTTCCAACATAAATTTAAAAAAAATATGTATTCCCTAGTTCATTTTGTGTAGATTATGCTCATATATTTTCTTTTAAAAAATTATGCATTTATCACTAAATCATTTTACGTGCACACGAGCCACTTGTTAACTTTTCTTGAAAGTTACAAGAACAAGCCTATCATTAAATACAATTTTGGCATATTAAATATTATTATTATTATTATTTTAAAATATAGGTGGAAAGACAACATAATTCTCTACGATTTCTTTTTTTTTGCATGTTGGAATTCACAAGTCATATATGAGTTTTGAGGGCTTCAATTTAATAAATGAGTAAAAAATTGAATTTTCACCATCACTTTTGGCCAAAAAGTGTTACCGATCTTCATTGATCCATCCATATATATAATATATGAGATCTAATTTGGAATCATCTCATCTCATCTTGTTTGATATCTTAAATACATTATAAAGGAGGTTTCCTCCTCGAAGAGGTTGGTTATTCATCATTTTATTGCATTCTTAAGACATTGGAATACTATCTCTTCTTATATTATGTTATTTTGAGGAATTTGATACATGATAGAAACTCCTAAAAACTATATGGATAGCCCATGGAAATTACCACATACAAAACATCCATCATTAATGAGAATGCTTAGTGGAAAAGGGTTTTACCACATCGAGATATTATGACATAACCCAGGGTTGAAAGATATAATGTTATCACAATTAGAACACCACTAAAAAGGTAGAAGGAAAAAATAGCTTTCTCAAGATTTTGGTTACTCGAACACTACCATCCATATAGCTTCCATACCTCCTAATTAATAATCCCTTATTATGAATTCCTAATAAATGTGATCCACAAAGTAGCTAAGTAGTGTGATTTTTTAAGTTACCAAAGTACTCAAGTAGTGTGTGATTTTTTAAGTTACTAGAGTACTCACGTAGTGTGTGATTTTTTTAACTTATCGTGAACTTGATAATATTCATTAAATTAGATATCAATTTGTGCTTCACAAGGAAGTAAACTTTCAACAAGATTATATGCTAGCAATTTGCAAATATAATGCAGTTGTTAAATAAAAGTTCTCGTGAAAAGAAAAAATGATCATTTTTAGACTTGTGGTTGCCATCAATTGGAACCCAAAGGCCTTGTGTCAAATAATAATGGTTACTTAAGACAAATGCATATCAATTAATATGACAATATAAATATCTATGACAACGTAATAGATGAAAGGGGTGTGCATATCTAAACAATTTTATATGGTTATTTTTTAAATTAGCATAGATCTATCTTAAATCCGGATTTATAAGTACCGATAGAGATCCAATTTCTCTAGGTGTATTTTTTTTAATCTTAAAGTTTTTACACATACAAAAAAAAAATTTACACCTCAAGAAATTTGATCCCTCTCAATACTTGATAGATGTGGATTTAAGATGGATTTATGCATATATTTTTATTTTTTTATTTTATGAGCCAACATAGATTTTTTAATAACTTTTTATTTGGTTTAAAATTTTTATTTTATGAGTCGATATTGATTTTTTTAATTGTTTTTTATTTGGTTTTATATTTTTTTATTTTATGAGTTGACATGAATTTTTTTAAATACTTTTTATTTTTGGTACATAACGACATAACAACATCTCCGGGTTGTAGAGCGCTTGCTATTCTCAGTGCAAAAATTCATGTGAGTTTATAAAATATAAAAATTAAGACTGCATAGATCCATATTAAACTCAAATCTATCAAAGAGTGATCCAATTTTTTGAGATGAAAATTTTTTATTTGCAAAAAAAATTGAATCTCTCTCGATATTTGATAAATCCAAATTTAAGTTATGAGTAAGATAAATCTATACTGATTTTTATGAATAACTTTTATAAATTATGTACAAACCCTTTGAGCTAACTAAACTAAACTAAACTAACATTAGAGATTGAATTTGGCACACAAATCGTGAGAGCTATTTGCCCCACCAATATAAGTGATTTTGTATAACAAAACCAAGCTTAAGTGTCATAAAAGTTAAAAGATCAGTAAAATTTTGACCCTGCAGATTGTCACAGTTCATTTTTGTATCAATCACGATGCAATGAAGAGAGTATCCCACCCGAGCCCATCTTTTAGCTTGTTTTAAACACACGATAGAGTTAGGTGGTTTGCAAGATTGAAGAACTTTCCGACCGAATGTGTAGTAGAATATTTCTTGGTGTTTTGACGATCGCTAAGGGAAGAGACTAAAAGGCTTGTGCTGGGAATGCCTAAAGATTTTAATTTAATCTACCATGGTATTAGTTAAGGTCGGTTTCTTTTTTAATTTAATTTAAAATTGCATTATAAATTTTCATAAAAATAAGAAATAATTTAAATGAAAATAAAGATATTGTTCATTTATATTTAGATATTTAAGTTTTATTGGAAAATTATTTTTGTGGATGACTATATATATTGATATAATTACCATAATAATTAATAACGGAATAAGTTTCTTTTAAAATATTATATTAATTTGTCTAGTAAAATATCATTGCTATTTGGCTTAAGACTATAACTAGAAAATCACTCTTAACTATGACATTCTAAAATTATTAGATAATTAATGAACAAATTAGATTATAATTCTATTAAATAATTAATAAACAAATTAATTTTTAATAATATATGTTTTTATTAATATGTTTACATAACTATTATTTATATTTGGATTAGGTTACTTTATTTAAAAATACACTTTTAATTTTTAATTATAATTGTATAATATAATTATGAAATTATAATTATATTTTAATTTAAAAAATTAACATGATTTTAATATTATATAAACATTTACTTTAATTCTAAAAAAGTGAATCTATATTAACATAATTTAGGTTAAAATTATTTTGAAAAAAAAAATTATAATTTTATGAAAAAAAAATTGTAAATAATGTTTTAGCATGTTTTATGTTATAATTTTAATCCAAATATAAATGATAATTATCTAAACACATTAAGAAACACACATACATATATTTTAAAGAGATTATACCTTTATTTTATTAAACATATTAATATTATATAAACATTGATTTTGATTCTAAAAAAGGGTGAACATATACTAACATAATAATATTATGATAATTTAAGTTAAAATTATTTTGAAATTGAAAATAAGGTTTTAACATATTTTAACTTGTTTATGCAATCACAATCCTTAAGTTATACTAGATTTTCACATCCAATTTAATTTTAATTTGCACATAAATTATATATCATAATAATTAAAAAAATTAGGATTAAAAAATAATTATTTAAATAATTAAAAAAATATGACTTTTGTTAATTTTAATGTAAATCTTTGTAAATATATCAAAGATTTATTTTTAAATAATTAATTAAGATTTAAATCATGTAAAACTTAAAATAAGGGAAACTAAAGTTAAAGGAAACATTTTAGATATATTTCCTCTAATGCTCATGTCCAACACATAAATTGAAATTATCCCTTGGACACCATCACAACATGACTCAATCTATGCAACAATTTGTTTAAATAAATGAATTTCAAGTGTTAAGGATATATTGTTGACATGTGTAGGTCAAACTTAGTCAACCATGGTTAACTAAAGTCAAACATGGCTTACTAAAGTCAACCATGGTTCACTATGGTTAAACTAAAGTCAAGGTTAACCAAAGTCAAGCAAGGTTTGGTAAAGTCAAACATGGTTAACTAATAGTCAACCATGACTTAACCTTATCTTTCAAGTGTTAAGGATTGATTGCTGAAATGTGTAAGTCAAACTTAGTCATCCATTATAAATATTGTCAACCATGGTTAACTAAATTCAAACATGGCTCACTAAAGTCAACCATGGTTAACTATGGTCAAACTAAAGTCAATGTTAACCAAAGTCAAACATGGTTAAATAATAGTCAACCATGACTTAACCTTATCTTTCAAGTGTTAAGGATTGATTGTTGAAATGTGTAAGTCAAACCTAGTCAGCCATGGTAAATATAGTCAACCATGGATAACTAAAGTCAAACATGGCTCACTAAAGTCAACAATAGTTAACTATGGTCAAAATGAAGTCAAGGTTAACCAAAGTCAAACAAGGTTCGGTAAAGTCAAACTGTCATGTCCCAAATTTGGTATTGGGTCAAAATGGCCTAATTATATTGGCCCTATTCATTAGAGTTTGTCAAATTGATGCTAAAGGTCAAATAATTGCCAAGGAGGAAAATTACTAGTTTCCTAGGTTTGGGGTGGAAGCTTTGGGATTTGGAATAATGGGGATAATAAATGATGTTTGAACATTAGAATGGCATAAATATTTAATAAAGGAGATAAATAAATATATACAAGTGAAAATCAAAGTGGCATTTCATCATGAAGACACATGGAGGAAGTGGGACCCACATATGGCTAGATTTCCCCACTACACTTGGCATCATTCTCTCACCAATTCGA
This sequence comes from Larix kaempferi, assembly GCA_027924585.1. NCBI lineage: Eukaryota > Viridiplantae > Streptophyta > Pinopsida > Pinales > Pinaceae > Larix > Larix kaempferi. The sequence goes on along the minus strand of BSBM01000446.1, from coordinate 1,246,709 downwards.
ATTCAAGGTGAATGGTAACATACTTGGGGGAGTCCAAAAGGTATTATTCATTGCATGACTCATCCAAGGTCGAAATATAGAGGAAGAGTAACTCCCATGGAAGAGGAAGAGGCAATTTGGAGCTAGTGAGACACTTGGGCTAGATTCTCTAGCTCTATGACAACAATGATGAAGATGCTATGACACCTATGACACAAATCAGACCTGAAGGCTGACATATGACATATATGACATGTCAGGGCTAAAAATAGACTCCAAGAGGGCGCTCAAGGGTGTTAGGGCAGCTAAGATGCTTCCACATGTGATTTGGTGGAAGTGGGAGACTATGAATTGTTGTACAAGTGGCGTTCTTTGGAATCTTTTCCCAACTTGAGTTGGCATGAGTCTCTTGGAAGGAATTCGACCCATGGAGGCCATTAGAACTTTATAAATGTCAATAACAAAGAATGAAAGGGGCTTTTGATCATTTGTAGAATTTGCAATTGCAATTGTGAAGAGGGAGAGCTAGTGGATGACTAGTTTCTTGCCTTAGCCAATTTTGAGGGTGAAAGATTCCCATCCAAGTTGGCAATTGGAAAGGCCATTCAGACCTTTCATTTGGAGCTTTAATGGAGTCTTTATTTGCAGGTGTAAGCTACAGGGAAGCTCATGGTTTCTTCTATTGCAGCTCACTCCTTCAACCATTTCCAGTTTTGATGGCATATTCTTGATCCTTGAGGGAGGGCATTTTTGGTGAGCTATTGTACTCTTTGGGGGAGATTCTAATGCCCCATTTTTTTTTTAATATGAATTAAATACTCTGTTCTTCATCTCCAGAAAGTTTCAGGTCGAAATTCCAAGTAGAAATGTATAAATCTCATTTTTAATGGAAGAACAATGCCATTTCCCCACTACCTTGTTGTGAACCAATGTATTGATGATGATTTCGAATGAATGGATGATTCTATGATGCATTTGTGATTAATGGACTTCCATGGATGTATTTTACAAGTTTCATGTACTGTAATTGAGCATTTGAAGTATTTTTACTCAGTTTAATTGCATTGGGAGAAGAAATAGTGCCATTTCCCCAAGGGTCGAATTGGTGGTTTTTGCAGTTGAATGGGAGAGGGTGAGAACAGTTGTAATAAACCATTAATGGTTCATATGAGACCTTAATAACATACTTAACACATTACATACCTCTGTTCATAAATTTGAGTGGGTTTGGAGGCATTTGGGAAGCCATTTTCAGTACTTACCTCAGGGGGATTTGAACCCCAAATTACTAGTAAAATTGCATACTTGGTCCAGAATCTTAAGAGAGTTTGCAGAGGTATTTTGGTGGCCATATGTTATCCATGAACATCATATTCAAGTCCTAATATCATTCATACACCTTCCTTGAAGATTTGAAGGAATTTGGAGTCAATTTGAGACCTAGAGACCAATACTAGTCAAAGGGAAATCACTAGTAAAGTTACCTACATTGACCAGAATTGAAAGAGTATTTGCAGAAGTGTTTTAAAGGTACAAAGGCATCCCTAAAACACATATTTATGTTCTAATATCATTCATATACATTCTCAGAATATTTGGGATCATTTGGGGCAAATTTGGGACCTAGAGATCAAAACTAGTCAAAGGTCGAACCAAGGAAAAAAAAAGTGGAAAATTGCAATTTTAATAAAATTCCTAATAAGGGACATTAGAGTGGTATCAGAGCATGGTCCTTGCACCTGTGTATTAGGTACATACATTCAAGAATAATTGGCAGCCATGTCTTACTATTATGATGAATCCTATGAGTACAATTCTTATGATGAATATGCAGATGCTTATGAGCAATATGAAGCAGAATGTGAATGGTATGAGGAAGAGGTGCCATCATGCAACACTTTTTACAATTTCAAGAGAAATGAATATTATTCTTATGAATTTAAATCTGATGAATATGAATGTGTTACACCAACCAAGGATAATTCTATGAGTGAGTTCCAAAGATGGAGAGCAAAATATAAAACCTTGCCCCAACAATATCAAAAATATCAAGAATATCTTGCTTCGAGCAAAAATACACAAAATGCCATGTCTTTTGAGTACTATGCTGAACATGTTTTTGAAAATAGGCCAAAAAATGAAGATGTGGAGTTAGTGAAGAAAGGTTTATGCCCTTCTTGTAAGAACCCTTGGAGCGAGTATCATATATGTGTGCATGAAATGATGTCCTCCTTGAGGAGAGCTTTTGAGATTTATTCAAGAAGGGATTCCAAATATACCGATCCTAAGGAAAACAAGGGGCAAAATGAATCAGCTTGCTTGAAGGAGAAAAATGAAGAGACATCACAAGATCATGAAGAAGATTCTATTGAAAATATGGAAGATTATTTCGAGACACCTTCTAGCTTAGACATGAACCAAAGAGCATCTACTGATGGATGCTTAAACTATGAAGGAGTACCTACTGATGGGTGCTCACACCTCTATGTTGGTGACATAGAGATCACTTTTGAAAGTGTTGCTGCAATCCCAAGTTCCATTAAGCATGATAATGAAGACCTTGTAGCAGTTGAAGAAGAACCAAGATCAACTTCCCCATCACCACTTGAGCTTCATGAAGTTGGTCCAAGCAAAAATGAAGAAGATGAGGAGGTTCATTTGCAAGAGCCTCATTTTCTTGAAGGGTCCTTAAAGATGAATGAAAAGAAGATCCAAGAGTCCCTCAGCATTCTCCATGACACTCAAGCATTGGTGTCAAATTCTTGTTGGAGAGCTACTTCATTGGAGGAAACATCCTTCCTTGAAGATATGGAGAAGATTCAAAGAGCAATGTGCCACATCAAAGGTAATTTCATGTCTTTGCTTTTTGATAGAAACCATTTGTCTGAGCTTAATGAATTGTTACATGATGCATACTTGAAGAATAATGAGGATATTCATAAGCTCACAATTCAAAATGAGCAACTTCTTGAAAAGTTGCAAGATACTTGTTTTTCCTCCTATGTTTCAGATTGTCAAATGGTAGATTGTTTGGAGGATTCTCATGACATGGTGGATCATGAGAAATGTGAAAATTTGAATGTTCTTGATGTGTTTGAAGATGAACTTGAAGAGATCCAAACACTTGATGTGGTGGAAGAGGAATTTGAATTGCCTCTTGATGAAGGTTGTGCAATTTTTAAAGAAGAGCATGATTCCTCTACATTGGAACCAAACTATGACAAAGAGTTCACACTTTTGAAGGAGCTGCATGATACTACCCATATGGATCCTCCCCATGATGAAACTTCTGTACTTTTTGATCATTTGAGTGATTTGGTTCATTCTCCTACATCCTACAATTCCATGTTTTGCAACATTAGTCTCAATGAAGTATGGGTGAAAGCGTTCTTTTTGATGGTGCCACATGAGGAGTATGGAACTCCTAGATTTACTTTTTATGATGATATGGTTGGAGCACATTCTTATTCACATTTGCAGCAGCATACTTTATTACTTTATGATGATGCACATCTACATGGATGCACCTATGATATGCATTTGAGTCACTTGAAGACTCATGGTTTTTCTTGCTCAACACTTGATTCATTTGATGTTGGAGGAACTTCATCCAACACTTGGGTGAATAGATTTATGATTGGAGAACATTTTTTTTGGAAGCCACATACTTTGTTATATCTTTATGATGATCACATTCAGGGATTTATGGGTGAGACTTCTTTGATTCATTTGAAGTCTCCTTGTTTTTTCTGCTCATTATTTGGTTCAGATTTTAGTGGAGATTCTTCATTCACTTCTTGGATGAAAGAATACATGGCTGAATATTTTGATGCATATCACATCCTTTTGGAGCAGCTTTAAAGGACATGGGATCCTCACCTATGTCATTGGAGCAGATTTGATTGGTCACTTGAAGCTTGTATGCACTTGGAAAACGGTGGTCTACTTGCTTGGAGGTATAAGCACTTTCATGATTCTTTGATGAAGCACCTCCTTGATATTAATTTTCATTATGTAGTTATGTACTTTGATGATATATATTTTGTACTCATGATGTTTGGAAGAATGCATACAAGAAAATGGGATCCAGGAATCCTCTTATATGATAGTATGGGTTGGAGAGCACTCTTAATTGTTCGGGTGCAATACAAGCAATGGGACCCTGGAATAATTTTTAACTCATTGGTTTCAAATTTTTTGGGGAAACAAGCAGTATGGGAGATGGATTTCCCCACTTAATAAAGTGATTTTTATCAGAGTAGTGCAGCAGCAAGCATGTTGGTTCCTCTCTAAAATCTTCATGGAAACTCAAAGACTCAAGGTTGGGCAATTCAATGGCAACTTCAAAGAATTATACAGAAAGCAGGTTCTTCAACACCCATGTTTAAAATTGCTTGAGGACAAGCAATATTGGGAAGGGAGGATTTGTCATGTCCCAAATTTGGTATTGGGTCAAAATGGCCTAATTACATTGGCCCTATTCATTAGAGTTTGTCAAATTGATGCTAAAGGTTAAATAATTGCCAAGGAGGAAAATTACTAGTTTCCTAGGTTTGGGGTGGAAGCTTTGGGATTTGGAATAATGGGGATAATAAATGATGTTTGAACATTAGAATGGCATAAATATTTAATAAAGGAGATAAATAAATATATACAAGTGAAAATCAAAGTGGCATTTCATCATGAAGACACATGGAGGAAGTGGGACCCACATATGGCTAGATTTCCCCACTACACTTGGCATCATTCTCTCACCAATTCGAATTCAAGGTGAATGGTAACATACTTGGGGGAGTCCAAAAGGTATTATTCATTGCATGACTCATCCAAGGTCGAAATATAGAGGAAGAGTAACTCCCATGGAAGAGGAAGAGGCAATTTGGAGCTAGTGAGACACTTGGGCTAGATTCTCTAGCTCTATGACAACAATGATGAAGATGCTATGACACCTATGACACAAATCAGACCTGAAGGCTGACATATGACATATATGACATGTCAGGGCTAAAAATAGACTCCAAGAGGGCGCTCAAGGGTGTTAGGGCAGCTAAGATGCTTCCACATGTGATTTGGTGGAAGTGGGAGACTAGGAATTGTTGTACAAGTGGCGTTCTTTGGAATCTCTTCCCAACTTGAGTTGGCATGAGTCTCTTGGAAGAAATTCGACCCATGGAGGCCATTAGAACTTTATAAATTTCAATAACAAAGAATGAAAGGAGCTTTTGATCATTTGTAGAATTTGCAATTGCAATTGTGAAGAGGGAGAGCTAGTGGATGACTAGTTTCTTGCCTTAGCCAATTTCGAGGGTGAAAGATTCCCATCCAAGTTGGCAATTGGAAAGGCCATTCAGACCTTTCATTTGGAGCTTTAATGGAGTCTTTATTTTCAGGTGTAAGCTACAGGGCAGCTCATGGTTTCTTCTATTGCAGCTCACTCCTTCAACCATTTCCAGTTTTGATGGCATATTCTTGATCCTTGAGGGAGGGCGTTTTTGGTGAGATATTGTACTCTTTGGGGGAGCTTCTAATGCCCCATTTATTTTTTAATATGAATTAAATACTCTGTTCTTCATCTCCAGAAAGTTTCAGGTCGAAATTCCAAGTAGAAATGTATAAATCTCATTTTTAATGGAAGAACAATGCCATTTCCCCACTACCTTGTTGTGAACCAATGTATTGATGATGATTTCGAATGAATGGATGATTCTATGATGCATTTGTGATTAATGGACTGCCATGGATGTATTTTACAAGTTTCATGTACTGTACTTGAGCATTTGAAGTATTTTTACTCAGTTTAATTGCATTGGGAGAAGAAATAGTGCCATTTCCCCAAGGGTCGAATTGGTGATTTTTGCAGTTGAATGGGAGAGGGTGAGAACAGTTGTAATAAACCATTAATGGTTCATATGAGACCTTAATAACATACTTAACACATTACATACCTCTTTTCATAAATTTGAGTGGGTTTGGAGGCATTTGGGAAGCCATTTTCAGTACTTACCTCAGGGGGATTTGAACCCCAAATTACTAGTAAAATTGCATACTTGGTCCAGAATCTTAAGAGAGTTTGCAGAGGTATTTTGGTGGCCATATGTTATCCATGAACATCATATTCAAGTCCTAATATCATTCATACACCTTCCTTGAAGATTTGAAGGAATTTGGAGTCAATTTGAGACCTAGAGACCAATACTAGTCAAAGGGAAATCACTAGTAAAGTTACCTACATTGACCAGAATTGAAAGAGTATTTGCAGAAGTGTTTTAAAGGTACAAAGGCATCCCTAAAAAACATATTTATGCTCTAATATCATTCATATACATTCTCAGAAGATTTGGGATCATTTGGGGCAAATTTGGGACCTAGAGATCAAAACTAGTCAAAGGTCGAACCAAGGAAAAAAAAAGTGGAAAATTGCAATTTTAATAAAATTCCTAATAAGGGACATTACACAAACATGTAAGACATTAATAATTTGACAATCAACATTCATCATGCACTATGTTGCATTGTGATGTTTATTAAGAGTTACATTGCATTGTGACATTTATCAACCATTATGTCGCATTTTGATGTTGATTAAGGTTTATGTTGCATTGTGGCATTCATCAAGGGTTATGTCGATTTGCGACATTGATCAATGGTTATGTCTAATTTGACATAAGGGTTATGTCCAGTTCTGACATTCATTAAGGATTAAAAAATGGTATACACTGACAATGCCCAAGATGTAACACATTAATAATGTGACTTTCGACATTCATCAAGGGCTATGTCACATTGTGATGTATATCAAGTGTTATGTTGCATTGCGGGGTTCATCAAGGGTTATGTCACATTGTGACATTAATCAAGGGTCATGTGAGACATTAATAATTTGACATTTGACATTCATCATGCGCTATGTTGCATTGTGATGTTTATCAAGGGTTACATTGCATTGTTACATTTATCAACCATTATGTCGCATTTTGATGCTTATTAAGGGTTATGTTGCATTGTGGTGTTCATCAAGGGTTATGTTGCTTTACGACATTGATCAATGGTTATGTTTGATTTGACATAAGAGTTATGTACAATTCTGACATTCATTAAGGATTAAAAAATGGTATACACCGACAATGCCCAAGATGTGACACATTAATAATGTGACATTCGACATTCATCGAGGGCCGTGTCACATTGTGATGTATATCAAGTGTTATGTTGTATTGTGGCGTTCGTCAAGGGTTATGTCACATTGTGACATTGATCAAGGGTCATGTGAGGCATTAATAATTTGACATTCGACATTCATCATGTGCTATGTCGCATTGTGATGTTTATGAAGGGTTACATTGCATCGTGACATTTATCAACCATTATGTTGCATTTTGATGCTTATTAAGGGTTATGTTGCATTGTGGTGTTCATCAAGGGTTATGTCGCTTTGGAACATTGATCAATGGTTATGTCTAATTTGACATAAGGGTTATGTCCAGTTCTGACATTCATTAAGGATTAAAAAATGGTACACATCGACAATGCCCAAGATGTGACACATTAATAATGTCACATTCGACATTCATCAAGAGCTATGTCACATTGTGATGTATATCAAGTGTTATGTTGCATTGTGATGTTCATCAAGGGTTATGTCACATTGTGGCATTGATCAAGGGTCATGTGAGACATTAATAATTTGACATTCGAAATTCATCATGCACTATGTCTCATTGTGATGCTTATCAAGGGTTACATTACATTGTGACATTTATCAACCATTATGTCGCATTTTGATGCTTATCAAGGGTTATGTTGCATTGTGGCATTCATCAAGGGTTATGTCGCTTTGCGACATTGATCAATGGTTATGTCTAATTTGACATAAGGGTTATGTCTATTTCTAACATTCATTAAGAATTAAAAAATGGTATACGCCGACAATGCCCAATATGTGACACATCAATAATGTGACATTCGACATTCATAAAGGGCTATGTCACATTGTGATGTATATCAAGTGTTATGTTGCATTGCGACGTTCATCAATGGTTATGTCACATTGTAACATTGATCAAGGGTCATGTGAGACATTAATAATTTGACATTCGACATTCATCATGTTCAATGCTGCATTGTGATATTTATCAAGGGTTACATTGCATTGTGACATTTATCAACCATTATGTCTCATTTTGATGCATATTAAGGGTTATGTTGCATTGTGGCATTCATCAAGGGTTATGTCGCTTTGCGACATTGATCAATGGTTATGTCTAATTTGACACATGGGTTATGTCTAGTTCTGACATTCATTAAGGATTAAAAGATGGTATACGTCGACAATGCCCAAGATGTGACACATTAATAATGTGACATTCAACAATCCTTAATGGCTATGTCACATTGTGATGCATATCAAGTGTTGTGTTGCATTGCAGCGTTCATCAAGGGTTATGTCACATTGTGACATTGGGTCATGTGAGACATTAATAATTTGATGCACACTATAGGAACAAGCATTATCAATGTGCCAAATTTACACCTATCAACGTATCCGGACACATTAATATTATTAATGTGGTTGTTACTAGTTTAATATTGTTGAGTAATAGGACGTTATAGAAGGTTTCCCTCAATTAACTTTCACTGCGTTACTAATTCGCAACGGTTGAGGAAACTAAATTTCAAATTGAAGTAATAATTTTCACAATCATAGAAATATGCAGTGTTTAATCCTTTTCTTAATTTTCGATCCTAATTTTTATTGTATCCTATGGTTTGGACAATTCCAATTGAAACTTGATAACTATGAAGATTTTTAATCAACTCCGTCGATTTTACAATGTCTCCACCTTTATGACTAGGTACTGTCGATCGTTATCAATAGTTTGGCTTAGAGTTTATGGTAAGGTCAATCGATTTAAATATCATCCTTTATTGACTTAGTGCCTTCCCATGTTCAATAGAAGAGTGAAGGGCAATGACAACCAAAAATGGCAACGCCTATTCAACGCAGTGCCCAACTTCTTTGTCTTCACTGCGGTGATTGACACGGTACATGCAACGATTTTCTCAAATAAGGAAATCGCCCCAACTAATTCTCTGATTTATGACGAAGGGAAGTTCCCTCTGTTATCCCCAGCTCGCACTTTGGACATGTACTGATTTCGTTGAGGGAAAAAAAGTCGCGACCTTGCAACAATTTAGCAAGTGGACACCTGCAATGATTTTAGGGACGAAATTAGAGTGGTGTGATAAGAAGGAAATCTCTATGCAGCAAACAATAGCAGCAGTGGTTGTTTTTGAATAAAGGAAAATTTTCACATACTCTTTTCTCTCTCCACAAGCTAGCGATTTTATTTAGGAAAAAATGGTACCTTTTCCCTCTTGTTCGAGAGGAGCAAGGTGCTTACAAATGTTGTTAAGCAGCATTAAATCAATCCTAAATCGGGTGTTTATCAAGAACATAGATGATTAAATTTCATGAGGAATGTGTAAAAACTTAAGGTAAAAAAAATACACCCAGAGAAATTGGATTGCTGATAGATCCGGGTCTATGTCGTACACCATTTCACGAGGAGAAGCAAATTGCCCTTATACTAGCAACAACCACATTAATAATAATGACATATGATCAAAACAAAGTATTACTAGCATAGCCACTTAACCACATGTGGTTGTTGAACACCAATAGGTCACAAGTTAAGTATCATTAACAAATTAAGTGCCACTACAAGTTATTTGTTATTTTGTTCTCCATGGGTTGTTGCAATCACTCATTGTGTGACATGAACTACCCGTTATGCATGCATCAACTATCGGTTATTTTTTATATTCATGTTTTTTTTCAAATTTGGAACGACTACCATAAAATCAATGATAGTACACTTGTCTCATCCTTGTGCACTTTAGAAAAAAAAAACCCTAATCCACCCCAAATTCTAAAATATAAACAATTATAAATATAATTAAATACTATTTAATAATATATAGAACATTCAAAATATATAAAGTATTCACATTCTTTTAATATTTACAATTAAAAGTACCAGGGTTGGCAGGTGCGGGTGGAGTGATCCTTGACTCCAAGGGAAATAAACAGAATGAATTCGCTTGGGGGATTGGTAGAAAAACCAACAATGGAGTTGAATGGCTCATCCTTATTAAAGGGATTGAGACTACCATCTCCTTGGGTATAAAAAAGCTGACAGTCTTAGGAGATTCTCTAATAATAATTCGAGAAGTAAGAAACATTGTGGGAAAAAGGAAACGACCATCCTAAAAAATGCACCACCTTCTGCTCTGTCTCAGCAAGGATTTTCACCATTTAGACTTCCTGCATATTATGAGAATGCATAATGGGCAAGCTGACCACGTGGAAAATACCGGAGTAGGGTTTCCTTATGGCTCAATTCTATTCAATAATGAGGTTTTGGACAATGCTTGGATCCCCTAGGTCTTGGCGAGCCCCTATCTATTGGATTTCAATCCCTCCCTATGGGATTTCTTCAATCTTTAACTATAGAAGAGGGGGAAAAAATTTCTCAATCATTCGAGGATTCTCCCTTGGAGATATGGCGGTTCTTCTATACCTCGAAATCCTCACTCTCATGTGGGATTTTATTGCTCTGACTACGATTGACAGCTGGAAGGAGTCCTGGCAGGTGGACACGGATTATCTATTGGGAAAACTTGCTCTATGCTCTCATTCTGCAGACGGCTTTCATTTTGAGTCTACGACTAAGCTCTGGTTTGAAATGGATTATCGTGGTTGCACTGGAGTTCAGGATGATGGAAATATCTGTTATGGTTTCCCTCATGGTGGACGGGGAGGCTCTACGAAACGGGGAAGAGATGGATTGATGGGAAGAGGTCCCCCTGGCGGTGGTTGTGGTAGCTTGTAGGCTGAGGACACGTGTGGAACCTTTGTGGATTTAGAGAACCCTGGTCTCTTTGTGGGTTGAGAGAACTTTGGCCATGGACAGACAAGAAGAAATTGTTGCAGCTAAGATAGGGTTGTATTTGCACAGGATAAGGAAATGAACTGCACCCATGAGCTCGACGACAAAATTCTTGGTAGGCTGCAGGAGTTAGAAATGCAGGTCAAAATGATCCGCTCTAAGAATCTTGAGTGCAAAAACGTCCTACTTCGCCTTTACAATTTTGTTTCTTCCAGTGTTTCAGAGGTTAGAGGCCAGAAGTCTGTTCTAGCTGGAAAAATAGAACACTTGGAGGCCTCCCTGGGTCTGGTCTTCTCACGCAGGGCTCGAACCCATGAAGTCACTGTTGGCGAGCTCAATGAAATAAATAGAAAGATTACGAAGCTGCAGAAGTATATGGAGGGCAATGGAAATTATGTGGACCTCAGTGTTGATAAGAGCAGGGCAGAGGAAACCGTTGAAGCTGTCAAGAATGGTGGTCACAAATAATGCTGGACCAGGTCATGGGTTGGCCTTCTTAGGCTTTTCTTTTTGCTGTTTAAGTCTTTTCAATGATGTTTAAAAGTGCTGTAACTAATAGCTTAGGATGTTTTTGCACTCTGCTAAGACTGGAAGTTTTAAGTTTTAAGTTTTGAACTTGGAAACACCTGCAAAATGTTCTTTTCCTGTTTGCTAATACTAGGGTAGTTCGTTAGACTCTATAGTTTTCATAGGACAGGCAGATATAGTGTTTGTTTTCAACCTGAACATGATGAACTGGGAGTGATGATTGTCTTCCATTCATGAGAGCAATCAATCTTGTTTTTTGCTATGTAATTCCTCTTTTTCTATAAATATCAAAATATAACTGTTTCTATTAAAAAACAAAATATTTACAATTAAAAGTGATACTAAACAATATATTATATATTATGGTTGATAAAAGTAATGTTAAATTTTCAATACTTTTTAATAACATCGGTTCTTAAACAACTTTATTCATTCAAAAAGTGTAATAATATTTTAATAAAAGCATATACACAAATTTTATAAATATTATGATAACATAAATTTTGAATTGATAAATATATTTATTATATATAATTTGTTGATGATGTTGTATATTATAATCTATAATATCGTCAAATATTTATTTGTTAGGATTTCATTAATTTTATAAGCAATATATAATTCATAAATAAAATTATGCCATATGGTCTAAGTCATTTTTAAATAAAATTATACCTTGCGGGTTCTTATCTTTATAAAACTACCTAATCAAAAAACCATTGATCAGTTTTGTGAATTCTAACGCATCGGGTTCTGTATTCTTTATTAGTCCCTGCCAAGGCAGCGATTATAGCAATGGGTTCATTCTCAAAACTAATTTGACTTTTTATTAATTTTATCAATTTAATAATTGTTTTACAATGTTATGTAAAAAATAATTATTATTTTTAATTTTTAAAAAATAATAAAATGTTTTTTAATTTTTGAAATTAGAAAATACTACTTTGTTATTAGTTGTAAGGTTTGATTTGACAAAATACCCTTGGTTGGAGGTGACAATTAGTTTTTAAAAAATATTTTATTTAATATTTTTTCCTCAAATTGACACATAGTCATAAATAATACATATAATAATTATTTACAAATACCAAAGCAACAACTAGTAGTACACATTAATTGTGGATGGTATGTACATTAACAACTAATAGTACACATAATAATTGTGGATAATATGCATATCAATGAATGTTATAAACTTCTCCTTTAAAATAATAATTTCACTTTAAAATGCTTAACTTTTCTTTTTATATTTCCTTAAAAATAAATTATTTTAAAGAATTTTTTAAATATTAAACCTAAATCAAACTTTGCAACACTTTCATATTATATTAAAATTAATATATTGGGTTGATAAAACAATGACTTAAATAGAACCTTAAGAACTATTTTCTCCTTTCATATTATATTTTAATTATTTTGTTCAAGAATATTGACCTAAATAATTGAACACAAATTTTCTAACTGCATTTTTTTATTAATAAATTTTATAGGCACACTAAAGACAACAAAGTAAATTTTATAGGCATATAAAAGTAAATTTTCTTAATTACAATTATGCAATATTTAATACTTGTACTTTTCTAGTGGGTCGATAATGTTTACCAAAAAATCGCTCATAAAAATTATATGTGAACTAAATTATGTCAACTACAAACATAATCTTATGGCAGGGACTAGCTGCTTTGCAGCTAATTCACTTGTTTCCTTTAGTAGTCACCAAAATAAAATGCAATTAATGAATTTTATTGAAACTTTAATGGCCTATTAATGAGAAATGGCCACGCATCCTTACTCCACCTTTAAGGGCCGATTAATTAATGAGAAATAGATTTATTTAATTTTTTTTATTGTTACCACTTTATCATGTGCTACCTAGCTACTCTCTATGCAATTAATTTGATTTACATTTATCTAAATCTATTTATGGAATTCATATGGCTTCATTTAGGTTTTTATTCTATTTATGGAATTCATATGGCTTCATTTATGTTTTTGTTCTTCCAACTAACTAAATGGTCCATGGACTTCTCACTTCTTGCTCTTCATAGTACAACTTTTTAATCCATAACTTTTGCAATCTCCTATTTCTCACATTTAGGAATCTTATTCCTCAACCACATTAAATGTTATTTATTTTCTCAAATGTGCTAACACCAAATATCCCTCTTGAAATATTTTGATCAATCATTTTGTATGAACCCTTTCCTTGAATTGTTGATTGTTTTTTTGCAATTGTTTCTTTACCTATTCATGGACCTCTTTCATATGTTCTACAAAATATTTTGGATCTACATTTTTTGGCCTCTTTCTGGAAGGAGGCTAATTCAACCACTCCTCGTGGTGATCTTCCACTGACAATATGAAATAGACTTTTGTTTGTAGATTTGTTTATTGTAGCAAATTCAGCTTGTGCTATGCTAAATCCCATTGTCCCGGCCTTTCACCATCTAAACATATCATCAAATTTTTGATACTTCTATTAGCAACCTTAGTTTTCCCATAAATTTGTGGATGATAGGCAGAATTGAACTACAATCTGGTATATAATTTCTTCCACAATTTTCTCCAAAAAATACACAATGAACTTGTTGTCCCTGTTTGATGTTATGCTTCTAAGCAATCAATGCAATTTAACAACTTCTTTAAAAATAACAAAACAATTATGATGGTGTCATCATTAGTCTTTTTACAAGAAATAAAATATGTCATTTTAGAAAATATATCAATAACAACAAAGATTGGGTCATTACCTCGATGGTTATTGGCAAGCCCAACACAAAATCCATGTTAATTTCCTCCCATGCCACTTTTGGTATAGGCATTGGCATGTATAGCCCTATATTTTGACATATGTTTCTAGGGTATGTGTACCCAAGGATAGGGTACACATACCTACCCTAGGTACATGCACCCACATTCTCAAAATGGGGTCGGGTTCTTTTGAGGCATCCCCCAAAGAACCCAGCATGTGGCTCAAATGGAGGATGTCGTACTCTAAAATTCAGGGATGTGTCACCCATTGGAGACGTCGTAACCCATAAATGGTGACACCTGAGGGGACATCCCCATGGTCTACAGTCTCAATCTGCCCAATTTTCGTGTGGGTGAGGTATATTTAGTTCACATGCTTATAAGATTGATAGGTGCAAGAAAAAGGATATGATTGATTGGTGGTGGCTTCATGGCATTGATGACCCTAAGTTGCAACAATTTTCCATATTATTACTTCGGCATGTAGCTAGTTCCTCATATTGTGAAAGGAATTGGAGCACTTATGCTTTTATCCATTTAGTGAAGAGAAATCATTTGGGATCAAAGGATTGGAGCATCGGGCAACATTTTGCAGACATTCTCCCAGAGAGTCTACCTGAGGTGGTTAATGACTAGTGGAGGATGGCCCTGAGTTATCCTTTATTAGTCATGTGAGGTGGATATGTGTATATAAGGCTCAATATACTTAGCCTCACTTAGTCATGGCTAAGTGTGATTAGGGCTAGTGGTCACATGCATCACTCCGTGAGGGAGTGCTCCATAACAAAAGTGATCTATTCTAATTAGAGTGATTTGACTTGTATTAATAAAGGGGATTTCATCCCCTTGTGAATACACAAAGTGTAATCTAATGTTGCATTTGGAATTGGCTCTAAGAAGTGTTTGGGACTTCTTAGAGTATGGTCAAATCAACATTAGAGCTTTATGTGTGAATTAGATCTGCATGTGAGGAGATGTACATCACTGAGGATAAATTTTCTATGATGATGAAATATCAAAGAAGTCAAGACAAACCACTGAAGAAGTCCCAAATAGCATTGAAGAAGTTCCATATGAAAATGAAGACAATAATACAAGTCAGCTTGAAGATAAATAAAAGATGAAGACCAAATGTACAAGTCAGTCCCAGTGAAGAAAGACAAGTCGGGCCCATTGAGGAAATTTCTAATGAAAAGAAGAATATAAATAAAGTGCTCTCACACTTCATTTTCATCATCTCACTCATCACATATTTTCTCTCCACTTGTGTGCACCTACTAGGAAGGCCTAGCAAAGGCAAGAAGAAATATTTTGGGCCTCCTATTGTCTCTTGGAAGATTCGCTACCCTTGATAGGGTTTCTTGTGAAGGAGGGACACCTATATTTTGCTAGGGTTCAACTTCATAATTGGTATTGTACTTGAATTGGATTGATTTCTTCTGAGAAAAGTTTCTTGGTTTTTCTCCCTATTGGGTTTCCTAGGAAAATTCTTTGTGTCTCTTGTGCATGGTTATCTTTCAGTGATCCTTGTTTTATTTCCACTGCAAATGAATGGTGATATTTCTTTCCATCATAATTGTGGGATGAAATGAATTATGAAATAAATTTGAAAGAGATGAAAATTATACAACTAAGTTAAAATTCAACATGGTATTAGAGCAGTGCTAAATAGAAGCATTGCCAGAGACTATTTCTGCCATAATCTAAAAACTAGGGATTCCAAGTTTGGACACTTATCTTCACAGATTGAACTTGAAAAGAGCATTTTGGAACTCTCCCTAAGAGGGCCCACTTATCTATGGAAGCAAATTTTAGTTTCATGAAAATTCAATTTTCACCTAGTTCTTGTCAAAATCAAGGAACTAGGGATTCCAAGTTTGGTTACTTCCTACCTAAGATTTGGCTCGATCTTAGTTTTCTGGCGGTCACCTAAAGAGGGCACGACACATCTATCTATGGAATTAGATTTCCATTTTGACAAATTTCAAATTTGACCTAATTTTTGGGTCTAGGGTTTATGGATCAGAATTTTAAAATGGTGTCCAGTCTCAGAGTGGAAGACAGATTGGATGGTGCTTCAAATTGTAGATCCTGGATGACAAGGATACTCTTCATGTTGGAAGAAAATGAGATCCAGGATCATATAAAGAAGGATGTCCTAGAACCAAAAGATGTCTGAGGAAAAGAACAAATATAAGAAGAATGAAACAAAGGCAAAGATGATCTTAATAGATTCTATAAAAGTCCACTTGATTCCTCATATTGCTGAACTAAAGACTTCCAAAGCAATGTATGATGCCTTAGTAGGATTATTTGAAATAAAAACCACTAGCATAAATCTATCCTTGAGGAATCAACTCCGTTGCATAAATATGATTAATTTAGCTTTAGTTTCTACTTACTTTATGAAAGTCTCCAAATTAAGAGATCAACTTAAATCCATTGGAGAGATTATTGAGGATGCAGAACTTGTTATGGTAACTGTTAATCAACTTCCTTCCTCATGGGAATCATTTGTTTAGAGTATCTGCGGAAGATAAGAGATACCCAAGTTTGATCGACTATGGGCTGATTGTATTCAAGAAGAAGCCATAGTATTGTCCAAGAACAGTTTGCATAAACCTCGAGATGAAGAAAATCAAGATATTGCAGGCCATGCAAGGAAAGGAAAAGGAAGAAGAAGGTTTGAGAAAAGGAGAAATACAAATGAAGGATCAGCCCCAATTCAAAATTGAAGGAAGAAGGGTCTTTCTAAAATAAAATGTTGCAATTGTAGCAAATTTGGTCACTTTTTTTATCAGTGTACTCAAAAGAAAAACCGACATGCAGCAACAACTAGTGTTGATGAACCTTCATCAAAGAAGTCAAAAGAAGATAAATTTGAGGAGATTGCATATGATCTCTGGAAGGAATATTTCTTCTACTACACTCAAAATGTATGCACACCAATGACAGTATCATCTATGGATGATGTCTTGTACTATGTGACTGTCATTGGTAATCTACTTCTAAAGACCAAGGTTGAAGTCTTCATCAAGTCCCAGAAGTTCAAGGCTCTGGCAAAGAAAAAAAAGGATAAAAAAGAAGAAGAAGAATATATCTCCACGAAACTCTAGTGATTTCTACAAGGAGGCAGAGGTCAAAAGGAAATAAAAAAAAACAAGAAAAGTTTGAAGAGATGATGATCCATGATCATGACGTACCCATATTTTATGGGAAGATGCATCCAGTACGACATTCGTGCTCAAATAAAATATTGGGGAACCAGAATCCTAAGGAAACATTTACAGAAGTGAGTCATATATTATGTAATTCAAGAGTGATTTATATCTCTTGTGGTGGCTAATACATGTGAAAATCAGTTCACATCCAAGAACTATTCAAGAAATTACACTTTCTCATAAGAAAAATCTCACACAACTAGTCAAAGACACAAAAATTATGCACAAGAGATGATTTCTGTATTAACTTCTCATGATAAAAATACATCAGAAAACCATATGAAAGTAATAGGCTATTGTTAAATAGATTTACATCAGTAATTAGAATGGCTGAAGGTGCCAAAAGAATCTCCACTTAATCAGACTTGCTAAATATGCTCATCCTCCCTAGGTGGCAAGTTGACTTTCCAAATCAGCCCAAAAGCTCACAAATTGCTAAATTAGTGAGTTGAAGGTGAAATATAGATAAAAAAAATGCCAAATATGAAATTTGGGTGGAAAAAACATTAAGGAAAGTTTTTGGTGTAAAAAATAGTTTCCTAGGTAGACTAGCTTTTCCCCCATAGGGAAAAAAGCAGTAAAAAAGCTCTAAAACTCAGAAGTGTGCCATTCCTTCTAATTCTCATCTAAAAGAAGTTAGGAAAGCACCCAAGTGACCTAGATGACTTGTATATCACACCTTGGATGTATTATTATCCTCCCATGTTTCCTTGTGGTCCACACAATGGTAATTTCCTAATTTATTACATGAATTAACCAATAAATGATTAATTAATGTATCTCATGTAAATAAATAAATGGTAGGAAGACTTAATTTATTCCCAAAACCCCTCTTAAGTCTGACTTAAATGATCTAAATATCAGAAAATTAAATACTAAGGGCCTAGTAACAAGACTTGGTCACCCCGTACAATACTACCGGTCCACAAAAAACAAGGATAGAAGGAAAACCTCATGGGAAAAACCTCCCCTCAAAACATGGAAATATCAAAATTGAAAGGTTGCTGATCAACCCTTCACTCCACCACATGTTCAACCATCCCAAGCAGTGATCTAAGATAGTTGAATGTCTTCTCTGTGAAATCCTTGGTGAAGATATCTGCAGTTTGCTCACCTGTGGGGCAATACTGCAAATCTATGAACTGATCATGCACTAGACCTCTGATGTAGTGCATATGAATCTCTATGTGCTTGGTCCTCTGCCTCTGTACTGGATCACATGAAACTCTAATGGCACTCTGGTTTTCACAATAAATGACAGTAGGAGTACTGAAAGAAATGTCAAACTTAGACAAAATCCCCTGCAACCAAACACACTGTGTAGCAACATTCACTGCTCCTTTGTACTCTACCTCTACTGAAGATAGTGCTATGGCATTCTGTTTCTTGTTGGACTAGCAAACAGGGCCACCTCCAAGCATGAATACAAATCCTGATGTGGATTTCCTGTCAAGGCTATCACCAGCCCAATCTGAATTTGTGAATCCCAAGAGATCTAGGCTTGAATCTGCAGCATAGTGAATCCCATCACTCTTTGTGCTCTGCACATAATAAAGGATTCTTTTTACAGCCCTCCAATGTAGCTCATGTAGCTGATCCATGTATCTAGATGCCACACTCACAGCATAAGCAAGATCTGGTTGAGTGTGTGTCAAGTAGAGCAAGCTGCCAATCAACTGTCTATATAAAGTGTTGTCAAACAATGGTGTAGATTATGCATCTTCTAGTCTAACTCCAAAAAGGAATGGAGTCTTAGAAGGATTGCAATCAGCCATCTTAAACTTCTTCAACAGATCAGAAGCATACTTTGAATGACATACCTTGGTTCCTTCTTTTGTTTGAGAAATATCAAGCCCCAAAAATTGCTTAAGAATTCCCAAGTCACTCATGGAGAATGCTTGGTGCATTGCGGTCTTTAGTGATGCTATTTTTTCAGTGCTATCACCTGTGATCAGTAAATCATCAACATACAGCACGATTAACATTATAAACCATCAGCAAACTTCATATATACATTTGGGTTAGATTTACACCGAACATAAGATTGTGACAGCAGGAAACTATCCATCTTTGCATACCAAGCCCTGGGGGCTTGCTTAAGTCCATACAAATATTTTTTCAACCTGAAAACAAGGTTTGGATCTGATGTGTACCCCCTTGGCTGCTGCATATATATTTCTTCTTCAAGTTCCCCGTGGAGGAAAGCACTTTTCACATCCATGTGATGTACTTCCCACCGCTTGGAAGCTGCCACTGCCAAAACTAGTCTAATGGAGTCTTTCTGAGCTACCGGTGCAAATGTTTCATTATAATCAAGTCCTTGGACCTAAGAATATCCCTTTTCTAACAGCCTTGATTTTTATTTAATGGTTGTACCATCCGCTGCACATTTAGTCTTATAAATCCACTTGCATCTTACCAACTTTCTGCTTGTCGAGAGCTTGACTAGCTCCCAAGTTTCACTCTTCTGCAATGACTGAAACTCCTAATCCATAGAAATATGCCATCTAGGATCATGTGAGGAATCCTCATATGTTTTTGGATCAGAATCTATCATCATATAGCACTTCTCATAAAGATAAGGATCATTCACATTGAGAGCAGTCTCAAACTGTGATCTAGTCCTTCTTTGGTCCTGAGGGTTGCCTGCTATTTCACCTGCTGCTTGCAAAGTTTTTGCATCCCACTTAGGACTTGTAGGTGAATTAGCATCTGCAATAAAATGACCCTCATCATCAGAAATATCAGAATAAAAAACATCAAGAACATCACTTACTTCTTCTTCAGACAGTGGTGAAGATGGTTCTCCAATTTCAGCGCTCTGAGAGGGCTCTTCCTCAAACTGCACACTTCTTTCGATGAATGCTTTGTGAGTGGTCATGTTTAGAAACTTATAACCTTTGGATTCCTCTGAATATCCAACAAATAAGCATGGTTGGCTTTGGGTCTGCATAGCCCTCCTCTTCTCAAGTAGAATCCTAGCCCAAGCCTTTGAGCCAAAAATCCTGAAATGAGAGATGTCAGGTTTGTGACCTGTCCAAGCCTCGAAAGGAGTGATACCTTTGAGAGATTTGTGTGGCACTCTATTCTGAATGTAAGTGGCACAATTTATTGCCTTATCCCATAGCTTGGGAGATAAATCTTTTGCCTCAAGCATTCATGTGGCCATCTCCTTAAGAGATCCATTTTTCCTCTCAACAACCCCATTTTGCTGAGGTGTATGTGGAGCTGTATGTTGCATTTGTATGCCTGAAGAAGCAAAAAATTGCTGAAACTATGATTTCACATATTCACCACCATTATCAGAACTTATAACTTTTATATGCCTACTAGACTGATTCTCAACTGAGGCCTTGAATAACTTGAATAACCCAAAAACGTCTGATTTTAGCTTGATGAAATAAATCCAACAATACCTGCTGAAATCATCTATGAATGTGAGAGTATATTTTGCATGATTCAATGACTCATGAGGGAATGGACATAATATATCAGTGTGTATAAGTTCCAATGGTGCAGTGGTTCTCTCAATGGTGGATCTCCCATACTTATGCTCAGGGTGTTTTCCTAGGATGCAAGATTGACAGACACCTTTGGAAAATTTGATATTGGGCAGCCCTATAACCATCTCTTTCTCATGAAGTTGGGAAAGGTATTTGTAGTTTAGGTGGTCAAATATTTCATGCCATAGCTTTCTAGACTCATTGGAATGGGTTAACAGAGCAGAAGGTGAGGGGTTTGGCACAAAATGAGAAAACTTGTAAATTCTAGAACAATGATCAGTAATACCAAATGCAATAATTTTTCTTGTTGAAATTTATGCTATCTCAACATCATTGGGGGTAAAGGTTACTCTCTTGGGAAGCCCTGTATGGGTCACATGATAGAATGACAGTAGGTTTGCAACAAGTCCAGGGACATATAAAACATTATTAAATGACCCAAACTTGAGATCTATGCTACCTTTGCCTTTGCTAGAAGTTTCAAAATTGTCTCCCAATACAATATTCGGACCACTGGAAGAGTCAAGTGAAGTAAAATACTTACTTGCAGACACCATGTGTCTTGAAGCTCCGGAATCAGTGATGAATGATGAAGATTTTGATGTGCTGGACATCAATGCATGAACTCTCTCTTTATCATCGGAATTTTTTCCTCCATCCTTCCTCCTTGCGCTCTCTGGAAGAGGAATGTTGGATTTCTCCAAGAGTGAATTCAATTGGTCAATGGTTTTCTTCATGTAAGAGATTTCATGTTGAAAGCCCTTGTTGCAATAATTGCACTTTGTCCTCTCATTCTTTTTGTTCGGATTCTTCTTGAAGTTGGATGTCTCTCCATTTGAAATCTGCTTGACTTTCCTCTCACCGGTGGGCTTCTTGAAAATGCCCTTCTTCTTGCCTTTCGAACCTCTTGAATTTCCAACATTCAGACAGTGGTCTTTGGATGGATTTTTAATGGCTCCCATCAAGACCAAATTGTCTTGTTCTTGTGTCAAAGACTCTATGAATTTTGAAAGTGTTGAGCTCTTCCAATTTTTAATTGCTTTCCAGGTGGAATGGAAGGTCGAGACAAAGATTGAATAGTCGGGGCCAAGCTTGGAGAGAATGGCCAAAACTATTTGCTCATCTTTCTTGTCAATACCACATTGCTTCAGTTGCAATACAAGAGGTTTAAACTTGGATAAAAAATCCTGTAGATTATCAAAATTTTGCGGGCTCAAAGAGATTAGCTCGTTATCCAATTGGTGGCCTCTCAATTCATCATTTTTCCAGAACAATTCTTGAAGTTTCAGCCATACTTAATTGGGTGAAGTGAGGCCATCAAGATGAAATAAGATTTCTAGGGATGTAGTGAGACATAACAGACCATAGGATTCATTCCTTCGATTATGCCATTTCGATTTCTCTACTGCTGAGGTTGGCTCAGCTTCAGTTGCCATGGTCACCTTGTAGAGCCCTTTGTTCCTCAATAGAATCTCCATCTGTGCTTTACAATCAAAGTAATTGAAAGGAGTGAGGATGATCATCTGTGTGTGATCCATTGCTGCTCTGAAATAAACTTATTGAATGATTTTAGAACACTTATGGATTCCAAAATGTGCCCTGCAGAGAATAGAATTCACTTGGTGAATTGATCAATGCGCCCTTCCTAAGACTGTTGGATCCTGCAAGACAATCAATAGATGAAAGGAATAGATTGATGGATTTGATACCATGTGAAAATAAGTTCACATCCAAGAAATATCCAAGAAATTACACTCTCTCATAAGAAAAATCTCACACAACTAGTCAAAGACACATAAATTATGCATAAGAGATGATTTCTGTATTAACTTCTCATGATAAAAATACATACGCCAACCATATGAAAGTAATAGGATTATTTTAAATATCTTTACATCAATAATTCGAATGGATGAAGGTGCCAAAAGAATCTCCACTTAATCAGACTTGCTAAATATGCCCATCCCCCCTAGGTGGCAAGTTGACTTTCCAAATTAGCCCAA
Source organism: Larix kaempferi (assembly GCA_027924585.1). NCBI lineage: Eukaryota > Viridiplantae > Streptophyta > Pinopsida > Pinales > Pinaceae > Larix > Larix kaempferi. The sequence continues at coordinate 1,223,775 of BSBM01000446.1, read as the reverse complement.
AAGCTCACGAATTGCTAAATTAGTGAGCTGAAGGTGAAATATAGATAAAAACAAAGACAAATACGAAATTTGGGTGGGAAAAACATTAAGGAAAGTTTTTGGTGTAAAAACCAGTTTCCTAGGTAGACTAGCTTTCCCCCGAAAGGGAAAAAGCAGTAAAAAAGCTCTAAAACTCAGAAATGCGCCCTTCCTTCTATTTCTGGTCTAAAATAAATTAGGAAAGTGCCCAACTGGCCTAGATGACATGTAGATCACACCTTGGATGTATTCTTATCCTCCCATGTTGCCTTGTGGTCCACACAATGGCAATTTCCTAATTTATTACATGAATTAACCAATAAATGATTAATTAATGTATCTCATGTAAATAAATAAATGGTAGGAAGACTTAATTATTCTAACCATACACAGTGAGAGATAGGAGTATGAGATATGGTGTGCCATATCTGGAGGCTTGCAGGGATTTAGAAAAGTATGCAACTCTCAGTAATGCTTTCAGGGAGATAGTTTCGAGTGTGTTGGAGAAAACTCACTAAGGCTTGGGGTAGACCACAACAGATAGATGACTACCATAAATCAACCCAATTCTCAAAACTATGCTATATAAATGACAATGTTAAGATAATGGATAATGTAACCAACCTCGATCCAAACGTTTGATGTAGATCCCTGTTGGAGCTTTTCAATCCGTGCACTTGAATCTGCAAATTAGTCTTGACAGCCAATATAGAACAAGTACATATAATATATAAACGACATTAACATCATCAATAGCAATGGTCCATGATATAACAAGTAAATGCAACCCAATGTAAGATAAACAACATTTACAACATTAATGGATGAGAATATAAGTATTTCTATTAATAAACAAGAAGAAGTACAATGTGATACGACCTCTTGCCGGCAACCAATTTGAACCAAGATCTGGATCAATCCACTTGTGCCTCCACCACTTCAATCCTCCATGAATGGAAAACTCAAACTATGATAGGAGTTTGGAAGGTGAACATAAAGGGTTCACAACTACAAAGATCAATGAGTGTAGACTCAAGATTGGGGAAAAATCCACTAGAGTTCTCTTGCTCTTCTTTCCCCTCCCGTCCATAAGCCATATGTGCTCAATATATAGTCCTCTCAAAGGTAAGTGAAAGGACACATTAAGGCGTTTCTTGGGAAGATGGAGAGTCAAAGGTCACCCAATGACCGCTTTTTGGGAGTAAAAAGTAATAAACTAGTGATTTTTACCATTTTACATGCTACCCGTAGGTTATAGTGATGCAACTCGCGGGTACGCTGGCTATAATGATGCAACTAGTGTACAAGGGAAAAACTAGGGAAAAATAGTGTCTGAAGGATATAAAGTGGTTCTAAGTTAGTGAAATGGATCCTCTAGGCCAAAGAGTATTGATTCTCACAAGGTGGAAGATTACATTGGAACAGATGCCTCCTAATGTGTGAGGTCATAGACTGATGCTACGATGGCCGAAATACATTATAAATCTCAGAAGTGGAGTGATGGAGACACAAGTGGAAAGAGTAGCTCACTCATCATAATACAATAGTATCCCTGAATACATGTCGGTAGTATAACAATATGATATAATGGCCATGAATAGGCAGTACATAGTGAATATATGTCATAAGTGATCATAGCCATGATCCCTCTATAGTAAGATATGGTCTCCTGCTGAAAAGGAAACAACTGGTGCAAATTGGAGGTACAAACTGCTAATATCTAAGAGGTGATATCTCAGATGTAAAGTCATAGTCATAAGTAGCATACTGAATGCCACTATCGCCTAGGGTCTTCTACACAGGTCTTCGACGGTGCAAGTCCCATCAAGTGAATAAAGGAGTTGAGGTCGAACCTGATGTGACATCATCTGATTACCGGTCAATGATGTATACCATTAACAGATGCGAGATAACCCACCAATAATGAAAATGGGCATCAAGGCATAGAGCACAATCATCAGAGTATGAATAAATGAGTTGAAGTCGAACACTAGGATGAATCCATCGATCAGGGGACATTGATGTATTCCCAAAACTTTCGATGGCGAGAGAACCTACCACTAATGACCGCAAGCCTCAAGGTACTCAACCGAAATTTAAGCCTCAAGTTCCGGAATAAATGGGTTGAAGTCGACGGAATGAGACTCACTGGAAGGAGGACATTAAGGCATCCCCCATCAACCAACATGAGTTACCAGCTACGCTGAAAGATTTGGAAGAACTCAGGTGAAACGGACTGACTCAATAAGGATGGCCGACATGCAATAGTCAAGAGATTTGAGGAGTGGCCGAATCTGGGTTTAGGACTTCCTTTGAACAAGAGCATGAACAGATGGATAGACTTAGGCATCATAAACTTGACATAAACTATGAAATGCAGGAGGCATTACAGAGGGCTCCATAATGACTGGAAGATTAACCAATCGGTGGAGAAAACTGAGAAACAAGTACAAATCCTAAGGTCCAACTATAGTCCCGACTCATAATGTATGGAGTGGAAGGAATGCTCTGTTCAAAGGCGACACAACAACTGCCAACAAGAAGTAGTAACCATAATCCCGTCCGCCTTTTTGGAATATTTGATTTTTTTGGTCTTTTTCATATTTGGTGAAAGCTTGAAAAAGAATAAAATTGCTTATAGTACAACAAGTGAGGGAACGAGTGTCAAATAGCGAGCAGACTAGTTCCAAGAAGTGGAACATACCTATGATCAATTCAAGGAAGTGCATGCAGGATGTGGACACTCGGGGGGTGTGTTCCCTTAGGGTCAAAAGGTCATCAAATTGTGAAGGGAAAATATAAGCTCTGCAGGGCTCGACAGGGAAAAGTGCTCAGGCACCAGGCTAACAACTGAGTAAGCGGGAGCCGGCACAAGGCTCAAGCGGCAAGCAGGATGATGCAATGCAATCACAACATGACATAACTGAGGGGAGTCCTTAAGGGAGATGGCCAACATAAGACAAAGTAGAGTATGAGTCTTTATCGCAATGTCATGGTGTAACTACAAAGGACTCCCAATCCTAAGGACAAACAACAACATGGGAACCATAATGCACAAAGGGGTTCTAACTAGGGTACCCATGTTCGGAAAAGCCCTACCGCCACATAACGACACTTCTATAGCAGTGTGAAGGTTCCGTGTCGGTTAAGAAGCGGGGTCGCACCTAGGGTTTATGAAAGTGGTCAAAAGGTCAAATGCATAATGCATGTGGAAATGGCATCTAACCTGTATGCCAGGTGTGAAACGTACCTGTCGTAGGTGTGAAATGGTCCAAAACAACTTTTGCCGAAGAAATCTGATTAAAAATTCTACTCCATGACATTATATTAGTCCAGAACGGCATTAAACGGTAAAAACTATAGACAAGTGGGTCCTGAAAATGATAAATAGTAATAAAAATTTACAATTTACAATTCATTTTTACTATTCACCCATTTGGAGCTTTGAGGTTAGTTTTCACCTGAAAGTTTAGTTGTCGATTCTGGGAGCTACAAGCGTCCGTTCATCGAACCGTCCGGATCAGGTTGGTAGTCTTATCCATACCTTTAATTCCAATGCATTCATTTTAGTTTTTAGCGGTGGGATTTTTAGTTTGGCCAAGCCCTAATTGGCTTCGGTGTTACCCGCGAGCTCTCACTATGCGGGTCACGGGTAGGGCATGATACGCGCAGTCAATGCATAGGTTGACCACGGGTACCCGCTCCAGTATACAAATTATCCCATGGGTACCCGCCCCTGTATATAAATTATCCCGCGGGTACGACCATGAAGTTGATTTTGTAAAAGAAATTGACTAAAATACTTGTTTTTCTTCACTCCAGGATGGTTCTAGAGTGGAGGGAGAGGGAGCATGACCAAGTAGATGAGGCCATGCGCAACGATGTGCAAGCACAACAAGAATTGCAAGCATGTGGGTTGTACAAATTCTGGAGTATAGGGTGTTTGAGGGCCCAAAACCTATTACTCCGCCGCTTGATCGATTATTGGGATGTTGATGCACAGAACTTTAGTCTCAATGGGAAAATCCTCACATTGGAAGTGGAAGATATCTACTTCATTACCGGTTTTTCCCATCGAGGTGAGGTGGCCAGTCTTCGGTCTCATACTGTGGGTGGTGGGATCACCGTCCTTGATTACATAGCGCGGTATTCTCCCGCAAACACACGAGCGGTGGGAAGTCAGGTTCCCATCAATGCCATAGTAGATCTGAGCATGAAGATCATTGTGGCTACCTTAGTGTGGATAACGGGTTCAAAATCTCTACACCAGGCATCTAGTGCAGTGATGTTCTATGCATCACAATGCATGAAGCCTATAGTATTCGATTGGTGTACCACACTACTAGGGTCTATGAAGACCCAACTGACAGAATGCAAGGAAGGGAAGGCCAAAAACTTCGGGTGTGGTAGTATCCTGTGCAGCTTCTTCTTTGAGAGAGTTCCGGGGCTTAGTCAGAGGGTGGATGTCCCTCCTCATAGTCTCTGTGATCCAGCCCTGACCTGGTGGGTTGAGATCTTGACACGACAGGGTGGTGGCCATCTGGCATCAACTTATACTGAGGAGTTCTTCCGCTGGTGGGACCAACAGGTCATTGCCATTGAGGACTATCCCTATGCAAGGATAGACTTCCGCTAGGATAGGGACATGCCACTCCCACTAGAGGCAACGTTCAGAGACATTGGTGAGTACTCTTTTTAGGTTTTTGTGTATTAAATTTTTATGGATTTTTGATTATAGATGTAAATGCAAAAATATTTTTGGTGGTAGTATCATATGCTAATGTTTTACTGTTTGCTCGTAGATAAGGGCCTAGTGAGACCCGATGGCTTCTCGAGACATGGTCGTTGGGGTAGGGGTGATGAGGCAGGTGGTGCTGCAGTAGAGCGCACTCTACAGGCCTTGCGACGCAATATGTCATGGATGGTTGCCAGGATTCCACAGATAGAGGTGGTGCAACTACCTGAGGCCATGCAATGCCAAGTAGTGGGGGTTCCGGGTGACTGGGTGCGGCTACTGCAGTGGGTAGCCAATGCAGTTCACTATTTCTGAGAGACACATCTTGTTTGGGCGGCAGCTAGGCCTCCTCATAGGGAGTAGATATCTCAGGATCTCATTTTTTGTATCGATATGTATATTTTTGAGGGCTACAGGCTCCAATTTTGTATGACACTACCATTTTTGGACATATTTATAAAAAAAATTTGGTTCTCCGGTTCTGCTATATGTGCATATGTGCAAATGTATGAATGTCTCTTTTATTTGTGTGCTTCATGGTGAATGTGACAAATGCCAATCTAATACATAGTTAGCGTATGCATCAGATATATGATTAACACTTCTCGGAACACGTATGTATGTAATTGAAACAAAATGTCGTTCCAAGAGTCTTACCCTTAGGAATTTTCGCAGTAGCGTAGGATCTCGCACACGGTACTTCCCATTCAGCTGAGACACAACTAGCTATGAATCCAGCCGGACTTCTAAAGACTGGATACCATGGTGTTAGAAAAACAGGATCGCAGAGCAATAACAATAAACAAAAATGCAAATATAATCACACATACACATTACAAGAGAGACACAGATATATCGTGGTTCACCCAACTTGGGCTACGTCCACACTGAATTTTCCAGTCCTTATTATTATTACCGTCCAGCAAGGTGAAGGGATACAACCTGCAGCACAACCGCTGCACTTCCTCTTCTCTGTTTCATAGTCTCTCTCCTGATCTCAAAGATCTTTACAATGCATAAAACCTAATACATCATCATACACTAGCCGTATTACAATGTCTTTATTTTATAAGGGAAATACAATGGGAAAATACCACAGGATACCCAAAACCATGGGCTCGCAAAACAGCTGACGAAAACAGCCCAAAAAAATTTTCTTCGGGGGCGTTGCCCCCGAACCCCCATTTCTTGGGGGCACTGCCCCCGAACCCCCCAACCAAGGTGGATGGTCCCCCCTGGAACCCCGTGGGGGGGTGATGCCCCCCCGCTGGGGTGAGTGTACAGTCCACCTACATATCATATAAAACTGGGGTACAAACATGGCTGATACAATATCATCTATGAGACTAGAAGATCTGGCTCCACAACCAACACATGGGAAATGGCATCCCGAAGTAGCTCAATGACGGCTCAGCCACATTGTTAGACGTAGGACCAAGAAAAGCACCTCCTGAGGACACAACTAGGTGGTTAGGTGAGAAAATAACCCAAGTAGCAGAAGCAAGCTTCTATGTATGATGGCTAGCACCATCCGTGAACCTTAAGAATGTAAGAAACTCAGCTGACATCTGTCAATAAAATGGAAGCTAATCAGTAGACCCAAAAACCAAAAGAAATCTAAACTATGTACAGAAGTAACTATACAATAGTATACAAAAGTATCAGCCTAAACCAGAGGTTCAAGTGTAATACCGCTTGAGGTAGAGCTCATTTCTAGGCTCCTTCAAGACAATCCCCTCATAGTCTTCTAATTCCTAGTCTCCTTTTTCCAGGACATGCCTCACGATGTAAGGACCGTGCCACATGGGGTTGAACTTGCCTGCCCCCAGGGGTTCCTTAGCATGGTCATATAAGAGGACCAAGTCACCTTCAACATACTGCCGGGGACGGACAGACCTATCATACTAAACCTTAACATGATGTTTGTTGGCATCTATGGCCACAACGACATCTCAACATTGCTCCTCAAGTTGCTCAAGGTGGATTAAACGTTGCTAAAGACCCGTCGTATCAAGGAGGAGCTCTATGGCCAGTTTTACTGAAGGGATCTCACATTCAATTGGTAAAAGTGACTCCACACTGTGAACTGGCTGAAACAGTGAGAACTTGGTGGCAGTCTTGACTGTGGTTCGATATGCTCACAAAGCAGGATATAACTTGATGTGTCAGTTGGTCTTGCTTTGTTGGATGGCACGTTGGAGAATGGTCTTCAAAGACTTATTAACTACTTCTACTTGACCATTCGCTTGGGGATAATAAGAAGATGAGTGTTCTTGACGAAACCCAAGCTTGAGAGACAAATCCTCCATCATCTTGTTCTGAAAGTGACTACCATGGTCAGTGACAATCTCTTTCAGAATACCGAACCGAGTGATAATTTGATTGAACACGAAATGGGCTGCTGTAGCATTGTCGGATTTAATGGTAGGCATGGGCTCAGCCCATTTGGAAAAGTAGTCTACGGCCACTATAATATGGTGATTCCCCCCAGCCGAAGCTGGTTAGCAATCCATGAAATCCACCCCCCACTTGGTGAAGGGAACGATGGTGACGACCGGATGAAGGGACGCTGGATGTGAGCATATGTTCTGAGAAAACACCTGGAAAGGGTGACATCTCTTCATAGCATTAACACAGTCCTTAAAGATGGAAGGCCAAAAATAACCGACTTGCATAATACTTTGGGCTGTAGTAAGCCCGGATAAGTGATCACCACACGCCCCAGCATGGCAATCATTAAGCACCCGCTCCGCTTCTTCGTGAGTTAAGCAACGACAAAGGATAGAATCCTTTCCTCGGTGATACAAAGTGTCACCGACGATAGTATAATCTTTAGCGTGATTTTTTACACGCCGTTGCTCATCTCGTGAATAGTGCGGAGGAAACTTCAAAGTTTGGGGATATGTACAGTTGGGTCTTCTTGGGGTAGACCACAACAGACAGATGACTACCAGAAATCATCCCAATTCTTAGAACTATGCTATATAAATGACAATGCTAAGATAATGGAGAATGTAACAAACCTCGATCCAAACGTTTGATGTAGATCCCCGTTGGAGCTTTTCAATCCGTGCACTTGAATATGCAAATTAGTCTTGACAGCCAATATACAACAAGTACATATAATATATAAACGACATTAACATCATCAATAGCAATGGTCCATGATATAACAAGTAAATGCAACCCAATGTAAGATAAACAACATTTACAACATTAATGGACGATAATATGAGTATTTCTATTAATAAACAAGAAGAAGTACAATGTGATACGACCTCTTGCCGGCAACCAATCTGAACCAAGATTTGGATCAATCCACTTGTGCCTCCACCACTTCAATCCTCCATGAATGGCAAACTCAAACTATTATAGGATTTTGGAAGGTGAACATAAAGGGTTCACAACTATAAGGATCAATGAGTGTAGACACAAGATTGGGCAAAAATCCATTAGAGTTCTCTTGCTCTTCTTTCCCCTCTCGTCCATAAGCCATATGTGCTCAATATATAGTCCTCTCAAAGGTAAGTGAAAGGACACATCGAGGCGTTTCTTGGGTAGATGGAGAGTCAAAGGTCACCCAATAATCGTTTTTTGGGAGTAAAAAGTAATAAATTAGTGATTTTTACCATTTTACAGCTACCCGCGAGCTATAGTGACGCAACTCGTGAGTACGCTGGCTATAATGATGCAGCTAGAGTACAAGGGAAAAAATAGGGAAAAATAGTGTCTGAAGGATATAAAGTGGTTCTGAGTCAGTGAAATGGATCCTCTAGTCCAAAGAGTGTTGATTCTCACAAGGTGGAAGATTACGTTGTAACAGATGCCCCCTAATGTGTGAGGTCAGACACTGATGCTACGATGGCCGAAATACATTATAAATATCAGAAGTGGAGTGATGGAGACACAAGTGGAAAGAGCAGCTCACTCGTCATAATACAATAGTATCCCTTAATACATGTCGGTAGTACAAAAATCTGATACAATGGCCATGAATAGGCAGTACATAGTGAATATATGTCATAAGTGATCATAGCCATGATCCCTCTACAGTAAGATATGGTCTCCCACAGAAAAGGAAACAACTGGTGCAAACTGGAGGTACAAACTACTGATATCTGAGAGGTGATATCTCAGATGTAAAGTCATAGTCATAAGTAGCATACTGAATGCCACTATTGCCTGGGGTCTTCTACACAAGTCTTCGACGGTGCAAGTCCCATCAAGTGAATAAAGGAGTTGAGGTCGAACCTGATGTGACATCGTCTTATTACCGGTCAATGATGTATACCGTTAACAGATGCGAGATAACCCACCAATAATGAAAATGGGCATCAAGGCATAGAGAACAATCATCGGAGTGTAAATAAATGAGTTGAAGTCGAACACTAGGATGAATCCATCGATCAGGAGACATTGATGTATTCCCAAAACTGTCGATGGCGAGAGAACCTACCCCTAATGACTACAATCCTCAAGGTACTCAACCGAACTCTAAGCTTCAAGTTTCAAAATAAATGGGTTGAAGTCGACAGAATGAGACTCGCTGGAAGGAGGGCATTAAGGCATCCCCCATCAACCAGCATGAGGTACTAGCTACGCTGAAGTATTTGGAAGAACTCAGGTGAAATGGATTGACTCAATAAGGATGGCCGACATGCAATAGTCAAGAGATTTGAGGAGTGGCCGACTCTAGGTTGAGGACTTCCTTTGAACAAGAGCATGAGCAGATGGATAGACTCGGGAAGCATAAAATTGACATAAACTGTGCAATGTAGGAGGCATTACAAAGGGCTCCATAATGACTGGAAGCTTAACCAATCGGTGGAGAAAACTGAGAAACACGTACAGCTCCTAAGGTCCAACAGTAGTCCCGACTCATAATGTATGGAGTGGAATGAATGCTCTGTTCAAAGGTGACACAACAACTTCCAACAAGAAGTAGTAACCATAATCCCATCCAAATTTTTGGAATATTTGATTTTTTTGGTCTTTTTCATATTTGGTGAAAGCTTGAAAAAGAATAAAATTGCTTATAGTACAACAAGTGAGGGAACGAGTGTCAAATAGCGAGCAGACTAGTTCCAAGCAGCTGAACATACCTATGATTAGTGCAAGGAAGTGCATGCAGGATGTGGACACTCGGGGGGTGTGTTCCCTCAGGGTCAAAAGGTCGTCAAATTGTGAAGGGAAAATATAAGCTCTGCAGGGCTCGATAGGGAAAAGTGCTCATGCACCAGGCTAAAAACTGAGTAAGCAGGAGCTAGCACAAGGCTCAAGTGACAAGCAGGATGATGCAATGCAATCACAACATGATATAAGTGAGTGGAGTCCTTAAGGGAGACGGCCAGCATAAGACAAAGTAGAGTATGAGTCTTTATCGCAACGTCATGGCATAACTACAAAGGACTCCCAATCCTAAGGACAAACATCAGCATGGGCACCAGAATGCACAAAGTGGTTCTAACTAGGGTACCCATGTTCGGAAAATCCCTACCGCCACATAACGACACTTCTATAGCAGTGTGAAGGTTCCGTGTCAGTTAAGTGGGGTCACACCTAGGGTTTATGAAAGTGGTCAAAAGGTCAAATGCATAATGCATGTGGAAATGATATCTAACCTATATGCTAGGTGTGAAACGTACCTACCCTAGGTGTGAAATGGTCCAAAACAACTTTCGCCAAAGAAATCTGATTAAAAATTCTACTCCATGACATTATATTAGTCCAGAACGGCATTAAACGGTAAAAACTATAGACAAGTGGGTATTGAAAATTATAAATAGTAATAAAAATTTACAATTTACAATTCATTTTTACTATTCACCCATTTGGAGCTTTGAGGTTAGTTTTCACTTGAAAGTTCAGTTGCCGATTCTGGGAGCTACAAGCATCCGTTCATCGAACCGTCCGGAGCAGGTTGGTAGTCTCATTCATACCTTTAATTTCAATGCATTCATTTTAGTTTTCAGCGGTGGGATTTTTAGTTTGGCCAACCCCTAATTGGCTTCGGCTAATCTCGCGGGCTATCACTATGCGGGTCGTGGGTAGGGCACGATACACATAGTCAATGCACAGGTTGACCGTAGGTACCCGCCCCTGTATACAAATTAGCCCACGGGTATGTTTGTGAAGTTGATTTTGCAAAAGAAATTGACTAAAATCCTTGTTTTTCTTCACTCCAGGATGGTTCTAGAGTGGAGGGAGAGGGAGCATGACCAAGTAGATGAGGCCGTGCACAACAATGTGCAAGCACAGCAAGCATTGCAAGCATCTGGGTTATACAAATTCTGGAGTATAGGGGGTTTGAGGGCCCAAAACCTACTACTCCGCCGCTTGATCAACTATTGGGATGTTGATGCAGAGAACTTCAGTCTCAATGGGAAAATCCTCACACTGGAAGTGGAAGATATCTACTTCATTACCGGTTTGTCCCGTCGAGGTGAGGTGGCTAGTCTTCGGTCTCGTACTGTGGGTGGTGGTATCACCGTCCTTGATTACATAGTGCGGTGTTGTCCCGCAAACACATGAGCGGTGGAAAGTCAGGTGCCCATCAATGCCATACTAGATCTGAGCATGAATATCATTATGGCTACCTTAGTGCGGATAACGGGTTCAAAAGCTCTGCACCAGGCATCCAAGCCAGTGATGTTCTATGCATCACAATGCATGTATCCTATAGTATTCGATTGGTGTACCACACTACTGGGGTCTATGAAGACCCAATTGAAAGAATGCAAGGAAGGGAAGGCCAAAAAATTCGGGTATGGTAGTATCTTGTGCAGCTTCTTCTTTGAGAGAGTTCCAGGGCTTAGTTCGAGGGTGGATGTCCCTCCTCATAGTCTCCGCGATCAATCCCTGACCCGGTGGGCTGAGATCTTGACACGATAGGGTGGTGTCCGTCTGGCATCACCATATACTGAGGAGTTTTTTCGCTGGTGGGACCAACAGGTCATTTCCATAGAGGACTATCCCTATGCAGGGATAGACTTCCGCCAGGATAGGGACATGACACTCCCACCAGACGCAGCGTTTGGAGACATTGGTGAGTACTCTTTTTAGGTTTTTTGTGTAATAAATTTTTATGGATTTTTTATTATATATGTAAATGCAAAAATATTTTTGGTGGTAGTATGATATGCTAATGTTTGACTGTTTGCTCGCAGACAAGGGCCCAGTGAGACTCGATGGATTCCCAAGACATGGTCACTGGGGCAGGGGTGATGAGGTAGGTGGTGCTGCAGTAGAGTGCACTCTATAGACCTTGCGGCGCAACCTATCACGGATGGTTGCCAGGATTCCATAGATAGAGGTGGCGCGACTGCCTGAGGCCATGCATAGCCAAGTAGTGGGGGTTCCGGGTGACTAGGTGCGGCTACTACAGCGGGTAGCCAATGCAGTTCACTGTTTCTACGAGACACATCCTGTCAAGGCGGCAGCTAGGCCTCCTCGTAGGGAGTAGATATCTCAAGATCTCATTTTTTGTATCGATATGTATATTTTTGAGGGCTACGGGCTCCAGTTTTGTATGACACTACCATTTTTGGACATATTTATAAAAAAACTTTGGTTCTCCGGTTCTACTATATGTGTGTATGTACAAATGTATGAATGTCTCTTTTATTTGTGTGCTTCATGGTGAATGTGACAAATGCCAATCTAATACATAGTTAGCGTATGCATCAGATATATGATTAACACTTCTCGGAACACGTATGTATGTAATTGAAACAAAATGTCGTTCCAAGAATCTTACCCTTAGGATTTTTCATAGTAGCGTAGGATCCCTCACACGGTACTGACCATTCAGCTGAGACACAACTAGCTGTGAATCTAGGCGGACTTCTAAGGACTAGATACCATGGGATATGGCATCCTGAAGTAGCTCAATGACGGCACTATACTCAGCCACAGTATTAGATGTAGGACCGAGGCAAGCACCTCCTGAGGACACAACTAGGTGGTCAGGTGAGAAAATAACGCAGGCAGCAAAAGCAAGTTGCTGCGTATGACGGTTTGCACCATCTGTGAACCCTAAGAACGTAGGAAACTCTGCTGACATCTGTCAATCAAATGGAAGCTAATCAACAGACCCGAAAACCAAAAGAAAGCTAAACTATGTACAGAAGTAACTATACAGTAGTATACAAAAGTATCAGCTTGAACCAGAGGCTCAAGCGTAATACTGCTTGAGGTAGAGCCCATTTCTAAGATCCTTCAAGACAGTCCCCTCATAGTCTTCTAATTCATAGGCTCCTTTTTCCAGGACACGCCTCACGATGTAAGGACCATGCCACATGGGGTTGAACTTGCCTTCCCCCAGGGGTTCTTTAGCTTGGTCATATAAGGGGACCAAGTCACCTTCAACATACTACCGGGGATGGACAAACCTATCATACTGAACCTTAACACGACGTTTGTTGGCATCTATGGCCACAGCGGCATCTCGACGTTGCTTGTCAATTTGCTCAACTATATAGTAGTATACAAAAGTATCAGCCTGAACCAAAGGTTCAAGCGTAATACCGCTTGAGGTAGAGCCCATTTCTAGGCTCCTTCAAGACAGTCCCCTCATAATCTTCTAATTCATAGGCTATTTTTTCCAGGACACGCCTCATGATGTAAGGACCGTGCCACATGGGGTTGAAATTTCCTTCCCCCAGGGGTTCTTTAGCTTGGTCATATAAGAGGACCAAGTCATCTTCAGCATACTACTGGGGACGAACAGACCTATCATACTAAACCTTAACACGACATTTGTTGGAATCTATGGCCACATCGGCATCTCGACGTTGCTCGTCAAGTTGCTCAAGGTGGATTAAATGTTGCTCAAGACCCATCGTATCAGGGAGGAGCTCTATATCCAGTTTAAGCGAAGGGATCTCACAGTCAATGGGTAAAAGTGACTCCACACCGTGAACTAGCTGAAATGGAGAGAACCCGGTGGCAGTCTTGACTGCGGTTCGATATGCCCACAAAGCAGGATATAACATGATGTGCCAATTGGTCTTGCTTTGTTGGATGGTACATTGGAGAATGGTCTTCAAAGACTTATTAACTGCTTCTACTTGACCATTCACTTGGGGATAATAAGAAGATGAGTGTTCTTGATGAAACCCAAGCTTGAGAGACAAATCCTCCATCATCTTGTTCTGAAAGTGACTGCCATGGTCGGTGGCAATCTCTTTCAGAATACCGAACCGAGTGATAATTTGATTGAACACAAAATGGGATGCTGTAGCACCGTCGGCTTTAACGGTAGGCATGGCCTCAACCCATTTGGAAAAGTAGTCCACAACCACTATAATATGTTGATGCCCCCCAGTCGAAGCTTCTTTGCAATCCATGAAATCCACCCCCCACTTAGTGAAGGGACCGACGGTGACGATCGGATGAAGGGGAATTGGATGTGAGCATATGTTTTGAGAAAACACTTGGCAAGGGTGACATCTCTTCACAACATTAACATAGTCCTTAAAGATGGAAGGCCAAAAATAACTGGCTCGCATAATACGTTGGGCTGTAGCAAGCCCGGATAAGTGACTGCCACACGCCTCGACATGGAAATCATTAAGCACCCGCTCCGCTTCTTCGTGAGTTAAGCAACGAAAGAGGATAGAATCCTTTACTCGGCGATACAAAGTGTCACTGATGATAGTATAATATTTAGCATGATGTTTTACACGTCGTCGCTCATCTCGTGAATAGTGCGGAGGAAACTTCAAAGTTTGGAGATATACAATGACATCCCCATACCAAGGGTCCTCTGATGAGATAAGAAATAAGTGCTCATCCACAAAGGAATCTTCATGAATGACATCCTCATCAAGTCTCGGAATGTCCGACATAAGCTCAGCAAACACCAAGGATTTCATCGATTTCGCCGAAGCATGAACTAAAACCGATTGATATGCGCGACAACTGTGGTTGTTCTAAGCAAAATGTAATGTCATAACCGTTGGACTGAATGAATAGTCGCAAGTGCCAGCTTTTCCACATGAGTATATCTAAGCTTAGTGTCTACTAGGTTTCAACTAAGGTAATAGATGACATGGTCGACAAGCGCATCATCAACCTGAACCAACACCATGCCAATCGTCTCTTGAGACGTGGCCACGTAAAGAATAAAATATCGTGTGAAGTCTAGTGGACTAAGCATAGGGGCCGATACCAAAGATTTCTTAAGGGCATCAAAAGACTGTTGGGCTCTTTCATCCCAGATAAAGGGTGTGTCCTTCTTCAATAGGCACGCGAAACCTTTGGTAAGATTAGTATAATTGACTACGAAATGGCGTAGAAAAGTGGCTCTCCCTTGGAGGCTCTGAAGTTGTAACAAATTGTGTGGAGGAGGCAACTGAAGTATTGCCTCAACTTTAAGAGGATCGACTCTAATACCCTCTTTCGAAACTATGAAGCCCAGAAGGCCACCTGTCCTTATAGAAAAGATGCATTTGTTAGGATTCAATCGAATCTTGTATTGTATACATCGTTCAAGAATCATGCGGAGGTGCTTGGGGTGGTCCATCCTCTTGCGAGAATGGTTAGCAAAGTCATCCAAGAAAACCTCCATAATTGTTTTAAGATCGTGAAAGGCATAGGTCATGGAACGCTGAAATGTAGCTCCGACATTATTAAGGCCAAAGGGCATTTTTCGATACGCAAACGTTCCCCAAGGACAAATGAACACTATCTTATGTTGGTCCTTGGGTTTGATTTGAATCTGGTTATATCCGGAAAATCTGTCCATGAAGGAAAAAATCTCACTTCTGCCGCAAGCATCCAAGATTTGATCTATGAATGGTGTGGGGAAGTTGTCTTTTGGACATGCACGGTTCAAATCTCTAAAATCGGTGCATACACGAATCGTTCCCTGCTTCTTATCCATAGGAGCGGGGTTTGACACCCATTCGGTAAGGGGAATGGGGTAGATGAAACTAGCTTTGAGCAGTTTCTCCACCTCTGCCTTGATAGCAGCTGCTTTCCTAGGGTTCACAGCACGTAAGCGTTGTCGAACCGGTTTAGCATTGGGATACGTTCTAATCTCATGTTCAACAATGCGGGGGTCTATTCCTAGCATCTCCTCATATGACCAGGCAAAAGCTTCCCAGAGTTCTGTAAACAATTCAGTGTAAATAACAATCTCCTCAGGAGTGCAATCGTCATCGATGTAGACATTCTCAACCTTTCCGGGAGTACGAGAGATATTGATCGACGTAGTTGGGGAAATGTTAGCCATATTCCCTTCCACAAAAACATCATGCGACTCTAAAAGATCCACAGGGTGACCAACCATCTTTGCTAGAGTCGTCCTAAATTCTTCTCATTCGGCGAGCTTAAGGTTGGGAAGGAAATAAGAGCGATGGTGCATATCTTCCCAAGGTCTCTCACTACCACACATGGCCTCCATAATAACTTCATCTGAAGGCAAAGTATCATCAAGGAAATCGTGGGAATAAGACGAGTTGGTTTCCCAAACTAGCAGTGTAACGAGATCTTCCTCGACTGTCTGAGAAGAAGAGAGATCTGGTTCTGCAGTGACTTGTTGAATATGATGGGAAACAAGCTCAGCTACAAACAGTGGCATAGACATCCCGACATGCGTAATGTTTACAGACGTGGAACTCGTGGATGGTAAAGTCCATGGATCATTAAAATAGGAAGTCTGGAATGACATATTATGCGAAGGAGGAGATGCATCGTCAGTAATGGTTCCAATAAAATTCACAGGTGCAGTAAAATCATAAGTTCCCATCAATGAAGGGTACATGCCAACACCCAGTTCGTAGTTTTCGGCTGAGAATGAGTAACCTGCGGGACTATGGATCCTGTAGATGTTGTGGAAGAGGAGTTAACAAAATCCAGCTGATCAATGGTCACAATCTTGCCTTCGTGAGGAAAGCAGATAACTCTGAAGACAGTGGACGCGACAGCTTTCATGGCATACATCCAATTCCGACCCAGTAAAAGGTTGTAGTCAATGGGCGCATCAAACACCTCGAATTCAATAGGCACAGATTTACCTCCCAAGTAGACAACAAGGGAAGGGATAATTTCATGCGGCTTAAATGAATGACCGTCGAATGTAGTGAGCGTGGTTCTATATGCGAGTAGAGGAGGAGAGCCGAGAGCTTTCCAACAAGATAACGACATTACTGATGCGGAAGTACCTTTGTCAACCATAGTACGTTTGACAAAATTTTGAAGGCATGCCACCTGGATTTGAAAAGCCACATGGTAGGGTAAGCGAGGTTGGACATCAGTAGTGTTGAACTTGATAACAGTGGGGATTCCCCCGTCCTGAACTCCTAATGCACTCAAAAGGGCATGCTTTTGAGAAGGACAGGCTTGCAAGACTTCAAGATCCGACATGGCACACGGAGTTTGGCCCAAATCTTCCATGATGGAGTAGTTATGAGCGGCTCAAGCATTAGGATTATGCATAGAGCGCTTAAGAACACTTTTCGGTATCCATGGCATATTAGAAGGATTCTCGATATGCAAGGAATTATCAGGAGGAGGGGGAGGCTCACTCCCCAAATTGGGTTGTGGTGCATCATAATCGCATTGACGAGTGGAAACACTAACCTCTGACTGAACCATGTTCACACATCCATAACCACCAGTATTGGAGGAAGACGTTGCCATCTCAGTAGGTCCATAACCAGTGGTGGGAGCATGCGAAGCCATGTTTTGGTGATGAGGTAGGGGATCCTTCAATGCAGATGGGCTCTGTGCCAAATACTTCGATGCTTCTTCATTCCGAGGACATAAGTGAGTAAGATGGTCTTCCCCACAAAGCTTGCAAGGAAACTTCACCTTACGCCTAGGTTTACGGTCCTCACCAGCATTTCCTCCTTCCCGAGGAGGGTTGGCATTATCCTTACGGGGGATATTGCGATTGCTATTGTTATTCCCATTGTTTCCACCCTTATGATTGTTTCTCCCCTTTTTCTTACCACCAGGTTGCTGGTTACCTGATGGGTTCGTCGTTTGCACACTGTGTACATCGGATGATGGGGTGGAAGTGGACAAGGTGTGAACCTGTCCAGGAGTAGACTGGTTTAGCGACAAATTTTGCATTTGACTAGCTACCAAATCTATAGGGCGAGTGCTTGCATATCCTACAATGCCATCGGTATGCGGTCCAGGAACTGACTAAGGCTCATGACGTGTGCGCAGTATGTCAGGAATGATGTCATACAAAATGCCAGACTGAGAGTATAATAAGTCTAACTGTTGGAATTTCAAGATGGCTTGTTCCTCAGTCACAATGCCGAACATCAAAACATCCTTAACAATGTATGGGAGTAGAGACTTGAGGAACCATTCCAACAGGAACTTTGTAGGAATGTTGGCTTTCACTAACCTCTTCCGCCGACGCCACTCTTGAACGTGGTCAGAAATGTGTGTGGCCTTGTTTTGATGGAAGGTAGATAAAAGTTCAGTACCAATATCATAGCAAACCGGCAACTGGAAATGATCTAAGAAAACCAAAGCGATCTTGTTAAAACCCCTATAAGTATTTCTAGGCAACTCGACGTACCACTTCATAGCACCAAAGGTGAAATGTCGTGACATGATCACTCGGGTCCTCACCACCTTTCCCCTTAAACTTAGGAATGTCCGAAGGGAGCTTGGTAGGGACCGGGGGCCAAGTAGGGTCATGACACACCGGATCATTCGTGAGCTTTGAAAGATCCGAAAGATTCAGTCGTGCAAGGAACAGGAGCTAAGGCTGGAAAGCTTGATTATAAGCCCCCATAAAAGGTTGGTTAAATGGAACCGAATTATAAGATGGACCAAAAGCTTGACCATGAGGATTAAACTGCTGATAATAAGGACCTGACGGACCATAAGCTTGCCCATGGCCATAGGATTGATAACCTCCTCCTGCCTGACCCATTTGAGAGTAAGCAGGTATATACTTGTTTTGGGCACCATATTGGGGTGGTGGGTTGTATTGGTGGCTAGCACCGACTGTGTTGTAGTAAGGGTTGCCACCATGAGTATGGGGCATATACGTACTATTCGTAGCGGGAACCATGTTGTAATGACCATAATGGTATGGTATGTTCCCACCCCCAACATTAGGATTAGCTTGAGTAGTTGTGTGGTGACCAGAAGCATGAGATGTATTCCTAGCCCCAACATTGGTCTTACTAGTAGTAGGGATGGTGGCATTATGTCCATGTGGATAGGATATATTCCCACCCCCTACATTGGCATTACTAGTGGCGGCAGTGGATGCAAAAGTATGCGGTATATGTCCACCCCCGTGGTTAGGAGGAGCATTAACATTTTCAAAAGTAGTCCTGGGTTGACGAGTAGCGGCATGTGTATTAGGTGGTGGATGGCGAGTCATGTTTCGAACAACGTTCCCACCTCATCGGAGTGAAGGTTCCGTGTCGGTTAAGAAGCATCTTTGGTTGTCAAGACTAATTTGCAGATTCAAGTGCATATAATATATAAATGACATTAACATCATCAATAGAAATGGTCCATGATATAACAAGTAAATGCAACCCAATGTAAGATAAACAACATTTACAACATTAATGGACGAGAATATGAGTATTTCTATTAATAAACAAGAAGAAATACAATGTGATACGACCTCTTGCCGGCAACCAATCTGAACCAATATTTGGATCAATCCACTTGTGCCTCCACCACTTCAATCCTCCATGAATGGAAAACTCAAACTATGATAGGAGTTTGGAAGGTGAACATAAAGGGTTCACAACTACAAGGATCAATGAGTGTAGACTCAAGATTGGGCAAAAATCCACTAGAGTTCTCTTGCTCTTCTTTCTCCTCCCATCCATAAGCTATATGTGCTCAATATATAGTCCTCTCAAAGGTAAGTGAAAGGACACATCGAGGTGTTTCTTGGGTAGATGGAGAGTCAAAGGTCACCTACTGACCGCTTTTTGGGAGTAAAAAGTAATAAACTAGTGATTTTTACCATTTTACATGCTACCTGCGGGCTATATTGATGCAACTCGCGGGTACGCTGGCTATAATGATGCAGCTAACGTACAAGGGATCAAATAGGGAAAAATAGTGTCTGAAGGATATAAAGTGGTTCTGAGTCAGTGAAATGGATCCTCTAGGTCAAAGAGTGTTGATTCTCACAAGGTGGAAGATTACGTTGTAACATCGAGAAACAGAGAGAGGTCAGTGATGACTTTCAAATGGATCTATAAGATCAAGTATGCAGTTTAGATATTCATCATAGATGACTCATGAGGAGCATCAAATTCATAGACTCAAAGAGAGTCATGGATAGTATTTAGTGTGCTTGAATACACCCACGTGGTGGAAATGACACAAATGAATACACAAAGATCAACAAGTGCAGAGTGTAGTAGGTTGTGTCAAGTGTAGGATACTTAGATGCAGAGAGTGTAGAGTTTCCATATGTAAAGGGAGCAATATACGTAGGTGCAGAGGGAGTGGGATGCTCTTGCGCAGAGAGGATATATGTAGCACAACTTGTTGATAAAGAAGACTTTGTACGGACTCAAACAAATCACCGGAGCTTGGTATGCCAGGATTGATAGATACTTGTTGAGCTTGGGCTTCACCAAGAGTGATGTGGATTCCAAACTTTACTACAAGGTTGTTGATGATATCCAGTAATCTTGGTATTGTATGTTGATTATATGTTCCTTATAGGATCATAGAGGCTCATAGATGAGTGCAAGAAGTATTTGGCCTATGAGTTCGATATGAAGGATCTTGACTTAACTTCTTGGGATTAGAGGTGTGGAAAATATTACATGAGATATTCCTCGGTTAAGGGAAGTACATAATTTAGATCTCGAGAGATTCAGGATGATGGAATACAAGTCCATGGCTACACCTATGATGAAAAATATAAAGAAGTTGAGTGATTCCGCTTCAGATTTAGATTTGATGGATCCAACTATGTTCAGACAGATAAATCTGAAAAAGCTGAGTGATTCCGCTTGAGATTCATATTTAGAGTACCTAGTTAACACCAGGCCAGATATTTGCTTTGTAGTGAACACTTAGAGCCAACATATGATTGATCCAAAGCATGTGCATTGGGTTGCATCAAAGCATGTGCTAAGGTACTTTCGAGGTACAATTGGATATGGCTTTAGATATGTCTTAGGTGATGAAGTGAAGTTGCAAGGTTATACAGATTATGACTGGGAAGGAAGTGTAGTGGATAGAAAGAGCACCTCAAGGTGTTGCTTCAACTTGGGATCATCCATGATATTTTGATCTAGCAAGAAGCACACTTCTTTCTCACTTAGTACAACAGAAGCAGACTATTATGAAGCCAATATGGCAAGTCACAAAGCACTGTGGCTTCAGAATCTTTTTGCAGGTTTATTTTATCATGAGCTAGGGACGACCTTGATACACTGTGAAAATCAAATCTGTGTCAAGCTTTTGGAAAATACAGTGTTTTATGACAAGTTGAATCAAACTGAGAACAAATACCACTTTATACGAGACATGGTACAGAAGGGAGTAGTGAAGCTCCGGTACATATTCACGAACAAGTAAATAGATGGCATTCCCACCAAGACTCTGTCCAAAGCATAGTTTGGGACAAGCTTGGTGTGATGGAGAATGCTTCCTGAAGTAAGAGGGAGTGTTGATGAATGAGAAACAACATGATAAGTGGTATAAATTCATGTGAATTGAATGGCCCAGACACTGTGATGGTTCGATAGATGAGTGGAAGACATTCATATGAGATGAATGGCCCAGACATCATGATGGTTCGATAGATGAGCAGAAGACATTCATATGATATGAATGGCCCAAACACCGTGATGGTTCAATAGATGAGAAGCATACATTCACCAGAAGTAAATGGCCCAAACGTCGTGATTATTCAACATAAAAGTGGCAGACATTCATGAAAGGCGAATGGCCTAGATATCGAGATGGTAGTATAGATGCAGTTGCAGTACAAACATATTACATATATAGTTGTAGTACATATGCAGTATAGGTACCGTATAGATGAAGATGTAGTACAGATGCAGTACTAATGATGGGAATTCTCACCAAGTATGCGGCTCAGCATGATGCAGAATGTTCCCTTCATTGAGAGGGAGTGTTGATGTTTCTCCATGGATTGTAGCATCGGGTACGTTTTGCAGGAATTCTCCTAGAGAGGATACATGAGGTGGTTAAGGGATAGTGGTGGATGGACTTGAGTTAGCATTTATTAGTCACGTGAGGTGGCTATGTGTATATAAGGATCAAGATGCTTAGCCTCACTTATTTGTGGATAAGTGTGATTAAGGCTAGTGGTCACATGCATCACTCTATGAGGGAGTGATCTGTAATGAGAGTGATCTATTCTAATTAGAGTGAGTTGACTTGTATTAATATAGGGGATTTCATCCCCTTGTGAATACACAAAGTCTAATGTAATGTTGCATTTTACATTGGCTCTAAGAAGTGTCTGGGGCTTCTTAGAGTATGGTCAAATCAACATTAGAGCTTTATGTGTGAATTTGATCTGCATGCGAGGGGATGGACATCAACGAGGATAACTTTTCTATGATGATGAAATATCTAAGAAGTCAAGACAAACCACAAAAGAAGTCACAGATAGCATTGAAGAAGTACCAGACGAAAATGAAGACAAGAAGACAAGTTGGCTTGAAGATAAATAAAAGATGAAGACAAAAAGTACAAGTTAGCCCCGGTGGAGAAATACAAGTCATCCCCATTGAGGAAACTTCTATTGAAAATAAGAATATAAATAAAGTTCTCTCAAACTTCATTGTCGTCATCTCACTCATCACATATTTTCTCTCCACTTGTGCGCACCTCCTAGGAAGGCCTAGCAAAGGCAAGAATAAATATTTTGGGGCTCCTATTCTCTCTTGGAAGATTCGCTACCCTTGCTAGGTTTTTTTGTGGAGGGAGAACCTCTCTTGTGCTAGGCTTCAACTTCATAATTGGTATTGTACTTGAATTGGATTGATTTCTTATGAGAAAAGTTTGTTGGGTTTTCTTCCTATTGGGTTTCCCAGGATAAATCTTTGTGCCTCTTGTGCATGGTTATCTTTCAGTGATCCTTGTTTTATTTCCGCTAAAAATGAATGGTGATTTTTCTTTCGAGCTAATTGTGGGATGAAATGAGTTATGAAATAAATTTGAAAGAGATGCAAATTATATTGTTCAGTTAAAATTCAACAAAAAGAAGGCAGGGAGCTTAGTCAATGGTCATAGCACAAATCGTCTCATATCTCAGAATAACCAGGGTACAAGGAGGGTCCTTTCAAGAGATGGGACCATTTCATAGATGATTCCATATGTGTGGATGAGTAAATAGAACCAAATGACCTTGTCAAGATACCTCCATCTTTTATGGATGAGGAGGATCCTCCACTTGAGAGTGATTCTTACCTAGAGAGCTTGTTGATTGAGGACCTTACTGATGTTGATGACAGTGATGATGTAGATGTACCTAGCCTAGAAGAGATGGATTGAGGAAGTCAAATCAGTTATGTTGTTCAATGTTCAATGTTTTTAAAATTTTATATTCCATATTTGAAAATTTCATTAGGCAAAATTTGGATATATTATGACAATGAACATATATCATATGAATATATCAATATCAATTTGGTTAAACTTTGAAATTTATATTTTATAACTTTATATCTGTAATATCCTTGATACAAATATAGGGAAAACTTGTAAATTACATTGATCAATCAAATGCTTTGCACATGAAATAAGAGAGACATCCTTGGCATTTTTTATTATGAATGAAAATTAGATTACAATCTCTAATTGTTTCTATGGAAGCTGAAAGCACACAATAAGAAAAACATTGGGAATATGCCACGGCTCTTCTACTACTAATTGGTCACTCTCCCAAAACAATGCCAAACCAAAAGATGAATCTCAAGTGAAGACCCTGGATGGATCCTTCTCCTTGTCTATATAGGGTGGATCTTTCACCACCGAAACTAAAGCACGATGGATGGATGGATTTTTCCAACCCCATATAAAAACTCTGACAAACCCCTAGGAGGTCACAAGAAATCAATATCCAAAACATCATGTCCATAATGGATGAGTTCCTTCTCTTTTATCTTCTTTTTGACTCCCATACCATGGGAAATACCAGGGGTCATCCAATACCATCCACTGAAATATCCCATTTTTAATTAAATGACACCTTAATATTATAACAATTTTAGGACTAAGTGTCATCCAATAACCCCCTTGAATGATCACTTGGAAAGGGACATCATAGTCCTACCTTACCAATATTGCTTGTCCTTAAGCAATGCATTCACAACCTGTCACTCCTCTGAATGAACCAGTCTGAAACTAAAAATGATACATGGGTCCCAAACCAGCCGAGAAGAGGTGAAGCATACTCTGCTCAATACGTTATCCGTCAAGGTACTACCATAGGAATCCTCTCTACTACTGCCGATAAATAGAGCATCATGATGTTGCAACAAATTGCTCAACCCCTCAACTAACGGCTCCACTATGGACCCAGACTCATGAAGCCAAGAACCGGCTCTCACTTATATGTCAACTGGTGCACTGTCCAATATTGAAATCCCCAGGTCCCAATAAATCTTAAAAAGAGACCACCATGTTGACACTGAGCCACTCTGATCATAACTATTTGCATCCTCCTCTCCTGGAAATTCAAGTTGCAATGCCTATAAGATCTATCTCGAATCTTCCTATCAATGGAAAAGTCACTAGGGTCCCACTTTATTTTGTAAGGTGTGAAACACCCTCTACCCATCGCTTCGATTTGCCAAGTTCTAACACAAGAATCCATCTGACTACCCCTGATGAACCAATCAATCATAAGCTATGCAAACACCTCAAAATATGACTCCTCCATGCACCCAAGCCTAAGCATCCCAAGAATAAACTATGGAAAAAATTACTCATTGTCTCATATTTATCAATACCATTGTCTAGATCAATCCTACATACTGAAAAATAAATTATGCCATGTCATAAAGAATAAGTCTTAATGACCCAAACCCCTAAAATGTAATCCTCTGGTGCAATCCTAATATTAGGAATCAACTTTGACCCTGCTAATATGTTCGACTCCTGCAAAATTGCATCGAGAGACCTGTTATCCCAATCAATTTCGGTGTGCTCAAGAAAACCATGGAGTATGAACACCTCCCTTAAGAATAGCTCCACCACCTGTGGCGCCTCATAATCGTGAAAATGCTAAGAATAACCTGCTAAATGCAAATCCTGCATAGCCCTCATGATCATCTCTCTAAGTGAGGAATTAGGGTCTAAACATGGGCAATCTCTATAGGATATTATGCCATCGCCTACTATGTCAGCTGCATTCCCTGTAAACCAATCTAGTCTCTCCTGGTTACTCTGTGCACCAATCCCATGGTCCAACTGAAACACCTTCGTTGTGGCCAAGATGGCACCCGCCTCATCCATATCTCTTAGGTGAACCTCCCAAACCTTGTTGTGTAACAACAATAGATATCTCTGCCACTACATGTGCGAGTGGGAAGTAGCTAGTGTGTTGGTGAACCCCAAAGATGTGACCCATAAATTATACTGAAGTTGGGAAGCATACCTATGAGGATCTTTCTCCCTATCCCTCCTCTGGTGATATGTCAGATTAAGATCGATCATTGAGGGATATGCTACATCCTGAGGCTCTCCCATCCACTCCTCGATCCTAGTAACCTCAAGTCAATGATATGCTCAATGACTCTATCAAGATGTCTCCCTGGAGGAAACACCCCGAAGCTCCATCGTACACCATTGGGTGTTCTTGTACCCTCCTATATACTACTGCATACAACCGTAACCTCCTGTGCCAGCTGGTATCATGTATGCACTACTACATCCAACATTCTACTAATGTAAGCTGAATCTACTTCCCTCTATGACTCCAAATCTATCATATACATGTTCACCCAATCCATGGATGCATATATGCCCATGTTGGTTGGTCCACACGGAATGTGCTTAACTACCTCCTCTGTGGCTACGCCTCTATCCCACAAAGGCATATCATGAACCTCATAATGCCAAATAAGTTCTTGGTCAAAACCCTCTGTGTCAAATCTCTCCTCAAGTACCTACAACTCTAAATGCTCCTCATGTGGAAACGTCACAAGGGGCTCCTCCTTCAAACCTTGAGTCGCACTCATGCCCTCATGTGTCATTGCTGACGAATATGGTGGAGTCTCAACTGCTATCAATGATGAAGAGTGTGTGAATCAAAGCTAATAATGAAGCTCCTCAACTTCCATTTCCTTTTCTTCTGCTAACTTAAGAGAAAGGTCTCTATCCATGAACAAATACAAGTAATCAGGCTTCATCTACTCCAATGCTTCCTTGATGATACACAATTGGGTGCTAATGACCCCTCCTGCAACTCCCTTGTGCATCTCCTCTAATTGGATCTTCAATAAACTTGTGAGCACCATCTACTCTTGTCAACACTTGCACCAATTGCTCCTCTTTGACCAATAATCAGTTATCCAAGTCATGCAATGTCATCACATTGACATAGTGTAGGTTGTCACACAAAGGACCAACTAACTCATGTGGATCCACGGGGGGTTCACTAGTGAGGCAATATCATATCACGTCCATTCATATTGGGGGGTTGAATACTCTTAAAAACCTCAAAAATATATTGCCCCGTATTAAGGGGTCAAGGGTTTTTTTTTATTTGACATAGTAATATAAATATTGGGGGTTATTTTATTTGGGAGTGTCGAGGAATAACCTCCAAATCGTGGGATGGATTCATACGTCCAAATCACGGGCTCAATTCATACCCACCTAAGACTTAAGGACCTTCTATTTTTATTTGGTATTGCTTATGATCCTAAGTTTTGAATAAATTTGATAATAGTGTACCAATGATAATATCGATGGAAGTCTCTTTGGATTATTGTCCTTGAGCAATGTAACATCCCGATAATTTCATAAAAATTTAAAAAAAAAATTATACCAGCATTAAATGTTAAAATTGTGATTGTGGAAGTAATAAATGCTTGTTAAGGCAGTATTAAATAATAAAGTCATTAATGTATATAACAATTTAACTACTATGTCCTTTTAACTAATGATGCTTTAAGACAGTGATGTGTCTTACCCACGTCTTACCTCCATAAAAATGATTACGACACTAATTTGTTTGTAGTTGTAATAACAAATAAACAACATACCCATATAGGCCTAAGTTCTATAACTACAACTCTGAAACCATATGCAACATACCCAAATTTGCTAAAATAACAAATAAACAATACTTTCTATTCTATAATATTTTATCTGAATTACTCTTGTCGTTGATAGAACTATGGCTTACTTACAGAGTTCTATATCCCTATTCAACATTCTTTACATTAGTTAAGAATAGTCTCCTATGTCATTACGTGTGACGACGATAACCAAATAGGACAATTACTTAACCTTGAAGTATTATTCCTATGAGTACTTATACAAGAGTATGCCATTAAAACCCATAACCTGCTATGTAGGAAAAGTTGCACTACTGTTATATGGGTGTACATATATCCAAATACTAACAGAGTCATCACAGTGACCATTGGGTATTAATTTTACCCCTAACTATTTGTCATGGTCTACGATAGCATCCTAAGGCTTAGGCTTTGACATTGGTACCCATTGTTTAGTCAATTCGATTTTGTATATAAGTATATGGTCGAGTGTGTGTATAACTTTATAACCACTCCTTCAAACTCTTAAACAAATCCTAAATAGAAGGTTGTAAGGGGAAAACATTATGTCGAAACGTTTGCATAGTATTCAGATCAATGGTTTCAATGTTGGGGTTAATAATTGTTCCATGTAGCACATGTCTTTGTCATATTGTTTTAAATGCATAAATTTAATGGGGTTAATATGCCAAATCTCTTGTCTTGACCCGATCCACAACATATCCATGCATTTACTCCTGATGTGGATTCAAACAAGGTGCTCCTGCGACGTGTACATTGTCTAGGGTCCCATCTTCTTCCACGTGTGTTTTGACTCACTCAGTGACTTCGATGTGTATCTCGTCTATCCCCTTCCATACTCCATGAGCACAATAGGTGCATCTACCCATCTTCTCGGTCATAGGCATACCTTACCTTAGCCTTTTTGGAGGCACTATGGGTTCTCCATCTGGTTGAGATTTGTTATTGGGACCATGCAATGCCCATACAACTTATTAATTATACTCTGTTGCATACTTGGGGAATGTGCTTCCCTCTATACCGGTCTTCTTAGTCATTCATTGTATTTTCCTTCCATCTCGGCAACTAGTATTCCTCCTGCTCAGACCCTAAGCACTATAGATTATCCCTCTCCATTATCACTTTACCCTTTACCCTTTAGTGATGACCTAATTTTGTTCTGTGTGCTCGACTCAAGTGGAACGAGTCCTTTATCAATCCCATCCCTAATTTTATGTAGCATCTTGAAGAAGGTAGTGTTTCCCAAGGTATTCCTTGTTATTCCCTTTTCATTGGACAAATGGTTTTCTTGTTGTTTTGTTAGATTGTACATGGTGCAATTTTCCTTTTGTGTCAATAGCATGGTCGATTGGGTGTCCTATTCCTTTCTTTGTTATTGTTCTCATCTTGGTTTAATTGTCTAGATTCCTTGTTTTGAAATACAATTTCTTTGTTTCTTTACTAAAATATAGTTTCACTGTATAGTATTTTGAAAAAACATTTGGTTTGTTACTTGATAATATTACCAAAGTCGCTGCTGCATCGATCTAGTAAGGAAGTGACGGTTCTTAATGTTGCTGCTGCATCGATCTGGTAAGGAAGTGACGGTTCTTAATGTTGCTGCTATCCATCTGCATCGATCTGGTAAGGAAGTGACGGTTCTTAATGTTGCTGCTATCCACGTTAAGGAAGTGATTTGCCTCGATCTGCATCAATCTGGTAAGGAAGTGATGGTGTCTCCTCCAAACATTAATGAAATGAGCAGATGCAATATAAATAAACACAAAAGATGTAATTGAAGGCTTTACTTCATCCCGAATCTCTAAGACGAATACCCACATGCCCTCATATCGAACCTAGCAATAAAGATATTAAGCCCTACAGCATTACCCTATGACCTAGAGCTATATACGTTCTGTAAGTTGAAACAGTGGCTAAGATGGCCGTAGGTGGGAATGTCCGAAGGTGGAGGTACCTAATTTTCATCCCGAAGGTAGGTGCAGGGTCTCGTGGTAAGGCAGGTGTGGTAAGGAAGTGATGGTTCTTAATGTTGCTGCTATCCACGTTAAGGAAGTGATCTGCATCGATCTGCATCGATCTGGTAAGGAAGTGATGGTGTCTCGTCCAAACATTAATGGTTCTGAACCAACTCTTTAGTGGAGTGTAATGCTATCTATCCACGTTGTCAAACCACGTGAAGCCTGGTTAAAATGTGACTCACAAAATCGAACTATGCGTAGTGAACAAGCAGCTCTCCTACGAACTGTACATGGGATTGACTCCTTGGCATGCAACGTTGGCATGCACTGTACATGGGATTGACTCCTTGGCATGCACTGTACATGGGATTCTCCTCATAGCTGTTACAATAAATGAGGTATTTATGTTATGGTTTCCCAATTCTCAAAGCATCGGGCTGTCACCTTCTCGCTGTACCTAAACCATAAAGGCCTTGACCTCGATGTTCAAAAAATATTGTAAATTTCTTGCTCTTCTTTTACAAATGCGCCAATTGATTATTGGGTTTCTTTCTCTGCGAGGACTCAACACAGAAGGAATACCATCTCTGGTATGGAATACAATGCCAACTCTAGCATACACATAGTTCACTTCCTCTGCATGTATTTTAGGATGGAGGAGGACTGAGGTTCATGTTTTTAATTTACAAAATTATTCGTGAACTGATGATTTTAACTTGCAAAATACAGAAAAGAACACTCTCTCGCAGGTAATAGTTTTGCAATAAGTTTTTCGTCTCCAGATGTCTCTACATCCCGAAATTAATGTGTAGGTAGTGACAGTTTTAATTTGATATTAATGTGTAGCTGCACGACTCCTATCTCTGATGTCTGGTGAGTTTGGGCAGTAAGAGGAGGCTGGAGACCAGTGAAAAGAGGTTTCCCTGTTCTGGTTCTGTCGAGAGGAATTTCAAGTTCTGCCAATTTTCATCACCCATAAAAGGTAAGCATTTGCAATTGCTCCTACGTTCTGTTAACACATGCAAACATAAAAAAAAGCATCAACATTTTAGTCCAATCTTCTACATTCCTGTCTCAAAAGTAGTTGACAGAATGTTCGCGCTTCTAGTTGTGATTCTCATCCCCATTTTGCTTGCAGTTGTAATTCTCATCCATTTTCGGGACTGTGATCCTGGAACGAATAAACATTTTGCTTGATTAGTCAAAATTCATATTTGGCCATAATTCAAAATCTCCAGGATAGACATAGACGCTTATGGAATAAAATCAAAAGAGTGTTAATTGTAATGTTCTTTTATCCAGCCCCAGTTATGGACCTGCAAATAAATTTTATGAACTGCTCACATTCAGCTAAAGTGGGGAAACATCATATGTGGCCATGCAGTGCTATTGGATACAAAATGTCCATTGCTATGTGCATTTAGTTTTCCTTCTTGCCATCTACGCTGTGACCTCTCACATTCAGCCAGCAGACTCTCTTGGTATTTGTTTGAAAAGAGGAGTGAACACACACCTCTTTATATTTGTTCAGCATCTTTTCCATTTGCTACTTTGAGCAACACGATATTCAGCATAAGCTTTCAACAATTTTTCTGTAATCCAGTGCTCATTTCTTGTATCTTATCAAGCGGCTTCATCAAGTCCATACTTGTGGCAGAAACCTCATCCTTCAGTCCTCTGTAAGTGGTGGCCATTTCCTTTGCATTTTTCTCTGTTTCATATAAAATTGCTGCCATCCTTGAAATTCAGCTCCCTATCAGGAGCAACTCTTCGACTTTCCAATACTGATACCACCTTAGTTTAAATTTTAGATTTTAATGAGTCCAGTTTTTATTCCATTAGTAAGACTGTAAACTGGCTTTTCTACAATTTTGTAGTTTGCATGTGCCATGAATTAAATCTTTAAGTGTTCCCACTAAATATGGGCATTCGTTAACCAAACCGTTATTACTGCCACCTCTTTGGATTTTGTATTCCTTCGCTCCATAATATTACCATCTAAGAAACACCCATAATCAACACATTTTTTAGCGTTTTACAGTCAAATTCATACAACAATATAACCACCATGTTAAAGCAGTGTGCTGCACCAATTTCTAGAGAATAAGTCATAACCAAATTACCTTTAATACCGTGGATGAATTAGCCAGTCCCAGCTTTTCCCTGGTTGCTCTCAGAGGCACCAGCAAACTTTAGCTCAAATAAAGTAAACTGATAAATGCATTTGTATTGAAAATTTGAAACCACTGAATAACTGCCTTTCCGTAGTATGCTTGATAGGATTCCATTTGATCATAAATTGTGATCTCTAGTTTCCATTTAGCCAAATTGTTCTAGCCATCTTGAAAGTAGGTTGGTAGGTGGTGATTGGCTCCTCTGTGGTTGGTGGTTCAGCAGGGATGTCTTCATCTTCCTCCTCTATTTCTACTACTGTTTCTGTTGTGACAATGGGGGGATTCTTCCACAGTTACCCCCACAGTATGCCACTACTAGATTGTACTTTTCATTCCCATCAACCTCTTTTGTGGTCGCCAGTGACATTAATTAATTATATTTTCTTATCTCTATCCTCCTCAGCCATATGATTTGTGCCTTGTCCATAATTATAATTTTTCCTACCTTGAAAGCCCTCTCAATGAGTGGGGTAATTGTTTGTTCTCTGAATGGTAATTCATCCTTTCAGTGCCATGTATGTGATAGTTTTCCGACCATTTCATGTTTTTGATGGTCTTATAAATTTGAATGGAATGCATTTTCTATGCAAAGTAGTTTTGTTTGTATTGTTTTTCCACTAGTTACAGAAAACAATTCCATTTAGCTCAAATGCAAAGATTGTGAAGTAGAGAAAAAAATACGTGGGATCAATATTAAATAGTTATGTTATGAATGGATCATTCTTGGGAATGCAATCCGGGAAAAGTAGAAATGGTACGTCACCCCAAATTTACTATATAAACACCTATTAATGTCGTCTATTAATGTAAATAGTCTCTCCATTAAAAATATTGAGCACAAAATACTATTACTATCGCAGTGATTTGAGTGTAATGGAATAAATTACAAAGCTATATCTCACATAATTTTGCATATATAAGTTGGCGTTGACACAAACGATTGGGAACAAGTTTGTTAGCTTTAAGAACTGTTCCAGTAGTAAACCTCGGTCACTACGGTTCTATTTCTGAGCATTAATATGCAATTGTAAGTATACACAGAAATCACAATTGTTTCCAATATAAATATCAACGGTATATGTATGTTATGCCTGATACATTACACACAAATTACTCACCATATTCTCCATTGCTTTAGGCATCATCACCGTGGGGATGAAGAGTCCAAGTGACGTCGTTGTTATTAAGCGTGCAGGGTCTCTGTAAATCCATGAAACGACTATGTGATGGTATTCTTGTGCCACGTGTTTTGTTCGGTATATGTCCCTGTTTCAACGAGTTTGCACACAAGTCCCCAGTAAAAGCTCTCTGCACCCTTCTTGTCTTAGAGGCACCATATTGAAAAATCATAAACACACCAACTACAAGTTTCGAATTGATGCAAGAAACGTCTGTCTTGAGATAATCTCCATATATGCCTGGCTAATCTATGTCTATATCTCAAATAAACATGGCTATACCCGTCTGTCTTTGGGCGGTGAGAGAGGGAGAGAGATTATGGATTGTAATTGTGGAAGAATCCATGTTCTCTAAACGTGGAATACTTTATGCATAAAAAAATACCTACACATGACCTATTGCGATTTCGATTTGTTGCGGAAAATTTTGGTGTTGACCTTTTTACATAAAATCATGAAGGTCCCCCCGCACATCAAAGGTCCTTCCCCTAGTGCCTAATATGGGTTCATCAGATCCCATTCTCCACTATGAATCCCCACCCTTCATTTATGAGTCACCTCCTCGTTGTATTACGAGTCTCGAAAAGGAAATCATATCATGCCTATGGGGAAAAGATTCCCTATGTAAGGCTTGTGTGATGGCATAGTGGGGCATGCATATCCAATGAATGGAACTATTATGGCCCACCCATTTTTTGAATTCCTAGTGGGTCTATTGGGAATGTTATTTAATATCTACAAGAGGCAGTTAATTGTCTATTGAATAAACTTGAATAAACCAAATATTTCTCAGTTTTCTAGTTCAATGAATTTCCTTCTATATAAATTCAATTTTAGTTTGAATGTTTCAACACCACTTTGACAAATGTATGTTATATCCAATCTTTTGAAAAATGTTTCTATATATTTATCCATTTTTATCTAACTAAAAGGTACATGTGGATGGAAATACAGATGAATCCAGACAATGATTTTGACTTTGTAATTGTAACTGGTGAAGAACATTCTACCCTTGGCATAGTTAGGTGTCAATCAGATGCTACTTTTGCAGAAATCTGTCAAGAAATTGTGCTTGATAATATCATTGGATATCCTTTTGAGTTTACCAACAATCAAGGATATACTTTAAATGCAACACAAGAGAAAATATGGAAAGCTACAAAAACACCTATAGGCATCAAGAGGAAACTAGACACATTGGATACTGAAGCGTTGCAATCAAATGTAATGGAAAGAACACCAAATGTTGAAATCATCGAAGAGAACATGGAGGAACCTATGCATAAACAAGCAAGAGTTGAAGTTGAGTGTGATTCGATAGAACAAAACATAGGTGTTGATTCTACTATATTGGCATCTTGGGAACAAAAAGTGAATAGTTTAATGGAAGAGTTTGTTGAGGAGAAGGTTACTCTTAAAGTATATTCAGAAAATGGAACATCTAAAATAAAGATACGTTGTGAAAGTTGTGGTATTGATTATGGAACAGGGGAAATATCTTTGGCAGCACGGACACTTCGCAACTTCAAAAACAATCACATGAAAACAAGGGCCCATCAACGTAACATTTCAAGGGTGGGAAGTAGTGAAACTCCTTCATGTAACATAGAAAGGAAGACATCAATGGTTGGAGATCGAATTGAGATTGATAAAGCCATCAAAATACTAGATGATTTCAACAAGACACAAGATCCAAATTTGTTCAAAGTGGTGGAAGCAACACTTGCAGGATACGAGGACAAGAGAAAAGTAAAAGTGGAATGTACACGGTGCAATAAATGGTTTTATTTAGTACCAGCAAGTGGTAATATTGTTAGTTCTCTAAATGAACATATGAAATCAAACAAGCACATTTCTACTACAAATGAGGCTTCACATAATACAATTGGGTTGAGGACTGGCATAGTTGGGAGACCCAAGAAGCCTACCAATGATAAGTCCCAACAGAGTTTGACTAGGTTCTTGGTCCCATCATCAACACCACTATCACATAGGGGTTCTACAAGTGCAAATCCTTCTACTTCAGGTATGTTAATTTCACAAGATTATTTAATTTGAATATGACATTGAACATAATTTTATTTTTTATCTTCAAATTTATTTGCTTTTATTGTATTATTGTAGATCATTTATCTCCCTTGATACTACAATGTTGGGGGTATTGGTATCCATATATTGATAGAAATGGGGAGAGATTGAACACAAAAATCCTAATGGATGATCAAAGGGGTGGGAAATTATGGGCCATAGAGAAGCATACCAAGAGGATGCTATTTTATCATGGTACAGAATCCCATATTGATGGTACATATAGGCATATTCATTGTCAGAGGGCTTCTGAAATAGGGATACCTTTTGAATCATTGACATGCAAGTTTTGTAAGTTGATTCCAGACTGTGATGACTTTAGGATGCGTTTATATCGTGAATCAAGGAACCCCATTAAAAGACATGGGTGAGATACAGGGAAAGGGAGAAGATTAGACTTTTTGACTCAAATTGAGCTCAGAAATGTTGCAAGGGTTACAAATACTAGCTATAGATCAACAATGAGGGCTCTTTGGTGGGAGAGGGCAAAGGTTGCTATACTCTCTATTAGAATAAGGTCCCTAAAGGACAAGTTGTTCGAATCTACAGAAAGGAAAGATGTATTTAGGTTTTGCAAGGATGTGTGTGAGGCACATAGACAAGGAAAATTACAAGGTAAAGATGTCGTTTGGGAATCTGTCAAAGATATCTTTCACAACCTGACACGTCCAAAAGCAGGGAGAAGGTATGGTGCATCCACTAAATCCATTTATGAGATGATTAAGTTATGGGGGGGTCCTAGATTGCATAGCTTCGTTAGCTTGAATTTAGATGGTCCTTCAATATCTACAACTTTAAGGCAAGCGAGAAAATCACTGTCATATATCCCAGGGGAGCATGAGTACATTTTTGAGGCACTTGGAAAGGTTTATGCTTCTTATAAATCTAAACATGGTATAGAGGGTTTGATTCCTGTATGCCTTGCTGAAGATGAGACCGTTGTGAAAAAATATGTTAGGTGGGTAGCAAAAAGTGATACTTTCGTTGGTTTTTGTGGTAATAAAGAAAATCATCAATGCCAATCACATTTCTTAGTGACTGTGGACGAAGGAGCTGCAGGCTATGATGTTATTACAGACACTTTTAAGAACAGTGTAATTGGTCATTATGCATGTGTCATTATTGCAAACCCTTTACATGAAAAGCTTCCCCGTTTGGTTGTGGTTGTTCATCCAACATGCAATAGGTTCGATGCAAATTTTGTTGCCAAGCAATGGGAAAAAATAGAAGTTATGTGGAGGAAACACGTGGAAAATTGTTTGGGACCTATTATTGGTCATTCATCTGATGGGGATAGTAGAAGAAGACAACTTATGTAAAAGGCTTATTCTTCAACAAAAGGTATTCGATATCAAATCCCTTGGGAAGGGTGGAGACTATCTGGGTTGCATGATGGTGGCAACGTAATAGGACTACATGACCAGGATTACATACACAATGGGAAAAAGATAATCAATCCTTTGTTTAGTGGCCGACGAGATTTGATCCTTGGAGAAGAGTTGGTAAGTTTTAATCATGTCAGAATGGTTTATAATACTTTTAAAGTGGATGATCATAAGCTTAAAATTGAAGATATAGAGAGGATGGATCGACAAAATTGGGGTTCAGCGCAATGCATTGCTTCAAGGCATGTTCAAAGGTGTTTAAAAGAGATGAGAAGTACAACAAGTGGTAGGGCAGAGAGAACACTAGGTACAGATATTTATCTAATGATTGTTGCTGACTACATTGACATTTTTATGTCTCATAGTTTGACTCTTTGGGAAAGAGTGCGAAATGCTTCAAGAGTTCAACATTTCTTTTTGTTGTGGTTATGTTGGGTACGGAACAATCTCATGTTAATGCCAACATAAATTTCATTAGTAGAGAGGCATATTAGGATGTGAAAATTTCATGCCACTTTGATGTTTTATTGATGAGATTGTTTCGAGACCACTACTCTAACTTGCCATGTGTATTGCACTTGACTGGGTCAGATGTGTGTGAGAACTTCTTTAGCAAAGTTGGTGGGATGGTTGGATCAGAGAGGGCCTATGATTTCACTGAATTGCTTCATGCTGTTGGAACTCTTAATAGAGTTGCCGAAGAAGAATCAAATCCACAAGGGCTTCGCTTTAATAAATCTCATAAAAAACAAGAAAGCATATGGAATAAATTGCACCAACAAACAATAGAGAATCATGATGTATTATCTAATTATGGTCCAATATCTACAGATGATAAAATTATAGAAGCTCTGAAAGTAGGATTGAATGATGCACAAACCTTTTCTCAAGATTTGGCATGCAACCAGAAGGACACACACAATCTTCTTGGTGGTTTAAACCATGGACAGAGGATCAAAACTATCCAACATTCCAAGTAGTGGATGAAGTAGTTGATGGTTCTACACCAAATAAATCCAACTCAATATTCCAATCTTCATCTTCATCCATACTCAATGTTAGTGAATTGCAAACAATGGAAAGTGAGTGGAGGCATGAGTTGGATGAAATTTTAGATACCATTGATGATAATGTGAACACAACTACCAAACCAGTGGTAGAGCTTGATGGTAAGGATATGTTCAAATCTTGTTTGGTTAGTCAGTTGAATGGAAATCCAACATTATCCAAAGATAGGTTGACTAGAGTGAGAAATGGGGTCTACTTTAGGCGAGATGAAAGGGCTTCAAAAAAGGGTGTTTCAATCGGATTTGGAATTGGATCGGACTGCGGGGTGTTGTTTGAGAGCAACTCAATACCTATAGTTGAACGTGCCACAAGAAAAGGTGTTTCTCGAAGTACCAAAGAAGGTGTTTCTTGTGGAACTTGGTACATTGGAAGGGTTCAAAGAATAAGAAAGAAGGATGGAAATAGGGTGTTTGATTACCATAATGACATTGATCTTTTGGATAGGCCAGAAGGTGTTGAGCTTCAGTTTTGTTGGTACAATAAAATAAAAGGGCAACGCTTGTACAAGTATGATTTGACAGATCATCTTTTTGTACAACTTGAATCTGTTATAGCAATGGCCAACTTATCATACAACAATAGGAATGACACATACAAATTAAAAGAAAGAGATTACAAAGTTTTTTCTGATTTTGTCAGAAATCTCAACAAGGTTAATTTAAAGTTTATTGTAATTTATTTTTCCTTATTCATTCCCATTTAATAGATAATTTATAAATAATTATTGGTTGTATTTTTGTTGATTTCATGTAGTAATTCCATCTTGATTTTATATTTTTTGGCCTCAGGTGCAGTGAACCCTTCGAAGGGTGAATTTTGGGATAAACCAACCTAATTTTTTCGACCTACTTTTTTGTGTAAGTTTCTTTGACCATTCATCTTTTGTAGTTGTATTTCAGCTTTCAAGATAGATATTGTGCTAGTGTAACCATCCATCTTATGATTTTAAATCGGATTTCAATACAAATTTGGATTTCACATGATGATTTGATTGTTACAGGTACCCGGGTTGATGCAAATTCATGTGTCATTCATGATGTCAACCTCATGTCAACGAGATTTAAAAATCAAGGCTAAAGGTGTTGGAAGGTTTTCAATCAAGCAAATTGACATTTTGGAAGTTGGATAACTTGCTTTCCTCTATACTAGTGGTCATTTAGAGCTGATGTTAAGATACTTTGATCAAATACTTTATATTTACATGTTTTCAAAATTTAGGGCAATGCCCTCTTTAAACTTTTAGTAGTTTTTTAATACTAGAAATGGAGAAGGTGACTCTTTTGAGTACAACTTATATCATACATAGCATCATATATATAAGATAAACTAATACTCTTGATTTAACAATGATTTTGACTTATCATATCTTCCGTTTTGCTTAATAAAAATATATGTGAATGTTTATAATTAATTTAAACTTTATGGATTTATGTGTTAGTTAATTTTTTTCATCCTTTCTTCTTCCAGCAAAGACTTGAAGGTCTTTGTAAAGATCTCAGAGCAAATTCTGCAATGTGTTTGGATTTTTAAAATTTCGATAATATTGCAACTATTACTATTAACTCTGCTCTATGTTTTATTTTTGTGGGGTTACTCTTTTTGTTGCTTGGCGAAGTTATTTAGATATGAGGTATGATTCTTGGAATAGCATGCATTACAATATTAGAATTTTGTGGCACTGAGATAACCATGGTGGTAGTATTTTTTTTTTTTATGTAGAATGTTATTGATGTGATGTCCAAAAGGTCAATGTTACCACTTATGAATATGTATGCAAGATTTTACGCTTTCTTTGTAATTGAGGTTGAGTTTTCTAGTGTTAAAAGTGAGTAAAGCTTGTAACATTATACCTTTTGTTGTTCTATATGAGGCCAATTTCCAAAGTGTGTTTCTTTTCTAGCTATAAGTCACATTGTAGCCTATGAAACTGTTCAGTATGTTTGAGTGTGCTTTTGGTTCCTTGTCAACTCCAAGGTTAAGAGATGTAGCTAATCGAGAATTCTGGAGTTGAACAATTATATTGTAATTTTTGTAGGCATTCTAGTAAAAGATCTAACTCTTCATTTTTTAGGTTGGGGTTTAGGTGGGTATTGAGATTCAATCAGACCTTGTTCCATGACAAGAAAGAAAAGTGCGATCAATCGTTCTTGGATCACTGGAACCAAGAAAAGTTAGATCAATCTTTCTTGACTAATAATTTCTTTCAACTTTTTGTATTCTTCTTTAACATTTTCACATTTCTAGTTAAGAATAGCTATTAGATTAAGTTATATTTGGCACATTCATAATTGAAATTTCAATTCTTATATGCAAGGCATCCTTCTTAATATTGTATTGGAACTGACATGAACATAGGTGAAAATCTAAATCCTTGTTTACATACATTATATGTTATTATTACCATGAAATGGTATCATATAAGTTTCACCATCTGTGTATCTTTATATCTATTGCATGATTGAAACTTAACAATGGATATTTTTTCCTCTCCCTTAAAGATAAAAAGAATTAGATATATTAACCCACGAAAAGGTAACTAAATGTTTCTAATTCCCTTGATTGCAAGAATAAATGTAGAGGAAGTAGAGGTAATTCATTGAATCTTGTGAATGACCCAAATCCAAGATATGCACATGATCATATGGTGTTATTGGAAAGTAAGAGGAATTTTTCTATGTTCATTTGGGTTCAAACATCAATGATGATTGTTTTGATAGGAAGGTAGGGAAGTCCATCCACGAAAGGGTTTCAATTTTGTATTTTTATGGAGTTTATTTTACTAAGCTTATAAAAAACATGAGCTCTCTAAGGCTATATTTGTATTTACATGATATAAAATTGGTAGATTGGTAGGTTGTGGTTTGAAACATCTGTAATTCTCATCTTTTATAAGCATTGCACTAACTATTGGACTATCTATCTTTTACTTTCTTTGTTACATTGATCTCTTAACGGGTTTCCTTTTACTCATTTTACCTTCCCCATTACTATTTCATTGGGTCTTCCACTATCCAATGCTACAAATTGATCAGTCGCCCCTACAATCTTAGTGGGATCATTGTTAGCATTATACTACTACTTTATTTAGCATCTTGTTTGGTTATACTAAGATGCATTAGGATCCTGTTTGTTACACCTTGATAATATGATATAAAGGGGGTATTTAAAATGGGTTGATAAAAATGGATACCTACAATATCTGGTGAAAATAGGGGTTTTCTTAATTGGAAAGGTATATTGGGAGGGGGGTTCAACAATACAATTTCAGGAGGGATTTTCCAATATTTAGTGAAATTAGGGATATTCTTTAATATCCTGCGAACGATGGTGCTATGTAACAAGTTCACTGAGTGAACCCCCCGTGTGTGGATCATTTTCCTCATACAAGCTCTCATCAATGAAATCAATCTCAACAAGTAGCTCATCCCACACCAATTCCTCATCATGATCAGTGGAACCTATTCCCAACTCATCATATCTTGTTACAATCATGATTGTCTCATTGTACATGTCATAAATAGGATGAAGTGTGGAATCCATATCTTCATTGTTGGTGTCCAATTTTGTCACCATTTTTTATCATTCAATTTACTCGAAGTGGCGTTATTTCTATCATTTTTGTTATAGTAAGTTGTTTTCTTAGCCATTCAGCTCATCAAACAGTCCAGGTATGCACAAATTCACTTACCATGCAAATCTTATTATGTTTCGTATATTATGGTTTATTTATGATTAAAATGATGTTTTTGGGCATAATTAGCACTTATGGTTTTAATTGACAGGATTCAATTTGCAAATGACCCATCATTCAGACCATGCGCTACATGCTTAGCCTAGAACGTGTTCAGATCATTGTTCAGCCCTCCGTTGAGCCGCGAAATCCGTGGTTGACACATCTTAGACCATTAAATGAAGAGAAGGACACATGGGTTCTATTCGACACGCAATGGGCCTGGTTAATGAGATATTTCTCTAGAAGATCCGTCCTTATGCTCACCAAGCCTGACAGCACATCTCATGTCCATGTGAACGCTTTAACCTCCGGTTCATCTGCGCATTCAACCTAGAATCACGCTCATTATGCCGACGTAACTCCTGTGCCCATGTCAACACTCCAGCGCACCAATTCTCTTGTTCGTTTGGCCGGGAGTTACGCACACCTGTTCATGCCTACTCATGTTCATTCATGCTGTCATTTTGGAAGGAGTCCGCCTACCCACGATTCAGTCCGCTAGCACACTGCTCGTCCACGTCTGAGTTGGATCGATGCTATAGCTTCCCTGTGAAGGAACCAACCCTGTCAAAGTCTGAAGGATGCTCCTTGCGTTGGCATGTATCAATTAAATCAACAATTACAGTCATTTAAACACTTCTATTATTAGAGAGGTCGACTCTATCGACCCTCTCACCCATTGTAACTTATAAATAGTCATCTTTGTGATTGAGACGAGTTAGTCTGAGTCTGAGTTTTAGTCTAAATTTTGGAATCTAGCTAGTTCGCAGTCGTAGATAGTGGAAGACAAAGTTCTGTAATTCTTCTCAAGTTAATGGAAGTAGCAGCTTGTTGATGTTCTACTGGTAGTCGTTCAAGTTGAGCTAGTTCACCCTCTGATTACTGGGAAGGGCCCCTCATCAACTGGAGGTTTTATTTACATTTTCTGCATTTCTTTTCTTGCAATTAACTAGTTTATTTCCTGTGTGTGTAATCTAATTCATTTTCCTATGTGTATTATCTTCATTCCTCTGTAATTAATATTCTGCTGTTAATACAACCTTCTTTCTTCTGAGTTAAAATGGTTGACCAATAGTTCAATAGTTTAATAATTTGTAGTTTGTTTTCAGTCCTTCTTATATCATCATAGTTAGATATTGCTTCCAAATTCTTCCATAGTTAGCATTCATTTCTTTCTTTTCTCCACTGCTGGTTTTTCTTCCTGTTTGCTGTAGGTTAATTATTCCTTCTTTCTATTCCAGCCTTCTCCCTTCTTCTATTCCAACCTTCTTCCTATTTCTTATAAAATCATTCTTCCTCTTAGGTAATTATTCGCATAGATAATTTCTTAGCCTCTAATAATCTCTCTACTGCTTCCTGTGCACAGCAGGATCATTTGCATAAGCGATAATTTCTTAGCCTTTAATAATCTCTCTACTGCTTCCTGTGCACAGCAGGATCATTTGCATAAGCCAGCTGGTAATTAAATCATCCAAAAACTCTTCTTTCTGTCCCTTTAAAACGTTTTCCTCCATTTGGATCGTCATTCGGACTGCCATTCAGACCGGCGTTCGGATCGTCATTCAGACCTGTGTGTTTTTTGTATTATTTTAGGCCTTTTTCCGAATCTAATTTCTTCTGCCTCTTCATCATCATTCTTTCTGTTCCTCCTTAATAGTTTGAGATGTAATTTAATCTTGTTTTATGTTATTTGAAGTTTTTAATTCAATTTTCATCATTATTTCCTCCTTTCTTACTTCCTCATCCTCGTCTTATCTTTCTTCCAAACTTTAGTTCTTTAACCTGTTTTGTTACTTAGTTACTATTCAGAATGTATGAATATTGTTT
The DNA here is from genome assembly GCA_027924585.1 of Larix kaempferi. NCBI lineage: Eukaryota > Viridiplantae > Streptophyta > Pinopsida > Pinales > Pinaceae > Larix > Larix kaempferi. Next base: position 1,181,364 of record BSBM01000446.1, on the reverse strand, counting down.
ATAAATAGTTTATTTCCAAGTTATAGTTGATAATTCTATTCATTGAGTTGTTTTAGTTTGTTAATCTTAAGAGTAGTTTGTATTTAATGAAGATGTTCATGTTGCAAGATCTAGATTAATAATAAAATATCATGAAGATGTTCATGAACATGAAGATGTTCATGTTGCAAGATCTGGATTAATAATAAAATATCTTTATCAAGTTTTCTACTTGCTTCTAAATCTAATATAGCTCAGTTTAACATCTTTGTTAAGTTCTTCTATTTGCTTCTAACTTACATTAGTTTCATGTTGTTCTCATATGGATAGACAGTAGTTCATAATGTTTAAAGTTAGTGGTAGTCTATTTATTTTTAGTTTACATTTGTTTGTAAAAGTTAAGTTAGATTTACTTCCATTTAGCTTCCTTATTACATTTGAAAGTCATTACGATACATTTACTCCAGTTCCTATTACATTTGATGTTCGCAATCAAGAAGAGTGGAATTAGATGGTTTAGTCTAAATTAATTTACATTTACAAGTTCTCCCTATTAAACATCTAATATCCGTAGCTTTGATTATGTTCATAGTTGTTATCTGGAAGTTTAATTTAGTAGTTTCTTACTTTTCTATAAGTAATTTGTGTTTCAGTATTTGTTTCCATCTTTCTTATTAATTAACCATAGAATTAGAGTAGTATGATCTAGTACTATTCTGATATGTGATTTAATTGTATTCTTAAATATTTAACTCGATTTTTCATTTTGAAAGATCTTTCGATCTTTTTCCTTACTAAACAGTTTTTAGGTCTGACAAACCTAAAACTTTAGAACCTTTTCTACCTTGGCATATATTTTGCTTCAACTCTAAGTTTACTGATCCTGGTTGATAATTAATATTAGGTGTTTTTATTTGAGATAGCTCACACACCCAACATTCATCAACATCAGATATAGGGAAAGAATTTGACTCCTCCATATCCCCATAATCATCATAAGTAGGACAAGATGTTGTATCCTCATGTTTGGATGATTTGGACCCTGCATCATCAATATACCTATCCATTTTACTAGTGTCATCATCCTCGTATGCTGCTATTTGGTATTCTTTTATGAACAATTCCTCAATATGACTGGATGTATGCTCCACCTCTTGTCCTTCATGCTCAACTCTCTTCAACCTCTACCCCATTCCTTAAAAGGAATCCTTATCCCAATCCTCAAGAAAAATTTCGATCCTGATGGTGCATTAGTCTCGAAAAGACATAATTGCCTGGATTTCTTTTCCTGATGCTTGGTACCTCCAGAATTAGTTAGAAGAATAAATATCTATAGGTGTTGAAAGATGGGCTTTCACGTGACATTCAAGCATAGATTTAACATGCACACAACCATCAATGGAACACAAAGATTGGACCAAATGGTTAGCTGATTACATTCATCAAGAGATGGTATATTTATACATCAAGAAGGAGGTTGGGGCGGTTGTACCGACTCCAACTACTCGTTAAGGTCAATGCATGTATTATGTATATTTTATAAATGGTGACTTTCAAGAGGCCAAATGCTCCCCTCAACGTCTCCCCCACCAACAAAGCCTTTCTTCGTCTCGATGAAAACATGAACAACCATGAGTTGTGATTTCTTTATCCTTCGTCAACAATCTGGTAGTGGTCAATAAAGCCTCACCCTTTCACCTTCCTGCCGGCATTCATATCCATTGGTCCAGGAACTACGAGGGATTCCACGCTCTACCTTTTACACCATCTAACCAACTGCCTTCAAACTTCTAAAATCGCACTCAATAGCTGCTTTTACAATTCTGCATTGGGAGGTACACATCTAATTGTTCTTTTGCATCATCATGTTATCATTAAGCTCTTTTTTTGTGTGGTGTAAGATGTGTTATTCTTGAATGTCATCGTCATCATTGTTATCTTTCGTGAGGGTTGAAAATGCCTGCAAGATTTGGTGATGCATGCTCATATGCATGATTTTGGTTGTGACTGATTGCTAATGGTTCTGGTCAACTACTTTAGATGACTCGACTTAAACTTATAATAGTCAGCTAGAGACCGACTAAATTACATATACTAGAGGGGATCACCTGCCTCAAGAGAAACTCACGTTTCACTCCCTCGACTTTAAAAATTTGAGTGTTACATACATTACATCAACTAATTAACATATATTCAACTAACATGAGAGGTCAACCATATGTTGGAATCCACCATATTTTTAATAGCAAACCAACCAAAATAAGTGGTCGACCAATGCTTAGCATCGACCAATTAAAATTTTGATCACATGTACGCCGACCAAAAGTAAATGGATCAACTTAGAATTTAATCTCTACCACAATCAACCAACGTCGACCCATTTTCAACCTGAGCTTCGATCACGTGCCAGCCATAGTGGGCATATAACATCATAACTCAATGCACATATTGGTCTCCAAACATAATGGATAAAGATAAAATATAAAGTTAATGGAGAAATAACAATATAATGGTCGACGAATGCTGTTGATCAAAATAATGAGAATGTCGGTCACCCTATTGTCAGAATAGGTAAACGTCTTCAAGCCGGTATGATTAGTGGTCAATGGTCAATCACAGACTCGATTTGTACTCCATAACTTCCAATGGCAGCACAACTTCTGGTCGACTACCTGAAACTATTTGATGTCAAGACTATAGTGGTAAACGTTGGTCACCATAATAATAAGACAACCTCCACGACTTGGTCAACAGATCACTTTAATAGAGAGTCTACTCCTGACATCGACTATATATTCTAGGAAACACTCAACCTTTTTTCTCTTCATCGATTACAGTAGTGGACGCTCTATCCAATAATTTGCATGAGAAATATAGTCGACTAGCAGTTACAATTTAATGGAGCACGTCAACCTGCCATATGTCGATCTACTAAGGCGATTCTCGGTCGTCTTCTACTGATTCTTTATGAAACTATCAATTGATCATCCAGACACCACATCTTTATATTTGAAGTTAACCATTTGGTATTATCGATAATCAACCTATCTCTTCATATTAAGCAGTCGACTGGTCCATTGTAAACATGGTTGGACTCAAGATTAAATGGATGCTCTCCCCTGGATAGTCAACTTTCCAACCAATCCTATACTCCATCAAGTCAGTTTGTCAACAAGTTCATATAGTATAACGATTCTTTTCGCTATATTATGGTCAATTATAATGCAAATGGCTGGCCGACTGGTACTTCTCTCCCTTCTAAAATATTCAATGAAATCTCACGCAAGCAACCTCGACCATATCTAGCACAGACGAAAAGACAATCGGGTTCAAGAGTAACTTTAAGATTACAACAAAGAGATATGCACGCGATGAATCCAATACCACCGAAGGCTTTTCTTTGATCAACAGGGCCTTAACAGGCCACGACTGCAGATTTCCCATAACATCAATACGGTGGCAAATGGTACAAGGCTCGAGTATCTTCAAAAGATATATTATTTTCAGTCCACAGAGACAAGAGCAATATTTAAATCTTTCCTTGCAGATAGCCTTCATCCTCACAGTCTCCTTTAGGTTCGAACCGGTCCCCATCCGCTGCTGTTGTCACCCAGACTGAATGGAGATTGGAAACGGTGCCATTTTTGAAATATGGGATTTCACATAGCATTCAACCATAGATTTAACATGCACATGGCCATCAATGGAACACAAAGATTGGACCAAACTGTTAGCCAATTACATTCAGCAAGAGATGGTATATTTATACATAAATAAGCAGGTTGGGACAGTTGTACCGACTCCAACTACTCGTTAAGTTTAATGCATATATTATGTATATTTTATACATGGTGACTTTCAAGAGGCCAAATGCCCCCCTCAAACTCTTCAAGGAATGTTGGTGATAATATGTCCCATGTCATGGTCCTATTACTGCCACTAATCTGGTTTCCCATACTTCCTCTTCCTCTATCTATCATTGTCTCATGTAATCCTACGCTTGTAAGAACTGTTGCACTGTGTGTTGATTCAATGCTTTGTACTTCAATAACAGTTTCTTTCTACATCACTAATAATTGTTTACTGTGGTTCATGACTTAGTCAAACAATTTTGTTACAACTCTATTATTGTAATGTCCCCTAGGGATATCAAAGGGTCTAAGGGACATATCATTATCTCTCGGAGGCTAATTACTTGATTTTTAGTGTAGCGGATAAACCATAAACATTTAATTTCTATTTTTCCAAAATTGATTGCGACACAAAATCCAATAATTAATTAACAATAATTATAAACTCATTAACACATCCAAAATATTATCTAAGGACTTGGAAGGCTTCTTAACATAATCTAACATCATCAAACCTTCAATCCAAGCCATATCAGAGCTGATAACCACTTCTAAATGTTAATTATTCTTAATCATAGTTAACTAGTAATTAAGGTGTTAATTACGACACTTAATGACAATTACTGCGCAAATGCCAACACTTATCACAAATCCACTTGTTTAACAAATAACCATTGATTATCAATCCCAATGTCTTAATAACATCTAATTACATGTAAATAAGGCCTAATTACCAAAATTACAATAATTAATCATGGTAATTACGAAAGAGAGTCCAGGGTTGGTAGGTGCGGGTGGAGTCTTCTTCGACTCTGAAGGAAACAAGATGAAAGACTATGCTTGGAGAATCATAAGAAGGTCAAATAATAGTGCATAATGGTTATCTCTAGTAAAAGGTTTGGAGATTGCAAGGGATGAAGGCCTCATAGACTTAGTTGTGTTCGGAGACTCAATGTTGGTTATAAGAGATGCAAGGAATCTGATAAAAAAACATAAGAGTCCTGCCTCTAAAATCCATCGACTTCTAAAGTGTTTAGTCAACGAGTTCAAAACCATAAATTTTCTACACATTTTGAGATCCAATAACTAGGAGGCGGACACAATGGTGAACAATGGTGTCAGGCTTGACCGCGGAGTTCTTGTTAGCAATCATAAGGTGAATGACAAGGTTTGAATCCCCTGATTTTTCCCTGTCCTATCATATAGAAAGACCCCTCATGCCTCCATTTTATGAGAAGCATTCACATTTGGGTTGGATCTATGTAAATACCCCCCCCCACGCACATCCAAAATTTCAATTTTTATTTCCTGTTTGTTGAAGAAGCTTACCCTAATTTTCAAGACCCATTTTTGTGCCTCGGGAAGGGGGATGGCCGCACGCTGGAGTCACATGGACTCCACATGGTCGAAATGCATGCAATTACTGCTACGAGTATTCGAGGGGAGTGTAGTTTAAATGCTGAGCGTTGTGAAGGTTGGAAGCACTCCTGTCTGCCTACAGATCCCGTGAAGATGGCCGACCCCTGTTCCACTGCCACCTGCCTCCTCTACAGAAAGACCATCCCTCACTCAGGAGGCTCTGCAATTTTGGATTTTAGGAAGAGAATCCCCACGATGCAAGGGAGTCAGGGTGGCACGGCTCAGATGAAGTGTAGTATGCAAGATGATGGCTGTCAGATTTCTTAGGAATACAACTCGAATTCTTCCTCTATCATGTTTTCCGGTGGTTTTTCTAGTTCAAAGCAGGATTTTGCTTGCATTCCCAAAGACGTCAAGGAACATTTGGCAGAACTGGAATCTCAAGTTCGTTTGCTGAGAGGCGAAAAATATGAATTCAAAAGGGCACTACAGCATATGTTTAATTTGGCGTAGGTAACAAAGAAGGAGGTTCGTGATAACAACAACAAGCTCAACGAGAAGGTTTACAGCCTCACTGAAGTCCCGGACAATGGATGTCCCTGTTCGGTTAACTTGGATTCCCAAATCAGGGCGGTTCACTACAGAGATAGAACTGTGGAGGGAAATATTGACGGTATGCGAGATGAGATTCGAAGTCTGAAGCAGGAGATGCAGAAATACCATGGTGGCACAGTCGGAGGAAAGGAACACGATCCATATTTCTGTTGTCAGAATTAGCTTGCAGTCTCGCTGACTCCTCAGGTTTTTGGGACTCTTTTTGGTTATGTTCATGATGTTTTGGGACTCTTTTTTGGTTATGATAAAAATATATGTATCCCAGTTTTGGGGCCTTGTGACTAGTGGCAGAAGACTTGGCTGACAACCTGAAGATGATTCCTTAATGTATTGTTTCTGTTTAAATCTTCCAGGGCAGTTTGTTCGATTTTATATTTGTCATAGGATAGAATTTTGTCAAGCTAGTTATAGAACTGTCAAAGATGAATGTAGAGACATGTCAGTTTCTCACTGTCGGGGAACAGACCTGCTCCAACACTATGTAACTCTGTTTTTTCCCTCTTTTTATATATAAAATCTCTTACTCGTTCTTGTCAACAAATGTTTTTTACGAAAGAGAGTCCATAAGACTAGTTAACTAGTTTTCCAATATAAGCAATTAATCTTGCACAAAATTAACTTGTAACCATGCCATTAAACCCAAAATCAATCCTACATCCATTAAAAACATATTTAAGCATGCACCTACATCCAATTAAATGTTTATTTGCAAACCATTCCATTTGCACATAAGGTGACCTTTTCCATCAATTCCAATTAGACTAGTTAACATTCACCGCAAGGAATTGAGTCTAAATAACTGAACCAAAATGAAATGCATCCATAAGTAAAACGTCACACTTGATAAGTAGACACCTACACCACAATAACATATTAGAAACATATCACATGGCTGTAGCATTCAGGTTTTACGAAAACAAAGATTTCAATCCACAACTAGTTATCAATTTTCACCGCAATGTACTTAGTTTCCAATTTAAATTTCCAAATGCTAAATAAAGAGAAATATATGACTAGTGTATCTCATGGAAATCGTATCAGGGGTCACCTACAGTCATATGTCTGTAGATTTTCTCCCATATACAGTCCATTAAATAATTCACAAAACTAGCTAATTCTACTCATTTGAATTGACTAGTAATTCTAGGAATCGCTAGAATAATTAAATTCATAGCTCATAGAATCATTCAAATTTCATTCCAAATATATATAAAATGTTTCATCATTCATAACATAGGTATATAAAATTCAAGAATTTCTTCAAACACTTCAAATGCAAAGTCACAAATCTACTCAGAACAATTTCATTGAAGGACCTGGAAATTGGAAATTGATCTAGAATTTCGGTAGACATTTACCAAACACTATAAAGAAGAATTCCCCTCACATTATCACACAAATTTAAATTTTATTTATAATACATAATCATAAAAATATCACTTAGGCATTTTTACAAACACTTCATGTGTCAAGTCTCCAAACTATGCAAAATAATCCAATCGAAGAACTAGTTTTCAAATAAAATATAGAAGCATCAAAGAGAAGTGTCTTAAACCATTCTGAGGACAATGTACCATAAAAATACACATTATATAATGAATAGGGGAATAAATATCATTTCTTTAGCATAGGTTCCAACTAATCATTTCATCAAACAATTTGTGCACAAAATCCCAAAAACTAGTTTCCAATTCCTTCACAAAATTTACTTGCATAAATAGATTGAATTCCATGAGAAATTTATTCCACAAATAGCTCATACATTTCATAAAAAATTTCATATGAATCCATAAATAAATCATATCAGATCCAAATAAATTAAATAAACACGAGATAAAACCCTTATCTTTGCCAAATACGCAACCAGAATCGATCGTCCCATGTTCCACACAGTCGTAGACACAATGTAAGCCAAAAATCGCTTTGTAATGGTCACCCCTGAGCCGGAACCATGATTCCACAAGCAAGAGTGCAATCAACCACAAAACCCATATAACATTGGTCCAACCATAATCCAATGGCAAGTGGATTCCACATCACTTCCAATCCAGGATCTCCAGTGGCAATTCCAGGACAAAGTTTTCAGGAGAAATTAGTCCAACCACAACCCAATGGAAAGTCTTCCTTGAATTCCACTCCAGGGAAATTCCAGTGGATCCAGGACAAAATATTTAGAAATATATCAGTCCAACCTCAAATCCAATGGAAAGTGGATTCTACATCACTTCTAATCCAGGATCTCCAGAGACAATTACAGGACAAAACAGTGGCAATTCCAGAGTAACTCAACTTGGGAACAGGCTCAGTAAGGGTGCACCAACTAGAAAAAACTTATGTCAAGAGAAACCAAAATAAATCACATCAGTGCCATAGAAAAAACAAGATCCAAGAGCATGCATAACCAACAAGAGATACTAGATCCCATCCACCCAAATCCCATTTCCCAAGAGCAATTCGAATTGGGAGAGAGAGGGACACAAGCATGGGAGTTACATTCCAAAAATAGAAAATAGGATTTGCACATCATGAGGCTACACCAAGAGACACACTAACCCAACTCAAGAGGGCACACTAGGAGAGAGAGAGAGAGAGAGAGAGAGAGAGACTCTAACACTAATAAAAATTAATCCTAGAATAAATGAAACCAAAGTGTAACACAACACGTGAGGGTACACAGCCAAGAGGGTCCCCCAAGTCCACAGGAAGGTTGTATATGTTGGTTGTGGAGCCAGATCTTCCAGTCTCATAGATGATATTGTCTTAGTCGTGCACCCCGGAGGACTATACACCCATTCTGCATTTTTAGGGATTCGGGGCAACGCCCCGAAAAAGGGGGTTTGGGAAAAACGCCCCCAAGTTATGGGGGTTTGGGGGCAGAGCCCCCGAGAAGGGGGTTCGGGGGCAACGCCCTCAAGAAAATGGGTTTTGGGGCTATTTTCGCCACCAGTTTTCGGGCCCATGGTTTTGGGTAACCCATGGTATTTTCCCATTGTATTTCCCTTATAAAAGAAATACATTTTAACACGGCTAGGGTTAATGATGTATTAGGTTTTATGCATTGTAAAGATCTCTAAGATCAGGAGAGAGACTATGAAGAGGAAGTGCAGCGGCTGTGCTGCAGGTTGTATCCCTTCACCTTGCTGGACGGTAATAATAATAAGGACTGGCAAATTTAGTGTGGACGTATCCCAAGTTGGGATGAACCACGATATATCTATGTCTCTCTTGTAATGTGTGTGTGATTATATTTGCATTTCTGTTTATTGTTATTGCTATGCGATCCTATTTTTCTAACAGTATAGCATCAACACAGACACAAACACAAAGGTAATGCTTTTCCCGCAACCCCTTGCTCGTAACATCATGGTTTCTCATACTCTCTTTTGTGGCATCAGTCGATCCGGTTATTTTATTTAATTAATTAATTAATAATGTCCAACATAATAATATTAATGTGCAAACCATAGTCCTGGAACCTTGTACCACATCACAACACAAATAATAACCACAACATATGTACAAGGGATAAACCAAAGGGTATTACATACCCCTCCCCTTAAACCATGCATAGTCCTCGATGCATATTACATACATGCATTTACAAAAGGATAACAGGCATTCCCATACATGCCTCAGAAAGATAGCATCTTTCTAACCACAATATTCCCACTACCACCTACTTTCTTGTCTGTCTCCACTTCCCATGTGAGAACCGAGACTAGTAGAGTGGACTCAAGGAAGCAAGGGTTGATCTTCAATTCCCATCACTGGGTCTTTAAAACTCTTTACAAGGACTTCAAACTTCAACAAGGATACATCCACCTAAAAATCATATTTCAATCACCCATATGATTAACATCAAGTATAAAAATATATGATACATGATGTTCTTCATCAAGGATACTTCCTTCACATTCCAACAACACATGGTTAGCAACAAAAATATATATATATTGTTCATCTAGATACATAAAATACATCTTCAAGATACATGATACATTAAATAAATGAAACGAAATACATTAATATATACAAGGTACATGAGATATAGATAATTGTTCAACAAAATACTTGAAATGCATCTACTTGAATCTTATTGTAATCAATTTCAATCATATGAAATGCATTAGGTGTATCAATCAATTTCATGAAGTGCATCAAGTATACCATTCAATCTCATGAAGGGCATCAAGTATGTACTCTTTCTTCATGAAATGCATTCCAATCAATCAATCACATGAGATGCATATACTTTACCTATAGATACTTTCCCATGATTTATCACCCAAATACTTTCTCTACAAGGATGCATGAGATTTACCATGATACTTTATAAAGATGCCTTTCAACAAAGGTATTTGATATACCACAAGTATACCCTAACAAGATACTTTCAGTAATGATCACAAGGATATTTTGCTAACAAGTATACTTGTATTACTATTGGATACATAAGGATACATGAAGTACATCTTCAACAAAGGTACCCGAATCATGCTTTAATTAGTCACACAGTTAGTACATACTTTTCAACAAGATATACGAAATACCACCAGTATATTACCAGATACTTACACATGAAATGTCACCAAGATACCACCAAAATACCTTTCAACAAATATCACAAAGATACATTTCTAATGAAGATCACAAAGATACATTTCTAATGAATATCGCAAAGATAAAGATCACAAATATATTTTTCTAGCAAAGATCGCAAAGATCACCTGAACATTTTATGCACTTAATGTAACAAGTAAGTAGACTTATATACAACAATTCCAATCTAACTAAGAAACCAAAAAGGGCCATAACGGCTAGTAGTTAAACATACTACCTTTCATCTCCACACAAGCATAAATATTCTTTAGAGAACATTCAAAAAGCCATTATACATCAACTAATAGTAATTAGTATCAACCAGTAACAACAACAAATATCAAGCATACATCATTCATACAGGCGTTGGTCCATAATAGATCAATTCATAATACCTCAACCATATATCAATCATATGTCGATCATATATCACTCATACACCAATATCAACCAATCACAACCATACATGAATCAACTAGCCATACGAACATTAATCATAATATATCAACCAGAATACATCAACGAGAATATATCAACTAGAACACATCAACCGGAAGCAAAATACATCAACCGAAAGTAAAATACATCAACCAGAGTACACCAACCTGAACACATCAATCAGATTACATCAACTAGAAGCAAAATACATCAATCAAAATACATCAACCAGAATACATCAACGAGAATACATCAACCATAACACATCAACCAGAAGCAAAATACATCAATCAAAATACATCAACCAGAGTACATCAACCTGAACACATCAATTGGAAGCAAAATACATCAACTAGAGTACATCAACCTGAACACATCAATCAGAATACATCAACCGGAAGAAAAATACATCAACTAGAATACTTCAATAATAATACATCAATCAAATTCAAGATACATCAATCAGATCAGGATACATCAATCAAAATACATTATCAAATTACATTAATATTTAACAATCACATCTATCCCACATCTGATAAACATCGATTAGTTTTTCAATAGCATCACCCAAGCACATCATTCATACCAATACAAACCAATGAAGACAATAACAACCAATAGAAACCATATGAATAACAGTATCATCCATACATCATCTGCTTAACATCAACCATCATTCATAAATCATACACACAACAACCATAACAACCAAGAACAACCAATAATAGCCATACATATAATGTACATGTATCAACAATTAATCAACCAACATCACTCATTAACAACCAATAGTATCAAACAACATAATCAACCATTCAAACATCATACATCATACATCGATAATAGCAATCATTTCAAATATTTACTATTTCTCATAACATTATATATAATTATTAGCACATGACGATATATATAATATCCATATATTAATAATACATGTATACAATCAACAATGTCACACAAACGCTACCAATGTTGCACTTATGTAAACACTCAACACATACACAATCATACATCTTTCCTGCATACATACTTTAACAATAACAATGTTATACATTGACAACAATCTCATCTAATACCCATATACTAACCATACATTACGTTACTAATTATTTACATGTAGCACATTATTTATACTATCAACCAAAGTAAATACATAGTCACCTCAAACAACCAAACATTCTACCACCAAAATATTATAATATTCTGCGATAAAATAATTACTAACTATACAACACACCATCATAAATTCATACCATACACCATACTTACTATTATTATGTATTATTTATATACATACACCCATTTTGTCTACACACATATTATAATTCTTCAATCGTATATCATATTATTATTAATCATATACACAACATATTAGTCATATAACCTATATATCCTATACACTAATATAATTATTATGTTATACCATAATTTACATACAATTACAACGGTATAATTACTTGATCCAATGCTATCATATTAGGTACGCATTATAACATATATACTAACATAATACTTCTGATCACACTATACTTTCTAATACTTTCAAATACTCTCGAATACTTCCAAACACTTTCGAATATTCCCAAATACTTCCAAACACTCCCAAATACTTCCAAAATTTACACTTACTTCATTACATACATTCATATCTATTCATATAGTATATACACACCATCATATATACAAGTAATACTAATAATTATTACATATTTTAAAATACATATTACAGTATATACAAACATACATACATACATATTATATATATTCATATATATACACTTTTAAGAGCTATGTATATACCACACATATTATACAATTATCTATCTATCTATCTATATATATATAACATTTATATTATGCTATATTTAATATCATATACCCCTCATCTATCTTACATCACATATTATGTTACACATTTAAATTTATGTCATATATACATATAATATTATCATACACTACTACACTACCTACTTACGCGCATAAAATAAAATTAAGAGAATATGAACCATTAAAGACAAGTGTCTCATTTCCTCAAAAAATAAACAAAGAGTTACACTTACTTAAACAAAATGAATAAAATAAAAGAGAATATGAACCATTAAAGACAAGTGGCTCATTTCCTTAAAAAATAGACATGGAGTTACACTTTCTTAAACAAAATAAAAAAGAATATGAACCATTAAAGACAAGTGGCTCATTTCCTCCAAAAATAGACAAGGAGTTACACTTCCTTAAACAAAATAAATAAAATAAAGAGAATATGAACCATTAAATACAAGTGTCTCACTTCCTCCAAGAATAGACAAGGAGTTACACTTCCTTAAGCAAAATAAATAAAATAAAAGAGAATATGAACCATTAAATGCAAGTGGATCATTTCCTCCAAAAATAGACAAGGAGTTACACTTCCTTAAACAAAATAAATAAAATAAAAGAGAATGTGAACCATTAAAGACAAGTGACTCATTTCCTCAAAAATAGACAAGGCGTTACTCATCAATGTAACCACCACCATCCAAGTGGCATAAATAAGCCTATAAAAGCATACCATAAATAGAAAATACAAAATCCATATAGGGTATAAATGCCACTTAATAAATCATATTAATATTTAATAATATTAAAACTATATCATCTTAATAACTTATCATTAAATTAATACTAATAATGGTACATAGTACATACTATTATAATGACAATTATTTATTATCAATTAATAATCATAATGTACCAGTAAATAAATCATACCACATGAAGCATTTCAATATTAAAAATTCAATGAGAAGTAAAAGATGCAATGCACGATTAACAAGCAGTGACCAATCAAGTCACTGGACAACAAAAGAGGCAATGCACAAGCATCAACCAATCAAGTCACTGAACAGTAAAAGAGACAATGCATAAGCATCGACCAATCAAATCACTGAAGCAATAAAAGAGGCAATGCACAAGCATCGACCAATCAAATCATTGAACAATAAAGGAGGCAATGCAAGGTGAACATGCATCAACCAATCAGTCTATTCGATTATTAGATACGCACCACATAGTACTTACCAATCAATCTATTGAACAATAAATATGCAATATTAATTTATTCTAAAGCATACAATAAACTGATATTTGAAGTGAAGCTTCTTATTCTTCCATTAACATAAGGGAGGTTAAAATTCTTTCACAAAGAACATTTATAAATTCTCAATGCACATAAATATAAAATTATGAGTCTATAACAGGCCCAATAGTTGCAGAGTTGGAACCATAGCTCTAATGCCACCTGGGTAAATCCATGAATGTGCTTCACGATTTTTGGCAAGCGGGGTGCCAAAAATACATGTAGCAATTCCTCGATCGAGGCATTTTAAACCCTCGATCAAGATTTTAATACCTCAATCGAGGGCTTAAAAATACATCGATCGAGGGTTTAAAATAAGGGCTGGAATAAACCCTCGATCGAGCTGTTGAAACTTAAATACGAAAAAATGGAGCCCATGGCTGGCCCGAGCTCATTTGAAACGGGAAGAGTGGCTGATAGAAGAGCTTGACATTAGGTTGGGACACGGATAAGTATGGACATTAATGGTGAGGTTGGGAGTCATCAAGACAAAGGGAGGACTACAGTGGAGTATATTCCAGGATGTGAGGCTTATGCTAAATTAGAGCAATGATTTTGGACAACAAGTTAAATAATTTTCATCGTTTGTTGTTTAATTATTGCTCTAATTTAACATAAGTTTCAAAATCTTCGAATCCTTGCTTGTGATTAAAAACCAAATGATCATTATCTCCATTTTCCATCACCATCAATTAATTTATGTGTTGAAATCATTGTTCAATTTCATAGTGATCATCTTTTGTATATTTCTTTGGCTTGTGTTGTATGAAATATTACCCATGGTGAAATCATGGCACATAAATAAGTTGTAAACTTGTTGAGATTGTGTTGAGAAATATTGAAAAAATAACATCGATCGAGGGTTTGAAAACACCTCGATCGAGGTATTTTAAAAACTTCGATCGAGGGCCTTAAAACCATGCATAAAGCCATTTTCTATGCTTTTCAGGGGCTTAAACTATATCATTAAATGCACATTAATGGGCGGACTCGATAACGTTGGATTCATCAATGAATTATCTATCCATGTACATATAATTTACGAATTTTCATCTTCATATGTCATTTTTAAAAAAATTTATGCTAAAGTTTACCCTAAAAAACCCTATCGACAACTTCGAATGAGCTCAAAGATAAATCAACAACATTCAAAATACACATTCAAAAAATTTCAAAAAATATACAAGTGCTACATCATTGTGTCTTCTTCAAAATGGTATTTTTAGTTTTCCAAATTATGTAAACAATAAAAATATTTGGCGCACACACGCACATGTGTGCAAAATGCGACTGAAATATTCACTGGTTAGTTTCGAAAAATAATAATAAATATAATTTTTCTCGAAAAATTAAAAGAAAATATGTACACACTAGTGCATTCTGCCTAGATCATGTTCACATATTTTATTTTTTTTAATTATTAATTTAACATTAAATTAATTTTTACACACACAAGCCACTTGTTAATTGCTCTTTAAATTTTTAAGGACACATGTTTCATTAAATCAAAATTTGACACAATAAATGACATTGCTATATTTAAAAAAAAATATCATTGGAAAATCCAACATAATTCTCTACATTTCATTTTTTAACCGTATGTCGAAATTCATATTGAAAATATGAGTTTTGAGGGCTTCAATTTAATACATGGGTAAAATTTTCATTTTTCATCGCCATATTTGGCCAAAAAGAGTTACCCATCTTCATGGAATCATCCACCTATAATGTCCCCCGGGGATTTCAAGGGGTCTAAGGGGCATATCATTAGCTCTCAGAGGCTAATTACTTGATTTTTAGTGAAGCGGATAAACCATAAACATTTAATTTCTATTTTTCCAAATTTGATTGTGACACAAAATCCAATAATTAATTAACACATCCAAAATATGATATAAGGACTGGTAAGTATTATTAGCATCATCTAACATCATCAAACCTTCAATACAAGCCATATCAGAGATGATAACCACTTCTAAATGCTAATTATTCTTAATCACGGTTAACTAGTAATTAAAGTGTTAATTGTGACACTTAATGACACTTAGTGTGCAAATGACAACACTTATCAGAAATCCACTTGTTTAACAAATAACCATCGATTATCAATCCTGATGTCTTAATAACATCTAATTACATGTAAATAAGGCCTAATTACCAAAATTACAATAATTAATGATGGTAATTATGAAAGAGAGAGTCCATAAGACTAGTTAACTAGTTTTCCAATAGAAGCAGCGAGTCTTGCAAAAAATTAACTTCTAACCATGCCATTAAACCCAAAATAAATCCTACATCCATTAACAACATATTTAAGAATTCACCTACATCCAATTAAAGGTTTATTTGCAAACCATTCCAATTGCACATAAGATGACATTTTCCATCAATTCCAATTAAACTAGTTAACATTCACCGCAAATAATTGAGTCTAAATAACTAAACCAAAATGAAATTCATCCATAAGTAAAGGATCACACCTGATAATTATCCACCTACAACACAATAACATGTTAGAAACAGAGCACATGGATGTAGCATTCTGTTTTTACGAAAACAGAGATTTCAATCCACAACTAGTTATCCATTTTCACCGCAATGTACCTAGTTTCCAATTTAACTTTCCAAATGCTAAATGAAGAGAAATATATGAATACTGTATCTCATGGACAGTGTATCATGGGTCACATACATTCATATGGTTGTATATTTCCTCGCATATACAGTCCATTAAATAATTCACAAAACTAGCTAATTCTACTCATCTGAATTGACTAGTAATTCTAGGAATCACTAGAATAATTGAATTCAAAGCTCGTAGAATCATTCAAATTCAATTCAAAATATAAATAAAATGTTTCATGAGTCATAAAAAAGGTATATCTCATTCAAAAATTTCTTCAAACACTTCATATGCAAAATCACAAATCTACTCAAAATAATTCCATTGAAGGACCTAGAAATTGGAAATTGATCTAGAATTTCGGTATACATTTCCCAAACACTATCAAGAAGATTTCCCCTTAAATTATCACACAATTTTTGATTGTATTTATCAGAAATAAGCATAAAAAGAGAACTCGGGAATTTTTACCAACACTTCATGTGCCAAGTCTCCAAACTATGAAAAACAATCCAATCGAAGAACTAGTTTTCGAATAAAAGATAGAAGCATAAAAGAGAAGTGTCTTAAACCATTCTGAGGCTACTGTACCATAAAAATACAAATTATATAATGAATAGGGTAATAAATATCAGTTATGTATCATAGGTTCCAAATAATCATTTCCTCAAACAATTTGTGCACAAAATTCCAAAAACTAGTTTCCAATTCCTCCACAAAATTTACTTGCATAAATGGATTGAATTCCATGAGAAATTTCTTCCACAAATAGCTCATACATTTCATCAAAAATTTCATGTGAATCCATAAATAAATCAGATCATATCCAAATAAATTAAATAAACACGAGATCACGGGGGGTTCACTCAGTGAACTTGTTACATAGCACCATCGTTCGCAGGATATTAAAGAATATCCCTAATTTCACTAAATATTGGAAAATCCCTCCTGAAATTGTATTGTTGAACCCCCCTCCCAATATACCTTTCCAATTAAGAAAACCCCTATTTTCACCAGATATTGTAGGTATCCATTTTTATCAACCCATTTTAAATACCCCCTTTATATCATATTATCAAGGTGTAACAAACAGGATCCTAATGCATCTTAGTATAACCAAACAAGATGCTAAATAAAGTAGTAGTATAATGCTAACAATGATCCCACTAAGATTGTAGGGGCGACTGATCAATTTGTAGCATTGGATAGTGGAAGACCCAATGAAATAGTAATGGGGAAGGTAAAATGAGTAAAAGGAAACCCGTTAAGAGATCAATGTAACAAAGAAAGTAAAAGATAGATAGTCCAATAGTTAGTGCAATGCTTATAAAAGATGAGAATTACAGATGTTTCAAACCACAACCTACCAATCTACCAATTTTATATCATGTAAATACAAATATAGCCTTAGAGAGCTCATGTTTTTTATAAGCTTAGTAAAATAAACTCCATAAAAATACAAAATTGAAACCCTTTCGTGGATGGACTTCCCTACCTTCCTATCAAAACAATCATCATTGATGTTTGAACCCAAATGAACATAGAAAAATTCCTCTTACTTTCCAATAACACCATATGATCATGTGCATATCTTGGATTTGGGTCATTCACAAGATTCAATGAATTACCTCTACTTCCTCTACATTTATTCTTGCAATCAAGGGAATTAGAAACATTTAGTTACCTTTTCGTGGGTTAATATAT
Source organism: Larix kaempferi (assembly GCA_027924585.1). Taxonomy (NCBI): domain Eukaryota; kingdom Viridiplantae; phylum Streptophyta; class Pinopsida; order Pinales; family Pinaceae; genus Larix; species Larix kaempferi. The sequence goes on along the minus strand of BSBM01000446.1, from coordinate 1,163,075 downwards.
CTAATTCTTTTTATCTTTAAGGGAGAGGAAAAAATATCCATTGTTAAGTTTCAATCATGCAATAGATATAAAGATACACAGATGGTGAAACTTATATGATACCATTTCATGGTAATAATAACATATAATGTATGTAAACAAGGATTTAGATTTTCACCTATGTTCATGTCAGTTCCAATACAATATTAAGAAGGATGCCTTGCATATAAGAATTGAAATTTCAATTATGAATGTGCCAAATATAACTTAATCTAATAGCTATTCTTAACTAGAAATGTGAAAATGTTAAAGAAGAATACAAAAAGTTGAAAGAAATTATTAGTCAAGAAAGATTGATCTAACTTTTCTTGGTTCCAGTGATCCAAGAACGATTGATCGCACTTTTCTTTCTTGTCATGGAACAAGGTCTGATTGAATCTCAATACCCACCTAAACCCCAACCTAAAAAATGAAGAGTTAGATCTTTTACTAGAATGCCTACAAAAATTACAATATAATTGTTCAACTCCAGAATTCTCGATTAGCTACATCTCTTAACCTTGGAGTTGACAAGGAACCAAAAGCACACTCAAACATACTGAACAGTTTCATAGGCTACAATGTGACTTATAGCTAGAAAAGAAACACACTTTGGAAATTGGCCTCATATAGAACAACAAAAGGTATAATGTTACAAGCTTTACTCACTTTTAACACTAGAAAACTCAACCTCAATTACAAAGAAAGCGTAAAATCTTGCATACATATTCATAAGTGGTAACATTGACCTTTTGGACATCACATCAATAACATTCTACATAAAAAAAAAAAATACTACCACCATGGTTATCTCAGTGCCACAAAATTCTAATATTGTAATGCATGCTATTCCAAGAATCATACCTCATATCTAAATAACTTCGCCAAGCAACAAAAAGAGTAACCCCACAAAAATAAAACATAGAGCAGAGTTAATAGTAATAGTTGCAATATTATCGAAATTTTAAAAATCCAAACACATTGCAGAATTTGCTCTGAGATCTTTACAAAGACCTTCAAGTCTTTGCTGGAAGAAGAAAGGATGAAAAAAATTAACTAACACATAAATCCATAAAGTTTAAATTAATTATAAACATTCACATATATTTTTATTAAGCAAAACGGAAGATATGATAAGTCAAAATCATTGTTAAATCAAGAGTATTAGTTTATCTTATATATATGATGCTATGTATGATATAAGTTGTACTCAAAAGAGTCACCTTCTCCATTTCTAGTATTAAAAAACTACTAAAAGTTTAAAGAGGGCATTGCCCTAAATTTTGAAAACATGTAAATATAAAGTATTTGATCAAAGTATCTTAACATCAGCTCTAAATGACCACTAGTATAGAGGAAAGCAAGTTATCCAACTTCCAAAATGTCAATTTGCTTGATTGAAAACCTTCCAACACCTTTAGCCTTGATTTTTAAATCTCGTTGACATGAGGTTGACATCATGAATGACACATGAATTTGCATCAACCCGGGTACCTGTAACAATCAAATCATCATGTGAAATCCAAATTTGTATTGAAATCCGATTTAAAATCATAAGATGGATGGTTACACTAGCACAATATCTATCTTGAAAGCTGAAATACAACTACAAAAGATGAATGGTCAAAGAAACTTACACAAAAAAGTAGGTCGAAAAAATTAGGTTGGTTTATCCCAAAATTCACCCTTCGAAGGGTTCACTGCACCTGAGGCCAAAAAATATAAAATCAAGATGGAATTACTACATGAAATCAACAAAAATACAACCAATAATTATTTATAAATTATCTATTAAATGGGAATGAATAAGGAAAAATAAATTACAATAAACTTTAAATTAACCTTGTTGAGATTTCTGACAAAATCAGAAAAAACTTTGTAATCTCTTTCTTTTAATTTGTATGTGTCATTCCTATTGTTGTATGATAAGTTGGCCATTGCTATAACAGATTCAAGTTGTACAAAAAGATGATCTGTCAAATCATACTTGTACAAGCGTTGCCCTTTTATTTTATTGTACCAACAAAACTGAAGCTCAACACCTTCTGGCCTATCCAAAAGATCAATGTCATTATGGTAATCAAACACCCTATTTCCATCCTTCTTTCTTATTCTTTGAACCCTTCCAATGTACCAAGTTCCACAAGAAACACCTTCTTTGGTACTTCGAGAAACACCTTTTCTTGTGGCACGTTCAACTATAGGTATTGAGTTGCTCTCAAACAACACCCCGCAGTCCGATCCAATTCCAAATCCGATTGAAACACCCTTTTTTGAAGCCCTTTCATCTCGCCTAAAGTAGACCCCATTTCTCACTCTAGTCAACCTATCTTTGGATAATGTTGGATTTCCATTCAACTGACTAACCAAACAAGATTTGAACATATCCTTACCATCAAGCTCTACCACTGGTTTGGTAGTTGTGTTCACATTATCATCAATGGTATCTAAAATTTCATCCAACTCATGCCTCCACTCACTTTCCATTGTTTGCAATTCACTAACATTGAGTATGGATGAAGATGAAGATTGGAATATTGAGTTGGATTTATTTGGTGTAGAACCATCAACTACTTCATCCACTACTTGGAATGTTGGATAGTTTTGATCCTCTGTCCATGGTTTAAACCACCAAGAAGATTGTGTGTGTCCTTCTGGTTGCATGCCAAATCTTGAGAAAAGGTTTGTGCATCATTCAATCCTACTTTCAGAGCTTCTATAATTTTATCATCTGTAGATATTGGACCATAATTAGATAATACATCATGATTCTCTATTGTTTGTTGGTGCAATTTATTCCATATGCTTTCTTGTTTTTTATGAGATTTATTAAAGCGAAGCCCTTGTGGATTTGATTCTTCTTCGGCAACTCTATTAAGAGTTCCAACAGCATGAAGCAATTCAGTGAAATCATAGGCCCTCTCTGATCCAACCATCCCACCAACTTTGCTAAAGAAGTTCTCACACACATCTGACCCAGTCAAGTGCAATACACATGGCAAGTTAGAGTAGTGGTCTCGAAACAATCTCATCAATAAAACATCAAAGTGGCATGAAATTTTCACATCCTAATATGCCTCTCTACTAATGAAATTTATGTTGGCATTAACATGAGATTGTTCCGTACCCAACATAACCACAACAAAAAGAAATGTTGAACTCTTGAAGCATTTCGCACTCTTTCCCAAAGAGTCAAACTATGAGACATAAAAATGTCAATGTAGTCAGCAACAATCATTAGATAAATATCTGTACCTAGTGTTCTCTCTGCCCTACCACTTGTTGTACTTCTCATCTCTTTTAAACACCTTTGAACATGCCTTGAAGCAATGCATTGCGCTGAACCCCAATTTTGTCGATCCATCCTCTCTATATCTTCAATTTTAAGCTTATGATCATCCACTTTAAAAGTATTATAAACCATTCTGACATGATTAAAACTTACCAACTCTTCTCCAAGGATCAAATCTCGTCGGCCACTAAACAAAGGATTGATTAGCTTTTTCCCATTGTGTATGTAATCCTGGTCATGTAGTCCTATTACGTTGCCACCATCATGCAACCCAGATAGTCTCCACCCTTCCCAAGGGATTTGATATCGAATACCTTTTGTTGAAGAATAAGCCTTTTACATAAGTTGTCTTCTTCTACTATCCCCATCAGATGAATGACCAATAATAGGTCCCAAACAATTTTCCACGTGTTTCCTCCACATAACTTCTATTTTTTCCCATTGCTTGGCAACAAAATTTGCATCGAACCTATTGCATGTTGGATGAACAACCACAACCAAACGGGGAAGCTTTTCATGTAAAGGGTTTGCAATAATGACACATGCATAATGACCAATTACACTGTTCTTAAAAGTGTCTGTAATAACATCATAGCCTGCAGCTCCTTCGTCCACAGTCACTAAGAAATGTGATTGGCATTGATGATTTTCTTTATTACCACAAAAACCAACGAAAGTATCACTTTTTGCTACCCACCTAACATATTTTTTCACAACGGTCTCATCTTCAGCAAGGCATACAGGAATCAGACCCTCTATACCATGTTTAGATTTATAAGAAGCATAAACCTTTCCAAGTGCCTCAAAAATGTACTCATGCTCCCCTGGGATATATGACAGTGATTTTCTCGCTTGCCTTAAAGTTGTAGATATTGAAGGACCATCTAAATTCAAGCTAACGAAGCTATGCAATCTAGGACCCCCCCATAACTTAATCATCTCATAAATGGATTTAGTGGATGCACCATACCTTCTCCCTGCTTTTGGACGTGTCAGGTTGTGAAAGATATCTTTGACAGATTCCCAAACGACATCTTTACCTTGTAATTTTCCTTGTCTATGTGCCTCACACACATCCTTGCAAAACCTAAATACATCTTTCCTTTCTGTAGATTCGAACAACTTGTCCTTTAGGGACCTTATTCTAATAGAGAGTATAGCAACCTTTGCCCTCTCCCACCAAAGAGCCCTCATTGTTGATCTATAGCTAGTATTTGTAACCCTTGCAACATTTCTGAGCTCAATTTGAGTCAAAAAGTCTAATCTTCTCCCTTTCCCTGTATCTCACCCATGTCTTTTAATGGGGTTCCTTGATTCACGATATAAACGCATCCTAAAGTCATCACAGTCTGGAATCAACTTACAAAACTTGCATGTCAATGATTCAAAAGGTATCCCTATTTCAGAAGCCCTCTGACAATGAATATGCCTATATGTACCATCAATATGGGATTCTGTACCATGATAAAATAGCATCCTCTTGGTATGCTTCTCTATGGCCCATAATTTCCCACCCCTTTGATCATCCATTAGGATTTTTGTGTTCAATCTCTCCCCATTTCTATCAATATATGGATACCAATACCCCCAACATTGTAGTATCAAGGGAGATAAATGATCTACAATAATACAATAAAAGCAAATAAATTTGAAGATAAAAAATAAAATTATGTTCAATGTCATATTCAAATTAAATAATCTTGTGAAATTAACATACCTGAAGTAGAAGGATTTGCACTTGTAGAACCCCTATGTGATAGTGGTGTTGATGATGGGACCAAGAACCTAGTCAAACTCTGTTGGGACTTATCATTGGTAGGCTTCTTGGGTCTCCCAACTATGCCAGTCCTCAACCCAATTGTATTATGTGAAGCCTCATTTGTAGTAGAAATGTGCTTGTTTGATTTCATATGTTCATTTAGAGAACTAACAATATTACCACTTGCTGGTACTAAATAAAACCATTTATTGCACCGTGTACATTCCACTTTTACTTTTCTCTTGTCCTCGTATCCTGCAAGTGTTGCTTCCACCACTTTGAACAAATTTGGATCTTGTGTCTTGTTGAAATCATCTAGTATTTTGATGGCTTTATCAATCTCAATTCGATCTCCAACCATTGATGTCTTCCTTTCTATGTTACATGAAGGAGTTTCACTACTTCCCACCCTTGAAATGTTACGTTGATGGGCCCTTGTTTTCATGTGATTGTTTTTGAAGTTGCGAAGTGTCCGTGCTGCCAAAGATATTTCCCCTGTTCCATAATCAATACCACAACTTTCACAACGTATCTTTATTTTAGATGTTCCATTTTCTGAATATACTTTAAGAGTAACCTTCTCCTCAACAAACTCTTCCATTAAACTATTCACTTTTTGTTCCCAAGATGCCAATATAGTAGAATCAACACCTATGTTTTGTTCTATCGAATCACACTCAACTTCAACTCTTGCTTGTTTATGCATAGGTTCCTCCATGTTCTCTTCGATGATTTCAACATTTGGTGTTCTTTCCATTACATTTGATTGCAACGCTTCAGTATCCAATGTGTCTAGTTTCCTCTTGATGCCTATAGGTGTTTTTGTAGCTTTCCATATTTTCTCTTGTGTTGCATTTAAAGTATATCCTTGATTGTTGGTAAACTCAAAAGGATATCCAATGATATTATCAAGCACAATTTCTTGACAGATTTCTGCAAAAGTAGCATCTGATTGACACCTAACTATGCCAAGGGTAGAATGTTCTTCACCAGTTACAATTACAAAGTCAAAATCATTGTCTGGATTCATCTGTATTTCCATCCACATGTACCTTTTAGTTAGATAAAAATGGATAAATATATAGAAACATTTTTCAAAAGATTGGATATAACATACATTTGTCAAAGTGGTGTTGAAACATTCAAACTAAAATTGAATTTATATAGAAGGAAATTCATTGAACTAGAAAACTGAGAAATATTTGGTTTATTCAAGTTTATTCAATAGACAATTAACTGCCTCTTGTAGATATTAAATAACATTCCCAATAGACCCACTAGGAATTCAAAAAATGGGTGGGCCATAATAGTTCCATTCATTGGATATGCATGCCCCACTATGCCATCACACAAGCCTTACATAGGGAATCTTTTCCCCATAGGCATGATATGATTTCCTTTTCGAGACTCGTAATACAACGAGGAGGTGACTCATAAATGAAGGGTGGGGATTCATAGTGGAGAATGGGATCTGATGAACCCATATTAGGCACTAGGGGAAGGACCTTTGATGTGCGGGGGGACCTTCATGATTTTATGTAAAAAGGTCAACACCAAAATTTTCCGCAACAAATCGAAATCGCAATAGGTCATGTGTAGGTATTTTTTTATGCATAAAGTATTCCACGTTTAGAGAACATGGATTCTTCCACAATTACAATCCATAATCTCTCTCCCTCTCTCACCGCCCAAAGACAGACGGGTATAGCCATGTTTATTTGAGATATAGACATAGATTAGCCAGGCATATATGGAGATTATCTCAAGACAGACGTTTCTTGCATCAATTCGAAACTTGTAGTTGGTGTGTTTATGATTTTTCAATATGGTGCCTCTAAGACAAGAAGGGTGCAGAGAGCTTTTACTGGGGACTTGTGTGCAAACTCGTTGAAACAGGGACATATACCGAACAAAACACGTGGCACAAGAATACCATCACATAGTCGTTTCATGGATTTACAGAGACCCTGCACGCTTAATAACAACGACGTCACTTGGACTCTTCATCCCCACGGTGATGATGCCTAAAGCAATGGAGAATATGGTGAGTAATTTGTGTGTAATGTATCAGGCATAACATACATATACCGTTGATATTTATATTGGAAACAATTGTGATTTCTGTGTATACTTACAATTGCATATTAATGCTCAGAAATAGAACCGTAGTGACCGAGGTTTACTACTGGAACAGTTCTTAAAGCTAACAAACTTGTTCCCAATCGTTTGTGTCAACGCCAACTTATATATGCAAAATTATGTGAGATATAGCTTTGTAATTTATTCCATTACACTCAAATCACTGCGATAGTAATAGTATTTTGTGCTCAATATTTTTAATGGAGAGACTATTTACATTAATAGACGACATTAATAGGTGTTTATATAGTAAATTTGGGGTGACGTACCATTTCTACTTTTCCCGGATTGCATTCCCAAGAATGATCCATTCATAACATAACTATTTAATATTGATCCCACGTATTTTTTTCTCTACTTCACAATCTTTGCATTTGAGCTAAATGGAATTGTTTTCTGTAACTAGTGGAAAAACAATACAAACAAAACTACTTTGCATAGAAAATGCATTCCATTCAAATTTATAAGACCATCAAAAACATGAAATGGTCGGAAAACTATCACATACATGGCACTGAAAGGATGAATTACCATTCAGAGAACAAACAATTACCCCACTCATTGAGAGGGCTTTCAAGGTAGGAAAAATTATAATTATGGACAAGGCACAAATCATATGGCTGAGGAGGATAGAGATAAGAAAATATAATTAATTAATGTCACTGGCGACCACAAAAGAGGTTGATGGGAATGAAAAGTACAATCTAGTAGTGGCATACTGTGGGGGTAACTGTGGAAGAATCCCCCCATTGTCACAACAGAAACAGTAGTAGAAATAGAGGAGGAAGATGAAGACATCCCTGCTGAACCACCAACCACAGAGGAGCCAATCACCACCTACCAACCTACTTTCAAGATGGCTAGAACAATTTGGCTAAATGGAAACTAGAGATCACAATTTATGATCAAATGGAATCCTATCAAGCATACTACGGAAAGGCAGTTATTCAGTGGTTTCAAATTTTCAATACAAATGCATTTATCAGTTTACTTTATTTGAGCTAAAGTTTGCTGGTGCCTCTGAGAGCAACCAGGGAAAAGCTGGGACTGGCTAATTCATCCACGGTATTAAAGGTAATTTGGTTATGACTTATTATCTAGAAATTGGTGCAGCACACTGCTTTAACATGGTGGTTATATTGTTGTATGAATTTGACTGTAAAACGCTAAAAAATGTGTTGATTATGGGTGTTTCTTAGATGGTAATATTATGGAGCGAAGGAATACAAAATCCAAAGAGGTGGCAGTAATAACGGTTTGGTTAACGAATGCCCATATTTAGTGGGAACACTTAAAGATTTAATTCATGGCACATGCAAACTACAAAATTGTAGAAAAGCCAGTTTACAGTCTTACTAATGGAATAAAAACTGGACTCATTAAAATCTAAAATTTAAACTAAGGTGGTATCAGTATTGGAAAGTCGAAGAGTTGCTCCTGATAGGGAGCTGAATTTCAAGGATGGCAGCAATTTTATATGAAACAGAGAAAAATGCAAAGGAAATGGCCACCACTTACAGAGGACTGAAGGATGAGGTTTCTGCCACAAGTATGGACTTGATGAAGCCGCTTGATAAGATACAAGAAATGAGCACTGGATTACAGAAAAATTGTTGAAAGCTTATGCTGAATATCGTGTTGCTCAAAGCAGCAAATGGAAAAGATGCTGAACAAATATAAAGAGGTGTGTGTTCACTCCTCTTTTCAAACAAATACCAAGAGAGTCTGCTGGCTGAATGTGAGAGGTCACAGCGTAGATGGCAAGAAGGAAAACTAAATGCACATAGCAATGGACATTTTGTATCCAATAGCACTGCATGGCCACATATGATGTTTCCCCACTTTAGCTGAATGTGAGCAGTTCATAAAATTTATTTGCAGGTCCATAACTGGGGCTGGATAAAAGAACATTACAATTAACACTCTTTTGATTTTATTCCATAAGCGTCTATGTCTATCCTGGAGATTTTGAATTATGGCCAAATATGAATTTTGACTAATCAAGCAAAATGTTTATTCGTTCCAGGATCACAGTCCCGAAAATGGATGAGAATTACAACTGCAAGCAAAATGGGGATGAGAATCACAACTAGAAGCGCGAACATTCTGTCAACTACTTTTGAGACAGGAATGTAGAAGATTGGACTAAAATGTTGATGCTTTTTTTTATGTTTGCATGTGTTAACAGAACGTAGGAGCAATTGCAAATGCTTACCTTTTATGGGTGATGAAAATTGGCAGAACTTGAAATTCCTCTCGACAGAACCAGAACAGGGAAACCTCTTTTCACTGGTCTCCAGCCTCCTCTTACTGCCCAAACTCACCAGACATCAGAGATAGGAGTCGTGCAGCTACACATTAATATCAAATTAAAACTGTCACTACCTACACATTAATTTCGGGATGTAGAGACATCTGGAGACGAAAAACTTATTGCAAAACTATTACCTGCGAGAGAGTGTTCTTTTCTGTATTTTGCAAGTTAAAATCATCAGTTCACGAATAATTTTGTAAATTAAAAACATGAACCTCAGTCCTCCTCCATCCTAAAATACATGCAGAGGAAGTGAACTATGTGTATGCTAGAGTTGGCATTGTATTCCATACCAGAGATGGTATTCCTTCTGTGTTGAGTCCTCGCAGAGAAAGAAACCCAATAATCAATTGGCGCATTTGTAAAAGAAGAGCAAGAAATTTACAATATTTTTTGAACATCGAGGTCAAGGCCTTTATGGTTTAGGTACAGCGAGAAGGTGACAGCCCGATGCTTTGAGAATTGGGAAACCATAACATAAATACCTCATTTATTGTAACAGCTATGAGGAGAATCCCATGTACAGTGCATGCCAAGGAGTCAATCCCATGTACAGTGCATGCCAACGTTGCATGCCAAGGAGTCAATCCCATGTACAGTTCGTAGGAGAGCTGCTTGTTCACTACGCATAGTTCGATTTTGTGAGTCACATTTTAACCAGGCTTCACGTGGTTTGACAACGTGGATAGATAGCATTACACTCCACTAAAGAGTTGGTTCAGAACCATTAATGTTTGGACGAGACACCATCACTTCCTTACCAGATCGATGCAGATCGATGCAGATCACTTCCTTAACGTGGATAGCAGCAACATTAAGAACCATCACTTCCTTACCACACCTGCCTTACCACGAGACCCTGCACCTACCTTCGGGATGAAAATTAGGTACCTCCACCTTCGGACATTCCCACCTACGGCCATCTTAGCCACTGTTTCAACTTACAGAACGTATATAGCTCTAGGTCATAGGGTAATGCTGTAGGGTTTAATATCTTTATTGCTAGGTTCGATATGAGGGCATGTGGGTATTCGTCTTAGAGATTCGGGATGAAGTAAAGCCTTCAATTACATCTTTTGTGTTTATTTATATTGCATCTGCTCATTTCATTAATGTTTGGAGGAGACACCATCACTTCCTTACCAGATTGATGCAGATCGAGGCAAATCACTTCCTTAACGTGGATAGCAGCAACATTAAGAACCGTCACTTCCTTACCAGATCGATGCAGATGGATAGCAGCAACATTAAGAACCGTCACTTCCTTACCAGATCGATGCAGCAGCAACATTAAGAACCGTCACTTCCTTACTAGATCGATGCAGCAGCGACTTTGGTAATATTATCAAGTAACAAACCAAATGTTTTTTCAAAATACTATACAGTGAAACTATATTTTAGTAAAGAAACAAAGAAATTGTATTTCAAAACAAGGAATCTAGACAATTAAACCAAGATGAGAACAATAACAAAGAAAGGAATAGGACACCCAATCGACCATGCTATTGACACAAAAGGAAAATTGCACCATGTACAATCTAACAAAACAACAAGAAAACCATTTGTACAATGAAAAGGGAATAACAAGGAATACCTTGGGAAACACTACCTTCTTCAAGATGCTACATAAAATTAGGGATGGGATTGATAAAGGACTCGTTCCACTTGAGTCGAGCACACAGAACAAAATTAGGTCATCACTAAAGGGTAAAGGGTAAAGTGATAATGGAGAGGGATAATCTATAGTGCTTAGGGTCTGAGCAGGAGGAATACTAGTTGCCGAGATGGAAGGAAAATACAATGAATGACTAAGAAGACCGGTATAGAGGGAAGCACATTCCCCAAGTATGCAACAGAGTATAATTAATAAGTTGTATGGGCATTGCATGGTCCCAATAACAAATCTCAACCAGATGGAGAACCCATAGTGCCTCCAAAAAGGCTAAGGTAAGGTATGCCTATGACCGAGAAGATGGGTAGATGCACCTATTGTGCTCATGGAGTATGGAAGGGGATAGACGAGATACACATCGAAGTCACTGAGTGAGTCAAAACACACGTGGAAGAAGATGGGACCCTAGACAATGTACACGTCGCAGGAGCACCTTGTTTGAATCCACATCAGGAGTAAATGCATGGATATGTTGTGGATCGGGTCAAGACAAGAGATTTGGCATATTAACCCCATTAAATTTATGCATTTAAAACAATATGACAAAGACATGTGCTACATGGAACAATTATTAACCCCAACATTGAAACCATTGATCTGAATACTATGCAAACGTTTCGACATAATGTTTTCCCCTTACAACCTTCTATTTAGGATTTGTTTAAGAGTTTGAAGGAGTGGTTATAAAGTTATACACACACTCGACCATATACTTATATACAAAATCGAATTGACTAAACAATGGGTACCAATGTCAAAGCCTAAGCCTTAGGATGCTATCGTAGACCATGACAAATAGTTAGGGGTAAAATTAATACCCAATGGTCACTGTGATGACTCTGTTAGTATTTGGATATATGTACACCCATATAACAGTAGTGCAACTTTTCCTACATAGCAGGTTATGGGTTTTAATGGCATACTCTTGTATAAGTACTCATAGGAATAATACTTCAAGGTTAAGTAATTGTCCTATTTGGTTATCGTCGTCACACGTAATGACATAGGAGACTATTCTTAACTAATGTAAAGAATGTTGAATAGGGATATAGAACTCTGTAAGTAAGCCATAGTTCTATCAACGACAAGAGTAATTCAGATAAAATATTATAGAATAGAAAGTATTGTTTATTTGTTATTTTAGCAAATTTGGGTATGTTGCATATGGTTTCAGAGTTGTAGTTATAGAACTTAGGCCTATATGGGTATGTTGTTTATTTGTTATTACAACTACAAACAAATTAGTGTCGTAATCATTTTTATGGAGGTAAGACGTGGGTAAGACACATCACTGTCTTAAAGCATCATTAGTTAAAAGGACATAGTAGTTAAATTGTTATATACATTAATGACTTTATTATTTAATACTGCCTTAACAAGCATTTATTACTTCCACAATCACAATTTTAACATTTAATGCTGGTATAATTTTTTTTTTAAATTTTTATGAAATTATCGGGATGTTACATTGCTCAAGGACAATAATCCAAAGAGACTTCCATCGATATTATCATTGGTACACTATTATCAAATTTATTCAAAACTTAGGATCATAAGCAATACCAAATAAAAATAGAAGGTCCTTAAGTCTTAGGTGGGTATGAATTGAGCCCGTGATTTGGACGTATGAATCCATCCCACGATTTGGAGGTTATTCCTCGACACTCCCAAATAAAATAACCCCCAATATTTATATTACTATGTCAAATAAAAAAAAACCCTTGACCCCTTAATACGGGGCAATATATTTTTGAGGTTTTTAAGAGTATTCAACCCCCCAATATGAATGGACGTGATATGATATTGCCTCACTAGTGAACCCCCCGTGCACGAGATAAAGGACTTATCTTTTCCAAATACGCAACTGGAATCGACTGTGCCACGTTCCACCCAGCCGTAGACACAATGCAAGCCAAAATTCACTTTGCAATGGTCACCCCCGAGCCGAAACCATGATACCACAAGAAAGAGTGCACTCAACCATGAAAAACATATAACATTGGTCCAACCACAATCCAATGGCAAGTGGATTCCACATCACTTCCAATCCAGGATCTCTAGTGGCAATTCTAGGAGACAAAGTTTTTAGGAGAAATCAGTCCAACCACAACCCAATGGCAAGTCTTCCTTGACTTCCACTCCAGGGAAATTCCAGTGGCTCAAGAAAAAAACATTAAGAAATATATCAGTCCAACCTCAAATCCAATGGCAAGTGGATTCCACATCACTTCCAATCCATGATCTCCAGAGGCAATTCCAGGACAAAATAGTGGGAATTCTAGAGTAACTGTAATACCCCTATTTTGACCCTTAGGTTTTATTGTATTCAATGTAATTATTGTATAAATGCAATGTGTGTTTTCCCTAGTGTGGATCTCAAGGCCAAGGCCCCACTAGTGGATGCTTAGGTTTATTTGCATAGGCAAGTATTTGATATTCTCATAATCCATGTATTGTTAATCCATGAGATATTGTAAATGATGCAATTATTAAATATTTCAATGAAATACCAAGAAAATTGGCTAAGGAGGTAACCAATGAGAAGGAGCCATGTGTATCCACTAAGGAGAAGTGAGGGGATTGTGGGATTGGAACCCATGCTGCCACATGTCAAATTGTGAACACATTTGACCCCCATGCTCACATTTAATTCTGTTGTAAGAAGGTGGTTGAGAAAACCAGTCCATGAAGTCGATGGAGTATGGAGAAGCCCTGCAATCTGTATGGTAGGGTATGGCGTTGTTTTACTTGTCACCTAAGCCACTCTACACTTGGGAATTCGCTCACCCTGATCCCCATCCCATTGTGGACCAACAAAGGAAGTAACAACGGATTACAGAGCGAGCCATGAAGGAGCAAGAATGAAATCGTGATTTTGTGAAAAACCGAATTTGCAGAGTTGAGGATATGAAGAAACCATGCGTAGGAAGTGAATTCGGTTGGGAAATACTTGGATCAAACCTTGAGATGAATTACAAAGTGTGAGAATCTTATTGAAGCCGTGAGAACACTTAGATCTGTCTGCAGAGGACCAAGTTGAGGGACAGAGCTTCGACCGCAACCCTAAGAATATTCCATCTTGATTAAAATATTTGAAGGAAATACAAGGGTTGGATATGCTTGATAAACCCAGTGAAATCTAAAGTCCCATGAAAACAACAATTTGGACCTTTCTATGCCCACCCTGAAGAGAACTGGAGGGAAGGGGCCTTGAGGGACTGTGCAGCAGAGAAGAGGGCCTTCCTTGTGTTGGGTGAGGTAGGTAATGTGGATTTCATGTTTGCTAAGTGATATGAGATGCTTGTAGCTCTGTGGGTGAGCTCACTGGATTAGCACCATCCTCCCTATTCCTTTATATGCTTGATAAACCCAACCATATGTTGGCTTAGCATTAGGGTGGATCCTTGACTGTGAGAGAGCCTAGTTATCCCTCCTTAGTGGATACTCATCCCATCTCAGGGATGGTCTCTCAGCTGAAAAAGTATAGGTTGGATAGAGACCCAAGGTTGGGTGGAAAGTTTCTCTCACTTATACAGTTGCTTGGGTAGATTCATTTCCAAGATAAGTGCTTATGTGGTGTACAAATGATGCTAGTTTCCCCTATCTTATGTTATGCTTGTTATGTTCAATTTATTGAATGAATGTTTACATGAGATTGGATCAAGAGGGAACTATGTATAAGCTTGAATATGAGACTAAATGCATGTTTTAATGCTTCATCATTTGCATGAGTGTAATGTGTTGCTAACCTTGTAGTTTGTTGATGTGTTGACTAGTTTAGTTTCATAATGTGTTTATTTATGCATTGCATTCACCCTTAAGAAGGAATGCTTGACTTCATATGGACTTGGGGAAAGAATTAAATAACTCCCTGTTGTGTTTCATGACCCTTCGTGGGTCAGGTGAAGGGAGAAGCCATGGCAGAGGGAAAATAGAGCTCCTTGCAGTAGGTTAATGAGGCATTGAGGGAGTTTGAGCTATGCTTCAATTGAAAATTTGGCCAATTCATAGGACTCAGATGTGGTAGGAGATTAGACCAGTTGATAGATCTCTCCAAGATCTTTACAATGGTACCAGCCTTGTCCAATTTGGCCTAAGGATGAAAGATTTATAAGCTTGGAAATTTTGTATGTGTAGGGGTTTGTGGTCCCGACCTTTCCGCATCTGCAATGTGGATTGTGGATTTAGAAGGTCGGGGACCAACCTTTTAATTGGCGTGGTTATCCTTCCACATTTCCGCATCCACAAATAGGATTGCGGATTGTGGAATTTGGAAGGGCGATTCCCACAAGATCAGCGCGTTGGAATCCCTCCTTTTCGCATCTGCAAGGAGGATTGCGGGAATCGGAAGGTGATTTCCATGAGGATTGGTACGCTAGATTTCCGACTTTCCGCATCCGCAAGGTGGATTGCGGATTGCGGAAGTTGGAAGATGTTTTCTCCCCAAGATACGACACGAGGTTTCTACTTTCTGACATCCGCAACGTTGGTTGCAGATTGCGGAATTGTGGAGGAGTAAATCCTTTGGGATGGTGATTAGAGGATTCTGATTTTCGAGTTTCGCATGCGGATTGCAGAATTGCGGGAGCAAACGAGTAATTATGAGGTCGTGAATTGACTTCCGGCTTCCAATTTCTGCATTGCGTATTGCAGAATTCAGGAGTGCGATTTCATCGGAGAGGTGAATTTGGAAATTTGATTCCCAAGTTCTGCATGCGGATTGCGGATTGCGGAATGTGGATTGCGGATCGAAGGCCATTGCGGTTGTGTGGAAAATCAGAGTTAATTGTTGAAAAAAAAATGTATAAGTGGTATCCCATCGCCTCTGAAGGGCACTAGAGCGGGGAACGTGACAAGAGTGGTATCAAAGCTCAAGTTGCAGCATTGGGGCTTCTTGGGCCGAGGCACGAATGATTTTGCAGTCGGAATGGCGCCAAGGGCACATTTTTAACAAATAATAATAATTATTGTTGTTTTCCAATGAATGATTTCCATAATTGTTTGGGTGTTTTATGTTTCATGTGAATTCTTATGGTGTCTGATAAATTCCTCTGTAATGCACAGTGGTTGCAGCTGTTAGTAGTTGAATCGTATAGTAGGGGCAATGTACAGGAAAGCGGGAAAATGGTGACCATTAACGATGCCCAGGATCTGTATGAGCAGGAGGACGACATGCTAGGAGAAAATGTGCAAGAATAACATAATGAAACCAAATCCAATGGGAGAAGGGAGCATATAACTCCCACGAACTTAGTTTAAACCATGGTGAGCTTCAATGAAAGATTGATGAAGACTCGGGAAGAGTAGCACTAGCTCAATGTTTCCATCTTGCAGAGCCTAACTGATATGCATCAGAGGATAAGTCTTGGGTCTAACGCAAGCAATGTGGGCAGAGAAGGAAGATATGTAGGTAGCCACTCTAGAGGTCATTCGAGGAAAAGGAATCCAAGCCCTAGAAGGCATTCTATGAGTAAAAAGAACATAACACCCTCTCCAAGATCTCTTTCCAGCAGGTCATGTGACTCCAAATATTCTCAAATAAGTCCAAGGCATACTTCTAGCCAAATGGGGAGAAGAAATAAGTTCAGACGGATCCCGTAGGCAAAATCTAGGAAGGCAAGGCCTCCCCCATTTGATGGAGAAAGTAAAACAGGTCAAGAGGCAGAAGCATGGATTCTTGGAATGAAAAAGTATTTCAGAATGCATGATTATTCAGAAAATGAGAAGGCCAGAGTTTCCATTTACAATCTAAGTGGCAGAGCTTCAATTTGGTGGGAGCACCTCATGCAAGTGAAGAGGATCAATGAAAGAAGGATCACCTGGGAGTGGTTTAAAAGGTACTTCAGGGAGAAATACCTATCATCTAGGTATTATGATAACAAGAGAAAAGAGTTCAATCAACTCAGGTTGGGAAATAATTCCATGGAAGAGAATGTCCATAAGTTTTTGGAATTATTGAGGTATGTGGATTACATCAAGGATTAAAGGGTAAAGATCCAATGTTTCCTTGGTAGTCTACCCCAAAATATCAGAGATAGGATTGAGTTTTTCAATCCACCAAGTATGGATGAATCCATAAGGATGGTAGTGCATTGCTATGAACAGAGTAAAGGTAAAACAGAGGTTCAACCAACATGGAAAGGAAATCCAAGAGGGAGGTTTGAACAAAATAAAAGTGGGTTCGAGCCACCATTCATAAATCATCCCATAACTTTTCCACAGGGTCAGCAAGCAAGAAGTGGAACCAAGCCAACAGTTGCAGCATAAAGAGGACCAAAAGGGCCACTTCAGTGTTGGGGATGTGGAGGAAACCACATGCTTAGAGATTGCCCACATCAGAGAGAGAATCCCATAAGCTTGCACAACCTAGAAGAAGCAACTACAGTGGAAGATATGGCAAGGGAAGCACCTCAAATTTATGCAGCATTGGATGATCATCAAGCAGACCATCAATTAGCAGTGGTGTAGGTTGAAGGTAAGATTGCTAAGAATCTATTTTTGTTTTGATTGATCCAGGATCTACTCATAGTTATGTGTCTCCTAAGGTGGTTGAAGTTTGTTCTCTTAGTAAAGTAAAGCATAGTAAATCTTGGCTAGTTTAATTAGCCACAGGGACCAACAAAAAGGTGAGTGAAGTAGTGATGGAGTGCCCCATAGAATTGAATGGACTCCTTACAAATGCAAATTTAAATGTCCTACCACTAGGATCTTATGGTGCCCTAATAGGTATGGACTGGTTGGAAAGACATAAAGCCAAGTTAGATTGTTATGAGAAAGTACTTGAATGCATTGATGAAGAAGGAAGGCCAAGGTTGGTACGAGGAATTTCCAGGCAAATTTCAGTAAGGCATATTTCATCCCTGCAGTTGAGAAAGTTTTATAAAAAGGGTTCCCAATTATATGTAGTGCATATATCAGATTCATTAGAGGATAAGGGACCAAGGCTAGAAGACTTTCAGCTATTGCAAGAGTTCCAATATGTGTTTCCAGAAGATTCGTGTCAGGGCTGCCACCAAAGAGAAATATTGATTTTTCCATCAATCTTTTTCCAGGGGTAGCACCAATTTACAAAGCTCCTTATAGAATGAGCACACCAGAATTAGTAGAGTTGAAGATGCAACTACAAGAATTAATGGAAAAAAATTATATCATTCCTAGTGTATCTCCTTAGGGAGAACCTGTGTTATTTGTCAAGAAAAAAGGATGGGACTTTAAGACTGTGAATTGATTACAGGCAGCTCAATAAAGTGACAATCAAGAACAAGTACCCATTTCCAAGAATTGATGACTTATTTGATTAAATGAAGGAAGTTAGAGTGTTTTCAAAGATTGACTTGAGGTCTGGATACCATCAAGTGAGGATTAAGGAAGAAGACATTCACAAGACAACTTTCGAGACTAGATATGGCCATTATGAATTCACAGTGGTGCCATTTGGTCTTACCAATGCACCTGCCACATTCATGTGTCTCCTTAATAGTGTCTTCAATAAGTATATGGATAAGTTTGTAATTGTATTCTTGGATGACATTTTTGTTTACTCAAAGAATGAAGAAGAGCATAATGAACATCTGAGAATAGTGTTGAAAGTACTTGGAGAACACCAACTGTATGCAAATTTGAGCAAGTGTGATTTCTATCAACAGAAGGTACAATATTTGGGTCATGTCATATCATAAGAAGGAATTGCAGTGGATCCAGAAAAGATTGAATCCATAATGGATTGGACTACTCTAAAGAATGTTGCAGATGTTAGATATTTTATGGGACTTACAGGATACTACAAAAGGTTCATTGAAGGATTATCCAAGATAGCTCACCTAATCACTTCAATGCAGAGGAAGAATATCAAGTTTGTATGGTCTGAAAGATGTGAGAAAATATTTCAATTGTTAAAGAGGTTGCTTACCAATGCTCCTATTTTGAAGATTACAGATCCAAAGAAAGATTTTGTAGTGTGCACATATGCTTCCATTGAAGGGCTAGGTGGAGTGTTCATGCAAGAGGGATTTGTAATTTTCTATGATTCAAGGAAGTTAAAAGAGCATGAAAAAAACTATGCCACACATGACTTAGAGCTAGCATCCATAGTTCATGCTCTCAAGAGATGGAGACATTATCTCTTGGGTAGAAGATTTGAGCTCAGAAAATATTTGTTTGACTAAACAAATCTGAATGTTCGGAAAACTATATGGATGGAATTCCTTTGTGAATTTGATTTGGAAATTAAACATGTCAAAGGTAAGGAGAATAAGGTTGCAGATGCACTTAGAAGGAGATTTCATGTTGCAGCAGTGATTATATGTAAATCAGATTTGAAGGCAAGGGTTCTTGAAGCTCAAACCAGTGATGAAGCTTACCTTCAAATCAAGGAGAAGTTGCAGCAAGGAAATGTAGATGAAAAGTGTGCAAGATATCATATTGGTGAAGATGATGTTCTCATTTATCAAGGTACCAAACTGTACATCCCAAATTGTGCAGAATTGAAGAAGGTTGTGATGGATGAGATACATCAAATGCCATATTCTGGACACCCAGGATATCAAAATACCATAATAGCAGCAAGAAAGCAGTGCTTTTGGCATGGGATGAAGAAGGACATAGCAGAGTACATTGCTAGGGGTAAAAAATGCCAACAATTCAAGGTAGAGCATCAACGCCCAGTAAGATTGTTGTGGCCTTTACCCATTCTAGAATGGAAGTGGCAAGTGATTTCTATGTATTTTATAACAGGTATGCCAATGACAGTGAGGAAGCATGAATAAATCATGGTAATGGTGGACAAGCTATCAAAGGTAGCTCACTTCATTCTAGTCAAGTCCACTCATAAGGACAATGACATTGAAAATATCTTCATGAATGAGGTATTCAGATTGCATGGATTGCCCAAGGCAATAATTTTAGATCATGATACAAAATTCACTTCCAATTTTTAGAAGGAATTATTCCAGGAATTGGGAACTCAGCTGAAGTTTAATACAACATATCATTCTCAAATTGATGGTCAGACTAAGAGAGTGAATCATATTCTTAAAGACATGCTGAGGATGTCTGTGATGGATAATCCATCCAAGTGGGAAGACTACCTAAACTTGGTAGAATTTGCTTACAACAATGGACATCATGTATCATTGGGAATTATCCCTTTTGAGGTATTGTATGAAAAAGGATACAGAACTCCAGTGAGTTGGGATAGCCCAGTGAACAGGGTAGTTCTTGGACCATAGATGATCAAGGAGATGGAGTAAGAGATTGTTAAGATCAGGCATAATTTGAAGGCAGCACAAGACAGGCAGAAGAGTTATGCAGATCTGAAAAGAGTGCATAAAGAATTTCATATTGGGGATCATGTTTACTTGAGGGTGAAACCAAGGAGAAATTACATGAAGTTGGGGAGTTGTGCCAAGTTGGAACCAAGATATTGTGGGCCATTTGAATTCCTTGATAGGATATGACCAGTTTCATATAGGATTGCATTTCCTACTAACATGAGAGCTCATAATGTTTTACATGTCTCTTTGCTTAAGAAATATGTACATGATCATAATCACATAATTGATTGGAATGTGATACAGGTGGAACCAGAGGGAGAGTTCCAAGTGGAGCCTATGCGCATCCTAGACAAGAAGGTCACTTTGCTCCGGAATAAATCCATCGGACAGGTGAAGGTGCAATGGAAGCACCTTAGGCCCGAAGAGGCCACTTGGGAGTTGGAGGATTCCATGACAGAGGCATTCCCATTTGTTCAGTTTTGAGAACACTGAGGATGGTGTTGTTCTAAGGGGGGGGTTGTAATACCCCTATTTTTACCCTGAGGGTTTATTGGCTTCAATGTAATTATTGTATAAATGGAATGTGCATTTTTCCTAGTGTGGAGCTCAAGGCCAAGGCACCACGAGTGGATGCTTAGGTTTATTTGCATAGGAAAGTATTTGATATTCTGATAATCCATGTGCTGTTAAGCCATGAGATATTGTAAATGATGTAATTATTAAATATTGCAATGAAATACCAAGAAAACTGGATAAGGAGGCAATCAATGAGAAGGGGCCATGTGTATCCACTAGGGAGAGGTGAGGGGGGTGTGGGATTGGAACCTATGCTACCACATGTCAATTTGTGAACCCATTTGACCCCCATGCTGACATTTAATTATGTTGTAAGAAGGTGGTTGAGAAAACCAGTCGATGGAGTATGGAGCAGCCCTGCAATCCGTATGGCAGGGTATGGCGTTGTTTTACTTGTTCCCTAAGCCACTCTACGCATGGGAATTCGCTCACCCTGATCCCCATCCCATTGTGGACCAAAAATGGTAGTAACAACGAATTATAGAGCGAGCCGTGAAGGAGTAAGAAATAAATCACGATTCTGTGAAAAGACGAATTTGTAGAGCCGAGGATATGAAGAAACCATGCGTAGGAAGTGAAGTCGGTTGGGAAATCCTTGGATAAAACCTTGAGATGAATTATGGAGTGTGAGAAGCTTAGTGGAGCCATGAGAACACTTAGATCTATTTGTAGAGGACCGATTTTCGGGACAACGCTTCGGCTGCAAACCTAAGAAGATTCCATCTTTATTAACAAATTTGAAAGAAATACAAGGGTTGGATCTGCTTAATAAACCCAGTGAAGGCTAAAGTCCCATTAAAACAAAAAATTGGACCTTTCTATGCCCACCCTGAAGAGCACTGGAGGGAAGGGGCCTTGAGGGACTGTGCAGCAGAGAAGAGGGCCTTCCTTGTGTTGGGTGAGGTAGGTAATGTGGGTGCCATGTTTGTTGAGTGATCTGAGATGCATGTAGCTCTATGGGTGAGTGTTGTAGGCACAATAGATCTCATTTTTATTAATAAAAATGGGAGCCCCACTTTTATTTCTTGTTTGTTTGGATTTCCATTTTTGTATTTCACCATTTATTTTCCTAGATCTCTGGTATTATTTGGATTGTTTCCATTTTTACTGATCTCTAGCTTATATTTGTTTTTTGATTCATTTGAGTTGATTCCATGATCTTGGTGGTTAACTTACCATGTTGTCCTTCACATTCCCCACCTAGATTTGGTCTTCACTGCATAAACTGATCATTCGAGATGATAGCTAGTTATTACCTTCATTCTGAGATTTTGATTGATCTTATGGTTTCATCTCTCATGAATTTAGATATTTCATTAATTTGATATTTGAGCTTGATGGAGTTTTGTTTTCACTTTTGCATGCTTAGAATCATAATATAAATATTATAAATAATCTTAGTCTTTGGGTTTGTTTGCTTATATTAGTTTAACATTTTTAATGTTTAAATTAAGCTTATTTAAATCTTTAAATATTCATGGTCATGCTTTGACTTTTATTAAATTAATTTGTGTATTTATTAAATCCATATATTTATACACAATTTGATTTTATGAAAATTTAAAAACACACATGTTTTAGTGAGTTTTAATTTCTCTAATTTCCATGATTTTTTGTTTTATGATTATTTGGGAATTAGTGGGATTAAAATTCAATATTCACTAATGTAAAGTTAGTTTGATCATGGATATGTTTTTCCTTTTCAATAAGCTAATTTGATCTTGAAAATATAATTTCTATTTTTCCCTTTTGCAATTTAAAATGATTTTCATTTATTATTGTGCAAAAGGAAATATTATTATTCTTTTCTTGGTATTCTATTTATTTATGATATTTATTTAACTCTCATGTATTATAGGAGTGATTATTTCCTTATATACGTAACTTGTTTCCAACATTTATTTTCTTAAGAATTAACTTGTAAATTGTTTTGGTTTTTATTTTTAGGTTTATATTTTTCCGATATTGGATTTTCTTTTACTTTGTAAATATTTAAAGATTTTATTTTTAATCTTTTCTCCATTGTTATTTTATTATGTCGTCCAATATTTAAAAATATTTCATTTTTTCAAGATTCTAGATCATTTCTTATGCATTTTTGCGGATTGTGGAACTTTAATTTTTGTTAAATTTTTATGTTTCGGCAACCCACAATCCGGATTGCGGAACCTTTAAATTTGGTGATTAAATTTTTAATGTTTCCGCAATCCACTGCGGAAGTCTGATAACCATTTAATAAATTAATAAAATTTGATTCCGCAAAATTATTGCGGATTGCAAAAGGAATTTTCTCAAATTTTTATTTTCTATTTCCGCAATTTTAGAAAATGCGGATTGGGGAAATCATTTTTTCAAATTTTCAAATTTTCATTTCAGCATTCGGCAACCGATTTTTAGATCCCTAAGTTTCTCTTATGTTATATTTTAATTTAATTTTGGGTCCGTAAATTTTGGTAATTTCATTTTTACTTAGAGTTTTTAATTTTGTATTTGATTTTTTTTTTTCCGATTTTTTTTGTTTGAATGTATTTTTCAAATCTTAATTTTCCTCCCCGACATTTGATTTCCAATATTTGGGGAATATGGATTTTTTTATTTTTGTTTTGTTTTATTCTTTTGGTAAATAATTAGTACGGGATAATGGATTTAATTGTTAGATCAATGGCTACGATTCACCCAACAATAAAATCAACGGTTGTTGAGCCTTAACTTCCGGGAGCAATATCTTGAGATTTATAAATCTAAATCAAGCCCGAGATAGCTCGTTGGAAAGCTAGAAGGATGATGAATTATTTGGGAAGATTATTTTTTCCAATTGAGTAGCTTAAACACCCCGAAAATATGTATGAACAGTCAATTTCAGATTTAGATCGTATTTATCTATTTTCATTATATTTTGGTTTGCAAATGGATTTTTATTAATTTGGATTTCTTTCATTAGATTTGGAATAATGCTTTAATTTCTCTTTTGAATTGTACAAGTGTGGATTTGGATTTGGGAGAGTCAGACTGAAGAATTTACATCCCAAATTTGGAGTGATCAAAACATGCCAAGTGGAAAGAAGTAATCTTTGGACGCGATTTCTGGAGTGATGAAGATGAATCTCGCGAATCTGAGACATGGGTTTTGTGCAGAATATGCCCTATTAGCTTGTGAACGAGCAGAATCCTCATACATTTTTTTATTTGAGAGATCTAACTAGTTTTTCAAAATGGAATTTCAATATTTTTCTCATGGATGGATTTGCTATATGGAACAACTCAGCTAGTTAGCTCAGCAATTGGGGAAATTGATCTTAACTTCTCCTGTCATTTAATTTGTATAAATACATACCTTCTATAATCTGATGAGGGGGGATCTTAGGAGAGACAAATTTCTTTCTTTCTCTGTAATATACAATTGTTATGCATTTTTATGCATACAATTTGTTATTTAGATCAGTGGATGGTACTCTGATTTTTCAGCAAGCTAGTTCATTGGATCTAGAGATCTTCTGTAAGGTTTTCATCAATTCATTTAATAAATTGAATTTGGTTTGTTTCTGCAACTTATTTTCAGAATATGTTGATTGTCATCTTATATTCACCTTCTGTTGCCTATGTTTAGATCTCAGAAGTTACTTTCAATTGCAGCATGAATCATTTTCAATCTGTGATTTGTCATGATGAGCAGAATTCTTGATTTGTCCTGATTTTTGTTCATTGCATAACATCTAATGTTTTCCAACACACCAATTGATATGAATCTGATTTGTCAGCTTGATAATCAATTGAATGCTAATTAAAACTAATATTTTTCTCTTTTTCTTTTTTGTTTTCATTCTATTAGTTCTATAAGATGATCATTTTTAGCATTTATCATAGATTGACAGGATGACATGAACTGATTATCACAATCACATTCGATAAATTACACATTAAGATAGGTTTGCATTTAGGATCTAGTTTCAATCGTAATTCAAAGTCTCCTCTTTGAGGAGTAACCATCGCTTAGCGGTTAACGGAGCCGTAAAACCCATCAGAGTTAGTTATACCAAACAACTTGAGGATAGGGTAATCCTTGCGTAGAATTATTCGAAGCCTTCGGCTAGGCTATCTCCCTTACATTGTTTCCTGGGGTACTTCCAACACATCCGAGGCTTCAACAGTGAGCTCATTGGCTTAGCACCATCCTCCATGTTCCCTTATATGCTTGATAAACCCAACCATATGTTGGATTAATATTATGGTGGAGCCTTAACTGTGAGAGAGCCTAGTTAGCTCTCCTTAGTGGATACATAGCCCAGCTTGGGGGTGGTCTCTCAGCTGAAAGGGTAGAGGATGGACAAAGACCTAAGGTTGGGTGGAAAGTTGCTCTCACTTAGCCAGTTTCTTGGGTAGATTCATTTCCAAGATAAGTGCTTCTGTGGTGTAAAAATGATGCTAGTTTCTGCTATGTTATGTTCAATTTATTGAATGAATGTTTACATGAGATTGGATCAAGAGGGAACTATGTATAAGCTTGAATATGACACTTAATGCATGTTTGAATGCTTCATCATTTGCATGAGTGTAATGTGATGTTGACCTTGCAGTTTGTTGATGTGTTGACTAGTTTAGTTTCATAATATGTGTTTATTTATGCACTGCATTCACCCTTAAGAAGGATTGCTTGAATTCATATGGACTTGGGGAAAGAATTAAATAATCCCCTGCTATGTTTCATGACCCTCTATGGGTTAGGTGATGGGAGAATCCATGGCAGAGGGAAAACAAATCTCCTTGTTGTAGGTTAATGAGGCATTGAGGAAGTTTGAGCAATGCTTTAGTTGGAAATTTGGCCAAGTCAGAGGACTCAAATGTGGTAGGATATTAGACCAGTGGATATATCTCTCCAATATATTTCCAATGGTACCGACCTTGTCCAATTTGTCCTAAGGATAAAGGATTTATAAGCTTGAGAAGTTTTTAGGTGCAAGGGTCTGTGGTCTCAACCTTTCTGCATCTGCAATGCAGATTGTGGATTGCGGAGGTCGGGTACCAACCTTTGGATTGGCGTGCTTATCCTTCCACCTTTTCGCATCCGCAAACTGGATTACGGATTGCGGAATTTGAAAGGGCGATTCCCATGGGATCAACGCATTGGAATCTCGCCTTTCTACATCCGTAAGGTGGATTGCGGATTGCGGATTGCAGGAATCGGAAGGCGATTTCCACGGGGATTGGCGCGTTGGATTTCCAACTTCCTGCATCCTCAAGGCGAATTGTAGATTGCGGAAGTCGGAAGATGGTTTTTTCCCTAGGATACGACATGAGGTTTTTACTTTCCGACATCCGCAATGCGGGTTGCACATTGCAGAATTGTGGAGGAGTAAATCCTTCGGGACGGCGATTGGAGGATTCTGATTTCTGAGTTCTGCATGCAGATTGCGAAATTTTGGGAGTGGATGAATAATTATGAGGTCGTGAATTGAAATCCGAATTCCGACTTCCGCACTTCAGATTGCGGAATTCGGGAGTGTGATTTCGTCTAAGAGGTGAATTTGGAAATCTAATTCCCGAGTTTCGCATCCAGATTGCAGATCATGGAATGTGGATTGCAGATCAAAGGCCATTGCAGCTGCGTGGAAAATCATAGTTAATTGTTGAAAAAAAAATGTATCAGTGGTATCCCATCAGGTCTGAAGGGCACGAGGGAGATTGGGGAACGTGATAGTAACTCAACTTGGGGATAGGTTCAGCAAGGGCGTACCAACCAGCAAAAACTCATGTCAAGAGCAACCAACATAAATCACACCAGTACCATAACAAAAAAAATATCCAAGAGCATGCATAACCAACAAGGGAGACTAGCTCCCATCCACCCAAATCCCATTTCCCAAGAGAAATTCGAATTGGGGGAGAGAGGGACACAAGCATGAGAGTTACATTCCAAAAATAGCTAATAGGAGTTACACATCATGAGGCTACACCAAGAGACACACTAACCCAACTCAAGAGGGCGCACTAGGTGTGTGTGTGTGTGTGTGTGTGTGTGTGTGTGTGTGTGAGAGAGAGAGAGAGAGATAGACTCTAACACTAATAAAAATTAATCCCAGAATAAATGAAACCAAAGTGTAACATAACACGTGAGGGTACACAGCCAAGAGGGTCCAAAAATTCCACAAGAAGGTTGTATAAAATCAACATAGACACAAATACAAAGGTAACACTTTTCCTGCAACCCCTTGCTCGTAACATCATGGTTCTTCATACTCTCTTTTGTGGCATCGGTTGATCTGGTTGTTTTAATTTATTAATTAATTAATAATTTCCAAAATAATAATAATAATGTGCAAACCATAGTCTTGGAATCTTGTGCCACATCACAACACAAATAATAACCACAACATATATATAGGGGCTAAACCAAAGGGTATTACAGGTATAACCTAGCTTATTTATTGAATAGGTCTAGGTCTCTTTTAAGTACATTTTAAACATGTATAGACTTACAAACTCATAAAATCATTACAGTTCCAAAAGAGGGTATAACATTGATTTTGGTACTATACCAGTTGTCATGTCCTCAATTTGAAAATTTTCCCAATTTAGTCAATTTTCGAAACTTGGACTAGTAAAGCCCCAAACTGTCCCAAATGATCCCAAATATTTTCGAATGGTGTATGGAGTGGATTGAGATGTATTTGGACACATTAAATCAGATATTATATTCTTGGACACTTTCTAAATACTTCAGCAACTTTCATTTACAATAAGAGAATGAAAGGCACAATTACTAGGAAAATCGATATTGAAACCCCCAAGGGTAGAAGGCTCCAAAAGACTCCTAAGGATTTCTAATTGGGACTGAGAGTGTTTTAATTTATTGAGACATAAAAATGAATCTTATGTATCATTGGAAACTCTCAAAATTCTTCTACAACATTCATTTAATTTCAGGAGAAAATAGAGAAATTTACTAGTAAATTTGAGGTTCAAACCCCCAAGGGTAGAGGTCACTAATGGCTTCCCAAATGCAGTACGACCCTCCCAAATTTCATAAAAGAGACATGTATTACTTAAATTATTTCAATGGGCACCCAAATGCATCATTAATAAGTTTCTGAAGGCTGTTGTAACCCCCATAAATCATAGGTTTGTGGACATGTCTTCACATAGTGGGAAATAATAGGAAACTTCACCACTTGCTATGAAATTCGAGATTTATGTTCCAAAGGCTTATGTAATGTATATGAAACTTCTTCGGGACATTAATGACTCTCCATACATCATAAAAATCACATATATGAACTAGTACAAATCAAAATAAAGCAACTTAAGCTCTCACAACAAGATATAGGGAAAATGGCACCATTTATGCATTGTTTGGTATTTTTACATAGTTTCACTTGGTATTTTGACTTGAGATTCTTCTGATCATTAAATACAGAGTATATATATAATATTAGAAATAAATGGATTATCTTGGAATCTCACAAAGAGATCATAATCTCACCAAGTGCGCCCTTCCTCCAAGAGCCAAAATATGCAGAGAAATATGAGATAGAGATAGGAACAAGTTGAAGAAGAAAGAATCGTGAGCTACCCTGTAGCTTCAAACTGCAACAAATAAATTCATTGTATCTCCAAATTAAAGGTTTGAATGGCCTCTCCAATTTCCAATTAGGATGGGAATCTTTCACCCTTGAAATTGGTACTAAGGCAAGTAGAGTAAACACTCCACTAACATGGACAAGCTAGAAGCTCTCCAAATTGCAAAGATGCAAATAAAAAATGATCAAAAGCTCCTTCCCTTATTTTTTATTCTCTTTTATAAACTTCTCAATTCTTCCATGGGTCGAATTCCTTCCAAAATCCTCATGCCAACTCAAGTTGGGAAGAGATTCCAATGTGTGCCACTTGTCCAACAATTCCTGGTCTCCATCTTCCCTCAATTTGAATGGGGAATATTCTTGGATTCCATAACTCCCTTGTGCGCCCTCTTGGAGGCTATTTTATCCCTTACATGTCATAAATGTCATATGTCATCAATCAGGTATGAACGTTGTCATAGGTGCCATAGAATCTTCAACATTTTTGTCATAGGAGTTAGGGAATCTAGCTCCAAGTGTCACAATTATTCTAAGATGCCTCTTCCTCTTCCATGGGAGTTATTATTCCACTCCAATTCGACCTTACATGAATCATGCCATGAATAATACCTCTTAAACTCCCCCAAGTATGTTACCCTTCATCTTGAACTCGAATTGGTGAGAGAATCATGCCAAGTGTAGTGAGGAATCTTACTACATGTGGGTCCCACAACCTCTTATGTGACCTCATGATCCAATGCCACCTTATTTTCTTTGTATTATATTTAATTGACCCATTTAATGTGAATTTGTAATTCTAAGGTCATTTTGGGTCTTGTAGCTCCTTTACTCCAACTTCTAATGCTTCCACCCCCAACCTAGGGAACTAGTAATTTTATTCCATGATAGTTCATTTGGATGGGAAATATTACAAACCAGTACTTGGTAATTTTCTCTTGATGTGACCCACCTTGTCCATCTAGATCTAGTTTTTAATTATTACCAACTTGGACATCATGCTTGGCAATTATTTGACCCTCAGCATCAATTTGACAAACTATCATGACTATGGCCAAGGGGCTTAGGCCATTGTGACCTAATGCAAATTTTTGAGACATGACAAATCCTCCATTCCCAATATTGCTTGTCCTCAAGAAATTTCGAACATGGATGTTGAAGAACCTTCTTTTTTTCCAAAACTTTGCTTCTAAAAATTTGAGTAGTGGCACTCATGCACTACAATTGTGTGTTTCCAAAAGCAAGGAGATGTGGATTTTATTTTTCATATTGATAACCACTAAACACCAAAATATTAATTAAATCCATCAAAACAAAGTTTGCACAGCTCTTTCATATTTTGAAAACCCCTTTCTGTATAATTTTTTGAAGTTGCCACTGAGTTGCCCAACTTTGAGTCTTCAAGATTCTATGAAAATTTTAGAGAGGAACCACCATGCTTGCTGCTGCACTACTTTGATTAAAATCACTTTATTAAGTGGGGCTCAATCTCCCATATTACTTGTATCCCCCAAAAATTGAAACGAATGAAACTAAAATTTATCCCAGGGTCCCATTGCTTGTATTGCACTCCAACAATTAGGAGTGCTCTCCAACCCATACCATCAAGCAAGAGAATTCCTGGATCCCATTTTCTTGTATGCATTCTTTCACACATCATGAGTACCAAATATATATCATCAAAGTACATAAAAACATAATAAAAATGTACATCAAGGAGGTGCCTCATCAAAGAATCATGAAAGTGCTTATACCTCCAAGTAAGTAGACCACCATTTTTCAAGTGCATACAAGCTTCAAGTGACCAATCAAATATGATCCAATGACATAGGTGAGGATCCCATGTCCTATAATGATGCTACAAAAGGATGCAAGATGCATCAAAATAATCAACCATGTGTTCTTTCATCCAAGAAGTGAATGAATAATCTCCATTAAAATCTGAACCAAGTAGGGAACAAAGAAAACAATGAGCCTTCAAGGGGCTCACAAAAGTACCATTTGTGCATACCTGAATATGTGTATCATCAAGAAATAAAAAATGATATTTATGCCAATAAGAATGTGTTCCAATCATATATCTCTTCACCCAAGTATTAGATGAAGTTCCTCCAACATCAATTGAACTAAGCAAGGAGCAAAGAAAATCATGAGTCTTCAAGTAACTCAAGTGAACATCATAGATGCATCCATGAAGATATGTATCATCATAAGGTAAACAATTATTCTGCTGCAAATGTAAATAAGAATGTGCTTTAATCATGTCATTATCTAAAGGAGATATAGGAGTTTCATACTCCTCATGTGGCACCATTAAAAAGAAACTTTTCACCCATACTTCATTAGGATGAATGCTACAAAATATGGAAGTGTAAGATGTAGGAGAATGAACCAACTCACCCAAATGATCATAATATGCAAAAGTGTCATCATTTGTAGGCTCCATAATGGTAGTATCATGCACATGTGATGTCTCTTCATATTTTGCAGAGTCACTTGGGAGTGACTTTCGATCCTCTTCATGCACTGCTTCTTCTACTTCACATATTTCAGAACTGGGTGGCTCATGGGTCTCCTCCTTTTGCTCCTTCAAGAAAGCTGATGCATTTTTCCCTTTGGTTTCATTAGGATCAATATATTTGGAACCTCTTTTTGAATAAAACCCAAAAACTCTATTCAAGTAGGAAACACATGCATTCCCTGAAGCTTCACATATTTCACTGCTCTTTTCACTCAC
This sequence comes from Larix kaempferi, assembly GCA_027924585.1. Taxonomy (NCBI): domain Eukaryota; kingdom Viridiplantae; phylum Streptophyta; class Pinopsida; order Pinales; family Pinaceae; genus Larix; species Larix kaempferi. The sequence goes on along the minus strand of BSBM01000446.1, from coordinate 1,131,725 downwards.
ACACATCTGATTTTCTCTCCAAGGTATTTTGCAAGAAGGGCATAGACCTTTCTTCACTAACTACAAATATTCTATATTGGACCTATTTTCAAACACCCACCCGATCAACAAAGTATTCAAAATGAATGGCCTTTTGTGTACCTCCCTTATACAGATCAAGATATGCCTGATATTGTTGGGGCAAGGTTTTACAGGTTGCTCTCAATATTTGTAGTTCATTCATGGAATTGTACTCATAGGAGTCATCATTATAGTAAGGAATGGCTGAAATTTATTCTTCAATGGATGACCCTAATGCAAAGGTGCAGGGACCATGCTCTGATACCATTGTAATGTCCCCAATTTGAAAATTTTCCCAATTTAGTCAATTTTCGTAACTTGGACTAGTAAATCCCCAAACTGTCCCAAATGATCCCAAATATTTTTGAATGGTGTATGGAGTGGATTTATATGTATTTGGACACATTAAATCATTTATTATATGTTTGTACACTTTCCAAATACTTCAACAACTTGCATTTACAATTAAAGAATGAAATACATAATTACTAGGAAAATCGATGTTGAAACCCCCAAGGGTAGAAGGCTCCAAAAGACTCCTGAGGATTTCTAATTTTGACTGAGAGTGTTTGAATGGTTTTGAGACATAAGAATTAATCTTATGTATCATTGGAAACTCTCAAAATTATTTTGCAACATTCATTTAACCTTAGGATAAAATAGGGAAATTTACTAGTAAATTCGAGGTTCAAACCCCCAAGGTTAGAGGTCACTAATGGCTTCCCAAATGAAGTACAAACCTCCCAAATTCAAGAAAATAGACATGTATTAGTTAAAGGAATTCAATGGGCACCCAAATGCATAATTAATCAGTTTCTAAATGGCCTCTCCAATTTCCAGTTAGGATGTGAATCTTTCACCCTCGAATTGGTACTAAGGCAAGTAGAGTAAACACTCCATTAGCATGGACAAGCTAGAAGCTCTCCAAATTGCAAATATGCAAATAAAAAATTATCAAAAGATCCTTTATTATTTTTTCTTCTCTTTTATAAACTTCTCAAATCCTCATGCCAACTCAATTTGGGAAGAGATTACAATGTGTGCCACTTGTCCAACAATTCCTAGTCTCCATCTTCCCTCAATTCGAATGGGGAAGATTCTTGGCTTCCATAACTCCCTTATGCGCCCTCTTGGAGGATATGTTTAGCCCTGATATGTCATATATGTCATATGTCAGCAATCAGGTTTGAACTTTGTCATAGGTGTCATAGAATCATCATCATTGTTGTCATAGGAGTTAGGGAATCTAGCTCCAAGTGTCACAATTCTTCTAAGATGCATCTTCCTCTTCCATGGGAGTTATTATTCCACTCCAATTCAACCTTACATGACTCATGTCATGAATAATACCTCTTAAACTCCCCCAAGTATGTTACCCTTCATCTTGAACTCAAATTGGTGAGAGAATCATGCCAAGTGTAGTGAAGAATCTTGCCACATGTGGGTCCCACAACCTCTTATGTGCCCTCATGATCCAATGCCACCTTATTTTCTTTGTATTATTATTTAATTGACCCATTTAATGTGAATTTGTAAGTCTAAGTTCATTTTGGGTCTTGTAGATCCTTTACTCCAACTTTTAATGCTTCCAACCCCAACCTAGGGAACTAGTAGTTTTCCTCCATGATAGTTCATTTGGATGGGAAATATTACAAACCAATACTTGGGAATTTTATCTTGATGTGATCCACCTTGTCCATTTGGATCTAATTTTGCATTATTACCAACTTGGACATCATGCTTGGAAATTATTTGACCCTTAGCATCAATTTGACAAACTATCATTATTATGGCCAAGGGGCTTAGGCCATTGTGACCTAATGAAAATTTTTGGGACAGGACACCAGTGGAGTAAATGTGTGGAATAATATAGACTTACTGCATATTTTTGCGAACCTGAAAAGCATTGTAGGTAACTGTTGCTTCTTGGAGGAAGAATAGGCCCTGGAATGGCATGTTTGACTGAGCTAAAATGCTGACAACTTGGAACCATAAGCAGTGACACCCCAGTTGAAAGAGACAGTCTCTTCTTTAGATCTGAAGCAGTTCCTCAATGCCACAAATGGGAAGAAATAAACATCGGCTTGACATAATAGTGAATACCCATAGTAGTGACCTTTCTACCAATAGACTGAGCAAGTAAACTAGTGATTGTTCCTTCTTCCTCTAGATCTGAAAGACACGACCAGGCTCTTTCACAGGATAAATTCGCCCTCATAAAACCAGCTTCGATAGGTAACAATGAAGTCATCTTTCTTCAATGATGATATCGGGCTCAAGATTCCACCCTTTAAAGTAATTGCTTCACAAAATTAATTTGTCCTCAGTAGAATATGCCTCCTCCTCCAACCCGGAGTCATTTTTATTTCCCACAGAATCAACCTTTACTATTGCTTGGACTCTCACAAATCAACATGGCTTGTTAAATCTCTACCAAACCCTGACGCCCCTCTCTTCATTTGGTGGTTCCCTTCAAGACATCACCCCCTTTTCCTTTTCCTTACGGCTCCACGAAATGTCTCAACCCCTTCATAAATTGTTGTTGTTGTTGCTAGGCTTGTGGCCTCTCCTACTGAGGATGCAACTTAAAAAAATATGGGGTTTTCCCTCCATATCTTCCATGAATTCATAACGAAGTGTTTCGACCTTCCAATCTCAAGTTGCCACAGCCCCCACAACTCCTCTAACCAACAGTCCAGTAACAAGTTGACCCCCCTACAATTTTGGCTTCCCCTTCAACAATGATGGCCTACTTATGATGTTATGGTCTCTCCAATGATCTTCCCTACCACCAAATCTTGACTCTGCTAGCTCAATGCAATTTAAACCAAGGATAACTCGGCCTCCCCCACTAGTAACTCTTAATAAATGGGATCTACCCTCACAAGAATGATGACCATCTAAATGAAGTTGATCCTCTAAGAGATCAATCTCCAACAAGTTGAAGATAAAATCGCCAAGTAATGCTCAATTGGAAATTATGATTGAATTCCCCTCAAGCTGGAAAGATCTCTAGCTCTGATACCACTGTAATATCCCTAATACAAATACAGGAAAAACTTGTAAATTACATTGATCAATCAAATGCTTTGCACATGAAATAAGAGAGACATCCTTATCATTTTTATTATGAATGAAAATCAGATTACAAGATCTAATGGCTGCTATGGCGGCTGAAAACACACAATAATCAAAACACCAAGAATATGTCATGACTCTTCTACTACTAACTGGTCACTCTCCCAAAATGATGCCAAACCAAAAGATGAAGCTCAAGTGAAGACCCTGGATGGATCATCCTCCTTGTCTAGCTAGGATGGATCTTTCACCACCGAAACTATATCACAATGGATGGATGGAATTTGCCAACCCCAAACGAAAACTCTAGAAAAACCCCCAGATGTTCACAACAAATCAATATCCAAAACATCATGTCCATAATGGATGAGTGCATTCTATTTATCTTCTTTTTGAGTCACGTACCATGAGCAATACCACGGGTCATCCAATACCATCAACTAAAATATCCCCTTTTTAATTAAATGGCACCTTAATATTGTAACACTTTTAGGCCTAAGTGTCATCCAATAACCCCCTAGAATGATCACCTAGAAGGGGGCATCACAATATCAATGAAGCAATGTGCATGTTTTAGTTAATATGTTAGACTTTAGTGTGATACTTGTTGAAAATGATTTGAAATATGCTTTTAAATATTTAAAGTATGTTATATTATATTATAATATATGTCTACAATATCCTTGACGTACCCAAGTCCCATATTTCAAAAAATTTTGTTTCAAAAAGTTTCATCCCAATCCCCATCCTCGTCCTCGAACCGAAGTATCATGGAAACTTAGATTTTCACTTTTTCCCTTTGCATGTTGGAAAAATATGCATTGCTCAACTCATTTCTTAACATTCTTACTCATCATTGGTTAATAGTAGTGCTCCTCAACTAGTGCCTTGGTCTTGTCAACATAAACCTCCATTATGTAGCTCTCTAATCAAATTTCCTCTCATAAATCCTCTTGGAATACACAACTAATGCTTTTTAAATAAAACCCCTCTTGAATTAAATACTCCAGGTATGGATTTCTATCATAGCTTCATGACTATTTACTTGCCTTCCATGTTTCAGGAAAATCCAAGTCTTCTTCATATAAATTTTTCATCTCTTCCATTCATTATACCTTCAATGTCATAAGAGACAACAAAGTTGATATTTTGCTCAAAGCATCTATAACTCTATTTTATTTTCTTGATCCATGCTTCAATACAAATGTATATCTTTGTAGAGACTCAACACATTTTATATGTCTTTGATTCAAATTAGATTGGCTATTCAAATACGTCAAGGATTGACGGATAGTGTAAAGCACAACCTCTTTTGGCAATAGGTAATGCATGAACTTCTTCAACGCATGAACAATGTCATAAAATTATTAGTGATAAATATAATTTATTTTTTTTGTTAGAAATGTCTGTCACTCAAGGCCAATGCATTTCAACCATTGGCTAAGAAACTGCAACCTAGGGGGATCTAAGCCATCAAAATCACTCGGGGATCGCTCCTGGCCTGGGCCATACCAACCCTTAACATGGATGGATATTTTGGTGTCTCCTCCCAACTAAGTCACCCCTAAGGGTATTGAACTCAGGTCTCCTTGCAAACAAAACCCCCACCTTAACCGAGTGAGCTAGAGGGAATTGACACCGTCATAAACATAATATTTTGCTTTGCCTCATTCAATTTTTCACTAAATAAAGCAATTGGTCTTCCATCTCGAATTGGTATTGCTCCAATACTTGTCCCACTAGCATCACAATCAATCTGAAAAGTTCCTATAAAATCTAGTTAATTCATGAAAACTTTGGATTTCAAATCTGTCTTAGGAACCAACCATTCCATTATTGCCTTCACCTTTTCAAGATCCATCTTTAAACATTCTTGAGAAATGACAAACCCAAGATATACTAATTCCTCTTTCGTAAAGATATGTTTCTGTGGATTTATTATTAATTTTTTTATTCAACCACTTTAACACTTGCCTTAAATGATTAAGATGTTTTTCTTTTGACTCATTGAAAATTAAAATACCACACAAATAAACTACAACAAACTTATTCAGATAAGGCTTTAGCACTTCATTCATCAATCTCATAAAATTACTTGGTGCATTTGTCAATCCAAATGGCATGATCAACCATTCATAAAGCCCTACCTTGGTCTTAAAATTAGTTTTCCATTCATCTCCTTCACGATTTTTTCACAAATTACAATCTGATGATTCCCACTCTTTAAGTCTATCTTTGTAAAATACCTTGCACCACTCAAACACTTTATCAAGTCATCCATCCTTGGTAATGGGAATATGTTCTTAATTGTAATTCAGTTAATGTCCTAGAATTAGTGCACATTTTCCCTTCTCCACCATTCTTTGGTGCTAGTGTAGCAGGTATTTCACACAGCCTTAAGCTCTCTTTGATCAAACCTCTCTTTAGCAGCTCATGAACTCGTTTATTCAACTCATCATTTTCAAGTATCATTTGGTATGGGGCTTTGTTAGCCAAACTAGATCTGATATAAAATCTCTTTTATGGGAAATGCTCCTCAAATGTGGAAATCTGTTGGGCAAATCCTATGAAATAACGTATTTAAACTTAGCAAAAAACTCTTCTACTTCAAATGGAATTGCAATCTCTCTCTTTCACTTCTAGGCTTGGACTATTTGGAATGATAGAGAAATGACATTTTCCCTTTCTTTATTCCTTTAAAAATTATTTACTTGAGCATAATAGGACTCTTCTTCCACTGTTATAATTATTACTATTAATGATGTCCCTATTTCACTCCTTCATAAGAAACATTTGAATCTTCCTTACTTCATTGTAATGCCCCAGTTTTGAACCCCTAATTTAATGTAATGATGAAAATCTTGATGATGAATTTCCTGAAGGGTTGAAAAAATTGTATTATAAAATATTAATATAAAATACAATTGCCTATGGGTGAGGCAGGCGTTGAAGAGAATAGGGGTCTATGGATACACAAGTGAAAAAGAAAAGGGGGTTGTAGAATGATAGCCTAGGGATATTATATCATGACCTTAGCCTAAACTTGACTGCAAAAGTACCTTTATTATATTTTAATCCTTAATACCTTTTTAATTAACCTTAATCCTTAGTTATGTGCTAATGGGGAATTAGTGATTGGGATGAGACATGAGTCTTTTGGAGAAGACTACGTGTCTGAAAGAAGCCGTGTAGTTGAGTGCATGCATGCAAAAGGGGAACATATTTATGATTCTACCTATCATTCGATCATTCATGCAGGGAGATGAAGAGAAGTGTGGTCAGTTATTTTGGAGAGCCATATTGCCTGGTAAAGGCCAAGAGTTTTGGAATTAATCATTCGACTTTGATTAGGAAATGGTGTTGGATATTGGTTGGAATTTGATTGTCCTTATCTATAATTGAGTTACCGGTGAAATGTTGAATTGTGTATGAACCTTCCTTGGTGGAATTTATGGCACTGGGTAACAATGTGGTTATTTCATTGTTTTTCATTTTGAAAGGAAATCAAGGAAGGAATTACACTATTTGGTATATAACTGGTTGGTGTTAATCTCTTGAATTGTTGAGGAGGAACCACGTTGTTTTGTGTGCAAATGATAAGTGCCAAATTGATGAAAGAAACCTAGTGAGGATTACCACGTTCACCTTTCTAATATCCTTTGGCAACCTTGAGTGCTCTCCTGGTGGATTCATAGTCTCAGCTCGAGGATGGCACCTTGTTGAGAAATTTATGAGCAGTGCGACCTATGGTTGGGTGGACTATACCTCACACATAACCAATTGCTATAATTGTTAAGTATTCAAATAAGTAACTAATGCTCTATTTCAACCTTATCGTTATTTATATGAATTCATATAAATTGGAATGAATCGATGATTCCTAAAAGATTTTTTGAATTGTACTCATTTTCAATATGTAGCTTGTGTTTTATTCATGATGAATTATGTATCAACCATTTTATTTATGGGTATGATTTAATTTTGTGTATAATTTAATGAGTGGAATAAATCATAAAGGATTTGAATTATTGTTGCATTGAATTCATCATATTAGTATTATGTTTTGTATCGAATGAATTATATTAAATGTACGGTTAATGAACGAATGGAATTGCTAGGGAATTGAGTTACTAATTGTGCATGGATATGTGTGGATGCAGTCTGCATGTTGTATCTGAAATTTATATACCTGATACCATATTCTTGATTATATCAAAGGAGAAATGGAATGTCTCATATTCTGGTACTTGATGTGTTTAAATGACTAGAACTTGTTATGGTTCAATTGTTCGGTGTGTCATCTCTATATTCATGTATGAATGTATTGTTGTTTGAATAGCATATGTAAGACTTATTAAAGGCCCGAGGCCTATAGAAACATGATTTGTGTTGTCTTAAGGTGAACTGGGCATACTTGGGCTTTGTGTTATGAAGTTCTTCGAGTTCTTTTGAGCTCTTGTGTTATGAAGTAATTATGCATGCTTGAATTATGTATAATGGTTCATAAACATCTTTATGTATGGGTGACTATGTTGAATGCATATGAATATTATCAAATTGGGTGACATTGTCAATATTAATAGTAATTCGTTGTAGGTGAATAATCCCAAATGGAGTTATGCCTTATGAATGCATGTTTTCCTATAGGAAATCCCTATTAGTGGATTTATTTGCAATTTATCTAAGTGTTGTGAACTGTTCATGTCGGGAACCTTCATTTACCTAGTAAATTATTGCTAAGATAATGTTTATTTGTTATTCCTTTTACTTGCAAGAATGTTGGATGGATTATGTGACCAGAATCCTTCTCAAGACTTTCTGTGGAGGCTAAACTTAAATTTGTGAACCTTAAGTTTATTGTTAAATCTTGAATCCTGAGTAGTTGGTTGCATATTACATTTATAAATGGTTTAATAACTACCAGATTGAAGGTAGGTATATGTATGATTTCCTTATCAGTTTATTTTCCCTGCCTTAACATGTTTTCTTTAATGAATTTGGTTAATTTCAAAATTGAGATTTGTTAGATGGAGGGTTATTAACTTACATTCATGTGTGCTAGCATGTAAGTTAGAGTCGTAATAGGGTACATTGCAATCATTTTCTAACATAAATGTTTTCTTCACTCCACCATGGACAATTTTCCTATCATATTGCCAAGGCATACCTAATAAAAAATGGAAAGAATCCATTGGCACAACATCACACAACACTCTATCATCATAGGTTCCAATATGAAAATTTATTAAACACTATTTGGAAACATTTACATGGTTTCTCTTTTACAACCATGATAACCTATAGGAATTATGATATGGTATACATTTTAGATTCAAATTTTCATTAACTTTTATGGATACTAAATTATTGTTGATACCCCCATCAACAATTAAATAACAACACTTACCTCCAATTTTGCAAATGGTCTTGGATATCGATTTCCTTTGGGTTGGCTCCTTCTCTTCTACCCGACCTTTTGGTTTCAACAATGTCCTTCTAAACATCAAATTCTCTACTTGTTCTTGTTGAACTTCATCTACATTATCTCTAATGACAGACTTAGATGTTCTCTCAGCCCACTTGGACAACATGAGCCTTACTCTCTTGCCTTTTGTTAACTTATGCAATTTTTCTAAACATTCAAGAGATTTATGCCCTGTTGTTTGGAATTGTAGCAAATTGCTGGAAACATTCTAAGCCCTCTACCTTCAAAGCTTCCTCTACCTTTGAAGGCTTCATTACTTCTCCTAGAGATTTGATTTGCAACTTGCTCACCATTGCCTTCCTTATTTTATTTTATTTTTGTATCTAGAGGGATCGACAACTGGGGTTGGGATCGTATTCGCATGACATGGGGTCAGTTCTGGTTTGTTATCACTATACCCCTAGGCATTCCAACGATACCCCTAGCACGACAAATAGGGCTCACTCAAGGTTTGAACCCGTGACATCACAAGGAATACCTTAAAATTGCACCATATCGCCAACTACTCTACACCCCGAGGGAATTTCCTTCCTTATTCTTAACCCCAACACTGTCCTCTTTTAGAGATGCCTATACCTCTACCTCCTGCCCCTCAAGTATTGGGTTGCCTTCTTCACAATTTTTCCTCAATTTTTAGGGCAAGCTTATAGGATTCCTCAATAATCCTAATTGCCATCATACTCAACTCATCTTGAATAGTATACCTCAAGCCATTGTTATACCTAGTCACAACTTCCTACCCTTCATGACTATGACTAGACATAATTGACAATTTATAAAATTCCTCAGTATATTCTTTTACAAGCATGTATTTCTGCCTAAGGTTCTATAATTTCCTAAGCAAATTCAAAGTATAGTCAACAACTAGAAATTTACCTTTGAGTTTAGCCATCATTATGTCTCAATTCTTGATTTTGTCTTTGTCTTTCCTTTGGTTTTCCAACTACACATTATCCTATCATAAGGATGCATGTTCTTTTAAATTTATGCAATCTTCACTCTCTTAGGATCTTCAATTTTCTTCGCATCAAATAAATTTTCCATGTCTCTAATCTAGTCAATTAACTCTTTTGGACTCATGCTTCTTAAATAAATAGTTGTCTCCATCTTTGGATTTCCCCTTAAATATGACAAGACTTTAATAATTCTCTCTTTCTAGGACCTTAGTTCCCTTAGCTTATTCCTATGGATTCTCAACTTCCAATTCTTCATCATTCACAGAGTGAGCTTCTACCGCAATTTGAGTCTTTTCTAGGTTGTTCCATGGCTTCTTGTCTAGCTTGAATAGTGTTGTCCCAATCTACTATCGTGAATTAGAGCATAAATTATGATTGTCAATCCGGAATCGTAAGACTTAGAAGCACATCCAAAGTATATGGATTTAGATCTGGACTAGTTTAAAACACACTTTGCTTTGGAAATTAACCTAGAATTATTTGAATGTTGTAAACTAAGAAATACAAAACTCCCTTACAGAAAGTGTATTCATTCGATTTCTTAAAATTATCAGCACCTAAATTATAAAATATTCTAAAACTGAAACATCAAAACCATAAAAATAAACTACAACATTGCTACTTCATTGTTGAAAGTAGGAAGACATTGAATTCTTTTACAAGAAATCAGTTCACAATGTGTTTGAATACTTCAACAGTTAAGTATATATTCTAATGAAAAATAGAGCTGGAAACAACCTATAGCAATTAAAAAAAAACACATACTAATGTCAATCAACGAAAACCTACTTGCATCACACAGAATGAAATTCGATCGTAAAATGTAGTTTGAAATCTTTAATGGAACACTACAGAAAACATCAAAACATACCAATGCCTAATAATGGAATAAGTGAATGCGTAGGCTTGGTAGAGGGGGCCCTCCACTACTTCACTTACACACACAAGTTGGTTCACAAAACTCTTAACACTTAACTTGATCCCACAACATATAAAAATGAACAAATATAGCTATTCGAAATCTGAAGTCTTTATTTCAATCGCCTATATTCACCATTCGCCGGATGGAAATTACATCAAGGGTTTAAGTACTTATACAAAATGTTTAAAACTAGAAATGATATAATCATGGGTAAACTATTAATGACATCTCGCCATTATCTTCATTATCCCTGAGCTCGTTCTCCAGATCCATGAAGATAGGAAAAATCCATGCAAAATCAGAACGGGCCTGTTTTTGTGCTTAATGGCAGCGCAGGTGGTTTGCTTTGACCAGCGTTGACTCGACATCTGTAAAACTTGTTTTGTGAAGCTATTAGCAATTAATCCATCCTTGGACATCAAGGATTCTTCTGAGTGTTTCAGATTGCGCCTAGCTATCCTGCGAATATCCAAAACTAGGAGCATTTATGGGAAGTTAGTCAATTCTGCAATTTTATTGAAATTTAAATTTAAATGCTTTAAAAAATTACAAAATTCAATTCATTAAGAGAAACAACAATTATACCTTAGTTTATTGAATTTCAAGGACTTGTGGATGAAACATAAGGGTTTATGGATGAAATATAAAGGGTTAAGGAGATGACTTGAAGGATTATGGAGTAAAATAGGTATAAAAAATAATGTCCAACAAATAGTTCTCATTATCTAAGTTACATCCTCTAGAGCATCTCGAGCTACCTTCTACTTCTCCATTGCATGACCACTCCTCTTTTGTTGCTCATTTCTACACAAATTTCCCTTCTCTTACAGTTCTACTGCAACACAAAATCTAGGACACGAGATCCATATTTGAATAAAAAATATATTATTGAATTGATAAGATGCTTAACGCTTTACAAGAGCTCGCCTTTTATAAGGTTTGAGCATTTCTTAAGAAGGGTTATGTCCCTTCAATTAAACTAATTAATAATTTACTAATTAATTTAATACAATATTTAATATTCATAGCATTGCCACTCCCTTTTAAAGAGCTTTGTCCTCAAAGCAATGGTAATGAGGAATGTAATTGTCGAAATTGTTCTGATTCCCATGTTGCATCTTCTTCGGGAATATTTTTCCATTTTATGAGGTATTCTTTAATGACTCGCGTTCTTAATCTCTTCTCTTTAGTAGCAATGATAGATTCTGGCTCGAATATGATTCTTCCTTCTTCATCTAACAAGGGAAGTATTGTTTGTGCTTTTTGGTGTTGACCTATCATCTTTTTCAAACATGAAACATGAAAAACATTGTGGATGCGACTTGTAGTTGGAAATTCCAACGCATATGCCACCTGACTAATCTTCTTATTGATTTGATATGGGCCATAAAAACGTGGAGCCAATTTATTTTTTCCACATTGTTTAAGTGATAATTGTTTATAGGGTTGTAGTCTTACAAATACGTGTTCATGTTTCTGGATTAATTTTTGGATTTCCTTTTTGAACTCATTTGGTTCCTCCTCCTTTCCTTCCAATTGATGACATTGTATTACGTATGTTGATGCCCCTTTTCGAATGATTTTTTCCATATGCTGAGATGAAACTACTTATGTGTTTGGTGGATGAAAACCATATAGCTTAAAATTTTGCCCTTGCCACTTAAACTTGATGAAATGTTTTTGATGATTGGCAGAATATGTTCCCAATGTTCGTAACCATTGGACTCCCAAAACGATGTCTACTCCTCCCAACGGTAAGGTGTAGAGTTCTGATTCCAGTTCTAAGTCTTGTATTTGAAGTCTCACCTTGTGGCACTTTCCAACTTTTTCGATCTTCTTGCCATCTGCAACCATCACCTTCATGTCTAAAATTGGATGTACGAACAACTTGAGTTTTCGTGCCACTCTTATATCAAGAAAGTTGTGAGTGCTTCCAGTGTCTACTAGCACTGTAACATTCTCATTTTTTATATGCCCTTTTAATTTGAGAGTCTGTGGTTGACTAATGCCTGTCATGGATGCTAGGGAGATTTTCGGGGTCTCGTCGTTCCTGGCTGCCCTATTTGCGGTTTCCTCCTCTTCATCTTCTGGCTCTTCTTCTTCTTCTTCTTTTGATTCACTATTCTCCTCTGCTTCACAAGTATATAATTTCTTTGAGCTGTCCTCGGGGTGACACCTATGTTTAGGATTCCATTTGTCTCCACATCGTCGACATTTTCCTTCCCTCATTCGTTGATTCTCGAGGCTCTTCCTATCGTCCCTTCTAGGCGGAGGGATGTATTTGTTTGTATCATCCTCTGGAGTTGAATGGATGTTTCTTTGTGAGTATGAGTTCCCTTTATTTGATTGGAAACTGTCAAATTTGGCCTCGGCTGCTTTTGCTTTTCGTCTTGCTACCTCGACATTCGTTATGTCATGCATTTTTAACTCTTTTTGTATGTATGGTTTTAGTCCTCCCAAGTAGGTTTCCAACCGTTGTTTGTCGGATAGCCCAAATACTCTGGTAGCGAGGGATTCCCATTGATGCGTGAATTCTTCGACGCTTCCCCTTTGTTGTAATCTGGTAAGTTTTGAAAAGAATTCATCTTCTGTGATTCATTGAAACCTTTTAAAGAAATCATTCTTGAATAAGTTCCAAGTGTATGCGAAGTTGTCTCCCTTCCACCACATATACCAGTTGTAGGCATATCCTTCAAGGTGCATTGAAGCATACTTGACCTTTTCTTCGTCCATTGTAATGTTATATATGTCGAAATACTCTTCTGCTTTATTCAACCAAGCAACGCATTGGTCTTCTCCTCCGTTATATTTCGTCATTTCTATTTTTGCTCTCGGCGGGTACATTATGAATGGTTGGTATTGAGTACCTTTCGTCCTGTTGCGTTCTGGTGACTCAGAATTGGAAGATGGGGTAACCGACATATTCGAGCCATGTTGTTTATGATTTTTTTTCTTATCATCCATTTTTTGTAATATCGCCTGGATACCTTTCTGGCTCTCAGTCACTTTTTGGTCTAACATTTTTTGTTCCTTGCTCATAATGTCGAACTTGTCGTCTATTTTCTGCTCCATTACCTGAATGACTTCATCCTTAATTTCTTTCTTAAGCGCTTCCTGGCTCTTGGTGATCATTTCCTTGAAGGTTCGGAAATCCTTCTCTATTTTCTCAATTTGGGCTCTTAACTCTATCGTCATGCTTCTTAGGTGTGGTGGTGAATAATTGGACGCAATTTTGGCTTAGGAGGGGTGGAAAAATGAAAATGACTTGGAAAAAGTGGAATTACTATAATTTTTTGTGTGGTTAAAAAAATATAATAAATATTATATTAATATTTTTTTATTTGATTGAAGGATTTTTTTTTAATAAAAATCGATATTAATTATATAATATAATTTTTTTTTGAAATTAGGGTTTGAGGGAGTTTACGTGGAGGCCGAGGTGCGGTGGTGTTGAGCTGCGTGGAGGTGGAATGGGCGTAAATGGGCGTGGGGGTTTGGAAAGGCGTAGATGAGTAGAGGTAGAGGTGGATGCGTAGGCATGGATGGGAGGGGCAGTGGTGTTGAATGGAACGTGTGGAGGCGAAGAAGTAGAGGAGGTAGGTGAGGGAGGGTATGCAACGGAAGTAGTGACAGTGAGGGAGGGCACAGTGGAGGAGGGCGGGGTGTGGTGAGCAAGGAAGGGTGTGAGCGATGGAGTGGGGGATGTGGTGCAAGGTCTGTGGGAGAGCCGAATCGAAGAGGATCAACGTGAACGTGGGGAGAAGAGGGCAGTGGAGTGCAGGGCAGAGGGGAAAGATGACAGTGGAGAAAGCACGTGAATGGAGGTCGCAGAGCAGTGACCAGCGGATGATGGCGTGGAGGTGTGAAAGGGTGGCAGTGGATTGGAGTGGAAGAAGATGAATGCTGAGATGGATTTTGTGAGATGGTGAAGAGCCGAGGGGGAGATGGGTGCGGCAGAGAGAAGGGAAAGCGGTGACAGAAGATGGGTGTGGCGTGAAGCAGTGTGGATGGGCCGAATGGAGAGAAAGGTGGATGGATGCAGTGGATGGTGGGGAAATAGGAGCAGCGAGATGGAATCCTGAGATGAGAGTGGAGGACGATCCCAGCTGGAGCGTGGAGCGCAAGAGTTGATGCCGAACACGGCTCTGATACCAAATGCAACACAAAATCTAGGACACGAGATCCATATTTGAATACAAAATATATTATTGAATTGATAAGATGCTTAACGCTTTACAAGAGCTCGCCTTTTATAAGGTTTGAGCATTTCTTAAGAAGGATTACGTCCCTTCAATTAAACTAATTAATAATTTATTGATTAATTTAATACAATATTTAATATTCATAGAATCTACCAAGCAAAATCTCTTTATTAGAAATTCAAATTCCTTCAAAAACAATTCTGCTTATCAGAAATTCAAATTCCTTAAAAAAAAACATTTTGCTAAACATTCTCCACAAACTAAAATTATCCTCTATAATATGATAAACCTCATGGTATATATATTTTAAAAGAAAACATAAAACAATACTACAAATTTGAAAAATTTAACCTCAAACTTACATAACCTCATAGTAAAATCATGCACCCCAATTTCAAATTAAAACAAACAAAATACACCTAATTATATTAGGTATGATAAAAATTAAATATTACCTAATAAAATTAGGCCCTTTAATCTACGTCTCAAACTAGCTCTTATATCTATAAAATTAGACAACAACTTCAACATATAAAATTATTTAGGCAATCTAAAATTCTAGTTGCCGGGTTCTCTTCTTTTTATTTATATTATATTTATACTTCCTTTTCTCTTTTACTTCTTTGTTTTATTTTTCTTCTTCGAGCTTGAGCATTCTCTCTTCATCATGCGGCCAAAGCTTTTAAAAAAATCAAAATAAAGTAGCTCCCTCTTCATAAAATTCTCGTGTTTTGTTTATTTCTTCAGTTGTAGTCTTATAGTATCCCAAAAAATATAACTAATCATTTTATGAGAAACACTAGACTTTTATAAACTGATACCACTCAATTTTACTTTAGTGTTTTTTTTCATAGTAGCAAAATACTGCCGTATTGGTAATTGCTGTATGGAAATTCGAATCAGATTAAAAATACGACGAACATGCGAAATGATACGAGTCGGTACAATTAACTATTTATTTACCCAATTTTGAACGAAGTGAATTGGAATCAAATTCATATTGATACAATAAAATATAAATTTTGAATGTATGACCAATTAATAAAAAGAATATTTAAGAAAAAACTTTTAAATACTTTTTTAATTTAGTGTTAGTATATGTTATAGTGTTAAACTTTTATATCATCTGCGTTATTACTATAACTGGTAGTTTTTTTATTTCAGTTTTATTTTACTATATGTAGTTTTTCATTTAAGTTTTATTTTATATAATTGTTATTTTAATTTTATATTTGGTATTTATTAATTATTAAAAAATAAATTTATGTTGTTTTTTTGTTTTCATTTTTTTAAGTCATTTTATATAAAAATAGATTTGTGTAGCTTTAAGTTTTATTTTTAAAGTTTTCAATGAAAAATTAATGGGATGTTAAAATTTGGAATGATTATGTATAATTTTTTTAATTAAAATTACACGTGTTTTTGTATTTTTTTTTTCCAGCGAAAAACGTGTTTTTGTATTTATAAATCTTGCCACTATCTTTTTTTTCACACATCTACAAAAATTTTGTTAATCTTGTTTATCCATAGATGTAACACTGGCGATGAGACTGACTAGCTATTGGTGGCTAACTACTCGCTCGTAAAAGGACTGGAAACTACAGCACTCCCGGCAATGAAACCGCAGAGAGTATGGCTGTAATTGGCTATCGACAATGACCACCTTCTTGCAATGACTGGCTATCAGCTCTGACCACTGGCTTCTTCAGAAAGGCGAAGACAGTCAGTTATAATATTCAGATTACCCCTGCATTACTTTCATTGTGGTAGCAGTAGCAGTATCAGCATTAATACTCTCTTACTCTGCCTAGCTTTCCATTTAGTGTATGATATCTGTTCTACCAGGTTGCTTGTGATATCATTGCCTCCATGTTTTCACCTCCATGTTCCTATGCATTAAAGAAGATAAGGCAGGTCTCTTTTATTTATATTTGGCTGAGAGGACATCTCACGGTGAAACAAGTGTATTGTTCAGATTGATTTTATGGCAGTAGTTCCAAATTTGAATTAAAAAAATTAAAAATATATATAAAAAAAATAACTTGTAATTATACATAGATAACTGGTAGCTTATGCATGATAGGAGCACTTCATGCAACTACCTAATGTGTGAATAATTGGTAGTTGATGCATGGATAACATGCAGTTAACTAGTAGTTGAGGCATGGATAACAGACAGTTCATGCAACTATGCATAAAGAACAACCAATTTCTTTAAAACACTTAATTTTTTACCTATCGATATTCACCAACCACAATCTTATAAACATTAATAACTATCACAAACAGACAAATACACTAACAATAACCAAGAACAATCAGAACCATTTGATTAAGTCCAGATATTCCAACTCTCTGTCAAGAGAAATTGCGGAACAAAAACACAATGCTGTCAACTGAGCTGCTGAGCCCAACTCTGGATCGTTGACCAGAGGGTTATGACTAAACACCCCCAGCATTTTAATGCTCCACAGCTTTAGACAGCTTGGGGGTATACAGTTGGAAACTTGGACCTAAATACAGAATAGTTATTGGGTTGTGCACTATTTGCACACCTGTTAACATTAAATGCTTTGCAACCTAGTATTTGGACACTGTCTAATCATAGGGTGCGAAATGAACTGTGAAAATGAATTGCGTAGAGTTGATGGTTGGTGACTCCGCAGTATGACCAAACCTCAGCAACAGATGGTGGTCGTTGTGTTGACAAGCCAAATCCAACGACAGAAATGGCGATGGCACTCCTGCGTCACAATCGACATCGAGAGAGTGGACATTCATCTGAATTGGATTCAATATAAATATATTCATTATGATTGTAATTTTTCATATTGATTTTGTGATGTTTATCCTTGACGGTAAACAAGTTAGGTAAGGAAATATGTTGATATTATGTTGCTTTCATTTGACTTGAAGTACCGCATTTTAATATTTAAAACACTCTAACACAGGATGGCTTGTACTTTACTGTGCTCAAGAAAGGGGTTAAGGGGTTGTTGTGCTAGGGACAAATTCATGGTGAGTATTATTTAGGTTGTTGCAGGTTATTTAATGCGGCTGCAGGAGGTTAGTTGGCTATTAAATTTCAAGCTTCTTGAAATTCAAATGATATTAAATAACCTATAGCAATCTGGATATTAAGTTACTAAAATCAAATTTATACACTCTCTTAAGATCCAAATAGCATTAAATAACCTGCAGCAATCTTGATATTGAGTCACTAAAATCAAGTTTATACACTCTCGTGTCAGTCAACAAATTTATAAGCTACCACCTCCCCGAGTCTAGATCTGTCAAACTGTGGCAGGATGGTGGAATGTACCAGCACCTTTCAAGAGAATAAGCACGAGGATATATCCAGTTGAAAAACTTTAAGAAATTGTGAGAAACGTAGTAGTTATGAGATCGAACATCAAATATTTGTTGTTACACTGGTGACGCCTATACACCAAGTGCTCAAATTCGAGACAATCTTCAACGAAGCTTAGATTTCAGAGATTTATATATTTCAAGCCAAGGAATGACCCAAATATTTTATGTCAAATTTTATGGAATTCATATGCACTTCATTTCCCAAACCTCATACCCACATGGACTTTAGAGTTACTCCAATACCTACCCATTAGCATTTGTGATAATTTCCTATCACCTCTTTGTCAAATGTGTCCTGCTCACCAGTGAAGCTATAAGAAAAAACCTGAACCCTATTGGAAATTGAGATGAAGCTATAAAACAAAACCTGAACCCTATTGGAAATTGAGATGTGGAGGAAAAAGCCAATTTTATTTACATATACAAAGTTACAAATCACCCGCATACATTGCCCTTATTCCCATTCACTTAAGTGTTTACTTTTTATCAAACTTCAAGCATGCCAAAGAAGTGGCCAAAGAATTCACAATTGTCAATGTGAGGAGATACCTCTCAAGGTGCATGATCGCCTATTCTTAGAAAATTATTATTTCAAGGACATGGATCTGAAGTGGGTGTATTGTCATTGGAATAGGGAGAAAGAGCAGATATCCTTTCAGAGGTTTAATTTACAGAAAAGTCGGTGCATGAAAGACAAAGCAGTTGAAAAAGCAATCAAATCCAAATACTTTATACCCATCCATGGTTTCTATGGATACTTTGGGGCAGATTGTCAAATACTAGGGAAGTTTATTGGCTATAGATAAAGAAGTTGCAGAAGCTCTTCAAACTCCCACACCAATAGAGGTTTCGGAATCTGAAAGCATGCAAAGTTCAAAACCAACCGACACAGTTGTGGTACTTAGAGCATTTAATTGTTTTAAGTCAGGTGTCTTTGTAGCATAAGGATATATAGGTTGTTGTCGTAATGAGCTTGACATCCATTATAGATGTAGGGTAGCAAGATTGGAGTTGTATTCAATCTCTCAATGAGAAGAAAATTGAAAGTACATATGGTCAAGATAGCACAATAGAAAGGATAGTTAGAATAACCCCTTGGTTCATGGAGCAAATGAAGCTTTTGCCACAGGATGAGGAACGATGTACTAGTTATATGAACTAGTTCATGTTTGATGTTAGAAACATGCCTCTTCGGAAGTTGACACACAAATTGAAGTGATAGGAAGGAAAAAGGATGGTGATTCAAACATCACAAGAAGTTCTCACTCAATGTTGAAGATTCCCACCATCTCACCATATGATCATCTCACATCACTTTTTCTCAATTTTGAAGTGCACCATAAGATAATCTCACATCACTTTTCTCAATTGTGAAGTGCACCATAGAATCATCTCACATCACTTTGTCTCAATTGTCAATTGCAAATTACAGGAAATGCACATGAAGATCAAAGACAAGGATCAAGCAATAATTAACCTCAAGAAATAGATGATGCCATGCCTAGGAGGAGAAGCCAACATCAAAACAACATTTACGGAAGTAGCCACATCAGTATCTAGCATACTCATGATCTTCTTGTTTGAGAATTTTGATATTATCAAAGAATTATGTCAGCGTCTTCACACCGTCACATAATACAATGACATGATATCTCGAAGGATGAGTTGGAATCACCAAAGACAATTGCAACTCAAGCAGTTACTGGTTTGGCAAGAACGATTTACACCCATCCTTGACAAAGCATTGGTGTTCAGTAAATTCAAGTTTCTAGAGTTTTGTGCTTACTTAGACTTAGAAGAGTCCAGTGCCTTGTATGTGTAAAACCTAATTGCCACAATCATTAGTGAAATTTGGTAAATCAAGTAGTCACTAGTTTGGCAAGAACAATTTACGCTCATCCTTGACAAAGCGCTAGTGTCAGTAAATTCAAGGTTGTAGAGTTTTGTGCTCACTTAGACTTAGAAGAGTCCAATTCCTTGTATGCATATAACCAAATTACCACAATCATTAGTGAAATTTGGCAACTCGAGCAGTTGATAGTTTGGCAAGAACAATTTACACCCATCCTTGACAAAATGTCGGTGTTCAATAAATTCAAGGTTAGAGTTTTGTACTTACTTAGAAGAGTCAAATACATTGTATGCATAAAACCAAATCACCATAATATTAGGCTTACTGAAATTTCACACACATTTTGTCATGTCAAAGTAGTGAAAGAATGAACAGTTATCCTTATCTCCTCCTCCTCTCCTTAAATATTCTCATTTTGTAAAGACATATTGGGAAAGTTTTGAGAAACAAGAAAATGATCGAGAAGATTGGTATGATTCGTATTCTTTTCATGTTCAAAAACAGTTAGAGAAAAGAAAGTGAATAAAGAGTTGACAAAAAGAGTTAAAGAACTAGACATCAATTAACTCATATGGCCCAAGAATGGATAGTTGTCAGACAATAGGTTTTGGAGATTAGTTTAAGTTTCGATGAATCTTTAGAAGAAGAATTGGGAAGAATCTAATCCACAAATACATTCAAACATCTTGTTATTGAAGGCTATCAGCCAAAAAAAAATCCTTGTTCTCATTAGGTACATTTGGTGAAAGTTATAACATTACTTTTGGAGTTAAACTTATTGGATACAAGTCATTTGAACTAGATGCATTTATAGATTCAAGTGCTATGTTATCTTGATCTAAGTTTTTGGCGATTCCTAGATATTTTTGAAAACCTTGCAAAGTAGCTACAAGAGCTAATAATGGTGCTAAAGTTGGATCATTGGCCCACCAAGTATACAGAAATAAAACTCACATAGATAAATACTTCATTCTGAATCACACCATCATCCTAATTATCAAAATGTCAGGGTAATTAAAATATTGGCCACTTGTTTAATAAAGGTCTCATATGAATACAATATTGATCAAGAAATGAAACATCTAAAAAGGTCTTGAAAATAATGGATATGGTGAAATGCTAGTAAATAAGATTCGTTAGAGGACTCATGCTAAATAGAGGCTGGATTGAGGACACAAACAAAGACTAGATCATACAAACTCAGATAAACCCAAAATTTCTCTTCCTTTTATTCATGGCACTATAGACATGATTGCCAAAATTCTTTGGAAGAGGGATATAAAGGTTTACTTCTCACCTTCAAACTCTCTATAAAACATGTTGGATTGGGAAAAGCATTCCATCGATCCAAAGCTTTATAAGGGAGTGTCTGAAATATTGTGCTCTTGATAAGATTTACATTTGTGAAACATGGTGTTCAATCCAAGCAAGACTAAAATAACATAAAGAATTTATTATTCATAATAAGAAAAAAGATCCTCAATGGCTTAACACTCTTACGTTGCAAGTACCATATATGTGTAGAGAACACAAAGATAATAAATAAAATTCCACACTACTATAAAACAAGAATCTAGGAGTCTATTGAGGATGAAAAGTGTAACAACAACATCAATTGAGACGATCATGTGTAAAACTCAAAGAAGCTTGGAAATTGGTCAACGAATTCATTATAAATAGTCATCCAACAAACCTCAACTAAACTTGATAGAATGAGCCACATGGTAATAATATTAATTTGATATCTAGTGATTAAGATCAAATCATGAGCATTGACTCCTGAAGATGAACTTCCTTATAGGTTCCAAGCATCATGATCTAGATGGATATCGGTGGCCACCCACCTCTTCCACTACCTCATAACGGTTCTCCATCTTGGTATTTTTTCTACCCTTAAGTCTTGAACTTTTGGAGAACTTTTGAGGCCATAAACAGTGTTATTTGGCCTTGCCATAGCTTAATTTTACCAATGAATTTCTTAAGCCTTGATTGAAATTTTTCTTGTCAACGAGATCTTTCCAATGGGATATCATGTACCCCAAACAGAGTTTAAATCTAGAAGTTGTAGCCTTGGGAAGTTGATGTATCAACTAGACTCCTTGGGGTCCACATTCCTTCTGTCACTTCATCTCCTAGGGTTTTGGTTTTGGATCCTTAGGGTTTTCACCTCTTAGGTTTTATCACTTTATGTTAAAATTCCATTTTTGGCCTCTTGTAATGGTCTTCTTGTGAAAGAGCGTAGCCAACACATCTCTCTTCATAGATAATCTACCACCATTAATCTAAATAGTTGTATTGCTTTGCAGCTTACAATATTTTTCCATTTCATTCATTAATAGAATTTGGGTTTCTGTACTATTGTTCTCTCTACAACATCTTTGTGAGTGTGTTTCCATTTTATATTTCTACCTTCATTTTTTCTCTAAATAATCCATATTAGTGCTATCAAAGCAATCCACTCTTTGTTGTTTCTCGGTGCATGTACTCGACGAGATCCTAGTATCAAGAGTTGGGTCTTGAACTAATTGATCTTACAGAAAGTTTCTCTCACTGGCCCAAGAAGCCTCACATGGTGGAAGAAAAGACAGATGATGGGGTATGAGATCATATTAAGTTGTTTCTTGAGGAATCCCTTGCATAATAGAGGAACAATGTCATGGATAATTTCACCCAGATCCTTCGACGACTACCAACGACGACGAAAATACCTTCAACTAACAACCATTTCGGAGGTGCAACACCCTTTGAGGTACAACTTAACTTTGAAACTCCTTTATTTGAAAGCCAGATAGATGCAAATGCTTTGGAGAAATGGTTAAATATGTTATAGAGTTATTACTTTGTTAAAAAAACATTGAAAAAATCACATTCACACTCCTTAAGTCACTCCCCCATGTCAAACATTAGTGTTATGGTTACAGGATAGACATATTGGAGATGATTCTACAATATACAGGACATAACCCACTTGGGTGACTTTTGTTGATGCCCCCAAGGAGGAATTCTACCATGTTAGGAACTACTTTGACCAGTACACCAAGATGTACAACTTTGCACCAAGAGAGAGACCAGATGATGTTGGAGTTCACCAATATATTCCATAGCTTGTGCTCAAAGCTGGGTATTAGAGATAGTTAACGACACTTGGTCCTAAAGTATCGTAGTATCCTACATAGGTATATCCAAATAGAGATGAATTTTCTAGACATTGCCTATCAATATGTTGTCAAAATTGAGCAAAAAATTAAGTAGAAGAATAAGAGGGAGTTTGGGTCTACAAATCAACCATAGAAGAAGCATGGTAAATTGGTGGACCTAACTCACAAAACAAAGGATAGGTCAAGGATATCCAACCTCATGATAACCATTCCAAGATGTAGGTAAAGAAGGGTAATGGTAATTCTAAGGACACTAGAAAGTGGTGTGAGTTCCACACAAACCGTTGGCACAACACTGATGAATGTAGTTCGAAACAATCATTATTTCCCAATATGAAAGCCTCGTAGCTAGAATTTGCGGATTATACTCTATTTTGAATTAAGACAATGGAAAGTAGATCATTGATGCAAAACCCAGTACCATCATCGCAACCACAAATATCTAACTAGAAGAGCCAGAGGAGTTAAAGGAAGGGAAGTGCCTATTCCATTCAGAGATGTGGGTGAAGCATGGGTGAAGGGGACCCCTCTACATTTCATTGTTGACAGTGATAGCCACAAGATCCATATCTTGACTGAGGTCATCAAGATATTGAAGTTGTCGACAACACCACACCCCTAGCCATACACCATTGGTTAGTTGATCTAGGGATAAGACATCTACATCAATCATCAATGTCACTTGCCCTATGACATCAAGCCCTTCAAAGATGAGTTATTGTGTGATGTTTCCACACCTGAATTTTATGATGTGCTTTCAGGACATCCCTATATGTGGAAATTTCACTTTTTCTACGAGTATAAGCCTCATAGTGTTATTACTACTTTGAGAGGCCAAATCTGTTGGGTAACTTGATGTGGTTCTGTCCACTACAATTTCCTTGATATCGAAAAAGAAGTGCTAAAAGGTAGTCTCTCAAAATGAGAAATTTGTCCTCTTCATGGTTTGGTTATAAGGTGAACAAACGATTACTATGACCACCACAACCTTAGCACGAGGCCTATCTACATAGAAAAAGAAGGTGGAAAAGATTGTAGAGGAATACACAGATATCTTCACCTCACCTAAGGGGGTGCCTCTGCACTTCCAGACCAAACATTCAATTGATTTGATACCTGGTGCTCCTTTAGATATTAATGGCCCATATATAAACACTTTCTTTTAAAGAATGAGGAAATAAAACATTAGTTTCAAGAGCTCACCCAAAAGAGCCACATTCGATCAAGCTCCTCGCCTTGTGGGAGCTCAAATGTGTTGGTGTAGAAAAATAATAGGACATGGTGACTCTATATTGATTACAAATCCTTAAAAAAATCACCATCAAGAATTGATACCCAATCCCTCTGGTTGATTATATATTTTATCAAGGGCTCCAAGTTCTTAAGTAATATTGATTTGAAGTTAGGCTACCACCAGGTCCCAATTGAGCAAACCAATGCATGAAAGACAAGCTTCAGGTCTAAAGAAGGAATTTTTGAGTGGTTGGTCATGCCTTTTGGATTGACTATTGTTGGGCCCAAAAATATCCCTTTTTGCCGATACCTATCAACATCTTTTTTCCCTGTTTTGCCTTACTTTTCCATAACCTAGGCAGATATCTTTCCAAGTCAAGCATGAATCTTAACATGTATAATCTATTATTGCTTTATCTTATTAATGCCTAATGTTGTTTATGATTATGAACTTCATCTTCCAATTTGTGCTAACGGGTATTGATTTGATAAAGATAGTCAGAGCCTTGTAAAGACCACAGGTGTAGCAGCTTGCTTAACCTATGGAGGAAAGGAAGACGTGGTGCCAGCTGTCCCTTCTTGAATCGGGTTCCATGCACCGTTGTGACAGTTCTGGCATCCTTCCACAAGGCCAACTGCGACTGGGACGCGCTAAACATCCAAGCATCTTCTCTCCCAATCAATGGAGTCTGTTTGGTCCATTGACAGCTTAGAGTAACAACGCAGGACTAAACGCAAGCAACCTCATTCAATTATATTCATGGCTGTAACTGTTTTCAGTTTCAATTCAGCAACATGAAGATCGTAGTTGCCCGATATCAGAGGGATGAAACTATGTCACCTATGTATAAATATTGGAAGGCGTTCTGAGCCTGGGGTTGGCTATTTAGCATTTGATTGTAAGAGTTGTAACTGAGAAGCAATGTAAATGTGGTACTGCCATTTTAATACAAGGAGCAACAATTCTTCATATTTATGAGTTTTAATTAATTGTTAGTTTCCATGGCATCTATGTTAGAAGGCCAGGGCCCGCCTTCTCAAATAGATCGTCGAGTTAGGTAGATGCTTTAGTTTTGTTTTTGTTGTTTTGGTGTGGAATTACAGTAGGCATATTTCCAGTGTGCTGCAACATTAGTGTTCATGATTGCGTTTTCCTTTGGTGTGCTACAACAGTGTGGTGTGACAATCGACTGCGTAGAATAGTTTTCCCTTGATGCAAGTGTGTTAATTCGCTGTTACAGCCAAGCTCAGCTCTGGTTCCTTTATGTTATTTATCTTTCTTAGGATTTGCCAAATTATTCAGATTATGGTTCAAGGTTGATTCTGGTTCATTATTGTTATTTATATTTCCTTGAGTTTGTCAGGTTATGATTGATTTACTTGTAGTCTGATATCTTTAGGATTTAACTTCTTGCAAAATCAATTCTAGTTCATTTATTCTTAGATCAGTTACTGATGGATTGATGTTGTAGGAAAGTAGAAGTCCCTTGAATTCTTAGATGGATAACTTAGATTAGTTTGAGCAATGACCTGAGATTGACAGAGCAGTTAGGTAGGATAATTAATCTTTATTCATTCAATCAACTACTTGAGTGTTTATACATATATTTTTCTAGTTTCCTTTGAAATAAAAATACTTCCCTGGGTTGACAATTTATATTGAGCATTCTATCTGTTGATTAGAATTAATTAGCATATAGAGTGACTAACATTTTGGCGTCGTTTCCAGGGAAGGAAATTGATAGACATAGATGGTAGTTGCTTAATTGTTTTCATTTATCTATGAGTATTTGAAGCATGCATGAATACGAGAAGAAAAATTCGGGAACCCCCCCAAAATACTAATCTTGCAGGTGGAAGAGGTCGTGGCGGTAACCAAGGTTTAGGAAGATAGACATTCATTGATTGATTGATCGCTAAAGATGATTCCTCTACTAGACTACCGCGAACATCTTCAGGAAGAGGAAGATCTATTCCCCCCAAGCTTGAAACGTCAGCATCAACTGTGGAGAACGTAACAGGACCTTCAACTCCCATTCCAGAGAAGAAACCTCCTGAAGATAAAGGAAGTGTTGTGGGTGTAGTGGCTCGAGAAGAGATTTATAGAATCAATGGAAACAGAGTCACTAAGGAGGAGTGGTTAGATCACCGTCAGGAACTGGAGGAAGAAAGAAGTAGAGAGGAAGAGAGAAGGAGAGAAGAAGAAAGAGAAGAGGAGGAAAGAAGAAAGTAAGGACAAGAGGACCAGGGAAACATGGATAATGAAGAACATGGAGATCACCACGAACGCCCCAATAATCACGAAGAGGAGGTGGGGGGTAATCAGCATGGCGACACTGTTTTCACACTTGAATTCCCTATCCAACAAGCACCAGGGGAGGCCCCCATGAAGAATATTTCACCCTCGGTTCTGCCAAACTTCCATGGTAAGTCCTCCGAAGATCCAAATGAATTCCTTTTTGAATTTGATATCCTCTGTCAGAGCTATGCTATACCTCCAGCGCATAGAAATTGAAGCTATTTCCTTCTACTCTTAAGGGAAATGCCCTACGTTGGTTCATGAGTTTGGGTCGTGAGACTATTACTACTTGGGATCAGATGAAACAGACTTTCCTTTCCAAATATCAGGCATACTGTAGAACTAGAGATAGGAGGGAAGAGCTGTTTAAGATGGTCCAGAAAGAAGAGGAGAGCTTGGAGGAATTTGTGGAGAGATTGTTATACAATTTTCAGAGGTCTGGTCACACCGATATTGGGAAAGATGTCCTCAAAATGATTTTACTACGTGGAATCAGAGAAGATTGCCTAGACATGTTGAATTTGTTGGGAAAGGGATATATTTCAAAAGAACCCTTTGAACACATCATCGACTTATGTCAAAGATATTCGAGGGGATCGTCCAGAACCAACACCCGAGATAGAGATCGAGACCGAGATGTCCTCACTATGACACAGAAATCATCCAATGGAGGGGCTACTCGGGACGAAATACGTAACCTTCTTGAGAACTTTAAAACTGACATGATGAGTTCCATCTCCTCGCAGTTGAATGTTTTGAGAGAAAAACATAGGCAAGTAGAAGAAGATCTAGAACTTGGTGTATTCTGTGCTAAATGTAGGAAGAAGCATCCACTGAAGGAATGCCCACTTGACAAGGTGGAGGTATGTCGATTATGTGAATTGGATCATGACACTAAAGAATGTCCTTCACTACCTAAATTCAAAGCAGTCCTGCAAGCATCTACTTCAGATGTGGGGCAAGCTTATTTCATTGCCCAGAAGAAGCCTTGGCAGCCTCGAAACCAAGGTATGAATCCAAATCCCTCACTTTTCAATTCTTGTAACAATATGAATAATATGAATAATCCTTCACATTATTCCTATTCTAATAACCAATGAAATCCACCTCAATCCTCAATGCAATATCCTGCTCCCTGGACGCCTTGGGAACAACAATCAAACCAGCAAGATCCTTGGTCTCCTGGCTGGAGAAATTATTACCCAGGAAATTAGTTTCCTCACAACCAAACTCAACAGTATCAACACCAATAGTGTCAGTCGTCGCAACTACAACTCCAAAATAACGATGCACCAATGAACATACCATTATGACCACAACTTCCTGCTCAACCTAACCCTGATCCCAACAATAAGGCAGTACATCAATTCGAAACTACTAACATGCCGGCTTACTCCATTTCCCCAATTCCCTACAATGACATACACTTACGATCAGGGGGGTAGCGGAAACCATATTCATTGAGGATGTTCCATCCTGTGTGACTGAAGCAAGAAAGAATCAGCAATTCAAGAATTCGGTTAGTACAACAATCCCCATTATTGAGGATGTTGAAACTCCTACTGAAACAACAACTGAAACACAGGAAGAAACACACATTGAAAACCAGCCTACACAAATTTTGAGAGAACCACCGTATCCTGAATGGTTGGCCTTACAAAAGACAGTGGAACAACCTCATTTCAATCTCTTAGGAGAATTGAAGAATCTTTATGTAAAAATTGCACTATTACAAGCCCTTCAAGATGTACCTATCTACTCCAAGACCGTTAGGGATATGTGGGTGAAAAAGCCACGAAGGAAGCCTAGGGACCCTCCTACAGTCCATGTAGTGGGGAAACTATCTGAATTAATAATGGGAAGGGCTCCACTAGCTAAGTATGATGACCAAAGTAACCCTACTGTTACAATATACATTGGGCACACTCTGATACCCAACGTCTTGGTAGATTTAGGTGTATCTATAAATGTCATGACCATAGAGACTGTAAGGAAGCTGGGACTCACTAATCTCAGGCCTACACCTACTATATTAGAGCTGGCTGATAGGTCCATAATCAAACCTGAAGGAATTTTAGATGACCTGGTGGTCACCGTCGATTCGTGGGAATACCCTGCAGACTTTTTGGTTTTAAAACCTAAGTCGCAGCTGGGGGGACACCCATTAATCCTAGGACAACCATGGTTATCTACAACAGACGCATGTATCAGCTGTAGATCAGGCTCCATGAAAATTTCGGATGGGACTGATATAAAAAAACTGACCCTATATCCTCCATCCAGACCGAGTTCTAATGCTGAAACTCCATTGTGGATGTATTTGGAGGAAGAGGAAGGAATTCAACCGCTGTTAACAATTGGAAAGGCCTTGACTTTTAACACTGAAACTAAAGATGATGCCATCAACAGTTTCATCATTGAGCCCACGTCTGTCACAAGACACATATATCAAATTATGAACAACACTTTAAGTGAAAAGGAAGAAGAAGATCTGACCGAAGATACCCTAGTAAGTGATGCCGAAAGAATCCCAGTAATTAAAAACTCAAAAAGTACTCCAGTAGAGATCGAGCCTGGAAAGACTCTGAACATTAACCCAAATCTTACGCCCGATGAACTCGAACGTCTGATCACACTGTTGAAAAAACATAAGGGAGACTTTTCATGGGAGTATACAGATATGAGGGGTATCCCCTCAAATTTGTGTACTCACCACATTTATATCAAAAGTGACTCCAGGTCAATGTGCCAACCTCAACGCAGAATGAACCCGAATTTAAGGGATGTTGTGAAGGAAGAAATCCAAAAAATTCTGGAGGCTGGATTTATCTACCCAATTTCAGACAGCGAGTGGGTTTCCCCACTCATGATTGTACCTAAGAAGAATGGGAAATGGAGCGTCTGTGTAGATTACAGAGAACTAAACAAAGCAACACACAAAGACCATTTTCCCTTACCTTTTATTGATTAGGTTTTAGAAACCTTTTCTGGAAAGAAATTATTTTCCTTTCTGGATGGATTTAGTGGTTATAATCAGATCCAGATCGCCCTCGAAGACCAAGATAAAACTACCTTCACTTGTCCCTAGGACACCTTTGCATAGAGGGTGCTCCCTTTTGGGATATGTAATGCACCGGCCACATTTCAACGAGCTGTGATTGGTATCTTTTCTGAGATGGTTAACGATTGCATGGAAATATTTATGGATGATTTCACTCAATATGGTAGTAGTTTTGATGAAGCATTGAGAAATTTGGAAAGAGTTTTAGAACACTGTGAACAAACCCACTTATCTGAGCACTGAAAAGTACCATATGATGATGGATGAGGGTATAGTTCTGGGGCACTTTATCTCTGTTGCAGGTATCCAGGTAGATCCAGCTAAAATTAAAGTAATTGTAAACATTCCTACTCCTGGAACACAGAAAGAGGTATGTAGCTTCCTCGAGCATGCTGGTTATTATAGAAGATTTATAGAAAATTTTACAAGCTAGCTTCTCCTTTATTTACTTTCCTAATGAAGGATGTACAATTTGATTGGACAGATGTATGTCAAACAATGTTTGCAGAGCTCAAGAGTAGGTTGTCCACAACGCCTATTCTGCGAGGGCCTAACTGGGCTCTGCCTTTTCATATTTTCTCTAATGCTTCAGACACTGCTATTGGAGTAGTGTTGGGACAGTAGGTAGGTCATAGTCCATATGCAATTTATTATATCAGTAAGAATTTGGCCCCTATTTAACTAAACTACACAGTCACAGAAAAAGAATTCCTTGCCATTGTTTATGCCATCGATAAGTTTAAACATTACATCACTGGGTATTCTACTTTCGTGCACACTGATCACTCAGCCATTAAGTATTTAATTAATAAACCTATCACTAATGCTAGAGTAACTAGATGGTTGTTGTTGTTACAAGAATTTGATATTACTATCGTAGACAGACCAGGAAAAGAAAATGTTGTTGCTGATTTTCTTTCTCGACTTACTAACAATGATGATGATTCACAGTCTTAGTTCATTCCCCATGGTATGCAGATGTCGCTAACTACTTGGTTGCATGCAAGCTTCCAGCACACTTATCGAAAAAAGAAAGAAAAAAGAAAAATCATACAACATAATGCTAGATACTGCTGGATAGATGGACACCTCTTTTACACAGGTCCAAATTTGGAAATCAGAAGGTGTGTAAGGGAGGATGAAATTTACAGTATCTTGAAGGCTTGCCACGATGAGCCCTGTGGGGGGGATTTTGCTGACAAACAGATTGGTCATAAGGAATTAAGAATGGGGTATTTTTGGCCAACAATGTTTCAGAATGTGAGGAAGTATGTTCAAGCTTGTGACAACTTCCAAAGGATGGGCCAGCCAAATAGACTAGATGAGATGTCGCTTCAGCCACAACTGGTGGTTGAACCTTTTGATAGATGGGCCCTGGATGTTTTTGGGCCTATCAACCCTCTTTCAAAACATAAAGCTTATATCTTGGTTTGCACATATTACATGACCAAGTGGGTGGAGGTTGTGGCTCTGATAAGAAGATTTTCTATACGAGGAGATCTTCACCCGCTTTGGAATACCAAAAGAAATTGTAACAGATGGAGGACTGCAGTTTCTGTCCCATAAGTTCGAAGCCTTGTTGCAGAAATATCACATTCAGCATCGGATAACCTCGCCATATCATCCATGGGCTAATGGCTAGGTGGAGAGCACTAATAAGGTAATTGAGGCTATCCTTACAAAAACAGTCAAGAGTCATCGCAGAGACTGGGCTGAAAGACTTCCAGAAGCACTATGGGCATATCGGACTACATGGCGCAATACTACGGGTTTCTCTCCATACGAATTGGTATACGGTAAGAACGATTTCTTTCCCATTGAATTCGAGATCAAAACCCTGAATATAGCCATAGAAGCAAACCTAGATTTAACAGAGGCTCAGAGAAACTGATTAAATCAGTTAAATGAATTAGATGAGAAGCACACAACTGCCATGCATCAGACAACATTAATTCAATAGCAGCGCTCCAAATGGCATGATAGATTCATAAAGAAGAAAGTCTTCTACGAAGGATACTAGGCTTTATTGTATGATTCATGGTTCAAGAGGGATTTTAAAAGCAAATTGCGCATAAGATGGCTAGGACCCTACATGATAGATAAGGTATTTGACAATGGAACAGTCTGCTTGACCACTATTGACGAAAACCAGACACCATTATTTGCCAATGGTCATCGGTTGCGGCTGTATCATAAACCAATTTCAACAAATGCATTCATTTCGCATGTTGCAGCTGATCCAGATTACCAATTGATGTAGGAGCAGGGATTTTCCCCTGTCCCTAATAATTCTTAAAAAGAACTACTGCAATTCCACACAAGAAAATTGTACATAAATAAATCGTTGTTGTTTTTTTTTTTAAGCTTTGATTGGTTTATTTTTTTAGAATTGTGTACAGGTATATTCGTGAAGGTTCACTCGAACAGAAGCAGTCCTGATTTGGGCCAAGTGATTGTGTGAAGAACCTGCAACAATTAATTAATGAGAATATGCGAAATAACAGGAATAACAGAACTCAGAATCACTTTTATTGATCGTAGGCCACTTCAAGGGGGAAACCTCCTTTGAGCAAGCTCAATACAAATAACTTCACGATACCTTCATAGGCCTTAACACACACTTATATACTAAGTCTAGGCGCCAATACTATGGGTCAAAACCATGGGCCACTACAAACTATGGATCAACGATACTACGGGCGACTTACAAAGCATATGCACCAACAACAATAATAGAAACTATGGATCAACAAATACTACGGGATGACTTACAAAGCATATGTGTCCAACAACAATATACTAACAAAGTAAAGACATGGGTTCCTAACATCCCCTCCCCCTTAAAAAAAAGCTGTGTCCTCAAAGCTTTAGATGTGGAAATTGTTGTTGAATCTGAAGGAGTGGTTCCCATGTAGCATCCTTTGGTTGCATGCCGTGCCACTGAATTAAGACCTCTGTGATAGAGCGAGAGCGAAGCTGACGAGTGCGCCGATTGAGGACGGCCTCCAGCTCCAAAAGGATGGATCCTTCATTATCCAGTTCGGGTAAAATAGTTTTTCCACTGATGTTGGTGCCAAGAACTTTCTTCAGACAAGAGACATGAAATACTGGATGAATGCAGGAAGAAGGAGGAAGTTCCAATTTATAAGCAATGGACCCAATCTTCTGAAGAATCCAATATGGCCCATAGAACTTTGGAGCGAGCTTATGACGCCCTTTGAGTTTCAGGAGACGAAGAAAAAACCATATCGCCTGCATGAAAAGTGCGCTAAGAACGGTGCTGATTAGCTTGTTGCTTCATGCGATTTCTTGCCATGTGAAGATTGTCTCGCAAAATGCGAAGAATCTGATCTCGGTTTCGAAGGACTGTGTCAACTTCCTGAACTGGTGAATTGCTGGGGGTGTATGGAAGAATAACTAGAGGTTCCTGACCATAGACTGCTTCATATGGGGTCATTTTAGAGGTAGTGTGGTAAGAGGTATTGTACCACCATTCAACGAGAGGGAGCCACTTCTGTACTGCATGCAAAATAGCCATCATTTCCTTCTCATATGTAGAGGCAGCTAAATTCTTACCTGAAAGGGCTTTGCTGGTAAACGCAATGGGGTGTTCATCTTGAAGGAGAACATCACCAAGTCCATTGCCGCAAGCATCACTCTCAATAGTGAAGGGCTTGGAAAAATCGGGCATAGCTAGAACAGGTGTAGTACACATAGCTTGTTTAAGTTTGTCAAATGCACATTGAGTAGCATGTGTCCATGTAAAAGCATCATTTTTCAATAGAGTAGTTAATGGAGCTGCAATCTTCCCATAATCCTTGACAAACTTGCGGTAGTAGCCAATCAACCCCAAAAAACCGCGAAGACTCTTGAGTGTTTGAGGATGTGGCCAATTGTTCATGGCATCGATTTTGGCAGGATCCAAGCGAACCCCTTGTGCTGAGATAATGTGCCCTAAATATTCAACTTCCTTCTGTCCAAAAACACATTTAGACTGTTTGGCGTGGAGATGATGATCAGAGAAAAGTTGTAGGACAAGATCCAGATGCTGGAGATGTTCAGCCCATGTTTTACTGTAGATGAGGATATCATCAAAGAATACCAGAATGAATTTCCGCAAGTAGGGCCGAAATATTTTATTCATTAAGGCCTGGAATGTGGAAGGAGCATTAGTGAGGCCAAAGGGCATGACCAAAAACTCATAATGGCCATCATGTGTGCGGAAAGCTGTTTTAGGGATATCATCCTCATGAACCCGAATTTGATGATACCTAGAACGAAGATCCAACTTGGAGAATAATTGAGCCCCATGAAGCTCATCAAGAAGCTCATCAACAATAGGAATTGGAAACTTATCCTTGATGGTGAGGTGAGTAAGTGCTCGGAAGTCAATGCAGAGGCGCCATGACCCATCTATTTTGCGGACAAGAAGAACTGAAGAAGAAAATGAACTAGTGCTTGGGCGAATAATACCTTGCTTCAATAAGTCCCGAACGAGCATTTCAATCTCCGTTTTTTGGTGAAATGGGTAGCGATAGGGCCTGATGTTGGGAGGAACGCTGCCAGGAAGGAGCTGAATACAATGGTCTTCTGGCCTTGAAGGTGGCAATCCCACTGGTTCAGCAAAGACACATATATATCGATCCAGAATTTGCTGTAGATCCAAAGGAGTAGTGGAGACCGCTGATGGGTGCATCTGAATGGAATGGATCTGAGCGATGACACCATGTGAATTTTTCTTGAGGAGTTTTTCCATGCAATGTGAACTGATGATGTTGAGAGACCCTGGTTGTAATCTTGTCAATGTGTGTTTTTTCCATTGAGGGAAAACTACATCCAAAGTTCAGCAAAATCCCATAAGATGGGGCCAAGTGTGCGTAGCCATTGAGCGCCTAAAACCACATCACATCCGCCTAAGGTCAAGGCAAACATGTTAGAGCGCAAGGTATAATCTCCCATAGAGATACGCACATTTCGACACTTCCCTTTGCAAGGTAAGGTGCCCCCATTGGCAACCATGACTTCAAAGTTGGAGCAAGGATGGATAAAACAATCAGCTTGTTTAGCGATCCGAGGGTCAATGAAATTATGAGTGCTGCCAGAATCAATGAGTATTGTAAGAGGAAGCTTCTTGAAGTAACCCCTAACCTGCATTGTTTTGGGGGTGGTGATTCCAGCTAAAGCATGGATAGATATCTCTGGCTGGTCATCCTGAGACAGAGGGTCAATAGGCGGTTCCTGAATGTCGACCTGAGCATCCATTGTATCTAGATCTTCGTCACCAATTTCAGAGGCAGGCGAAGAATCCACATCTAAGAGATAGAGCTTTTGCTAAACACATCTATGTCCCCGAGTGAATTTCTCATCACAATTATAGCAAAGCCCCTTTTCTCTGCGTCCTTGCATCTCTATTTCAGACAAATGCTTGATAGGAGTTGGTCGAGGAGCCTGTGGTATGGGTGATCGTTGAGAACCCATATTTCGGAAGGGAACAAAAGTGGGCTTGAAGCATTGTTGGGATACAATCTTGTCTTCTGCCAACTTAGCCAACCCTAGGGCTTCCATCATTGTGTTGGGACAGAACATTTTGACCTCAGAGCGGATGGCACCCTTTAGACCACTGATAAAACAACTCCGGTAAAAGTCATTAGACAATCCTTAAGTTTGGTTGGCTAGTTTCTCAAATTCGTTTTGATACTCTCTCACAGTGCCAATTTGGCGAAGTTTAGTGAGGGCTCCTGTGAAGTCATCAAAAGCACTAGGACCAAATCGTTGCAAAAGGAGCTGGCAAAAGTCTGGCCATTTTGGCTCTTCATGAGCCTTGATGTACCAACGGTACCATTGAAGAGCTTCCTGTTCCAAATGAAAGGATGGAAGCGGAACTTTGTTGACATCAAAACTATTATGCAGACTAAAATACTGTTCTGCACGATATATCCATCCTTTTGGATCAGTACCATTGAAGCGAGGAAAATCAAGCTTCGGACCACGGAAATTGTTGGAAGAAGAGAACCCATTGTCTGATGAAGACTCGAACTGCCGTTTGTTGTTCATGGCTGAATGTTCAAGATGGGGGCCGAGAAATTTTTCATCCAGATCCTGGAGTTTGGCTTGGATGGCTGCAAGTGCTTCTTCCATGGTTTTTGCTCCTGAGCGGGTGACAACCATAAGCAGGAGTTTTTTTTTTTGATTGGGTAGAAAAACAAAAACAGAAACTGCTTCAGTAAAGGAAAATTTGGATTTGGGAAAAAATCTGAAGGGTAATTGGAGTTTGACTAGGTTTTGGACACTATCGAATGGACAGGGAAGCAAAAAAGGAGGATTTCAGAAGCGGGGTGAAAGAATGGGAAAATTTAGCAGAGAGGGACAAAGAAGAAGAATTAGGAAAGGAACTCTGTGGTAAAATTTGAAGGTGATTGGGTGAAATCCGAGGAAGTTATGGCAAACCCTAAAAATAGACAAATGTGGGATTTCAGGCTTTGGGAAGTGGAATTGGGGATAGGGTCCTCATGAATGAAATATGCAGAATGGGATTACAGGGGTTCCCGGGAAGTTTCAAGGGAAACGGAGTGAAAACAAGGGAGATATGGAGAAAAAATTGAATTTTTTTTCCAGAATGGAGCGGCTACGGCTTGGAAGGGATCTGAAACAGATAGATCTGCAATGGCCCGGAAGTGAGTGGAAACAGAGGGATATGAAACGGCGCCGAATGGATTGAAAACGACTGGATCTAAAATAGATCTGGAACGACTTTCAGAATGGATCTGAACGGCTGGATCTGAAACGGTGCAACAGTGATCGACAAAAGTTCAGCTGAAAATAGATATGGACCCCAGGTATGTGCGTCTTCCTAACAGTTCGGGGGTTTCACTCAGCCACCAATGCTATCTGACGGCTTGCGTATTGGGGCAGTACCCCTCACTCCACGGCTCAGGTAAAACAGATAACCGCTTTGCCACAAACAATAGCTCTTGGTTTACCTCACAGTGGGAACTAGTCAATTAGGTAGGGGTCGTTGCCCTTTTCATTGGCAGGTCCTCTCAATGGGCCAGCTACTTCAGGGTTCCTGTGGTACTCCTCATAATGAGTTTTAGGGCTTATGCCCAAGTACTTCCCACAGTTAAGCGGATAGGGATTATTCCCAAATCTGAACCTGCAACAGATGCGAAAAAAAAAATTTGGCAGAAATTTCACCTAGCGAGCCCAAGAAAGTGCTCTGATACCAGATGTGAAGAACATGCAACAATTAATTAATGAGAATATGCGAAATAGCAGGAATAACAAAACTCAGAATCACTTTTATTGATCACAGGCCACTTCGAGGGGGCAACCTCCTTTGAGCAAGCTCAATACAAATGACTTCACGGTGCCTTCATAGGCCTCAACACACACTTATATACTAAGTCTAGGCGCCAATACTATGGGTCAAAACCATGGGCCACTACAAACTATGGATCAACAATACTACAGGCGACTTAGAAAGCATATGCGCCAACAACAATAACACAAACTATGGATCAACAAATACTACCGGACGACTTACAAAGCATATGCATCCAACAACAATATACTAACAAAGTAAAGACATGGGTTCCTAACAGATTGCGGGAATCCTAGGTGATCTTCTTATCTCTGGACAACTCCTTGAAATAAAAGTGAACGATGTTGCAACGCCAATTACTTAGCTAAAGCTTTGCCAACTTTTTATCTCCCAGGTGCAACTCCGCTAAACCTTGTCGAATTTCCCTGTTTCCACAGCTGCAATTCCACTGAATCTTGCTGAATTTCCCTATTTCTGCAGCTGTGAATCCACTAAATCCTGTCAAATTTCCCTGTTTCCACAGTTGCAACTTTGCTAAATCTTGTCGAATTTCCCTATTTTCACAGCTGCAACTTCGCTGAATCTTTCCAAATTTCCCTATTTCCGCAGCTGCGACTCCGCTAAATCCTACCAAATTTCCTATTTTCGCATTTGCGAATCCACTAATATCCTGCCAAATTTCCCTGTTTTTGCAGCTGCAAATCCGCTAAATCCTGCCAAATTTCCCTATTTCCGCAGTTGCAACTCTGCTAAGTCTTGCCGAATTTCCCTATTTCCGCAGTTGCGACTCCGCTAAATGTTGCCAAATCTCCCTATTTTCGTAGCTGCAACTCCGCTAAATTTTTTCGAAATTCCCTATTTCCGCAGCTGCAACTCTGCTAAATCTCACCAAATTTTCCTATTTAGCAACTGTGACTCCACCAGATCTTTCCAGTTTGTGGTTGTGACTCACGGCTAATCCTCTAGCTAAAAGATTGTTATGTCTCTTTCAGTTCTACTAGCTTGCTCCAGTCTCCACGAGGAACATTAAAGCTCGCTTGTTCACCATGTACTCTTGTGATTTATGCCAGCATAGATGTACTTTACTTGCCCAGTCGACGACGGCCAACTCATGGAAGCGTGTGCGCAATTATGTCTTCACTAGTGACACGACCTTGAAATGGCGCCACCGTGGAAAAATGACGACTCAGCATTATATTGAAATGTATGAGTTTTTAATCGTAAGCATAATTAGGCATGGATTGATAACCGTTGTAATGATTATACCTTGTTGGTAGTCCTCATCAGTAGATCTTATTTAGTTCACCGCAAGGGAAACATGTCAAAAATTATTGCCCGTACTTATGATATGACCATAATTTTACCCAAACTCGTGTGATATCCTGCCAACTGATTTTATTCCAAAAATAACCGTGCCAATTCCCCAAAATAACCGTGCCAACTTCCAAAAATACCCGATTGAACTTCGGCTATCCATCGCCTGTTTTTGCATGCTGTAACTCCAACGTCCGAATCTTGTCATTCTTGCATTCACTCACAGAACTGTTAGAAAAACAGGATCACAGCGCAATAACAACAAACATAAATGCAAATATAATCACACACACATTACAAGAGAGACACAGATATATCGTGGTTCACCCCAACTTGGGCTATGTCCACACTGAATTTGTCAATCCTTATTATTATTATCGTCCAACAAGGTGAAGGGATACAACCTGCAGCACAGCTGCTGCACTTCCTCTTCACTGTCTCACAGTCTCTCTCCTGATCTTAGATATCTTTACAATGCATAAAACCTAATACATCAACCCTAGTCGTATTACAATGTCTTTCTTTTATAGGGAAAATACAATGGGAAAAATACCACGGGATACCCAAAACCATGGGCCCACAAAACAACTGGCGAAAACAACCCCAATGCAAAATGGGTGTATAGTCCTCCGAGGTGCACGGCTAAGATAATATCATCTATGATACTGGAAGATATAGCTCCACAACCAACAAGAACCTGCAGAATAGAAGAAATATGGGTATCCCAGTGAGACATGAACCTAAAAACATAGCGTCTCTGCGCAAAAATGGGGAAGTCTTCACCATCTTTCAGGAGGCCGAGTGGATAGAGTACTTCCAGAGATTAAATGGCTTCCATGTGGAGACAACACTGCAATTTTCTTTAAACTTGAACGATACTCACTCAGAAGTTAGAGGGTTGCGGATAAACATTACAGAGGCAATTATGGAGGAAGTTACAGGATTACCCCAAAGTGGGTTGAGATGGTTTGGTCGAAAGGCACACAATTTGACCGCAGTGGGAGATTTTCTTGTAGCAAGTGAACATGTTCAACCAAGAGGAAGGGGAACAGCATTGGAATCGCTACTAAGACCTTGGGATCAGGTTTCCATCTTTTTAAAGAAGTACATCACTTGCGAAGGAAGGTACAAAATCGTTTATATCTTTGAATTTTTGCTACTATCCCATTTACGCCATGGTAGATTGCTCAATATGCCATTTTATCTCGTAAGAACCCTACAAAACATGGCTCACTATGTAAAAGCATCTCGACATCCCTTATCTTCCCTAACGAATCATGGATTAATCAAATTGTTAGTTTTAAGGGCCCTTGCACATCGGAATTTAACATGGAAGCAATTTGTTTTTGGGATGAGGGTACACTGAGAACCTGCGTTAGAAATAGGGGGCATTAAGGTAGGTGGTGATGAGCGGATCTCCTTAGATTCAGTTGGGGGGAGGGATAAGTGTCAACAGACCAATTGGAGGATGTTCAGGGGAATGTGGGAGAAGCTTAAACAACAACAAACCCTGTCGAAGAGGAAGTTACAATAGGGGTTGTGGAAAATGAAACTGTAATATTAGAAGTTGCAGCAGCAGAAGTTGAAACCTGGAGCAACAGTAGATGCTACTATAGTGGAAGCTGTAGTTGTGGAAGCTACAATGGTAGAGGAAGGACATTATGCAGAGGCAATGGCAGAAGGAGATATGGAAGTCCTGAACATTGAGTCTTCCATTGAAATTAGGGGAACTATAATTCAGGAGGAGGAATTTCTCGTCAAGACAGGAAAAGTTAGTGAATTGAAACCTGAACTTTCAATCCCCATTTCTGAAAATGTGGAGACTTCTATTTCACACAAAAGGAGGAAAAGATCAAGCGATAAGGAGCAGTCATCTTGGCCTATGAAGATAAGGATAACTAGAGCAGCTACTGCGGCAGAAGCAGTACATGCAAAAGGGGCAGAAATTGAAATTGCAATCACCCGTTGTCACACAAGAACCTGCTGCGAGTGAACCCCAAATGGAAAATTTACTTTTTGAGAACGAGCTATTAAGGGAGGAAGTACAAACACTCCAAGATGAATTGCAGAGGTGGAAAGAAGCATGCAGAAATCAGGTGGAGAAGAGTTTGAATACTTTGGCTGAGGCTGGACATCATTTGCAGAATCCATCTCCTGATTTGGGAGTTGGAGAATATAATGAGATAATATGCCCAGAATGTGGGGATCTATTTAAGGTTGCAAGGTATAAAGTTACATTGGTGTAAGTAACAACATGGAAATTAGCACAAGCAAGGTAGGGAAAAGAAGAAATACCTACATCAGAGTTAATGGAAGAAAATGAGCAAGAATTGGATATAATCCCTAATCATGAGCTACAAGAGGATGAAGAAATACAATCCCAATCATCGGGGGATATTGAACTACTTCCAGGTTACTCTCAACATTCAAGAGACATTGAAATGATTCAAGAGCAATCTTAGAGGTCTGAAGGCATTGAAATTTGGAACAAGAGGTTGTTACACAAGAACCAGCACTCCAAGAATCTGTAATTGAAGCAACAGCTCAAGCAGTATGTACTTTGAGTAAATCACAGGAATTGGAGGCTGTTACACAAGAACTAGCATCCTCAAAATTGTTTGTTGAGGATGCGACTTAGACAGAAGATGTTGAGATTTGAATACAAGAGAAGAATGTTGCTACACAAGAACCAACATTCTTAAAATTGTTTGCTGAAGCTGCGACTCAAACTGAAGTTGCTAGGGTTGAAACATAGAAAAGGGATGCTGCTACACAAGAACTAGCAATCCAAGAATTGTTTGTTGAGGCAATAACACAGACCAAAGCTGCAGGGGATGGAATACACAAGACGAATGCTGCTACACAAGAACCAGTTTTCCTGAAATTGATTGCTGAAGTTGCCACACAAACAGAGGCTGTTGTAATACTGCTTGAGGAAGAAGCTGCTAAATTGTCATTAAAGGATGAGAAGGCTAGGGCACCTGATGAGGAGGTAAAAATGCAATTATATCAGGAGATTATTGAATTAGACATTGGTGATGAGGAGGATGCAAATGATAGAAGAATTCAAGGATTGGTGAAGGATCTTTCATTGTTGGAGCTTGAAGTAAAGAAATGGAAGGATCATGCTAGTCGGTGTAAGGAAGGAATGGTTCCCCTTTATGAGCACATAAATACCATCAGAGAATTGAGGGAAAAATGGGTAGAAGAATTGATCTTCCATAAATTCTAATGGGAAAGTGTGCAAAAATAATTAGAGGAGCTGAGGAAATTCAATTCCATGTAGAAGGAAAAAGATCAAATGTACGCTTTCACCCAGCAATTGTTGAGTTTTAGATCCCCATCCCCTTCATATCCGGTGTTTCTTTATGAATAGATGACTCTATTTAAATTGAAAGCCTTGAAGGATGGAAGTCCTCATCAATTGATAAACCTCTCCTTAGTTTCTGGAGACCTTTTTGCATCAGTTTCATTGAGCAAAACTTATTGTGTGAATTGTATTTACATGATATGGCATGCTTCATGGTTCTCGCTCTAAACCTGTTCCTTATTTGGGTGATGTTCAGTTGAGGGATTTTACCTCTTTTGTTACTAATCACATGCAGTGGTGGAATTCCTTTCAGACTGTTACTAATAATGAGGATAACTCTAATCTTTGGATCAGAAGTGAACTTCAATCCCCTCGAGTCCTTATTGCAAAAAATGAGAGGAGTCTTTCATCTCATGTGAAGACTCAATAGCTGATATATTTGCAGAAGAAGGTCACCTACACTTGTGTTCAATCAATTTCCAAGCAGAAGCTTCATTCCTTGGATGGCAGCAAGCAGATATGGCAGGTCTCTTCTCCATCCTTAAAGGGAAGAGACCCCTACTGTTTTAAGAACTTCAAGCAAGCTCTTCCTAGGGTGACTGGATATAACACGTGTATGGAGACATGTGGACTACGTTGGTTGGGGCTAAAATTTAAGTTTCCTCTCATATGGATGCCAGAAAGGAAATACAGAGGCAATTATACATTGACCAAGACAGAGGAGAAACGGTGCTGGGAGAAGTGGATCTCCTGTAATGGATTTTTGGACTTAGGTGAGAGGCCTGAGCTTTCTTTCAATTTTACTAATCTACACAGACAGAGCTTGGAATCAGACTCGGACTAGTTGGTTGTATTGCATGAGGACATGCAAATGGATAGCTGGGGGGAGATGTTGGACCCCAAAATAACCCTTTTTGCCGATACCTATCAACACCTTTTTCCCCTGTTTTGCCTTACTTTTCCATAACCTAGGAATATATCTTTCCAAGTCAAGCATGAATCTTAACAGGTATAATCTATTATTGCTTTATCTTATTAATGCCTAATGTTGTTTATGATTATGAACTTCATCTTCCAATTTGTGCTAACATGTATTGATTTGATAAAGATAGTCAGATCCTTGTAAATACCACAGGTGTAGCATCTTGCTTAACCTATGGAGGAAGGAAGACGTGGCGCCAGTTGTCCCTTCCTGAATCGGGTTCCATGCACCACTGTGACAGTTC
Organism: Larix kaempferi; assembly: GCA_027924585.1. Lineage (NCBI taxonomy): Eukaryota > Viridiplantae > Streptophyta > Pinopsida > Pinales > Pinaceae > Larix > Larix kaempferi. Next base: position 1,088,876 of record BSBM01000446.1, on the reverse strand, counting down.
GAGCATCCTTCTACGAGGCCAGCTGCGACTGCGACACGCTAAACATCCAAGCATCTTCTCTCTCAATCAGTGGAGTCTGTTTGGTCCATTGACAGCTCAGAGTAACAACACAGGACTAAATGCAAGCAACCTCATTCAATTATATTCATGGTTGTAACTGTTTTTGGTTTCAATTCAGCAGTTTGAAGATCATAGATCTTCATGGCTACCTGATATCAGAGGGATGAAACTGTGTCACCTATGTATAAATATTGGAAGGCGTTCTGAGCCTGGGGTTGGCTAGTTATCATTTGATTGTAAGAGCTGTAACTGAGAAGCATTGTAAGTGTGGTACTACCATTTTAATACAAGGAGCAACAGTTTTTCATATTTCTGAGTTTTAATTAAGTGTTAGTTTCCACGACATCTCTGTTAGAAGGCCAAGGCCCGCCTTCTCACAGAGATCGCCGAGTTAGGTAGATGCTTTAGTTTTGTTTCTGTTATTTTGGTGTGGAATTACAGTAGGCATATTTCCAGTGTGGTGCAACAGTAGTGTTTATGATTGTGTTTTCCTTTGGTGTATTGCAATAGTGTGGTGTGACAGTCGACTGTGTAGAATAGTTTTCCCTTGATGCAAGTGTGTTAATTTGTTGTTACAGTCAGGCTCAACTCTGGTTCCTTTATGTTATTTATCTTTCTTAGGATTTGCCAAATTAGTCAGATTATGGTTCAAGCTTGATTATGGTTCATTACTTTTATTTATCTTTCCTTGAGTTTGTTGAATTAGATAGGTTATGATTGATTTACTTATAGTCTGATATCTTTAGGATTTAACTTCTTGCAAAAGAAATTCTAGTTCATTTATTCTTAGATCAGTTACTGTTGGATTGATGTTGTAGGAAAGTAGAAGTCCTTTGAATTCTTAGATGGATAACTTAGATTAGTTTGAGAAATGAGCTGAGATTGATTGAGCAGTTAGTTAGGATAATTAATATGTATTATGCAATAAGCTACTTGAATGTTTATGCATATATTTTGCTAGTTGCCTTTGAAATAAAAAGACTTCCCTGGGTTGACAATTTATATTGAGCATTCTGTCTGTTGATTAGAATTAATTAACATATAGAGTGGCCAACAACTAATTCTCCAACAACGTTCATGAAGATGATGAATGATATCTTGTGATCATTTGCAAACTCTTTTTTGGTTGTGTATTTGGATGACATCCTCATCTTCGATAGAATGTGGGAAAAGCATTCGAAGCACATTCAACGAATCCTAAGCACTCTGTGAAAACACAAGCTATATGCCAAATTGGAGAAATTCTCATTCAATATGGAGAGAATTTAGTGTTTGGGATACATCATGAATGAACATAGGTGCATGTGGAATCAACCAATATCCAATTAATTTGTCATTGACCAACCCCAATGTCTCTAATAAACCTTCTCAATTTCTTGGGCCTCTCCTACCTTTATTGTAGGTTTTTGTTAGGTTTCTCTCATATTCCTTAGCCCTTAAGCTAAGTGACCAAGGGTGGAGCCAAAGCCAAGATTTCTTTGGGTAATTCACAACAGAAAGAATTTGAGGATCTAAAATGATGCCTCTGCTCAATGCCTATCCTTACTTTGCTAGACTTGCAACATCTTGCAACATCCTTTCAAGATTGAGACAAATGCCTCTGACTATGCTATCGATGCATTCCTCACTCATCATGGACATCCATTGGCCTATCATAGTGAAACACACTCTGATATTGTTTGCAAGTATCCCACTTATGACAAGGAAATGTACTCCATTATGTAAGCATGTCAATACTGGAAACATTATATTTTGTGAAAGGAAATGATTCTCCACACTAATCACAAGCCCTTTTGGTTCATGCAAACACAAGGAAAGTTATAGAATGACCACAATTATAAGTGGTCCATGTATCGACAACAAGACCACTTGAAAATTAAGTGCAATAAGAGCATCATAAATCGAGTTGGAAGCTACCTTAATTGGTCTTTGGTTGTGGCGCTAACAACAGTTCTTATATCTTGTGAGCATGAGACCTCCAAGTATCCCTAATTGTATGCAATTGATCTTGACTTCACTGCTACATATTAGACATTAGGAGCAGGTGAATAATTTCTAAACCTACCATTACAAAGTAGGGGTTGTATACTCCTCTACCTACCCCAGACAAGCCTTGGGAATCATTCTCCATGGATGATATGATAGGTCTGCCCTCCACCAATCATGGTAACGAATGTGTATTTTTGTTTGTTGATCATTCTCTAAGATGGCCATTCTAGCACGCTACAAGGAGAGTATCACAATATATGCCACTGCTAACCTCTTCTTTGAGCATGTTTGGGTTCATTTTGCGCTACCATAGACCATTATTTCAAATAGGGACAGTAGGCTCCTTGATACCTTGTAGTCTATCCTATGACATTTGATGGACACCAAGATGACCAAATCAACTGCCTTCCACACCAAAATAGATGGAAAAACATATGTGGTCAACATGATGATTGTGCATATCCTATGAATGTTCAACTCTAGGAATCCAAATACATGGGATGAGAGCCTTCCATATGTTCAACATAGCTACAATAGAACCCTTGAGAACTATATTGGCCACAACCCTCGACAATAGAACATGTAATGCTATTGGGTGTATAAATCTATTGAGTGTTCAAAGCAAGGCAACTTCTTCACCAAGGCAAGTAGCTCGCCATAAGCTAGATTCAACAGAAGCTTCCCCATCTAATGGAGGAACTTGGCACAATGGGAACCATTCTCCCTAAGGGGGGATGATTGATCCAGGTGGATATTGGTGTGCACCCACCTCTTCCATTGATTCATAACGGTTCTCAATATTGGTATTTTTTAAATAATTGTTTAGGTCTTGAACTTTGAGGCATTTTTTAGGCCCTAAATAATGTTTTTTGGCCCTGTGATGGCTTGGGGTTGCCAAAGGTTGATCGAAGCCTTGATCAAACTTTTCTTCCCATGAAGATATTTCCAACAGGCTATTATTCACCCCAAATGAAGCTTTCATGTGGAAGTTGCAGCCTTGGTAATTTGATGCATTAACTAGACTCCTTGGGGAACCACTTATACTATGAAACAAGAAATGTATACTATGAACGAGAACTCTTGCCATAAAAACGATGATTTTTTGCAAAAAAAACACCAAAAACACCCCCCAAATAAAAAAGTGTTGATACCAGTATACACTTTTTTTTCAGGGTAAAAAATAGAGCCATGGCCTAAACATCCCATACCGTTGTTTACAAAAATTGTAAAATCAACCCCTAAATTGAGAAAAAAAAATTCTTCAAGAGATAAATTACAACTTTTTTGAAACTTGCATATTCTTTGAAATTTTTCTCCTTTAAATTCTTTGGCACACGGACAAAATGTGGCAAGAGTGTTTTTTTTTCTGATCCATGCCATCAATTATCAAACCCATATACTTATGTGGAGCATCATAACACTTCTTGTGATGTTTGTAAAACTTTTGTCGTTCATTTGATTGTTGCTTGCGATGTTCTTGCCATGCATTGATTATGGAATCTACAAACAAATTTTAATTTTGGTTTTCAATTTTCTTATATTTTTTTTGTAAATTAAGCTTTAATTTTGGTTTTCAATTTTTTTTTTTTTTTTATTTTGTAAATTAAGCTGATAGTTAATTAATTTTTATATATTTTTGTTATAGGGAAAAGCATAATATTTGTAGCTCCATCAACGATCCATTTTTGAGTGATATTGAAAATGTATATCTTGCAACTTGGATAAAAGATGAGACTTATGAATCTCTTTTAATCAATGAAAAGAGTGGAGGAAAATATAGTCAGTTGTTGAGTTACAATGTCGTGGTTAAAAAAATAACATATTTTTCTCTAGTCCCTAAGTCGATCTTCTTCATATAAGTTTGAGTAGTGTTTCTCCATAAGTAGGAATGTCACTCACTCTCCTGCTACTATTTGATAAAGATGCTTAAATAACAAGCTTTGATAATGAATCTAGGATGTACAACTTACCTATGGGTATTACTATGTAGACCTTAAATTTTAAGTAAATCCCCACAATGTTAAAGATTGGTCTTCTAGCAACCGTTTTTATAAATATGCATGTATTAAGAGGAGTAAATATTCAAGTTGTTTTGGTTTAATCATTAATTCTACTTTCTCTCAATTCTTTTATTTTAAAGGAAAACAAAAAATGAAGCTGTATGAATATTTAAAGCTAACTAACCACATACAACTTTTTATTTATATACATACTATCCTATGCTATCTAAAAGAAAGAAGAACTCTTTATTCAAGTGTAAGAATTTTTCCAATGTAACCATGTGCGAAGCAAGATGAAAAACATACCTATATCCACATATGAAAAAGTTAAAGTAGTGATTACCTGGATGTGGAAAATCAATCGACTTACTTGTTTCCGCATCAGAAGGTGTCGAAGGAAGGAATGGTATTGTGGTCTCATTACCTTTTGGAACCATCTTTCAATGTAATCCTGATACTCACCTTCCTTTCTCATGCCATGCGGATCCTCTTCTTCTGAATTTTCAATTGCTTGAGTACATGAAAGATCTATCAATAGATATGTGGAGAACTCTTCAATTTCATGTCTCTCTCCATCAAATGTAGTCTCCAAGTTTCCGGTTTCCTTGGAAGATTGGCAAGGAGAGTCGGTTTGTAGCTCGTGGAACTGTGGTTCTTCTATTATTTTTGGAGAGGTAGATAAATTCTTGACTTTTGTCAAGATGTGTTCTTCAAATGAAATTGATATCCCAGCTGCTACTAGGATTTGAGAGAGTTTTCTTCAACTGATGGTCACCTTTGAATCCATTTTGTTGGTTGATAGAGCTTACTTTACACATGGATTAATGTGTAGGGTTCTTACAACACCCAAATAGATAGATATATTTTAATGATTTAAATCAAAAGCTACCTACAAAAATACATTCCTAAAGAAAAGTCGAACAAACCAAAAAGAAAACTAAATTAGTTGGAAAATTGAAAAATACATCACACCTATATATAAGATAAGCACACTTGTGAAAAAGAGATAAAACTCACACCTACATAAAAATAAACATGCTGGCTGCAGAAAACTAGATTGCTAGAAAGAAAACAAACTCAAACTTGCAAAAAGAAAAACACACTTTGCAGAAAAAGAAAGAAAACTTTACGAAATAAATTGCGGAAAATTAAACACTATGACTGAAAAACTAACAAAAATAAATGAACAAATCAATTGGAAAGAAATAACACTCTTGTGAAAAAGGAACAACAAGGCTTTGGGGTGACCCACTAAAGTGGATGCGTCAAGCTATTACACTATGGGAAATCCATAGTGAGGTTGTCTTTGCGCCTTACCGTTTCCCCTCCCCCTTGTTGTGTAATGTAAAGACAACCTATCTACCTACACTTCAGCCCCTTTAGCACCTCCCGGCAATGGCGCCAAAAATGTCGGGAAAAATATATGTTAATAATTCGACATTAAATTGTCAACCCCAAGCTCGTAAGCTTCGAGGTACAAGTACTGTATGTGCAGGGTCAAAGGTTAACCTAATCTAGTCTAACCTAACCTAATGTTGATAAACACACTTCAATTGTAAAACTAAACTATGAGCAATGAATATAAATTCTTTATTCCTATGTTGAATTGCAAAGTGTGTGCTAACCTATAAACTAATCTTAAGCTACAAACCCATCACTAATTTCAAACTACGAACCAATTTCAAATATCAACTCTACATTATAATCTAATTGCAAATTATAGACTAAGTTTCAATTGCACGCCAAATAACTCTAAAAGTTTATGAATGGAAAACTAATTTAAACACACTTACAAACTAATTTTATAAACTCAATTTCAAACGGAGTAAAAGAACCTATTTAATTAACTAATAAAATAAATATAGCACCTATCTAATTAATTCCACATCTAATTAACATTTAATTAAAACATCAAATTCAAAACAATCTATTTATGAAAACTTCAAAATCCCAGGTACCTATGCTAATTAAAACCACACCAATGAACTATAAATTACCGAAATAAAATCTATGATAAATCCGGATTTTAAAATAAAACTTAAATTGCAAATTATAAAACAAAACCATTAAATTAATTATAAACTACAAACTACAAATTGTAAACCATCTATAAATTAAATTGCAAGTCACCAACCTATGTTAAAACTAATTTACAAAAGAAATATAAACTAAAAACTAAACATTTTAAATCAAACTCCTATCATTTAGAAATTAACACTAAATAATGAAACTTTCATTAAACTAAAATCTAAAGTGGATTAAAATAAACATTAATAAAAGCTATGTGCTAAATGTAGAAATATACTTTATCACTAATTCATCTACACTTCAACGCAGGGTATAAAATATTTCAATTCAGGGTGTAAAACGCTTCAATGCAAGGTAAATTAAATTCCTTCAAAACTCAAAGCAGGGTATAATAGATTTATGTATTGTAGATTTATTTATTTATAAAATTCACACGATCTAATGCATACAACCACCTGTAGAGCGTCAAATGAGATTAATACATACGAGGAGTAAAGAAATTATAGTGAATAATACTCTGTAAATAGTGAGGAATTCAATCCACATAAAAAGAGCACTTCTGAAATAATTTTATGCCATTCAGGCTTGCATTCAGATCTGCATTCAAACCTGCATTCGGACCTGCATTCAAACCTACGTTCAAACAATCAAGCTATCGGGACAGAGGTAGTCTATACAATGATCCGGTTCAGGTGTTTCATTCAAAATAAACATAGCTCATTTAGAACAGATCCACGATGTTGAATGAGACAAAACTCTAATATAAACTACATAAAATCTAATATAAACCTGCAAGTAAACATGCACATGAAATCTAATATAAATCTGCAATCCAAAAATTAATTTAAAACTATGTAGAACAAATCTAAAAACGAAATTGCAAAGAAAAAAAAGAAATAAATAAATACAACCCACAGGATGGCCCCTGAGGATTCACACAAACAATCTGTACATGGAGTTGATTTCCTGAAACCAATTCTTCATTGAAAAAAGAGACTGAACTACAAAATGATCAGCTTAATTTACAAAATCAGATCTTCACTATCTGATCATTATCATTCTCATCCATATGCATCTCTATTTATATAAGAAAACAATGAGCGGACCGATAGAATCAAATTCCAAAGCTCTTGCCCGTCCAACAAATTATTAAATTGAGAAAACCATCCATAACCTAATCCTGGAAAAATCACCTCTGTTTGGACACATTTTTCTCCATGTCTTTTGATCAATTCTGAAAACTTAGGGGTAAATGAGCCCATTTGGGAAGTGGGTTTTGAACCATTTCTCCAGATTCTTTACGGTTTGCTCACAATATGCTCCCGAAATATGCATCCTGAAATGATGACGGGAATGTTTGGGCGGGTGCGATTGGCAGTCTGAATGAACGTCTGTACGATACCTTGCAACTGTAATTAGTTCAGAATTGATGTTGGGTTGTTGGTAAGATTAATTACTAGATACTGGAGTTGGATTGCTTGTTGGATTTGTGCTAGGTTTATCAATCTGTGACCTACATACAATTTAGAACAAATATATATTGCATTAAAACATGTGTAATACATATAGTTTTGAAAATCTAAATGGTAAGAATAGTCAACGGAAGAAAGAAATAAAACTACATGGAGTTAGTTGTTAGTTTGGCATCCAATACTCATGTGAACCATTAAATTGAAAATAACAATAGTCATGTGAACCATTAAATTGAAAATAACAATTAAATTAAAGTTAATTTCCATGTAATTTGTTATATGGATTTATTACTATATGTGTATAATAACTTTTAATGGAAATAATAAATGGATTAAAATATTATATTGGAATGGATTTGTTTATATGCATAATTGTGGTAATTTAATAGATTAATATTTGGTATATTTTTAAATTAATCTATTAATCTATTAAATTACCACAATTTGGCATGGATAGGAGATTTGCAAAGGTGTTGGTGGAAATTGTTGTGGGTTTGGGGCTTTCTGCAGAAGTTGAGATTGTTTAGGGGCAAAGAATTTGGAAGTAGGCAAAGAATTTGGAAGTAGCGCCTTGATTTCTTCAGGATTCCTTTTCGATGTTTCACCTGCAGGGCAACGAGACATGTTCAGGTGAAATGCCCACTTTTTAGGGGTCGTTGTTCCTTTGGCTACCAGGATTCTTTCCCTCCAGCTCAGAATGGAGCAGACCCACTGTCTATTGAAAAGGGTAAGTGTAAGTCTATCCCTGAATCTATATATACTGATGTTCCTAAAGATGAACTTGAATTTGCTGAAGTGATGGAGAAGGATTTGGATTTTCATATAGAAAAGGGTGAAGTTATCTTGTGACATGGGATTGTTTCCCCTTCTTTTGTTCAAAACCCTGTAACTGTTGAAAATAAGGAAGGGGAGTAGTTATCTGTGGCTCGTAATTTGACGTGTGAGTTGGATATGTTGTCTTCTGGAGGGGAGACATGGATTGTAAAACCTTTGGCTACTAATTTGGGGGGGGTGTCCCAGGATGGGGAACCTTTGGTATCAAATTTGGTTTATGAAGTTAGTATGTATGACCTGCAGCATCCTTTGACCGTGGATTTGGTTTCGCTTGAGAAATTGGGTACTCTCCTGAAGGGTGTTGAGAACATGGATGATTCTGGAATTTGAGAGGAATGTGAGTATGTTGTTGAGGGTGTTACAAAAACCCTATCACCTCTCCCCATTTTCTCAAAAAATCTCGATCCTGAGTCAGATGCAAATCCTCTCCATTCTTTAAAATTTCAGAATGTTACTATTAGAAGAGGTAGAAAAAAGAAGGGGGGAGAAAATAGCAAAAGTCAAGTTGTAGATCCGTATTTATTAATTGCCGACAGACTAGATTTGAGTGATGGTGTCTCTACTGATAAGGGCCTTAGAGAAAGGATGCCCTGTTCCTCTAGTTCTTAATGTCTATTATGTCAGTTAATGTGCGAGGGTTAGTGAAGGATTCGAGGGCAAAGGCCTTGACTAACCTTATTTCAGATATTTGCCCGGGTATAATTTTGTTGCAAGAAACGATGTGTTCCAGCAGTGCTGCTATTTTGAAGTTGGGGGGTTTATGTCCTAAGTGGGAGGTCTCGGCAACCTATTCTTCTGGGCTTTCGGGTGGTCTTGCCATGGCATGGAATCCTGATCTGTTTTCTTTTAAGGTTTTTAATTCTCAGTGGGGTATTTTGTTAGATGGTGTATGTATTGGTCTGAATCTGAAGATTTCTATCCTTAATTGTTACGCTCCTTATAAAGAGAGACGGAGTTTTTGGGAGAGCTTACAACTCTTTGGTATTTTGAGAATTGAAAATTTGATTATTGCTGGTGACCTTTATTTTACGAGGTCGGCTTCTGAAGTGTGGGGATCATCTGCTAGACTGGATTCTTTGGCTGAGTTTTTTACCTATTTTCTCACTGAAAATAACTTAATGGATGTGGTTCCAACAAATTTTATGCCAACTTGGACGAATGGTAGATGTTCTAGTGAAGGGGTTCATAAGAGGTTGGATCGGTTTTTGGTTAAAACTTCCTTTCTTGGTTATTTCCAGAAGTATCGTTCTTGGGTACATGATGTTAAATTATCGGATCATTGGCCTATTGTGCTTCAGCTGGATGAGTATGGTCAGAAGGTTCATTATCCATTCAAGTTCAATAGCTCATGGTTAATGGATAAGGATTTTTGTGACATGGTTCGGGAATTCTGGGTTAATGTTGATATTGAGTTTAGCAATCCAGTTGACTTCTTCTGTCTTAAATTGAGAAAACTTAAAGAAGCCACGACTGGGTGGATTAAGCAGAGAAAGAGTGCTGATATTGCAGAGCTGAAGTTTCTGGAGACCTCTATCCATCGTCATCATTCTGATCATTTCTTTGGCACTCTTAATAGTGAGGGTTTTGAAGCTTTGAAGAAATTTGAGCGCAAGGGGGCTGTGTGGATTGCTCATGGAGATAAGAATTCTAAAAATTTTCACTCCTTTGCCTCTACTAGAAGGAATCTAAATTCTATTTGGGAAATTCAGGGAGAAAATGGAACTATAGTCTCTGGATTAGACTCTTTAAAATCCGAGGCTGTTAATTTTTTTGGTAACATGTATAAAGAGATTGGTGACTGTGATTTACTTGACCAGATAAGGTTAGCCAGACTCTATCCTCATTTCTTTGGTGATCAAGAAGCTAGAGAGCTGGGTAAGGAAGTTACACTTGATGAGATTGAACACACTCTAAAGGGTTTTGCCAAGGAAAAGAGTCCTGGCCCAGATGGTTGGTCGATGGAGGTGTATCTTCATTTCTTTGATATCATGGGTAAGGATTTATTGGAAATGACTGAGTTTACCAGACTAAATGGTTTTATATCTAGAGCCCTCAATTCCACTTTTATTACTTTAATCCTGAAAAGCAATATGCCTGCTTCGTTTGGAGATTTTCGGCCTATTGCTTTGTGCAATCTAGTTTATAAAATCATTTCAAAAATTATTGCACAACGCCTGAAGTCTGCTCTATCTTCACACATTACTGTTGAACAGTTTGGCTTTCTATAGAATAGGCAAATCCATGATGCCATTGGGGTTACTCAGGAACTCCTGCATTCCATTAAGTCCAGAGGGTTGAAGGCTCTGATATTAAAATTGGATCTTGAAAAGGCATATGATCGAGTAAATTGGTATTTTCTTAGACTGGTTTTGATTCAAATTGGCATCCCTCCTTTGGTATTAAACTGGATAATGGCCTGTATCTCTTCTATGAATATTGCGGTACTGGTAAATGGAGCTCCTTCGTCATTTTTTCAGTGTTCAAGAGGGATTTGGTAGGGATGCCCTTTGTTTCCATTACTTTTTTTACTGGTTATTGATGGATTGAGCAGGTTGGTGATTGAAGCAAAGGGAATGGGTCTAATCAAAGGTATCAAGCTGGATCGCAATTGTTATCTGACTCATCTATTTGTGGATGATGTTATGTTAGCTGGGATTGATTATGTTACTGAATGGCGTATTTATAACAATATCATGAAGTTTTTTTGCAAGGTTTCAGGTATGAAGATTAGTTTATCAAAGTCCAGCTTTTATCATTTTAATGTGGACAACTCTCGATTAAAAGAGATTGAAGTGATTATGCTGTATAAGTGTTGTAATATTGACAAGGGGTTCAAATATTTGTTTTTTTTTTAAACCCAATAACTATTTTATTAATGACTAGAGATGGTTAATTCGAAGGATGGAGAAGCACATAGATCACTGGTCTTATCGGATTCTGTTAATTGAGGGTCGACTTACTTTAGTAAAAGTTGTTTTATCTGTCATTCCAGTATACTGGTTCTCACTTCTGGAAGTTCCGGCCTTTATTTTGAATTCTATTAGAAAGTTTTTTTTTAATTTCCTGTGGTCTGAAGGAATGAGCGGTCGAAGTTAGTAATGGTGAGATGGGAAACATTATCGAGGCCTGAAAAATTTGGAGGATGGGGCTTAAAGGATCTGAGAATTTTCAGTATGTCATTGCGCCTTAAAAGTTTATGGCGTGGTTTATTTGGGGACACTCTATGGTCAAAAGTTTTATAGGTGAAATATATCAAGATTGATGTTATCGGCTGGATGAGAAATGGTATGAAGTATAAAGGCCAAATGTCTCCAATCTGGTGAGGACTTTTAAAAGTTTATGACTGGATTGCTTCTGATGTTTGTTGGCAGGTTGGCTCTGGTTCAAATGTTTTGATTGGGGTGGATCCTATCCTCGGGTTAGATGAAGCTTATACACTGTCTGATAGATTGATTTTTTTCCTAAATAGATCCGGGTTTAAGACTTTAGACACGATACAAAAAAGAAACAGCTTTGGAGGGGAAAGCAGATGGTTATCGGCTGTGGATCTCGGTCTTACAGGTAGTTTGGCATATGAATGGGATTTTTATATCAAATCTTTAAACTTTGCTGGGTTTTCCTTATCTGCTGATGGTGATAAAATTGTGTGGAAGGGGAATACAAAGGATGGAACTGTATCGGCTAGGGCAGCGTATGATGGATTGATTCAAGACAGATGTATACTCCCACAACACTGGTGGTACAAAAGAATTTGGAAATGGTCATTTCCTTTAAAAATCAAATGCTTCTTATGGCATGTCTTAGATGGAAGCCTTAAGACCTGGGACAATCTGATCAGAAGGGGTTGGATAGGTCCGAATTGGTGTTGTTTATGTAAACAAGATTCTGAGTCTATCGTCCATCTCTTTGTGGAGTGTAGCTTTATGCAAACAGTTTGGAAACTCTGTTGCTCTAATTTAAAACTTAATTTTCTTTGGAAAGGTGGTGACTTTGGTCATTGTCTGCTTAACTGGGTTCGGGAGGGGAACACTCCACTTTTTATGCCTATTTTTGTTTCTTGGATAATTTGGTTTTTTCGGAATCGTGCATTATTCCAAGGTCAAATTCTTGTGGTTGATGTCTGCGCACTGATTGTTCTTAAAATGCTCCAATTATACCAGATGGAAGAAGATCCGAGAAGAGAGGCAAGAATCAATCATTTTTCTTTAATTGTTACACAGCCAGTCTTGTTTTTCGATGGAGCTGCACAGAATGGTCTGTGTGCTGCAGGTGGGGTAATCTATTTAAATGTTGATCATTATTTTACCTTGCGTCTAAATGGTGGTCGGGGGACAAATATGAAAGCTGAATTATTGGCTCTATGGTGTGTTGTGAAAGTGGCAAATATATTTGGATTAGTTAATCTAAAGGTATTTGGGGATTCGCGTGTGACCATAAAATGGGCTACAAATGAATTATGTCTTAATGTTATGGGACTTCGGCATTGGTGTATACGTACTAGATTTGAGATCTCCAGGCATGCTTTCATATCTTTTGAACACATATATAGAGAGCATAATTCCTTTGCGGATAAACTATCCAAGCATGTTTTTGAGGGATCTGAAGGGTTCTTATGTTGGGAGGAATGGTTGGAGTCTTGCGTGCAAGACAAAGGAGTTGTATATTTTTTTTTATTTGGTCTCTGAATATTGGATCATTTTTTGGGATCCAGTCACATGTTGAGATTTGGGATATGGGGGATATGGGGTTTCATAGGGTTTCTTTTTTGAATCGATAATTATGTTATCCTAGTCTTTTTGTGGATTATGGAACCTTGGAGTTTCATGGATAATCGTTGTACTATTTGATTTGATTATTGAATAACAATAGTACATTTTTTTTTTTTTTTGCTGAAAAAAAAATTAAAACTATGATTAAAATATTTTCAATTAGTTTAATATTTTAAATAATAAGCATGATTTGAAGATTTTACAATTGGTTTTCATTTTTAAATAATTTAAAGGATTCACACTCAATTAGTATACAAAGCTTCAACATTAACTTGTGATTTTAATTTTCATATGCAGATATATAAGATCAACAAGAGGTAGAGAACAAAGGTAAGTCAAGCCAATGAATGTGAAACTTAGTACCGAATGAAGGATTGGATAGAGTACCGAAACGCTTATCATTTGCGCAATATTCCATTTAATACATAAAAAATAATCAATTAGGATTCTTTTACGTTTGATAGTATTAATAAAATAAAATAAAGTAAATGATAGCTTTATTAAACATAGATGTACTAAATTATGGGTGCATGAGCTAAGAAAGTAGCGAAAACGAAGTCATGAAAATGGACAATTTTCGGAGCCCAACACATATGAAGAAAGAGATTTGAAAGGAGTGACTATAAACATCTATCAAAAGCTGAAAGGAGTGACTGTAAACATCTATCAAAAGCCACAAGCGTTGATTAATTATCTCATAGATACATTTTCAAGAGAAGGAGATTGGGTCTTAGATTTGTTCTCAGGTTCAGATAAACTTTCTCATATTACATATGAAAGCATATTTCAAGTTTTATTGTTTTTTTTATTCTTCAATTATTTATTGTTTTAAAGTATGTTTCTTTATGCTATTTGGCTTAACTTTATTTTTGTTTTTGGTGATTAGGTACAACAATAGCATGCTCCTTATAGAAAGGAAGAAATTGCATATCCATTGATATTGATCCACTGCAATGCAATTACATCAAGCAAAGAGTTAATGCTATTCAAGTTCTTCCAGATGAACTGCAAGAAGTTGGTTTGAAGAAAGGAGAGTTTAGTGAAACACTTGTGGCAAAGATGTCAAAAGAGCCTCAACCCCCACTAGGAGGGGTGATTGTAAAGGAGCACTTTGGGGATCTTGCAGACATAGAAGACCCAATGGAAGAGGACATTGATGTCCCTGAGGAAAGCCAAGCTCCAGAAAATTCCAATTTCGATGAAGAATTTGGCCTGCATGATATTGTTGATTAGTTTCATGTCTTGAAGAAAATGTTAAATTTGACAATTTTTTATAAGATATATTAGTAATGTTTTGACTTTCAAACTTTATTTTAGAAATAAAATTTCTATATATAATGTTTGTCATATGTTTTTTACAAATATATGGTATAGTTTCTTGAATTTATGTGAATCATCACTTTTCTGAAAATAATATGAAATAGTATCATTTTTATACAAAAAATCTCTGAAAATTCATTGAAAATGGTTTTAAATGTCTTTATTTTCTGGAATTTTTTACAATTTTGTCAATAAAAATGTCTTATTTTGTCCATAAAAATGTCTTATTTTATAGAATAAATTGCAAAATGAATATGGTTTTCATTATAAATTGCTTATAAATGTATGCTATTTTGTTAAATTTCTAAAAACACACTTGAAAATAGAAATAAAAAATATTTTACGACAAAGATAATTCAAAGGCTCGAAAAAATGCCTCAAAATGAAAATGTGTGATACTGGTATCAACCCTTTTTGAAACGGAGGTAAAAATAGCTACTAAAATTAGGAGAGAGAAAAACGAGAATTGTGTCGAGTTCTCATTTCATAGTATAAGTGATTGGGGGGGCACATTCATTTTGCCACTTCATTTCCTAGGATTAGGGTTTCAGATCCTTAGAGTTTTTTCCTCTTAGGTTTTATTTATTTATGTTAAAATCCATTTTTTGGCCTCTTGTAATGGTCTTGTTACGAATGAGCGTAGCCAACACAACTCTCTTGAGAGATAAGCTACCACCATTCTAGCTAGTTGTATTGCTTTGCAGTTTACAATCTTTTCCCATTTCATTCATTAATAAATTTGGGTTTTACTGTACTATTGTTCTCTCTACAACATCTTTGTGTGTGTTTGTGTTTCCATTTATATTTTTTCTTGCATTTCATTCTCTAAATAATCTAGATCATCTAAAGCTTAACATTCACTAACATAGGATTCCTCTTTACAATTATAAAGTTTTGATCACTAAAAGAGCTCAAGAATATAGTTCAAGGCAAGTTGATTGAAATTCCATGTTTGAATGATTATGAAGTGAAGATTCAATCTCACCGTAAAAATAAGGTCTTGATATAGTTGTTGAAAGACTTGTCCAGAATAGAAAGATCTATGGATAATCCAAATTAAAAATAGATAAATTGCGTGTTGACATAGTTTCTATGATAAAACACGATTGTTGCAGTGACATGCCATATGCATTTGGTCAAGAGAACAATATTTTGTTGATCTTCCTAATACTAAGGATTATAAAGTTGTTCCTTGGAAGAATGATGCTTATTTGATGTCCCTTGTAGAACAACAAACATATAAAGAATAAATTGTAGATCTTCTAGAAAAGGGGTTGATAGAAAAAAGTTGAATTAGCTCATGGGATTTCCCTACTTATTATGCTAATAAGAATTCTAAATAGAAAGGAGGGAATAAAAGATTAGTAGTGAACTACAAAAGTCTAAACAAAGCACTAATCCCTATTAGATATGCTTTGCTCATGAAAGAGGCAATCCTTGGTAAAATTAAGGGTTGTACTATATCTTCTAAGTTTGATCTCAAGTATATTTTTTTGGTGAATGTGAATTAATCCTAAAGATAGATATAAAACTAACCTTGTGGTTCCTTATGGGAATTTCCAATGGAAGGTGATGCCTTTGGATTGAAAATGCTTCCCTTGATTTTCAAAAAAGGATGGAAGATATTCTAGGAGATGTTCCTTTTTTAATAATTTATGTTGATGATATTTTGGTTTGTTCCAGAGATTTGAAAGAGCATTAAAAACATTTAGAGCAATTGCATGAAAGAGTGTATCAACATGATCTAGTAGTTTCAAATACAAAGATGGATATAATTACACAAATAAAGATTATATTTTTAGGTTTTCATATCAAAGAAGGGAATATCACATTGTAGCCTCATGTCCTTCAGAAATTAAAATAATTCACATATGTCATTCTCAATAAAACTCAATTACAAGGATTCCTAAGCACTTTGAATTACATTAGGAATTTTATAATAAACAAGCTAAGGACACTACTATGTCATGTCCCCATCCATCAATCCGACCAATAGAGGGGGACACTAATGAGTTATTGTCTCTAGATTTCATCTCATAACAATAGTACGAATTCACAACATCTAAAATGCGTGTGCAGATACATAAATAAAAAACATACCAGGGAAATAAACTCTATCCACACACACCTAGCATGCATATACAAGCATATCACAAGCATCAAATAAAAATCATTGCACATTCATATACAAGAGAATAGTTATCTTTAAACAAAGAAGATCCAAGCAACTGGCTGGGTAAGAGCAATTTTCTACCATTCCGTAGGTACTCTATCCAACATATACTCTTTCTGATGAGAGGCCAACCCCAAGCTAGGCCATGAGGCCAAGGGGGTGAAGGGAACACCTATAGGATTGTATTTCTCATCCCACAACCCGCCATGTTCTCTATGCTTAGCCAAATTCTCATATAGAGTTCTACAAGGATCTCACTCAGCCATCACAACCTTGTCTCCAACAATACCCACCCCACACAACACCCTTCTAGGATCAAGAATCCCCTTCACTGATCCACAATTATCTTGGAGATCCATCTTTCCAAGTGCTTCCAGTGTGTGCATAGAAGGAAGGAGTCCAATCTAATATGTGTTGTTGGAGAACCACCTATAGCCTCAATTCGTGGCTTCTCAGGCATATAAAATTAGCATAACTCAATGCGTAACAATCCCTATCTTTCCCAACATCTATGCTCACCTACAACCATCTATTTTCCCTTGAAATATGCAGTCATCTCTAAATTTGGATTTTTGGGTTATACATAATTTAGTAATGGTCCTGAACATCCATGGGGAGTTCTTCGTAGAGTAGATATTCTTGAGAGAATGAAAGATAGATAAAAATTGAGTGTTGAATCCAAGGGATATGAGGTGATAGTGAAAAGACAACTAACAGAACTGTCACAAAAGTGCATTCACCCCCATGTTTCAATAATTGTATGAGGTGACTTTTCCCACCACTCACACATGCATTCAATGATTGGGTGAAACGGTAAAAAGGGAGTAATTGGCTCATTTAAAGGACATGGCATCAAATGGATGAGTTCTAAGGTTGACACTTGGAAATTAAGGATTTAGTCTCCCATAGGCCCCCTTTCATCTTCCCCTCTAGGGGAATCATAGCCCCTCTAGTGCTCTTTACGTAGTCATCTTGGAACATTTTATTATTTATGCAACATAATATTTACATATATTTCGAGTTGGCATGACAAGCCAACCATACGGTCCAAATAAAATATATACATCATACATGCCTAGCAATTCACTAGTCGGGCCTTGGCCTTGAGCTCTGCACTAGGAATCCATACTAGCATATTTACATCATTTACATCATTTTGATTACATACATTCCAAGTCAAAATTGAGGATATTACATGGTCCTTATCTACAACTTCTCAGAAGGACTTCCCAAGTCAAAACATTATTCCTTAAGGCTAACCATAGAAATATTGACGTGGTTTTGATCAACATATAGGGATAGAAACCACTCATAGCAAAGTTCTACACTAAAGTGTGAATAAAAAATCTTTGATTACTTTTCATTAATCAAATAGAAGCTTATATAGCTTTACATTAAGAGAACCAACTCAACAAACTTAAGGAGAATAACTCAACAAAATCCTAAAAACTAGTAACAAATTACACTATTAGGCGTAGTTAGAAATGGGATCTCGACTAGCCCATAAGAATAGGAAAGCAAAAGGTCTTGTCACTCTAAACCACAAGAATGTGCACATCATACAAATAATATGAGACAAATATCCCATATGAGATCAAGCATAGGCTAAAAACTATATCACTAAGAATCCATATCATTCCTCCCAAAAATATATAGCAATGGCCTCCAATGCTTTCATGAGAGACGGAAATGTTGTTGCATATGCTGGGGAGAAATTCAATGAGCTTGATGCAGAAGATGACATTGCATAGCGACGAGGTAACAAGTATTGGATCCTTGAAAATTCTAATGTGACAAAGCCTACAATTGAAATTACAAAAACCAACCTCTACCCCACACGAACCAAATGAGAAAAAACCTTGTAAAATGAATTGCATAATGAAGAAACTCTATTGCAGTAGTATGGATCAACAAGATTGAAGCCAAACCCAAACCTAAATCAAGTTGGATAAATGATCAAAACCAACTGCAGCACTTCCATCAAATAAGTTTCTAAAAGGCTATAACACCATTCAAAGAGGTGTGATCCAAATGATGAAGTTGTTGAAGTAAAATGGATTGCTTTCAAGCATCCAAAAAGGTGCTCCAACAAAAACTTGGCTTTGTGACATTGAATCCTTCAAAAAATACTATCAAGGCATAAGACTCCCATATTCGTGGATACCAAAGGACACTTGTGAAAATGCATTAAAGAAATAGGCAAAACCACCACTCAAGGTAAAGTTACAATTAATCCCACAATCTTAACAACTTGGGGTTTGAAAACGATCTATGAGCATCATTACTTCAATCCGCATTATATTTTCTAAACTCTAATCAATAGTGTGTAATTATAAATGGTGTAGAGCTTCTATCAAACCCTTTAGAGAGAAACAAATCAGGGGCATGGTGTCTAATGGGTTTTGTAGTTGCGACTTCATTGGAACAAGCCTCATATTCTTCCCCAAAGTAGAGTTTAAAGCATGGTACACCGATTTCATTAGGTGGCTAATCACGACTTCACTATCGATGACTATTCCTAATGTGGAATGGGAAAATAAATCTAGTGAGACGTTGAGGGGCTCTCCTCCACGCTTATGTTGATCATCCCAAATATTGCAACACATTCATAGTGTCTATGGCGGATCAACCAAATAAGAGTACAAACCAACCCAGATAGGGTTTGTGCTTTGCAAATATGTAGCTGAATCATATAAAACAGATCCAATGATCTACAAATTGCTAAACAAACTCATAATGAAGATGAAACCTGGTTGACTGCTCTTGAGGGCTCACGAACTTGCTGTGAAAGTCTGGTCGAATGGATGTGCAAATGCCACACCAATAACACTAGATCAAATTGGAAAAAAAATACGCCTTAAACTCCACGTGGATGCTCTGTGTGAATAACTGTCTTGACTGACGTTGAGGAATGGCACCTAATAGAAAACCGTAGATAAAACCTAGCTAACAAGAGAAAATTATGCCAAGATTAAAGGATGTGAATAGAGGCCATGACTAACAGTAGTTGTAGACAATTGCGGGTCCTCCTTAGCAAATTTGTAGGTCGCTTGGAACAAATCAAAGAATCAGATCGATGCACAGGCAACAACATATTGCAAAATCAGATCCGTCTTGGATTCTATCGTTTGGCCAGTACGACTAAGGCGTTCTCCACATTCTACGAGTGATCCGATATATTCCTAGAAGTGATAAATTGCCCCACAAAAATTCATGTGCAAAGGCTAGAATATGTGAGTCTCTCTTCTAGATCACAACTTTAGATACATAATGGGCACCAATTTATCCCTCACACTAGAGCCTTAAGCTTCATTGATCAACAATTCTTCTTTACTAAAAGACTCTAAGCATATTAAGGAAAATTTTCTAACTTGAACTTCGGTGGTACAATCTTTACAATTTCTTAATCCAAACATTTGACTATCATATTGTATGTTGTGATTTGTTTTGAGAGGCCAATGTGAGCTTGAATATAGCGATGGTGGATAGATTGTAGACACTGTCTTCTAGTTAGGGATTAATCCATGGCTTTTGTCACAGGTTCTCTGATGGATGAGAAGGTCACCATTCAATAGAAAGAAATAGTGGAAAGAAAGGATGCAAATCATTGCCATAGGCGCTAAACTCTCTCTAAATGCATGCAATATCATCTAATAGACTGTGTGCCTATTTGATATTTTAATTTGCCACTAATTATTCACAGTGGAAATTCAACACCTATAGATATGGATTCTTCACTCTTAAATGATGGGCACAAGTGACAAACAATGGCCCATCCCAAAGGAAAAATACAAGTATGAAGCATAGTAAAATGACTCATTCAACCATTCCTCGAAGAGGATCAAATCATCTAGCTATGACAACCTTAGAGGAAGCATGTTTTGATGAAGCAAACTATGCAACTAGAGGCCATGATTTGCAACCCATGACAACATAATCTACCCTCTACTGCTACAAGCTATTGGATGACTTCATGATGCTCTCCACAAGACTTCAAGGTAAATGGTAGAGCCAATCTCTTCTCAAAATATTTGTTATGAACAAAATTTGTTGGATTTCCTTCGTATGGTGAAGATCACCATGTATGAACAAAGGAATCCAATACCCAAATCTGAAAATTTATAAAAAGATACATCTCAATGAAATAAGAAGCAATTATCCAAACCGAAGGTGGGATCATAAACTTGCTCTAATACCAATGATGTGGTTTCGATCTACATATGTGGATTGAAACCATTCATAAGCAGAGTTCTACACCGAAGAGTGAATAAAAATAGGAGCTTATATAGCTTCATGTGAAGTGAAATAACTCAACAAAGTTGGAGAGAATTACTCAACGAGATCCTAAAAATTAGTAACGAAGTACAATACTAGGTTTGGTTAGAGATAGGATCTTAACCAGCGCATGAGAATAGGAAACAAAAAGGTCTCGTCACTCTAAAACACGAGAATGTGCACACCATACAAATCATAATATGAGACTAATATCCCATATGATACAAACCATAGGCTAAAAGCTATATCACGAAGAATCCCCATCAAATATTTTTGCCTTTTTTGGAGCTTTTAATTTCCATATTTGGTTCCACCACTACATTAGTTCTCATAGATCTAATTTAAGAAAAACTTTTTTACCTTGGGCATGTAGCATATATTTCCCCATAATTCTTGTTTTTTTAACCATGCAAGAGTGTCCTTTTCATCCTTCAACCCAATATGAATTCTTCTAATGCTATCACCATAAGAATTCCACATGACTGCCTCTTCACCTTTCAATCTCATCAACTGTGAATTCATCTTCACTTGAGTGGATTCTTCAAGCCCGTGACATTACTAGTTGCACATAAAACTAGCTGATGAACTCTCCATTGTCCTTGTTTGACCCTTGATTTCACCATAGGAGGTGATTTGCAAGTGTACATTCCTCCACACTTGCTACCAAATATTTGTTGAATTTTATCCCATACTTGATTAAGAGTACATATCACCCTTTATTTAAGTTTTTCTATCATTTATTCTAGTAGCCTAGCCATTTTTCCACAACCCGGAACATAATCAACACCAATCCTCACCTACTCACCATTCCCCTCTTTCCAAGTCAAATGATGCCCAATCATAGGGAAGGCCTAAACTAGAGCCTTCTAGTGGATAGATACATAGTTTATACTTTTTCTTTGATTCCTAATATAGTCTATAGAGACCCGGGCCTTATGTATTTATGTTCAAATATTTTCTTCCACAATCCTTCTTTAGTAAGAACTCTCCATAATCTCTTTGCTACAAAAGACTTACTAGGAAAATGAATGATCTGTAGACCCCATCCACCCTCCTCTTTTAGTTTTTCTATAACCTACCATTTCACCAAAGGAATTATATCATTCTCTTTTTGCCCAACCATAATAATTTAAGCAAATTTGTCTATTTGCACCTAAAACTCATTTGAGAATATAAGCCAAAGAGTTCCAAAACACTAGAATAGATTCCAAGACTTATTTCGCTAAAGTCAATATCTCCTTCATTGACAACCATCTATTAAACCAATTATTAATTATGCCTTCATTTTTTAACAACCAACTTCAATCTCTCTTCCCATATCCATTTGGCTTTAGTAGAAAGCCTATATATTTTGACCCTTCTTGGAAATTTAAAAGATTGTAAGGAAAAATCCTAAGCAAATTGTGTTCTTCCTCCTTCTCTAGCTCATTAAAACGATTTGAATATTTTTGCACACTTAATTATATAGTTGTAACAATTCCATAGATCTCCAATATTTCATGCATTCTTCTTGCTTTTTTTCCATTACCACTCGAGAACAATATTACATCATCAACAAATAGTAGATGGGCTGATAACAAAGACTTGCCAATTTTTATTTATGAAATAATCCCTACCCTTTTAGCTTCCATAATAGCTCTACTCAAACCTTCAATAACAAGAGAAAAAAGAGTAAAGGAGATTAAAAGGATTCCTAATCCTTACCTCAACCCCCAAGAGGGTTGAATTTTTTTTGCAGTTGAAACATTGATAAGCACATCAAAAGAAACTAAAGATACACATCCCATTATCCATTTAACCTTAGGAAGAATAAAACAACATGAAGAAGCAACAATACGAGGTATAACTAGCTAGTTCTATCATATTGCCATGATAATAATTTTCATTATTTTGATTGAATGTAGACCTTGTTTGGTTGATCCCATAGCCTCATGATCAATATTCCCTCTAAAAACCCAAATTATTCATGAGAGATAATTTATGAAAAAAATATTTTAACCCTAGCTACCAATAAATTTACTATCATTTTGTAAATGCAATTACGCAAGGATATTGGTTTGAGATCATTAAATAATTATGGTAGCATTGAATACTCCTAGTACCTTACCAGTGTTCCTAACCTCTTCAATTACTTTGATTAGGTCTTCCTCCACTAGATCATAGAATCCAATAAAAAACTCCATTGACCACCCATCTAGACTTGGGCTCTTATCCTTCTTAAAGGATGCTAACATAGACTTCAATTCCTCCTTAGAGATTTCTTCCATTAACATTTAATTATTTTTTGTTACAAAGTTTGGAAAGTAGGATGTTAGCTTCATAAAATCAACTATATTTTCCATCCCTTTATATATATATCAAAAGTATGAAATCCCTATGTCAACTAACTCTGAGAATTTTCCCACTGCATTTCCATGAAATTATTTTTCATTTCCCATATTATATTGGTTCTTTTACCATGTCTGACATATGTTTGATAGAATTTAGTGTTTTAATCTCCCTTTTCCAACCAAACTACTATGGTTTTCATCCTCTAACCTGCCTTTGTCCATTCTAAAAACTTCCTTTTCCCTGCTTCCAATGCCTTTATCCTCTTTATCTCTTCCTCCCTAAAGACCACTTTCTCATTCTAAAGAAAATCAACATTATCGTTTTCTACTTCTTTCAACTCCTTATCCATATTTTTCTTTTTATTTGTTGCACATGCTGCCACAACCCCTTTTACCTTCTTCAAAGTTGCTACAAACTATAATCTAGTTGTATCCTTGTATCTCTCATCAAAATATACCCACTTATTCTTAACCATCTCCCATAATTCTTCTTCTTCCAACCAACTAGGATTAAACTTGAAAAGATTAGTTGGTTTTCTGTTCTACTTCTCTAATTGAATGAAAATGCGTAAATGATTAGATGCCCCCTGAACACCATCTCCATCCAATACATTGTTATATCTAATTCAATTAGGGGACCATATAAACTAAAAAATCTACCCGATCTCTTGGAAACTCATGCTTCTATAGTTTTGTTGTTCCTTCATGTTGGCGTGAGTTTTACGGGGGAAATCAACTAAGCTAACATTGTCTATATTGCACCTCAAGAAATTTGTTAGCATGTATAATCTAGCATCCCCTCCAACACTTACGATATGCTTAAGGTAAAGTTTAAGAATGCCCCCTGCCCTCGCCCCACCGCAACCCCTTGTGATGATGACCCTCTAACTCAATACATCCCAAAGAAAAAAAAAAGTCCTAAAAGACTTGTCTTTGCTCATATGGATTGTAGCAGTTAATGACTTAGATATTATTCCCTACTTCTTGGAACTTCATGCTTATGTAGCTCAACTAAATGACGCGAGAGTCGTCTATGTAGGGACTACCAAGATCTCTAATATAATGATACACCTATATTTTGGAAACCCTATAGGGTTTTGTCCCACTCTGAGGATCCCTTTAGTAGATATGAACTATTTACCTTTTTGTATCTCTTTCAATGCTTTTCCTTGAGCATGATGAAGATAGATTTTCTCCCAATTTTAGATGAGGTAGGGTCCTTGATAGGGCCAAGGCCTAGTCGTCCTCCTAACCCATTTCACACCAATACATTAACTCCCCATTTAGATCTTAGATGGTATCTAAGAGGACTTTTGGCTTCAAAGGCTTCCCTCAAACCACACTCTCCATGGAAAAATGAAAAATATTAAGAGCCCTAACAAAGGGAGCTGCCTGATAGAGTGAAAGGGTTTACATCTCTTTATCAAGGCTAGTGAGAGTAATATCCTCCCTAAGCTAGAAGTTTCCTTAAAATTATAAACTTCTCGAAATATCCCCATAAGAGAATTCATGTTTCTAACATAATAAGCCAAATATCCTTATTCTCTAAGTCCAATTTTTTTAGAAGGAAGAATGATTTCAAATTGTAAACATAAGACTTACCAACAATCTTGTTTGTCATTTCATCGTTTCCTTACCAAGTCACCTTTGATATTTGAAACTCATCATTTGGTGGCTACAAATTTTGGTTTGAATCATTTATTGTCTTTTGCTTTGCCCTTCCATCTTCTTTGGAGACTCCCTTCTTCAATGAAATTAAATCCGAGCCCATCTCTTTTACCATATTGGGTTGATTGTAGGTTATGTTGTTTTCTTTTTATTTAACCCCCTCAACTACTTCTACACTCCTTTTTCCAGTCTCCTACTACTCCAATTTCTTCCTCCACTCTTTCCTTTTGAATACTTGGACACAATCCTTCACAATATGCACACAAACATGGCACATAGTGCACTTAAATGGAATTTTGAGGTAATCCAAGGATTGTATACAAACCTTATCCCCTATCACTATTAATTAACTAATCCTTCACTTATATCCGCTTCAACCAATATATAGGTTGTTGCCATGAAAATGCTAAATTTAAAGGAGATATCAATATCTATTATTTTTCCCAACTTGTTGTCTATCTCCCTCATAATTTTTTCATCCTACATCTCCATAGGTAAATTGAGTAGTTTGACAAATTGGGATTTCATTAGAGACTTCTAACCATGTGCTAAAACATGTCGTCTAGGTTTGCATTGCTAAAAAGTCAATGCCTAGTGCCATTGACCCCTTAGGACAAATTTGGTGTCTTCCTTTGATCTGAAAATAAACCTAGTCAACCTCTTGTCAACATGTGGAAAGTAGGACCATAACCCATATTCAAGGCCCTAACCTTTTGGATCCAATCATTAAGAGTTTGCTCCATGATTTGGTGACGATGAAACTTGCCAATGAGAGTTTTCCCCAAGTATTTTAGGGCTTATTCCAGCCTTAGAGCCTCACTTGAAACCATTACAGCCCGAGTCATTATTTGCTTTACAATGTTCCTCACCCTTTTCACCTTTTGATTTTCTTTCTTATTTGAAACAATCCCATCTATAATATTTTCACTAGTAAGTAAACCCATAACCAAACCCTAATCACAATAGATTCTCCTCTGTAATTGATATAGAATTTTGTTTGTTTGAAGATTGTTTAGAAGTCTTGGGATCAATGCTATCTTGGTTAACCATCCCCTTGAGTACTGTGAAAAGAATCTTGATGCACATTAGAATTTTTGTTAAGATCTCCTTCCTTGTGATATGCACCGTTTGATTGCATCGTCGGTCCTCCTCCCAATACATTGTACCTAACATTATCAACATTAGCAACAATAGCAACTCTTGCAAGTAGTGACATGTTGTCCAATTTATCAACTTTTGCATATTTTCCTAAAGCGTTTTCTAGGACAAAATAAACCCCTATATTACAAAACCCATTGACACTTTCATTAGGATTTGGCACTTTTGGAGGTGAGGACATGAATATCTGTATTCCCTCGCATGGATCTTCAAAATAATTGACCAACTGAACTTTGTCATCCATCCTCAAATCCATAGATCTCCCCCCTAAGCTAGGTTGGGGGAATTTGATTGTGTGGAAAACTCTATTTTATATTAGTGCTTATTGTTCTAATCGATGTTGATCATGATCACTTCAGGAAATAATTCAATTTGCATTGCTAATATTCTAGCAATATCACCACTCCAAGAATAATTCAATTAAAACTGAGTGATTTCTTGAATTGAAAAATGAGAATGAGAATGCATTCAAGGTTATTCTATCATTCCACTGGTAGGATTAAAAGAATTTCTACTTCATAACCAAATTAAACATACAAGAATAGTCACTTCTTGCTAGCTCATTTGGTTAAGGTGTGGGTCTCGTCAGTAAGACGACTTGAGTTCAATTCCCCTTAGGGGTGACTTAGTTGGGAGGCGACACCCAAAAACCCAGTCAAGTTGAGGCTGGTGCGGTCCAGGCCGGGTGTGATCCCCGGGTGATTTTGATGGCTTAGATGCCCTTGGGTCATGGTTTCTCAAACCACAAGCCACTCCCGTAAGTCAGGGAGATTCTAGCAAACAATTTTTTTTAACCATACACGAATTATTTACGTGAACTTTTATGTGAGTTTAGGCCAATTTTAATAAGAAAAAGGTATCATTTATTTTATTCACTTCGACACATTTTAAGCCTAACACCTCTCTAAGACCAAGTCAAATTCCTCACTTGAAATTTTTATTGGATACATGGAGCTAAGGTTCAGATTTTAATAAAGATTCCTAAACAAATACTTTTTTCCTTCTTAATTATTTGAATCATACACATTTAGTATCTAAAAACTTTGGCTATAATGAATTATAAAACCACAATTCTTAATTTCCAATAATGATATCAATATATGATTAATTTAAATTCAAGGTAATTTGGGTCCCATTATGTTGCCCAACATCTTGGGGTCACTCTAGCATCTTTTGAAGAAGCATTACTGCTTTTTAGTATTTGCTTTTTGTCAAGATGAATGTTGATTCTTCTAATAGTTTCTTGTAACAATAATAACATTGGTATTTTTTTTATGAAGATCTTAATCTTTTTTCTTTTCTTTTGTTCCTATTCCTTTATAAAGATTGATTTCATTATTCTCTTTTCTTTTCATGTCTTCCTTTTTGAATTAACATTGTTTCTATGCTTTCCCATTTTAAACTAACCTTGCTTCCCTGCTTTCCCATGATATTTTTAAGGGGATCATTCCTCATAATTTGGTCCTTAAGATCCACTTTATTATGAATATCTTTTGTTTATAAGGAGGTTTATAAGGAGGGTTAATATTTTATATTCAGGGTTGGAGGATTTTATTTTAGATTTGAAGTTTGGTTATTTTTTATGTTTCTTATTTTTTTCACATTAAAGAAGAGGGTTAATATTTTCCATTTAAGGTTGAAGTATTTGATATTAGATTTAAAGTTGGATTATCCTTTATATTCTTATTTCTTCCACATTGGTAGTCTCTCCTTCCTTCATATTTTTTTTTCATTGGGAAAGGGAGATGTACTTGTACTATATAATTAATTTATTCTCTTAACTTAGTAGTTTAAATTTCTTAATATGGAAACATTTGAGGTTCATTCTCTTACTAAATTTGTTTTTGTATTATGAAGTTTTTCTTTGCCATAAAGGTTTTTTTCACTAGATAATTCAATTTTATAATATTATTATTATTGGAAAGGCCATACTCATGTTATTAGTTATATTTAAAGATTTTTCTTGAAAATCCAATGTGTTTGAAGATAAGTCAATTATCAATATATAACAGTTTTGGGACTAGTCCAAGTGTTTATGGGATGGAGTGTTATCCTCCCCACCAAGCTTCTTCTCTCTTAAGTGATATGATGAGCTCATAATGAGTATATTATTTTGACTCAGCCTTGTGCCCTGAAGAATCTAGGGCTTACCTTGGGTACCATCCTTGAAATGAGGAGAACCTTGATTGCTTTTAAACGACCATTTTCAAATTTTATTTAAGGAGCAATCTAAATATTATATAATTTTGACATTTTTCAGCTATCATCATCATATCAACCATTTTCAAGGTTTACTTAAGGAATACTCTAAATCTTATATGATTTGGGCATTTTTTTGATTGTCATATGGCAATATAATCTTTGATTGAATTGTAAATTAACCTTGCTCAAATTATATTTTGAATACATAAGTAAATTTAGTACCTAAAAAATTCTTATTACAACATGATTATGTAGTCTCAACAATTACTATATATACCATTCTAATAATTCTTTAAAAAAATTAAATTTTTCATAAGAATTTCCAATTATTTATATGGTTTGAGAATCCCAAAGCAAGTGTTACCTTACTCATATCCATATGGTTTGAGAATCCCAAAGCAAGTGTTAACTTACTCATATCCATATTGGTTTGAGAGCCAACAAAAATTAAAGGAAAGAAGAGCAGCCTTACACATATCAAGACTCGTTTGAGACTCCAAAAAATTAATGGGAAACCTTACCCACATCAAGAATTTGTGAGTGGCCTCTATCGAAGTCCAAGTTTATTGGTCAAAGATACGATGAATAAACCAAGTGGTCATAAAGCAAGCTATTCTTTGAGATTTATCTTTTGATTCACTATGAAAAAAATATTATATTAATAAAATTTGGTTTGATCTTTCATACGAGTGGTGTATAAATTCTTATCTACTCATATTAATAAAATTTGGTTGGATATTTCATAAGAGGGGTTTGTGCATTCGTATCCCATCTTAAATATATTAATAAAATTTGGTTTGATCTTCCATAAAGGGGTTTATGTATTCTTATATAATCTTAATTATTTTCGAATATAGCTAAAACCATTAAATTTACCGATTAACAAAGTTTGGACTTTGTTGAAAAACGACTCTAGATAAATATTTATTTTTCATTTAAACAAAAAAATATTAAGATGGAGTTGAATTTTCATGTAATTTAATTTCTCAATTTTTTTTTATTTGTACATATGAATATGTATTTGGGGTTGGTATAAGTATTTTATTGTAATTTGTGATTTGTATGATATTAAAAAAATGATTTTTTTTAAAAATTATTTGTATTATCATTCAATTTAAAAACATGCTAACTTATGAACACAATTTTTTTTTAAAACTTCTTTCATTTATTTAAATTATAAAAATAATATATTGTTTTAGAT
This sequence comes from Larix kaempferi, assembly GCA_027924585.1. Lineage (NCBI taxonomy): Eukaryota > Viridiplantae > Streptophyta > Pinopsida > Pinales > Pinaceae > Larix > Larix kaempferi. Next base: position 1,059,397 of record BSBM01000446.1, on the reverse strand, counting down.
ATTATTCTGGAGTGTTATGTCTGGATTAGTATTCAGTTTTATTTTAAAATTATTTATATTATCACTCACTATAAAACTTTACAATTTTTTTAAAACTTAGTTGTTTTTTATGTTTGTTTTGTTAATGTTTATTAAACTAAAATCAAATCATAAACATTATACACATATAAAATCAAAATTAAACCCCCAAAATATCTATATCACACTTAGATATTTCTATATTAAACTTTTAATCCATATTAATATACTCATTTAGTCATTGAACTCTCTTATTATAAAATACACATGTTCAATAAATAATTTTCATATTTAACGATCACATTAACACAATTTTTTTATTTACACAATTTATTATTATTATTATTATTTTAATAGATGAGATGTCTTCCAATTTAAAATTAATTTTATTTAACTTTGAAATAAAGTGCTTCCATAGACTAATGTAATTGACCATAGTAGAGAGATAACGGATAACGGGACCTGACATGGGCACAGGCATGGCCATAAATGCAGCGAGAGGCCACAAATTCTCATCCTCGAACGTAGCAAGATAACAATTTTGAGGCAATCCATAATCTCACGTGGTGGATAACAATGCTTAGACAAGTGGCCATTCTAAGGTATTGCTATCCTTGTTATGTGGTCATCATGCTTTGTGTTTACCATCAACGTCATGTATGATGTCTTCCAACTATTAGGTGCCACGAATAAATCCAACCAACCCATTAACGGAAGGCGGCCTTACCAACCCTCTCTTTACTTTACATTTTTCTTTTCTCTTCTTTTTCTTCGACTCCAAGCGTGGAAGGAGACCAACTCCACCTACGATGGCCCCACGCCAACCAACCACCGACTGATAAACCAGAGCTGCTGGATGCAAATCCGACGGCGGACAGACGGCCCCTCTTTGTGGGACACAGTGGATGCCGTCGATCTGCACGTAGTAGCCCATAGAGTCAAACCGCACTAATTTTATATTTTTGTGTGGGTGACAACTTGGAAAACATATGACAACTATTCAATGATGGAATAAATTCAATTTATATTCCAATTTTATTTAGAGAATATTATAATATTTTGTTTAAATTCCAATTTCATAAAATTACTATTATTATTTTCCCTAAATTACAATAGTATTAGTATTTTGTTTGAACTTTCCAACAGATAAAATCAATAATACAACAATGTTTTGTTTGAATGCTCAAAGAGCAAATTTGGTGTTCACATACATACAAATTCAGGGACATGGATAAGGGATAGTGAATGAGTGAACAAATTTATTTTTTGAATAAATTTATTTTTAAAATGAGGCAAATTTATGTATGATTTTATTTATTTATTTATTTTTAAAGTTTTGTAATTTAAATATTTTAAAATAGTCAAATGATTAATGTTTTTTAATTGAATAGAATTATATATATATATTTTTTAATTTTAAGAAAATTAAAAAAATTAATAATAATAATAAAATTGTTATTTAAATAAGGAGTTGTTTAAAATTGTTATAATTTAGTTTGGAGAAAATCGTATTTTCAGATACAATTCGGGATAGAATTTTTAGAATCTTAAATAAGAGTATTAATCTTGTATAATTTGGATGTCTTGGATTTTTAAGGGTGTTGAATTCATCTAGATGTCCACAAAAATGATTTAAACAACACAAATCAATAATTTCAATTTTAATAAATTTGATTTACCAGATTTTGTAGGAGTGATGCAAATGAAATAATTTGAATGTTTTTAACAATATGAAAAATTATAAAAACAAAACAAAGTTTTAATATAAAATTTTAAAAGCAAACTTTTATATTTTTTAACAATTTTTAGCTGAAATCTAACAACAACATTATTCAAATTACAATTAATTTTGAAGAGGAATCTTAAAACGCCAAATTCACTTGTCATAATGTTCATGGATCTCTGATATTTTTCATAGTTCCACTGTACACACCACAGCACTTGATTCCACGGCCATCCATTTTGGCGATGATAAGCTGTCTTCACTCTTCTTCGAAATTGCGGCGCAAAACGAATTGATAGGACGACGAAACGCCACGTGTGAGATAATACCGATATTCACAGCCATAACTGACGGTTCATGTGGGTAGATCCTTTACCCAAAGTTAACAGGTAACCACAGGGAAGTAGCTGGAGTTGGATTTAGAATCTGGGAAGAGATTCCGCCACGTCATCTGGGTAAAGCCCTTTCCTTTCTCACAGTATTAGTTTTTTTTTGTATTTATGTACAAAGATGGCGGAGAATTATTATCATTCTGAGCCTTAGATAAGAGGCTTGAGGTGGCAAGTAGGCTGTGAGGTTCTTGCTGTGAGAGAAGCTCTGCAATGGAGCGAGCACGGCGTATTGCTTGTGGCGCTCTGGCCAAGCGGATCCTCTTCCACTCGAAATCCCACCGTCACGTTCCCGCTACGCCCAATGCCACTGCTGGCGCGCGAGCTCCCCTGTCTTTTCTCCGCCACACGGTGCTGCCAGTTCCGGCAGCTTTCTCGGATTTCCGACAGGGCGCGAGATCGATCTCTGTGGAGGCCCTGAAGCCCAGCGATTCGTTCCCCAGGCGGCACAATGGCTTGACCCCGCAAGAACAAGTCTTCATGGCGGAGTCCTGCGGTTTCCCCAGCCTGGACGCGCTCATCGACGCGACCGTGCCCGGGGCTATCCGGACTGGACCCCTGAAGTTCTCCAAATTCGACCAGGGCCTGAAGGAGAACGAGATGATAGCCCACATGCAGTACCTGGGGGCCAAGAACAGAGTCTTCAAGTCCTTCATAGGTATGGGGTACTACAACACCTATGTTCCTGCTGTTATCCTTCGCAATATAATGGAGAATCCTGGGTGGTATACGCAGTATACTCCTTACCAGGCAGAGATTGCCCAGGGGAGGCTGGAGTCTCTCTTGAATTACCAAACCATGATTACAGATCTCACGGGTCTGCCCATGTCCAACGCTTCTCTTCTCGACGAAGGGACTGCTGCAGCAGAGGCCATGTCGATGTGCAACAACATTTCTAGGGGAAAGAAGAAAACGTTTCTTGTTGCCAGCAATTGCCATCCCCAGACATTTGACATCTGCGAGACTCGGGCACACGCCCTCGATATAAAGGTGCTGAAGGCCGATCTGAAGGATTTTGATTACAGTTCCAATGATGTTTGCGGAGTTTTGGTGCAGTATCCCGGAACTAATGGGGAGGTCTTGGATTATTCTGATTTCGTCAGGAATGCGCATGCCAATGGTGTTAAGGTTGTCATGGCAACAGATCTGCTGGCTTTGACGGTGTTGAAGCCTCCAGGGGAGTTTGGAGCAGATATGGCCATTGGATCTGCACAGAGGTTTGGAGTTCCTATGGGATATGGAGGGCCTCATGCGGCTTTTCTGGCTACTTCACAAGAGTATAAGAGAATCATGCCCGGGAGGATTATAGGCGTGAGTGTGGATTCAAATGGTAAGCCGGCTCTTCGGATGGCGATGCAGACTCGGGAGCAACACATCCGGCGAGATAAGGCCACCAGCAACATCTGCACGGCACAGGTAATAGGCATATCACAACTTTGCTATATACTTAACAGAATTTATGGGTTAGTATTTGCTTTTGATAGATCCCCCCCCATATCAATGAACTATGCACCTCCACTAGTGAGCCAATGACCATATGAGAGGGCCAAAGACCTGTTTCTATTGCGGGTTGGTGATTTGGCGAGTGCCCCAGGTTACCAAGACCGTTATCAACGAATTGTAAGCAGATGAATTGCTATGATCGAAAATCCGTACGCTGTTGGTGTAGACCTAGAACATGGGGTTATCTAGTAAGCACAGGATCACATTTAATTTTTGAGCCCCGTGTTTAGCCAGCTCAAAATCAAAATAAAATCCCACAGGTGAGGTACATCAGTGAAGGACCAGATTATATGATGGAGCACCAAAACATTTTTCAATACTGAGTTCTTTAAATGTTAATGATTTTATTTCTGTATGGTTTTATGTTGCCTTAATTTCCAATGTTTCTTCAACTTTTAATTGTTCGAACGCTAAAACAGTTGATTTGATGGTCAATGAGCATCTCTAGTGTGAATGTTTTAATTTGATTTTATATGACATATTTGGACAAGTATGGCCTTGATCATTCAGATCTTTTTGTACTCAGGCCCTGTTAGCAAACATGTCTGCTATGTATGCTGTCTATCATGGTCCAGAAGGGTTGAAAAAGATTGCAGAGCGTGTACATGGTCTGGCAGGAGCGCTCGTGGTTGGATTGAAGAAATTGGGCACTGCAACTGTTGAGGATGTTCCCTTCTTTGATACAGTAAAGATCAAATGTGCAGATGCCAAGGCCATTTCTGATAAAGCTGTTGAGAATGAGATCAATATCCGAGTTGTAGATTCGAAGACGGTGAGCTTCTTGCAAACTTAGAAAATACCAATGCTCAGAATAACATCTGTATCTTGAATCTGACTGGTGTTTCCGATCATTTGGATAGGATTTGTGTTTCCTTTGGCTGCCTCTCAATACAGGCTGAGATTGAATCTGGTAGATCCAAACTCCAATGCATTATATTTTAGCAAATAACAAATCCTGGTGCATGCTCACAATGTTGCAGGTTACTGTTTCCTTTGATGAGACCACTACATTGGACGATGTAGATAAGCTACTTAAAGTTTTTGCTGGAAATAAACCTGTAAGTATAACTTGCATCAGTCTTCTTGCCCGGATATTAGAATTCACCTTGCTGAACAGTTCTCTGCATTACGTAGGTAAACTTCACAGCAGACTCCCTTGCCCCGGAAGTCCAATATGCAATTCCAAAAGCTTTTATCCGGGAGAGTGCTTATTTGACACATCCAATTTTCAACATGTAAGAACTAGTACTGAATTTGACTAGATGCTATATTCAGTGTTTTTTAGGTTTTATAAACAGGTAGACTAGTCCATTTTAAACATGTTGAATTACGTGGATGTTTGTAGGTACCACACAGAGCATGAGCTGCTGCGCTACCTTCATAGGTTACAAGCAAAAGATCTTTCTTTGTGCCACAGTATGATTCCCTTAGGATCCTGCACTATGAAATTGAATGCAACTGTGGAGATGATGCCTGTTACGTGGCCAAGTTTTTCTAACATTCACCCTTTTGCACCTCAAGATCAAGCTGCTGGTTATCAGGTAAGGCAGTCATTTTCTTTGGTGAGATATACATGAAAGTTTTTTTAATATAATAAGAAATACTTCTTCAGAAAGGCTTAAGCTTGCATATTCTGTTGCAGGAAATGTTCAAAGATTTGGGAGAGCTTCTTTGTGCCATAACTGGGTTTGACTCATTCTCTCTGCAACCAAATGCTGGCGCAGCAGGGGAGTATGCTGGACTGATGGTTATTCGTGCTTATCATCATGTAGGTGTTCAAAACTTTTGAACCTTATGAAATTTGTTACGAAAAGTAGTGCCTAGACACTGGATTTGGTGTTGACTTGCACATAAAACATTCACAGGCAAGAGGAGACATGCATAGGAATGTCTGTATTATTCCTGTATCTGCTCATGGAACGAATCCTGCAAGTGCTGCTATGTGTGGCATGCAAATTGTTTCTGTTGGCACTGATGCTAAAGGAAATATTAATGTGGAGGAACTAAGGAGAGCTGCTGAGACGCACAAGGACAAACTTTCGGCACTTATGGTATGTATTTATGATACCATGTTTGACATGAGGGAATCATTACCACTGGAATGATAGCCTTTTGAACAAGTTGACAGTTGTGATAAACAATGCAGTTTAATTAATGAAAAGACTCACTTTCACTTTCTTCAGGATTAATTGCACTTCTAGTTTTGTTCATGTTTGTGATGGTGATATCCAAACTGCTCATCGGGAGCAATACAAATATGTATTACAGATTCATTAATAAAAATATGGCAGCAAGATGGATATTTTGAAAAATATTGTTTTAATCGGTGCAGGTGACCTATCCTTCAACCCACGGTGTGTATGAGGAGGGTATTGATACCATATGTAAGATTATCCATGAAAATGGTGGCCAGGTTTACATGGATGGGGCAAATATGAATGCACAGGTAAATTGTTCATACTTCTGAATCTGGAAAAGAAATTTGTGTGGGGCAAATATGAATGCACAGGTAAATTGTTCATACTTCTGAATCTGGAAAAGAAATTTGTGTGGGGCAAATATGAATGCACAGGTAAATTGTTCATACTTCTGAATCTGGAAAAGAAATTTGTGTTTCTCATGATAGAGATGATAATCTCCTTATTTCCATCATTCCACGATTTCTCTTAATTACCTGTATTCTCTTTTTTTCACAAAAACTTTTCTTACTGAATTGAATTGGTTTCCATGTTCTGGCAGATGATATTTTATTTAACGTATATCCCATCTCTCACCTGTTTCTTTTGAAGTATTTTCAACAGGCCTATTGCAGTGTTTACGTTTAATAGGCTGTTGAATCATGAATCATGTCACTTCTTACCCTATATTTGGGCAAATTGAAGAAACTCGAGATACTTGTATTTCCAAGCTGAATGAATCAACGCTGATGGTCAGATCACCACTAGGCTTATACTACCAATTTGCTTATGCTACAATGCTGCTTATGCCTTTAATTATGGTTTAGAAATTAGAATTAAGACAGCATACCCAACTCGAGGACATCCCGAGGTTACAACTTATGTGTATTAATCTTGAAGCAGGAGTGCTCAACAAAAAATAACATTGACTAATCTTAATGGAAGGTGCAATCTAGAGTACTTAGTTAATTTCACATTTAAGAAGAATATACAATTTAGGCAGTTTCAGAAATCACAGAATGTAAGTATATTGTGGAAAGAGTTCGGCAGACAGTTGTGTGGTTTGAAATTTTTGGGAATGGAGTATAAAAGAAGTGAAATATTAAAAACAAGTTTTTATTGTGTTTACAAGTTTTTTGCTCTGCTATTGATTAATTCCAGCCTTTTGTTTTCGTTATGTGATACAGGTGGGGTTGACAAGTCCAGGTTATATTGGGGCTGATGTTTGTCATCTTAATCTTCATAAGACTTTCTGCATTCCCCATGGAGGTGGGGGTCCTGGTATGGGGCCAATTGGAGTGAAGAAGCACTTAGCACCATTTTTACCATCGCATCCAGTTGTAAGCCCTCTTATGTCTCATTTTATGTATTCATTGTTCTTCTTCCTCTAGAGCTTATCAGAATCGTTAAGTATTCAACTATCATAACTCTGCAAACTTAGTCATAAGCAGGCTAGAAGTTCTTATTGTTCAAACATACTGGTTGTCTCATTAACTGGAACCCTACATGATGCTTGTATCGCCTTTGGTAAATCTACTTCTCTACCCACATGTTGGACATCACTAATTGACAAGGAAGAGTCCAATTTAACTTTTAATAGTGTAATAGACTGTCTCTGGTAACCACAAGAACAAGATGCAAAACATCAAGTATAGGTATATAGTGTTGTAGTATCCTCCTAGCCTACACACCAATGAACTCTACTGCTTGCACGTGCTTGTAGGTAGCATTAACATGCAGATTGCTAGGAGAGAGAAATCATTAACTTGACTAGTGTAATCTCCTTTGAAAACTCCGCATCCATGACTCTGTTTAGAAAATGCTACATGGACCATAATGGTCACATAAATTCAAAATTCACAAGAAAATACATGTACAATATATAGATTTATAGAGGAGCAAGCTTTTAGGAATATATAATAATATATGCTTCAACATCATTTCCACCTGTAACCATTGGGGAAACCATCTGGTACTCTACCCAGATCAATAACACAAGTTGAGGCCTTGTGATATTTCTGATTCTGTTGGAAGGGTATCTGGTGAGCCCAGAGCACTGTAGTTTCTTATGATTCCTTGGAAGTCAATATCCTATTTAAAGTGCCTTTGTAGAGCTTTATATGGAACAATTAATTCTATGGCCTATGAATCCTAGAGAAACAGGCAAAACTGTCCTAATTATGCCCTAATTTTGCAAAGAAGTTGCTGTTTCTATCAATTTGGAAACTTGTACCGGAGATGTCGTGAGTCATACTGTTTTCCTCAATTTCCAAACTTTAGTTTCTGCCTTCCCAAATTAGACAATATTTGCTGGTAGAACATGTAATTCTATTTCTGACGCTATGACTTCACTTTGCAGTCCAAATCTTTTGAACCATCATTAGGCTTCTGCATTTTCCCATATCAAATCTTTGAATCTATCATATTCTGTGTTCTTTCTACTTGGTTCCCATCCCAGTTCTTTTCTCCTTCAGAAGACAAATATTTCTGGGATCAATATATTAGTACATTATCATTTGTCCTCTTTATTTGGTCATTTTCATTTTTGGTTAAAGAATGTCATCTTTTATAATTGTTTGAGAGGTGATTCGGGTTGTATATATAAAATTTGCCACTTTCTGCATTGTCTGATTGAAGAATTCTATGATGGAGCCAATTGAAATCAGCCAATTTCACTGTGACAATCTATAAAAGGAGCATCAATGATAGGATTAACCATTAAAATTCACTCTTTTTCCATGAATTGTAAAATTCTCATCAGATTTGTAATTGCCTTAATTATATTTATATTCTAGTTAATTCAAAGATTTTTTCCTAAGAAATTCGGAATGACAGGTTCCCACAGGGGGAATTCCTGCTCCTGAAGGCAAGCAACAACCACTTGGTACTATATCTGCTGCCCCATGGGGTTCAGCTCTGATTCTGCCAATATCATATTCATACATTGCAATGATGGGTTCAGAAGGGCTTACAGAGGCATCAAAGTTAGCTATTTTGAATGCAAACTACATGGCTAAGCGACTAGAGGTATCTTGTTATTCTCCAATATTCTGCACTCTTTTCTTTCTTTTCTTACATTTTCAACTAACTTCTGCTGTATCTGCAGGATTACTATCCTGTGCTTTTCCGAGGAGAAAATGGGACATGCGCTCACGAATTCATTATTGATTTGAGACATTTCAAGGTGAGAATGCAATCCCCACTGTTATGCATATATATGCTCTTTCAGTGATCTGAGCTTGCTTTGGTGATAAACTTAAGATGCTTTATTTGGATAATGCATGCATTTGTTTGATACTCTGAGCATAAATGGCTCTGTGTAGGTATCTGCTGGAATAGAGCCAGAAGATGTTGCTAAAAGACTTATGGACTATGGATACCATGCACCTACCATGTCCTGGCCAGTGCCAGGCACTTTGATGATTGAACCCACAGAAAGTGAAAGCAAGGTATGAATTGTCTATTGTATATCTGGTTCATGTTTTCATCAGTGCAAATTAAGAATCATAAGTTATGGCTGAGGTGGAAAATCTTTGCTGAGATGTAGAGTTGCTACTGGCTAAACCCCTTATTCAAAACATTGCATTCTTCAATTGCAGGCAGAGCTGGATAGGTTTTGTAATGCACTTATCTCAATCAGGAAGGAAATAATGGAAATTGAAAATGGGAAAACGGATTCTCACTACAATGTTCTCAAGGTAAAGTCCAAACGCTGAATAATTGAATATATGTTTCTAAAATCATCTGACTCGCTTTCATTAATGGAAGAAAGAAAGAAGGAAATCATGTTGATGTAAATTGGTACAGTCAAGGACTCAAGATGGTATAGAAAGAGGTGGATTGAGAAGGAAGGCACACAACATCATTTTTTTCAGAAATATGTGATTGGAAACTGCCATGTATTTCAAAGGATGCACATTCCATCACGTTTTCAAATAAAAATGTTGATAATGTGACCATGTTATAAGATGGTAGAGAAACTGAGAGAAAACCAAGGTAGAATACAAGTGATATCCTGAATAATAATATTAAAATCAAACTAAAGGCAAATTTTAAGCTATTTTCAAGGCATTGGGAATGCGTGTTTCTGGATTAGTAGTCTGATTGTATTTCTTGGCTGTTGGTACCAGGGAGCTCCCCATCCAGCATCTGAAGTGATGGCAGATGAATGGAACAGACCTTATTCAAGGGAGGTTGCTGCCTTCCCTGCTTCATGGGTTCGTGCCTCCAAGTTCTGGCCTTCAACAGGTGGGAACCTATATCACTTTTGATTGCAAGGAGCAACGCATGGCCAACAGACTGATCACTTCTATAGAAGGCTTTGCACCAACTATAAATAATGATTTTTAACATGTTTTGTTGTTTTTGTTGTTTAGGGCGAGTGAACAATGTCTATGGTGACCGCAACCTCGTCTGCACACTTCTTCAAGCAGGAGGAGATGTGGTTGAAGAACAGGCAGTTGCTGCACAGGTGTAGGAGAAATTGCTACTTTCTAATATTCCAAGGGACTGAAGCAGAGTTGCTGTTATATTGGATATACTATTTTATTCTTAACATGGCACTTGCATTCTATCCAGGGGTGTATCTTAGTAGTTTGAAGCTTCAATCCTATTAGCTGTTCGTAGTCAAACAGCCAGCTGAATTTGATTAATAATACAAAATGTTGCTCTTACAAGGCCTTAGTTTTCTGGAGGTTCTGCAAAGAACCACAAGGATTTCACATTTATCCACCAATTCGATGACAAAACAATGATGCAATGTCTGGTGTCTTTATCTCAAAGACAACTAATTGACCACAAAAAAATACACGCATCTGAAAAAGTACAACAGAAGCATATCAATCAAGATGAATCCAAGACTTTCAAAGAATTTTCTTATAGTTGTTTTTATGTGCCTATAGTTTTAGAGCCTTTTTCAGGCGCCTATAGTTTTCGTCTAGACTAGTAGACACTTTACACGACTGCTTATTTTATAGGGGAGAAAGATTCAAGGGTCTAACTGTTCCCTATAGCTGGATCTACCGTCGCGGGAGAAGGCACACGGAAACTATCAACATTCTAATATTGATGATAAATAGCTTGTAGAATGGCACTTGGCATAAATTAGAGTTTGAAAAGAGTGATTGCAATGCTTTAAAAAAATTAGTTGACTTGATTTAAGCAAGAAGAATCCTCAATGCATAAATTGCCAGGTCTCTTGTTTGCAAAGAAGCTTTTCTATGCATGACTAAACACTATCCGTGGTTATCGTTACGGTTATTTAATCAAATAGTTTCATCGATTTGTGTATTACAAGTTTAATTATCATGACATTAATTTGGATACAATATGTCGGCAGATTCATTGATTTATGACATTAATTTGGATACAATTTGTCAGTAGATTCATTAATTTATGTGCACCACAAGTTGGATTACCATGACATGACATTGGATAAAAAAATGTCAGGGCATTACCAAACTGGCCAGAAATTTGTATTGAGGTTAATAACTTCTGCAATTATGTCTGAAATCATGAACTTTTAGCATCATATTAGCATCAACTTTTACATTAACAAAGAGCTTAGTTGTATCAGAATTAGTGTCAATTTTTACTTGAAATTGGATCTAAACAAAGGTCCTACTTGCAACAACCCTATCTGCCTCGTAGGGAGCATTGTTCAGCAAATGAATTTAAACATAAATTAGTTCATTCAATTATTTGGTAGAGTAGTTGGAGTGATTATTTCAGACAGTGGGCAAACATGTTTGGAAATTCTTTTTCAGAAATTTTGTTCAAGTTGAAGGTTTAAAAGGTATGTACAATAGTGATTGGTAATCTTGAGGGACTTAATGAGATTATATCTTGTGACCTATGGCCTCCCGATTGATGGCATGTTTTGAGTGGACGGTTCAACCAATTAAGTTAACCTTTAGGGCTTTGCGAGAGAGAGAGAAAGAGAGAGAGAGCCCAATGGATTAGCTTAACCTGTTGTTCCCAGTTTTGTTGGGCATTTGGTTAGTTCCATGTTAGCGGGTGCCTAGTTCAAATCCCTCCCTAGGTGAAGTGTAGTGGACTACGTCGACAAATTTACGAGGGATGCCATCCACGGATATGAGAAGCATTTGGTTAATTTCCTTGGTTCAAATCCCCCTCGGTGAGGTGTAGTAGTCTGCATCGACAAGTTAACTAGGGGTGCCATCTATGAATGTGGGGAAGCATTTGGCTAGTTTTGTGTTTGCAATTGCTCAGTTTGATTCTCCTTGGGTGAGGCACACTAGTCTACATCGATGGGTTTATTAGTGATTCCATCTATGAATGTGGTGAAGCATCCTTTAGGTTTTTCTGTTTTTCTTGGAAATATATGTATATATATATATAGCCCAATGGGTTAGCTCAACTTCTTGTCACCAATGTTGTAGTGCATGCATTTGAGTTGGAATCCACTTGGGTTAGATGCACTAGTCTATGTTGACCATATATATATATATATATACATTTATATATTTTCCAAGGAGTTAGCTCAACTTCTTGTTGCCAAATTTGTAGTGTATTTGAGTTTGAATCCCCTTGGGTTAGGATGCACTAGTATATGCTGACTGTTTTATTGGGGAATATATATATATCCCAAGGGGATATCTCAACTTCTTGTTGCCAATGTTGTAGTGCATTTGAGTACGAATCTCCTGCAGTTAGACGCACTAGCAATAGTCTATTATGATTGGTTCACTGGGGAAGTCATCCACGAAGGTCGACAAACATCCCTTGGGTTTCCCTCTGGGGTTTTCCTAAGAACAATATATAATAATAATAACAATAATATAATTTTAAGATCATATTTAGCTAGACACCAAATTGATGTATGAGACCATTTCCAAATTGATACATGAGACCCTTTGTTTTTGGGACAAGGGATCCTCTTTGCCCAACAACTTGATTATCCAACTATAGAGGTGATACCCTAACCCACTCTGCTCATGTATATATATGGAAGCAGAGGCAACTACAAGGAAGCGCACAGGGATCCGTCTGCTCTGCCTGGAAAAGTTTCAGAGCAGTTCGGAGATTGAAGTTGAACCATAGCGAGTAGTTGAAGGGCCCACCAAATCTTCATCCAGAGGCATGATCTGCAAATTCATGGCCCTATGGCCATTAATAAAATCCTTATTTAGATGAATCTTAGTGAACTTGAAGCTAAGGAATCATGAGATATCTCCCCTAGGGCGAGGGTTCTTTATAATCAGGTTTGTGGTTTTTCAATCGAGTGGGTCTCTTAATGACATATTGGTCCATAGGTTTCGACAACTGGGTGGAAATGTCCTCAATCAGTACAGTTTGGGTTTGTTTTCCTTTCCTTCCATTCAAATTCTAGATTGAATTGTTTTGAGCCCATTGCAAAGAGCGTTGGAACATTTGTGAAATCTTCTTAGATCATATGGGAGAAAATGTTGTCTTCTGAGCCTGTAGGGGTGTACACCGACTGATGATAGAGTGTACTGTTAATGCACTCCTTGCAATGTCACAGGTTGTGTGGGTGCACCTAGAGGTATAATAGTCGTAGATGGGAATTGACTCTGTGTCACGCAAGTATGAGCCTTGCCCTAGTTGCTGATTTCCCTAGTACAACAAAAAAAGAAAAAAAAATGTTTGTCTTCTGCAAGAATATGTGTGAATCTCGACCTCCACAAACCAATCCATGAAGGCATTGTAATAACACTGAGAGGTAATTCTCATATGCAAACCCTAGATAATGAACCTATACCTTTTAGACATACAAACTATCATGAAAATGGACACATGGAGAATAAATGTCCCCTCAAGCTCAAACGAAAGGAGGAAGACGTTTCTTCGGGGGAACTGTGGAAGATTTCCAAAGCCCCGAAAATCCTAAGATAATATAAAAACCTCTGTGAGGAATCACTGGGGTGAGTACCCAAAATAAATTTGAAGCACTGGCCCAGGAGAACCTGGAGGAAGAAATGGTGCCAACTCTGGAGAGCCTTCATCTCCTACGGAGGGATCTAGGTCTTTACTTAACATGAAAGGCCAAGACCCGTCCAAGCTTGCAAGCTCTAGAGGGAGGGGATCCTCTCAAGAAAAAGGTCTAGATCCACTTCCTATGGAGCCGTCTATTATTCCGGCCGAGATAGAGAAAGCGAAGCTTCTGAGTGCTGGTCAGATATTTCAATCCCCATCTCTCGATCAGCTGCAAGGTCAATCCGGAAAATCCTCACTAATTGGCTCTCGATCAAGACAATCCTCTACCGTGAGAAAAACAAATCAGGTTAAATTTAAAATTCAAGAGGCAGCGAGGGAAGATGCAAATGAGAAACAAAAGAAAATTAATGACGTTCCCAGATGTGGTCAAAATATCTCCAAATAACCCCACCGGGGTTCCCAGTGCTTGTTAAGAAGAGCTTCTTTAGGCTTGATCCCAGATGAATTTCTCATGGAATATTACAGGCCTGGGCCCTTTGGCCAAATAAAGGGAATTAAGAAGGAAACTTGAAGTGGAGAAACCAGATGTTGTCATGATTCAAGAGACTATGCTCAGTCAAGCTTGAATGGAGGAGATATGCCCCTTCAACTGGAGGTCGACAACTTGTCTAATCAAAGGAGTAGATGGTAAAAAAGTAGGAATGGTAATAATGCTTAACCCACAGTCTGTAGAGGTAATTTCTTACAACTTGGGAAGATTTTAGATCACAGTAAAGCTTGGGAATTTTTCTAGAACCAGATCTTCCGTGTCACACATGTGTATGGTCCTGTGCTTCCATTCTTCGTTCCTGTTGGTGGCCTCTCTTCGAGAAAAGAGCTTCTTTCCGGATTACCGTTGGGTGCTGGGTGGCGATTTCAACTTGATCCTGGGATCCCATGAAAAGAAAGGAGGAACGACGGGGGACAATGGATCCATTCTCTCTAATGTCATGTCCCCAAATGCGATATTCAACCCATCAATGGTAGTATCACTCGGAACAATCATAGAAACGAGAAAGGCTTTGTAATGGAAAGACTGGATAGGTTCCTATTATCAAAAGATTGGTTCACGTAGAATTTCACCTCAGAATCTAGTGTTCTTAGAGGTGCTATATCTGACCACTGGGCCATCACTTCATATCTAGATAAGGATCTCAAACCCTCCAACATCCCCTTTAGGTTTGAAGATATGTGATGGAAAAATGCCTTTGATCGCTGATTGGTGGCAAAAGGATCATGTGCGGCCGCCGGCCAGTCTCCAAGAAGTGCAGAGTCCATAAAAAATTCCAGAATTTAAAAGCCAACCTTAAATCCTAGAATAAAGATGTTTTTCGAAATATATTTGAGGCCAAGGTTGCTTTAGAAGAGAAAATGCATTCTATTCAAGAATCAATAGAATTCGATGGCCTCAACCAAAACATTAAAGCAAAATAAGAGGTGTAAACAGAGAAGCTGGATGAGAACTATCGAAAGGAAGAGACATTTTGGAAACAAAAGTCCATAAACTTGTGGCTAAAAGAGGGTGACCACAACTCAAAATTCTTCCTTAAGAGTCTACCTTCGACGAAGAACCCAGACAATACTTGTCTCTCTTTCTAGTGCCTATAACGACGTGTATGGAAGCCCAAGGATCCCTAACAAATCTTCTTTCAAATACAGGAATAAAAGCACCAGAAGAGGCGGCAATCCTTGGATGCATTCCCAAGCTTATAGATGATAGTGATAATTCTTTTTAGCCCAAGCCAATTTCTCTGGCAGAGCTTCACGAGTCATTATGTTTTATGAAAAAAGGGAAAGCTCCAGGTTCGGATGGCTTCCCTATTGACTTCTTTCAGTGTATGTGGGCAACCATTAAGGATGCCCTATCCGAGGTAGTGGACGATTCAAGAACTTCGTGAGGATGCTAGGCTGTCTGAACTCTACGTTGCTAGCCTTTATCCCCCAAAATTAAACTTCTCAGAATCTCTATCACTTCCAATGACCTATTTCATTGTGTAATTCTATTTACAAAATTATTTCCAAAAGAAATGGCGTCCAGACTCGAATAATTACTTCCCAGGATAATATCACCAGACCAGGGAGGCTTTGTAGCCAACAGGACATATCTCTTGTTTGGTTATGATACATGAATCTATCCATACAAACAAGAACGGAGGATGGAATGTTTCATCAAATTGGATTTAGCAAAAGTATAATAAGGTGAACTAGACTTTTCTTTGTGATATTTTGCGTAAATTTAAATTCAATCCAACTTGGGTAAATTGGGTATATGGTTGTATGCTATCAGCTTCTTTCGCGGCTCTAATTAATGGCAGAGCTACTGACTTTTACAAATCATGTAGAGGCTCGTGCCAAGGATGTCCGTCTCCCTTTCTCTTCATTATTATTACTGAAAATCTAGGTAGGGCGATTTCCCCATCAAAACTGAAGGTTATGTGGGATAAATTATAATCTCTCCAAATATCTATTTTCATACATTCCGAATTTGTTGATGATAGTTTGTTGATGGGAGTAGCTCATAGTAGAGAGGCAAAGGTTTCTAAGAAAATTTTAGATGCTTTAGAATGTGCTTTGGAACAGGAATCGACTAGGAAACATTAAAAAATATATATTTCCTTGAAGCCAAAGTCTATAGTCCATATGAAGATTACCAATATCTTTTTAGTCCAAAGCTAGGTATTCCCAACAAACTAACTTGGATTTCCATTAACAAGTACAGGCAGGGGCAGGGTAAATTGGGCAATTATCAGTGGCTGAAGCTTGCATAAATTGAAGGTATTTTTAGAGAGTGTTTGTGGCAAGCTAATAATTCAAAAAAGTTCACTTAATGGCTTCGGCAAAAGTTACTAAACCCAAAGATGTTGGAGGCTTTGGATTAGAAGAGTTGGATTTGAGAAATACAACACTGGCTCCTAAGCTGGCTTGGAGATTTGTCACTTACCCCACTGATCTCTGGTGCGATATACTAAAGGAGAAATATATTCCCTTTGGAAGGCCATTGGCATCTTATTCAATGATATGTCTCAAGGTTCTACGGTTTGGAATAGTGATCAGAAGTCGAGATCTCATCAGTGAACGTATACTGTGGGAATATAACACGGGTGAAACTCTGTTTTGGGATTCCCCTTCGAATGGGTTTCCAGCAATATCGAACAATAAGAATATCTCACATCATAAAAGAATCGATTAAAGCAGGATGGATCAGAATCCAGGATCTCTGGGAAAGGGACACATAAGGCTCCTTTTGCAATGGGAAAGAACTTGCTACATGGCTATTGGTCCTGGATTCTCAGTCTTCAAAAAGCTTGGTAGAGGAGCTTTGAAATAGAACAGTGCTTACCAGCTCTAAGCATCTCTACACAGTGAAACTCCATACTCCATAAGATCTAACATAATAGAACAGTGCTTACCAATGAAACTTATGATAGAATAAGACGGGGAAGTAAAGGTAAGGTGATTACGACGTGCCATGAGAAACTAATGGAAGAAGACAGCACACACCCCATCTCAAAAGAATGGAAATAAAAATGGCACCCAGCTCAATGGATGAAAATATAATATTTTTTATTTCTAGTTGCAAGAAGAAAAATCTTGTTTGGAGAAGCCCTTCGATACAAAGGGAATCCAAAGGCCCAACAAGGTGGTCAGGTTGCGTTAAATCACAGGTGGATAAAACCCATATCCTAATGTGGCGTGACTTTGCAAATCGTGGGAGCAATGGCTTTGTTTAAGTAAAACTCCACCTTCTAATGATTCGGATACAGTGTCCCTTTTCACCAATGGAGGAAAACGTTGTTGGAAATCCCCAGCGTACAAATTTAATGGGCCATCCTTTCGGCTTCATTATTTGGTCGCTATGGAAGGCTTGAAATACAATCGGCTTCATTATTTGGTTGCAATGGAAGGCTTGAAATAGGCCATTCTTTCGGCTTTCATTATTTGGTCACCATTATTTGGTTGCCATGGAAGGCTTGAAATAGAAGAATCTTGTAAGAAGAATTTTCGTCAACAGAGGTTGTCGGGAGAAACATCAATATCATTTAGAAGACGTTTAATATTGTCACCCCTATCCTCGCGCCCTTATTGAGGAAGAAAATACCATCTTGACCTCTTTTAGGGATTTCATCTATCGATTATCAATATTCCTTCTTAACTCAAATTTATTCACAAACAAGAGAAACCTTTAAATTTAAGAAGTACATTCAAATACATCCACAATGGTATGAACATAAGAATATGAATATAAGAATATCGGTTCTTTGGTCTTTGATTCTATAACATTTGTAAATTTAATCACAAACAAGAGAAACCTTTAAATTTAAGAAGTACATTCAAATACATCCACAATGGTATGAACATAAAAATATGAATATAAGAATATTGGTTCTTTGGTCTTTGATTCTATAACATTTGGTTCTTTTTGAGTCATGTAGCTTTTTAATTTTCATTTTTTGTTTGTGCCATTTATGGGGCTTTTCTTCATGTGTTGTTGTATCTCTTTCTTTTGTTTTAACTTTAGACTTTTCATCTACTCTGTGTTGCTTCAATTATTTTGATTGCAAGGGTTTCTTCATGTGCCCCTTTGAGCCCTTGTGTCATGGGTCTAGTGGATCTCGCCTGAAACCAAAGCTTGTCCCCTTCCACTAGGCCGTGCAACATTGCTCGAGCAACCTTGCCAGTGGTGAGACCAACCCGGCTTGGAAGTTCGACAAACTACACCTCACTTACACTACACTTATTCTTGTTCAATTATTATACTTAGCCATATTATGTGTTAACATTCATCATAGTTATACAATTAGCCAAAATACCTTAAAACGAGACAAGAATAATATAAGGCGACACCCCAAGTCGAGCGTGCCTAAAACCTTTATGAAAACAAGAGTACAATATTACATTCAAGACAGGGGTGCTCACAGGCTGCCAACTCGTGAGAGTGCCCAACAAACATCTCAAGAAACCCCAAGAATAACTCTATTTCACGAGCTGTCTCGGCCATCTCCCCCTGAAGCACTTGCAGGACCGCCTCCTACGGTCCCTATCTAGAAAACCACTCAGGCGACCATGCACAATGCACCTAGTTTGCCTCCGTTAGACTTGCGCCCAAACTGCACCCATCAAATCTGCGCCTGTTTTCTGTCTTTTTTCCCTTTGGCTTGCCTCGTCAAGTCTAAATTGCTTCTCTTGCTTGCTTGATGCCCAAATGCCTCAACACCTTTGGATACTTGTACTTGTCCAAGTGTGCCAAGGGTTGTGCTCCCTCCTTGAGCCAACGTCCCAACTTGGGCGTGCTCTTGCCGAAGGGGCTTCTCCCCTTTGTTGACGCATCCACTTGGGTGCACTTCTATTGTAGAGTGTGCCGAGCGCCCTTCTCTTGGGCGCACTTTTTTCGATGCTCATGCCATATGCCAATGCCCATTCTCTCTTGGTTTTTGGACGAATTCCTTTGTGGGTTTGGGCGCTCACCTCCATCTCAACTGGATGGTCACTTGTCAACATGTCTCGTCTAATGTCCACATTTCTTGCCAAAGCCCATCGTGATGTCTATTAGGTCCGCTTGCCTACCCATGCGTCTAGGTGTGGTGCCACCCAATGTGGGTGCCCACCCCATGCCAATCTCTTGCATGTCGTTAGACAATCTTTGGGGCTTCCAAGTCGGGTCGCTTGCCATTGTGCCCATCTTGGCTTTTTTGGCCAAGCCTTCTTGCCAAATCTTGCCGTAGGTAGTGAGTGGTCAAGGCGCCTGCTCGCCAAAACCATGACATCCTCCCCCACTCTAAGTTGTTTCCTCCCTCAACAACATCTCCAAGTTGCTCGTTGCACTCAAAAACCACCTGCTGCAATTGTATGCTTGCTACACACTCACTGTCGTAATTGAGCCTTCCTAAGAAGTCTCTCCGGCTGCTGCACCTTCCCAACCCACTATTGCCTCGGTACTCAGCTAGTTCTGTCATGTCTCAATTCGTTAAGCTTCCCCATGTACCGAACTAGTTGGGTAGCTAGTCCAAATGTCGTGCTTAACCCCATGAGAATGAACTTCTTCAAGTCACGACCCTATGTTGAGAACTGTTATCACCAAACTTGTAGGTGCCCCTAGAGATGGATCCAAGATGGATGGTAGAAGGGATGAGCAACCAAAGAGGTGCAACCACGATAGCCTCGACTCCCAATGGATGGTTGTCATGCCAATCGAGGCAACCTTCACTTTATGTTATCTGGCCCAAGACAACAAAGGGGGAGACCCAGATCTACTCCCGACAGGAGAGATCACACCAAGACACCAGATCAAATCAAATGATGATGAAGTACGTAAGGTGTATGGTAAACTCTAGATCTATAAATGAAGTCACAAGGTGGGTAATAGGTTGGATCAAGGGGTTTAGACAATGTAGATTTGGTCCAACATGTTTATGCAAGTGACTTATGAGGTTTAGAATAAGATCCAGAATCAGGGTACTAGTCAATTGTGAGAAATCCACTGCCTTGGGAACCATGTCCAATGCAGGGTAGTTAAGGACTGAATTAGGGCTAACCAGTACCAAAAGTGAGCTTGAATGATTGATATGACAATGTCAAGGGGTTCAAGCAACCAAAACAAAGATCAAACCACATGCAAACCCAACAGTCCAAGAAAGTCGAATTAGCTTGGAGAAAGATCAGTGCCCTGGGAAGTGGGCAAAATGGAGTCGGATGTCCACCAAATTGTAGATCAGGAATGTTGAGGTGTTGAGGTAGGTGGATCTTGAAAATTAGTCTCATCCAATGGCTAGATCTCAGTAGATTTGAGATTGAAGTGTATCACAAAGTGACCCAAGTGGAGCTCAACCCTCAAAATGAGGAATGGGGCCCACAAGGTCAAAATCACTGAAGTGACACACTAGGGGTAGGTTATTGAATGTGTAGATGAAGGATCAAGTGGGATCTCACCTACCCAGGTGCTAGATCCTAGCAAACTCACCTCTCCCAGGAAGTGCGACCTCCCTTGGAGAAGCTTCTCTGCCTTGGAAAATGGGTCAAATGATGGCCAATCCACACCAAACTATAGATCCGAATCACCGTGGATGCTATAGAGGTGGGTTTTAAATTTTATACCCAAAAGCCAAGTGGATCTTTCTAGATCTGAGAAAATGTAAAATGAGGGTTTGAAATATAAGGGTTTTATCAATGAAGTAGTTGTGCCAATGGATTGGAGCCAAGACAAGAAGAACAAACCTGTGGATCTTACCTGGATAACCTTGTAGATGCCTTGATGATGATGATCTATGCAAACCCGATCAATTTGAAGCGATTTGAGGTAGTTTTCTATGAAGTCGATTTGCCCAAGGAAGCCAATGCGCCCTCTCTCCTGCACAATAAACATCAACAATATCACATTTACCGCAAACAAGAGATAAGACTAATGCCACAAGAGAAATAACAGAAAGATAGCATAGATCACAATGATACTAATGATAACCCCCTGATACAAGTGAATGCCAAGTGGAGCGAGTTGAAGAAGCCTTGCAAAAACGCCCAAGTGAAATCGCCCTCCTGTAGACAAGACAAAAGTTTCCAAAAAAGATAGATCTTACCACAAATACCCAAATGCTAAGATGCAATAGAATTTACAATCACCATCGAAGAACACCAGATTCAAAGGAGACCACAAGAATTTCCACAGAAAAGTTTTTCTATATCAAGATTCCAAGAGCCAAAGACTCCTTTACAATGAGAAGCTCTCTCCTTTAAATAGGAAGGAGAGAGGCCACAATCTAACCACTTTTTAAATGAGTGGCTAAGATTAAAAGATCAAAAGATCTAATCAATGGTTGAGATGAGCTCAACAATACAATATATGGATCAATAATAAAATATAACAATAAGTGGACAAACTCACCCTAGGAGAGGGGATCCCACCAAATCATAATGATAAAATATAAGAAATAGCTCATGGTGGGTCCAAGGGGTAATTTTTAACACCCTTGGTCAATCCCCATGGCACAATATCCAAAAATAATCATGATAGACACCAAATCGTGCCTCTCTGGGAAAGTCATGACCCTTAGGAGGCACCAGAAATCATCAAAAAGTGCCATAAGTGATGGATGTGGGTCCCGATGAAGCTGAAACTATTGAATAAGGTGTGGAAGACATCCCACTCATCATCCCATGCCAAAAAATTTCCTCAGTAGCCCAAATCGAATTCTTTTGTAGCCATTTTTACCATTTTTGGACTGCCTCGGGAAGTGTGAAACTGCCCAAATTGCCTCCTGGAGTGCCTGCGCTGTCAAGGTGAGCTCACTAATGAGTCTGGGAGGGGGGGTAAGATGGTAATAAAAAGTGGTTGGACCACCCCCTCCATGCACAACGCCCTAGGTGAACCAAATAAATCTCATCACTGCTCTGACAGGCCAAAACTGCACTAGGATAACCAACTGAGGCTCAAACATCACTGTAACTGTTCGGAACTGAAAATAGACTGTCTCATTGGACTCAGAAGGTCCAAATCCATGTAAAGTGTGTACTCATACACCATATAGACCTCTGCATGGTAAAAAATAAATGCTCATAATATCCGGCAGACCAAATAATAATAATCTGTAAAAGTGCTGAAAAGCACAAATCATCATCATAAGCCTGAAACCACTGCATAAGCCCACCATGGTGACCTGTACCAGACCATATATCATCTATCTGTAACATCTGAGGTCTGCCACCTCATGTCCTGTGGTTGACTTTTTGTCAAACTGGGTTTGACCAAGTCAACATGACCAAAATATAACTCAAACTGTCATCAAGCTGCTGCAAGGTGTCAAAGGTTAAAACATGCTTTACAATCCATTCAAATAGGAATTATAACAAGAAGTAATCATTACTGGTGATCTAAATCCAAATATAATAGGTGTCTCACAAATGGGTAAGTTGTTCAAAGAGTGTTTATTCACCTTGACTGATGCACACAATCCATAATATAAATGAGGCCAACAATCTTTTTGATATAGAGTTTAAGTTCCATTGCTTTTTGGGCCTAGAGTTTCCATAGCCTTTGATGTATGTGTGTTTACAAACACATTGTATAGATTTACATTTTATTTAGGCTTCTTGCTGCAGGTGTGTTTTTAAGGCACTTGTTTACCTAAGCACTTCTAGGTGTGTCATAGACAGCTTGTTTACCTAGGTATTTACATTTCACAATAGATATAACATTTGATATTTCATAGCCATTTTCATTTGGCTTGCATTTCATTCATGTGTGTTTAGAAAGACATTGCATGAACGGGATTTTCATACAAGATACACCATTTCATTTCCATACTTTGTATTCACGGCAGCACTAAAAGTTTCAGGTTTAGCCAACAACATCTTTAGTGACTAGGGGGAATTCACAAGGAAAACCAACTCACCATAGGTAAGTTTGTCACCAACTCAGAGCCGAGACACAATAAACAAGGAAGCTCATCCAATACAGAGGCTACAATGGGGAAAGGTCCTCCATGCCACTAGTCAAGTAGTAAGTCAAGGTAATGAAAAAACTGGGTAAGTCATGGATGGATGAAGAAAATGAATAATGAAACCGACACTAGCAAGCCAAAGTATGGCGGGAATGATCATCTCTATTCTCCCTAGGGAGGGTAAAATGAATGAGTATAGGCCAAGAACTTCTAAGTTTGAGTAGGGACAAATATGATATATATAGTACAACCAGGTCCACATATCTATATGATCGCTAGATCTGATACTAAATGCTAAGAGAATGGAAATAAAAACAACATAACCAAAACACCATAATATACCTGCTGAGTCATATACTTGAATGCTCATCATCTGATCTCTGAAACTGCTGCTGTAACTCTAGGCAATACCAACTGCTCTATGTAAATGGCTAAATAGCTACATCGGTCATCTCTCTGAGTGTTTTGAGACTCAGTCATGGCATGGGGAAATAAAACTACTATCCATAATCTGATAGTGATCCATAGTAGATGCTCATATCAGCATCTCAATGCAAGGGAACTGGCTGAATAATGTACTAGAATCTGACAAAAAATGTATGGTAGCCCGGCTACTATATATGTGATAACAAGAACCATTGGCAATGGTGTGAAGGAGGGTGCACCGAGAAGATATGACTAAGGGTTCACGGCGAGTCCATACAATTTTGGTAGCCTTGGTGGTCGGCTCATGGGTGATGGCCATGAGACTGTTAGGACGATGTACTAGTGAGGTTGTTAGGAGGACCGAGTATGTCTAGTCGAGTACGATGAGACAATCGGCGAGGCGTTGCTTAGTAGGCTTTGGATGGTGCGATTGGAAATGTGATGGGTGGCGTGTCAACGATGCTAGGAGAATAACATTGATGGATGTAAATGTTGATGTATTTGTAACTTCGGAATGTATTTCATATATGTATATTGTATTCCTATAGAGATGTTATTATTCCTCTATACGGAAGTGTTTGTATTCCTATAGAGATGTTGTTATTCCTCTATACGGAAGTGTCGTCATTTATATTGTAAGTGTCGTAACTTATACTTGATGGGTTATTAGACCACTTTGGTGGGGTCGGCCCTATATAATTCATGTGGGTTAAAGGGTTATTAGACCACCCTATTGGGGGTCGGCCCTATCAGCATTATGTTATGTGGTTAAGTTAAGGCCGACCTAGTAAAGGTTATTAGGCAAGTCAAGTCAAGTATAAATAGAGTGCGGGAGGCACTTTATTTGATCATTCACTTTCTCACTCTTACACTCATTGGAAGAGTGGCGCACTAGTGGAGGAGGAGAAGTTGCTGCTAGGAGTATATATCTTATGCTTGGGTTGTATCATTGCTCTATTTATCTCTGAGGAAGTTGCAGGGTTTTTCACCTTCTTGGTTTTCCCTGGTGAAACTCTGTGTCTTTTGTGTGCTTGCATTATTGTGTCCATGATTGATATGCTGTACATGTTATTCTATGAGTTAAGATCCTAGATTAGATTGAAATTTCTGAAAAACTAACATGGTATTAGAGCTATCCTGAAAGAAGGCATGGTATGGCATTTATGACATTTGTTGCACTTGCAAAGCTCGGGCTTGATATAGCAAAAACCAGTCATCGTAACACTTTCGCTATAAATCCATTTTGGAGAAGTTTCAAGATTTGAAACTTTTACAGGTTGAAGATAAGATCCCAATGTACCTTGTGTTCGAAGCACAACTTCTAATTCGATGTACTTGTATTTTATGATCTGTACAATATAGGGTTTCTACCTCTTCCAGATCTCAGTCATAAACATGTGACTTAGGAAAAAAGGTCACAACTTGGGCTAGGAAGATCCAAATGAAATTTCGTAAAAAGTGATAGGTAGGGCATGGACCATACTTTCATAAGCCGAAGGTTCAGATGCCGAAAGTGAACCAGTGACACGTGGCACTCCGTACAATTTCACTCTCCTGTTTTATCCCATAACTAGGTCACATTGCGACACTTGGCATAACTCTCTATCAGAGAATCCATTTGAGGTCAGACCTGTGGGGTTGGAAAGATAATAGGCCAAGATACCACATGAAGAATTTTCAGACCCTGTAGATCTGAAATTTTGGAGTTACACAAGAAACAATTAGGTGGATATTTTTGTCAAAACAGAATTGGATTTTGAGCACCTTCATTCATGGCTCCGGGAATTTAGGGCTTCAGAGAAAGTTGGAAATTTTGTAATTGGAGACCACCGCTGGATGCTCCTCATCAAAATCGAAATTTACATACCAAGATTGAATTTTTTGGTTGGGCAGAAGGCCAGGCTTGATCAAACCCTAGTTCGGGACCTTGATCGGAAAGGTGAAAAATTAGGGCTTCTGCAAAAATGAGAATTTTTGAAATCTGTGACCATAGATGGAAGCTCCTTGGAAAAATCAAAGTTTAGAGCTTTGGATCAAACTATTTGGTTGGGTGAAGCTCCAGGAAACTCAAACCCTAATTCAGGGTCCTCCCTAGTGAATCCAAAAGATTGAAAAGCAAATTTGAGGGGTGAAACTTTGTAGTTTTCAAATTCTGAGTATACCAGGTTGATCAGCTCATCAAGGTGCATCTTTCTATCCTTTTAGAAGTTTGAAATTCAAAGTTTGAAATTTTAGGGTTTCCCTAACAAACCCTAATCCAGCTCCAGATCCAATTTCTGTAAATCAAGTGGATTGGGTTAATCCTAGAAGAGAATGGATTGGTCACCTGCATAAGTGAAGAAGTTCCAGTTTTAGAGGGAGATGAGGCTAAGGCCTTACATAAGAAGATTACAAGCAAACTCGACAGGTATGACTTATGGGTATGTTTCGAAATCTGTTCATAATTAAGTTTATAATATGTTTGTCTTCATTAAGATTAGTACAATCTTGATTAATTTTTAGACTTGTCATATCACCTTAATAAAAATATGAATGCATGACAGAAGATATTCATTGATTAGGGTTTTGACACTTATTATTGTACTAATGCATTTTGGTGTTGTATGATGTTGATGTTGTCCGCTAACATGAAAGGTACATCAAGAAAGACAAATCATGTTCTAGTTCAAGAACATATGACCATGGTGACATGAAGACAAAGATTCATCCATTGTCATGGATCACATAGAAGATCTATTTACGAAGTATGTATAACTTGGTTCTATAATGGTTAACCTATGAGATATGCAGGTTACTAGCACAAGTCATTGAAGAGAACAAGAAGACATCATGTGGGTATGTTAGACATAACTAGCTAACATATTAATCCAGGTATGTTTTTTCTATATTAAGTTAGAATCCTACCTTGTGTTAGTATACATGGCATGATTGATAATGATTATTCATTGAAGTTAGTAATCAAGGGTTTATGCTTATTATGTCTCTTACCTTGATTAATGATATGACTAACTAGAAGAGTCCTATATAAACCTTGAATACTAATGCTTATTATCTGTGTTTGAAATGATCATGACTATACATGTTTAAGATTATTGTGTTTTGATAGTATTGAGATTATACTAATGAATGTATGATTATGTATGAGATCTCGAGGATAACACAATGATGATACTAGTAAGTATGCATAGTGATTGAGGATGGATATAAGTTCAAGGACAGGTAATCCAGGAAGCAAAGATCAAGAGGGAGCACACTCCAGTAGTTCCTGCAAGGAAACAAAGATTGAGAGGGAGTCCACCCAACAAACAAACAAAGATAAGTATTTGAATTGTCATTTCTTGTATATTTGATTGTTTAAATAATACTGTTCAATAATGTAAATACTTATGTTCCTAGACTTAGGTGTGTATTATGCATATAAAAATAATTGCATTAATGAACAGTATACTACTAATACGCATGTATTGGGTAAGTGGCCTATGGCACTGTACAACATTCCATTGCTACTTATCTAGAATGAAACCTCTTTGCTGACATGTTGGGAGTTGTGCACACTCTTAACAATGTTCTGGTAGAGATTGGAAGGCATCTAGAAAGTTACGGGATATGGATAAATGTTGTATTGAAGCATTGGATAAGATAATTGCATGACTATATGACATATGCCTTTATGTATAAGACTTTGTTCTGTAAACCATGAGAAGTTTCTAATCATGGAATTGAATTTGACTTGTAGGAAAGATCGTGTACAATCACCTACAAAAGGACTACAACATTTGTTCCAGCAAACGAAATTCAAAACTATCTATTGAAGATATTGAAGAATCTGAAGTTCCCAGGATTCGGGATGCAGTAATGGAAGAATGCCATGATCAAGGAATACCAGTTGATCATGAAGAATGATGTTTGGGATGTGGTCCCAAGACCTGAAGGGAAGTCTGTTGTGACTTCCAAGTGGATCTATAAGATCAAGCATGTTGCAGATGGTAGCATAGAGAAATACAAAGCGAGGTTTGTACCTCGTGGCTTCTCCCAGAAAGAGGGAATAGACTATGAAGAGACTTTTGCACCTGTAGCCAAGTACACTTTCTTTAGATCAGTACTTGCCCTGGCTGTAGTGATGAAATGGAAGATACACCAGATGGATGTCAAGACAGCTTTCTTGAATGGTGTAGTCGAGGAGGAAGTGTATGTGGAGCAAGCACTTGGTTTTGAGACACATCACAGAGAGTCATATGTGTGCAGGTTGAAGAAAGCCTTATATGGCTTGAAGCAAGCTCCTAGGACTTGGTATGGTGTAGGATAGACAACTTTCTATCCAGTTTGGGCTTTACCTAGAGTAAAGCGGATTCCAACCTTTACTATAAGGTTGAGGAAGGCAATCCAGTGATACTACTTTTGTGTGTGGATGGCTTGTTTGTCACAGGCGAGGATAGACTGATTGCCGACACGAAGAGGAAGCTTGCTGTCGAGTTCGAGATGAAGGACTTGGGGATGATGCACTACTTTCTAGGTATGGAGGTGTGGCAGAGTGCAGATGGAATCTTCCTTGGACAAGGGAAGTATGCAGTAGAGATCCTGAAGAGGTTCGGGATGATGGACTGCAAGGACATGGCCACACATATGGCATCGAACCTGAAGCTTCTGAATGATGCTTCATCTGATTCGGTTAATGTCACTATGTATCGTTAGATGATTGGGTCCTTGATGTACCTGACGAACACTAGACCAAATATTTGCTTTGCGGTGAACACATTGAGCTAGTTCCTGATGGATCCCAGAGGTGTTCACCTGGTTGCTGTAAAGCATATTCTGAGGTACCTGAAGGGTACAATTGATCATGGGCTTAAGTATGATGCGAATCAAAAGGTTAACCTAGAGGGTTATGTTGATTCAGATTGGGCAGGCAGTGCTGCAAATAGGAAGAGCACTTCTAGGTGCTGCTTCAGTATGGGATCAGGTGTGATCTCTTGGTTTAGCAGGAAGCAATCCTGCGTAGCACTGAGTACAGCCGAAGCAGAGTATGTTGCAGCTTGTTCGGCTAATTGTGAGGCAGTATGGATGAGGAAGCTGCTATCTAAGTTATTTGATCTCCCGTTGGATGCTACTGTTAACTTTTGTGAGAACCAGAGTTGTGTGAAGCTGTCTGAGAACCCGGTGTTCCACGACAGGTCGAAGCACATTGAGATCAAATATCACTATATCAGGGATATGGTGCAGAGAGGAGCAGTGAAGCTCCTGTATGTTGCGACGGATAAGCAAGTTGTAGATGTGTTGACGAAACCAGTAGCCAGAGTGAAGTTTGAGTACTTCAAAGAGAGGCTTGGTGATTGATGACACTTCGAGGAAGAAGTGATGGACACATTTGCAGGAGACATTCCAAGCATGGTGAGAGGAGGATCCTTCCCATGGCTTTGGATGTAAGCGCTGGATGATGAGCATCAGGACGATGCTCCAGCTACTGCTCTGTATATGCATCATGTTGGATGCTGGATATGATCAGTTGGATCATGTATATGTATATGCATCATGTTGGATGCTGGATATGATCAGTTGGATCATGCATTTGTATATGTATCGGGTGGATACATTGTATGATTAGGTGGATCATGTATTTGTGTATGTATCGGGTAGATACATTGTATGATCAGGTGGATCATGTATGATGATATGTATCAGGTAGATACTTGGTATGCATCAGGTGGATGCATTGTATGATCAGGATGATCATGGATGACGAGCTTCAGGATGTTGCTCCAGATGATATGCATCGAGATGATGCTATGATGATGATCAGGATGATCATGGAGGACGAGCTTCAGGATGTTACTATAGATGATATGCATCAGGATGATGCTATGATGATAATCAGGTTGATCATGTGATGATGTACATCAGGATGATGTATGGTGAGTATTAGGTTGATACTCTGTGGCCGTGGACAGGTTGTGCAAGGGTAGCATGTAATACGTCCTGGAGATTTGGACAGGTTGTGCTAGTCACGTAAAAGGCCTTAGATGCTCTTTAGAGATCTTGCTTGGTAAGACACTCTTTTAAGGTTTTGCTAGACCACATGTAATAAACCCTGGAGATTTGGACAGGTTGTGCTAGTCATGTAAAAGGCCTCAGATGCTTTTTAGAGATCTTGCTTGGCAAGACACTCTTTTAATATTTTGTGGTAGGGGTCACATGTAATAAGTCCTGGAGATCCGGACAGGTTGTGCTAGACACGTAAAAGGTCTCGGATGCTCTTTAGAGATCTTGTTGGGAAAGACACTCTTTTAAGGTTTTGTGACAGTCACATGTAAAAGATCCTGGGGGATCTGATAGGTTGAGATGTGTGCTCGTAAAATGCTTGGGATGCTCTTTCGAGGTTTTGTTGACGCACGTAATTAGTCCTGAGGATTCCACAGTATGGCCAGTGATGATGAAGACCTACAGGTGGTGGGCTTACATCCAGTATGAAAAAGGACTGGCTCTGTAGAATTTCCTATGATGAGTAGTTCAGAGATTGATTGAGATAGCAACAACAGTGACGATGATCCAGAGAAGAAGACTTGTGCTAGAAGACCTGTGTCGAGAAATACCTTCCTAGTTAAGAGGGAGTGTTGATGTATTTGTAACTTCGGAATGTATTTCATATATGTATATTGTATTCCTATAGAGATGTTATTATTCCTATATACGGAAGTCTTTGTATTCCTATAGAGATGTTGTTATTCCTTTATACGGAAGTGTCGTCATTGATATTGTAAGTGTCGTAACTTATACTTGATGGGTTATTAGACCACCTTGTTGGGGTCAGCCCTGTATAAGTCATGTGGGTAAAGGGTTATTAGACCACCCTATTGGGGGTCGGCCCTGCCAGCATTATGTTATGTGGTTAAGTTAAGGTCGACCTAGTAAATGTTATTAGACAAGTCAAGTCAAGTATAAATAGAGTGCGGAAGGCACTCTATTTGATCATTCACTTTCTCACTCTTACACTCATTGGAAGAGTGGCGCACTAGTGGAGGAGGAGAAGCTGCTGCTAGGAGTATATATCTTATGCTTGGGTTGTATAATTTCTCTATCTATCTCTGAGGAAGTTGTGGGGTTTTTCACCTTCTTGGTTTTCCCCGGTGAAACTTTGTGTCTTTGTGAAGCACCTGCAACAATTAATTAATAAGAATATGCGAAATAGCAAAAATGACAGAACTCAGAATCACTTTTATATTGATCGCAGGCCACTTCGAGGGGGAAACCTCCTTTGAACAAGCTCAATACAAATAACTTCACGGTGCCTTCATAGGTCTCAACACACACTTATATACTAAGTCTAGGTGCCAATACTATGGGTCAAAACCATGGGCCACTACAAACTATGGATCAACAATACTACGGGCGACTTACAAAGCATATGCGCCAACAACAATAACACAAACTATTGATCAACAAATACTACAGGACGACTTACAAAGCATATGTGTCCAACAACAATATACTAACAAAGTAAAGACATGGGTTACTAACAGTCTCTTGTGTGCTTGCATTATTGTGTCCATGATTGATATGCTGTACATGTTATTCTCTTAGTTAAGATCCTAGACCAGATTGAAATTTCTGAAAAACTAACAGCGAAGTATGTGGTCAGGTGGAACCGAGACAAGACCTTCGAGCACTATCAAAGATTGGGCTAGATGAGCAACAACATCGTCATGCGTTGGACTATTGATTGCTCAAGTGGTGTTGGCTTGGGGGAGGTAATGGCGTAGCATTTCTAAGGTTGGGAGGAAATGGTGCATCATTGTCTACGGTGAAATGAGCACTGAAATTCCAGATACACTAAGGTTCCTGGCTTAGGTTTAGTGAGGATTTTTTGATGAGGTGTAGTCTGGGTGATACACGTGGTTGATGGTAATGCTCAATTGGAAAGATCAAGTCAGTGCCGCATGGCGACTAGGATTTTGGATGGTATGGGATGCTCAAGAGGAAAAACAAGTCTAGTCCCGTGACATATGGTATTAGAGCCACGTTCAATTATGGCATATGTGAAAGTGTCTCTTCACCACCAATGCCCCTTTCATTGGATGTGCCAATGGATCCGAGTCGACAAGGATGTCAACATCTTTAAGTGGGGGAGTATTGGCATGACCCTACATTGAGCGCCATTGGCAATGGTGTGATGGGCTGTGTCAACCATGATAGGAGAATATCATTGATGGATGCAGTGAAGGTATGTGGTTGGGTGGGTCTGAGACAAGATCTTCAGGCACTATCAAGGATATTTGGGCCAGATGGGCCATAACATCGTCATACGTTGGGAAATCGATTGTTCAACTGTTGTTGGCTCGA
This sequence comes from Larix kaempferi, assembly GCA_027924585.1. NCBI lineage: Eukaryota > Viridiplantae > Streptophyta > Pinopsida > Pinales > Pinaceae > Larix > Larix kaempferi. The sequence continues at coordinate 1,027,440 of BSBM01000446.1, read as the reverse complement.
GGTATGTAATGGAAAAGCATTGTCTAAGGTTGGGAGGTGATGGTGCAATGTCTCCTATGATGAAACAAGCACTTGACATTCCACATACTCCAAGGTGCAGCTTGGGTTCAACTAGGACATTTCGATGATGCATAATTTGGATGTTTCTTGCAGTTGATGGCCATGCCCAACTAGCAAGATCACGTCGGTGCCGTGTGACGACTAGGATCACTAGGTTTCTTGGACCCAAAATCCGACGACCAAAAAGTCAGATTTTCTACATCTTGTGGTCGACCATCCGACAACCTCCATAATTTTTAAACGTCGGTCCAAATTCGGCTCAAATCCGACGGCTGGAACATCGTCGATTATTCGACTCCTAGAGGCAATCGGATAAGTGACAACAAGCTATTCGGATAACCGACTTTGGTCACTTCACAGGTAGCCGGATATCCGATGACTATCACACTTGGAAATGGATGAAATCTGATGTTGAAGGCCGTCGGAGGTATGGCACAAACGTCGGATTTCTTCATTGTCGGAGTCAGATATCCGATGACTATCACACATGGAAATGGCTGAAATCCGACGTTGAATGCCATCGGAGGTATGGCACAAACGTTGGATTTATTCGGTGTGGGAGTCAGATATCCGACGACGGTCACACATGGAAATGGCTGAAATCCGACATTGAATGCCGTCGGAGGTAGGGCACAAACGTTGGATTTATTCATTGTGGGAGTCAGATATCCGTCGACATGTACATGAGAAAATACTTGGAATCCGACGTCCCTTGCCGTCGGAGGTATGGCCAGAACATCGGTTTAGGGTTGTGTTATCGTCGGATATCCAACTACCATATGATATTTTAAAAAAATATACACTATTATTTGGATCTCATGAAGAGAGACATGTTGGATTTCCACTCAACATAGTTGATTCAAAGTTGACTCTTCATCCTCGTCATTTGACATCTATACGAGTTTGTCTACAGTCACCTCTAATTCAGTCTCCAACTATGGCAGCTCTTTGGCCATTTTCACCCTGTAAATTGAAGGATTCCTGCAAACACAAACCACTATGTTACGCGGACTTCTTTCAGGGCTTTGTTACATTTGCTTCTAAGATCTTTCATCGCTTTGTTACAAGAATATTACTGACCTAAAAGTACACTTGATAGGTTTGGATGGAACAGATTACCGTGGAAATCCTCTTTATGTTCATTCTTGAGTGACTCGATATTAACAATTCCCATTATCACAAGGGGATACATAAAGTTAGAAAAAGAAAATAAAGAAAACATATAAAGGGATACGTAAAGTTGACATAGGAAAATAAATATAATCTATAATTTGCATCGAAAAAATAATAGGGTACGAACTGAACTGAGGAGATTCAAACCTATGACCTATGTCTAGTCCCAAGGCTACCACCTTCAAGCCTGACCTTATCAATCAATTCCCATCGCCATTTCCTATCATACGACGTTCCACAACCATTTCTCTCGACACCCAGTACTCTTCATTCATTCTGCATGCATTTCACTATGCAACTGTCTCAAATTCTCACTGTGTTTTCCCTTAATTAGTTTCTCAATTCAATATGACCCACGCCCGCCGTTTAAGGAGTGTTGCCAGTGGTCTTGAGTTTCAGCCTGGAAACGGTGACGATTCATGGTATTATGTTTCCCTTCAGCTGCAATATGGAAAACGTATAGTTCACTGCGAAAGTTTGTCTGACAAATATGATGGTTTGGGTTCTGTTACCCCAGAGTAATTCCTCAAAGTGACCTTCGAATCATATGTCTATTAGAACCCAAACCATCACATTTGTCAGACAAACCTTCGTAGTGAACTTTGAGTTTGTCATATTGCAGCCGAAGGGAAACATAATACCATGAATCGTCACTATTGCCAGGCTTAAACTCGAGACCGCTAGAAACACTCCTCGATCATGCTAAATTGAGAAACTAATTGAGGGAAAATGCAGTGAGAATTTGAGACGGTTGCATAGTGAAATGCATGCATAATGAATCAAGCTGCTTGAAGGTGGTCTCCCAGTGTCAGCTGCACTTCAAGCTTGAAGGTGGTAGCCTTGGGACTAGACATAGGTCGCAGGTTCGAATCTCCTCAGTTCAGTTCGTACCCTGTTATTTTTTCGATGCAAATTATATGTTTTATTTAATTTCCTGTTTTCTTTAATTCCCTAGCGTAAGAGGAGCCATTATGGGCAAGTTGCAGCCCTAAAAAATGATGAAAATTGACAACAACCAACATGTTTCTAATTGTTGTTGGTGTATGCTATATTAGTTGCAAATATCATGCTTCAGAAGCCAGGCTTAAATGGTAAATATACCATTTTGGAAGGGTTTAATGTGAGGTTAAGGATATTGATTCCAAGGAAATTAAAGAGAAGGTTAAGGATATTGAATCCAGTGCATAATTTACTCAGCCTTTGAAGTTGTGGAAACTCGAAATTGGTTATGATGAACAACCAAACATCACAACAAGCTCCAAGAAATTGTCAAAATTTAGATGACACGCGAGTGGGTTGTAGAAAGCCAACATCGTAGCCATTCATTGAGCTCCTCTCTGTTTCGAGAATAATTTAATATTCTCTACTGAACAGGGCCAACCACGTGAAGGTGGAAGCTCTTATGGCCCCTCCCCCCCCTCACATCATTCTCAATTCTCCATACCCAATGCATGTACTTGAAAAAACAAATACGTGCAAATGCATCCATATTTTATCATGAACTTTCATCTTACCATTCATTCAATAAAGGCTAACATTCATTAAACCATTGTTTCATTCAGTCAACACATTCATACAATAAAAGATAACATTCAATAAACCATTCATTCATTCAGTCAACACATTCATTCAATAAAAGCTGACATTCAATAAAGGTAACAGTTTACTACACTGAATCATTAAGCCATTAAACCATTCATTAAACCATTCATTCATTCATTAGGCCAAAAATCATGGGCGATATATTATAGAAAATAATTAGACAACATTTTTCCAGTCACTTCTTTTTAATTTTTCTTCTCTTTAGTGGTAAATAATCTCTAAGAGGAGCATCTGCATCTGGACTTTCTCTTCCAGTTCTTGGTTCTTCATCAAGAGCTTGTGGTGATGTATGCATCTTAGAGGGCTGATCTAGACGTGGATTGTGCGGAAAGGGGTTCGGATTTGCTGCAACAATGTGAAAATGTTACATCGTTGTATTTTTCTATTGTAATGACAAGTATTTCATTTAAAAAAACATTACAAAGGTGTTTTTTTACCTGGTGTGGCCACATCATGTTGTTCATGTTCTTGTCCAGGCTCAACCTGTACACTTTCACCCTCTACATGCTCTGCAGTTGAAATATAGTGAACTACAATTAATCTTGACCATTTGCCATGCTATACATAAAATTGTAGCATATGAATAAATTCATTACCAGGATTCAAAGCATGATCTTCGATTTGTTGTTGTCCCTTCTCGACATTAGGGGGATCATTGCTTTCCTGCTCAAAACAGAGTCAATATTTTTTGTCAAGTATTTATAACGAATAGATTGCACAAGCAATAAATCTTCATTAAAGTATATAGATTCTATTTACCTATGCACTGGATGGATTGGTACCAGAAGACTGTGTTTTCCCAGACAAGCTTTTTCGGCGTTCAACAACAGCTCCAAAGCCTTGCTTGAAGCCAAGCTTCATGTCTTCCTCAGTGGCCTATTCATTGAATCGTTCGACCTGCATATTTACATAAAGTCGTTAATTAACATTTTGCGATGCAATAAAATGAAAAATAATTTGCAATTTATTATTTGTATGCATTATTGGTTTTTCGAAACTTACAATTCGTGCCGCCAAATTGGAATAACCACCAGGGCCAAGCTTGTACTGACCTATTTTTTCCAATCTAGCTTTTGTGGCCTTTGATGTGTCTGGCAGCCTATGCAAGTGTTGAAATACGTTAGATGTTCTAAGTTCGATATATAAATCAATAATAATAAGGTTTAGAATTACATTGCGGAAAGTATTGCATACCTCCCTGTGCCTGGTGCTATCTTGCCTTATTTTCTCTGAGCCCTCTCCTTTCCATCCTCCACTAGAGCTTTCCACTCCATTGGTGGAATCATTGGAGGGCGTTCATACCTATGGTTTTTTTCTAGGTGGGTCCTATATTGGTCTCGGACAACCTTTATATGTTGTCCAGCCTTTTTCAGGACCTCGGCTTGATTGAAGGTCTTGTTGCCCAACATGCCAACCAACCAATTAGTGAGTTCATCTTTTAAATATTTTGGTTGTCTATCCCACCTTATTCAAATGGTGGGTCCAAATATCTCCAAGGACGCATCATTCATTTGTTTATAGAAAACATCATTTCCTGCAAAACGATCATAATTAGTTGAAAGAAAACGTTTAATTGGTATATTACAATGAAATTATAAACACTAACTTGATCAACGTATATTAATTACCTGGGATCTTCTTGATCTTTATTGGGAGGAGATCTTTGTCGACCAAAAATTTTGCCTCCATTGTTCCCGTGCTAGTGACATGGGTAGATCCTGGAAATGTAGCTAGGTCGATATCAATATCACCAGGATTCTTGGTGTCGACCCCTTCTTCTGGACGATCCGGTGTGCGTCGGTCATTAGCGGCCAGTACGCTCATAGTTGGGGTTCTTGGTGTGTCAGAACGTGTTGCCGACTGTTCATTCGACAACAATGGCGAAGGAGTTGATGCACATGGAGTCGTTTGCTCATGATGCCACGTCTTTCCACGAGCCTCACTAGGGCCAACACCGCCTTGACCACTATTGTGTGGTCTCCGATAATTTTGTAAATTCAAACCACGTCTTATACGTTCAGTACTATCATATAAAAGAGAAAATTATAAAGTTATAAATGAATTATTTTATGATTCAAGATTCCGCAACTTACTCGCAAGGATTCATATTTCCGTTCCAACAATTCAATCCTTGCCATAATTTGGCTTGTCTGCGGAACCTTGAGTAGCAGAGAAACGATTTCTGCACTATATTTTTCCAACAATTTGTCTATCATATTAAACGGGTTTGTGGCTTCACCAATTATGTCAGAATCTTTAAGCATCTCAGCCACTTCAGGATCTATTGAATATTCTTGCGATGCTGTTTCAAACAACAATTCACTGGGCTGCAACAAAAATATATAAAACACTACTGAGTTCTATCATGATAGATTCCTAAAATTATATTAACAAAACATATCTATCATGATAGATTCCTAAAATGACAAATAGGTTTACTTGGTTCCTGGATGATGGCGTCGTATGATCCACAGCTGTGGACTTGCCCCGATCATTGAGCCCCTGCAAAAAAAAGTAGAAAACATTATCACAACGAAACCAGTATACAACGAAAAATACATAACAAAATAAACATTATGCTACGTATTATATTGGTACAATTCCAATAATGGATTATACCTGCAACCTAGAGGATCGTGATCCACTCATCGGATCGATGCTCATAGGTGACTTGCTCCGATCTGCTAATATCTGGGAGTTGCCCCTTACAGATACCTAAATAAAAAACATAGTGAAAGTAACCTAAACGAATCCAAAACTAATCATGAAAAAACACATCGATTAAAAACTAATATTAAGTATTATATTTTTACTATTACAAAGATGTATACCTATTGCGTCGAGGGTACTGTGACCCTTGCAGAACCGGACTGCATTAAAAACATAGAGAAAATTACGTAAACGAAATAATTAGATAACATTATATAAACGAAACCAATATACTAATAATGAAAAAACAAAGAAAAAAAAAACTATTTTTTCTTTTTATATTTGTACTATTACAAAGATGTATACCTACTCCCTCGAGGAAGATGTACTCCTCCAACCATCTACTGGAGGGGATTTATCCCGACCACTAGCCTGCGAAGTAAATATGGAAAATTTAAACGAAATAAACTAACGAAAAAATCCTTAATATGTTAAATTCATTAATAAAAGGTTGGGAAAAATGTTATATGTACCACTCCCATAGTAACCTTGTTTGTATCTACTCGGTTCAAATTGTAATTAATAAGCAACTCTTCCCCTGCAGATATTGATTTAATGGCAACTACAAAAACACGGTTTCCTTCACGCCCCTCAAATTCGCAGTTTGGTTGCTTAACTGTAGACCCTGGTTGTGTACTATTTATAAACCCTGCAATATTCCTTGTGGCCTTTGGCCTTCCATCCATGTACAACGTTGCTCCTTTATTTAGATTTTTGTCTTTCAACTATAAATAGTTTGCTGAAAATCCATATCTACTCATACTTTTTGTATATTGGACCAGGCGCATCCAATCTTTGTAGTTGTAACAGGGTCCAACATACTCCATCAATTCTGTACATGTGTCGTGAGGGGCATTTATGCCATCCATGCAAAACAACCCGAAACCATGTATTGACGACGATGCAATTCGATATATCCTCTCGTTCACACAAAAATCTGTGTTCGGTTGAGGAAGATCCTTGGGTACCCATTGTTTCACTAAATGTCTGTACCTCAAGGGCACCTCGATGTCATCTATTGTCTCGTCATCATAGGAACATGACCCCCCTCGACCCTGAAAAAATTCATTGCGTTTATGGAATTTTCTTTTGGTCTTTTGACCTCTAGTTGATACAACTCTTCTACACCTACTGGATGTCTCACTTTCCTCTAGCCTTCCTAAAATCCCCTCGCTCGAGAAAGAAAGATTTGAAAAATACTTGTTTGGTTCTACCTGCACCGTGGGAAAAAAGTTTAGATACGACCGCAAGGCATAGCGCCTCTTAAAAGGTGACATGTAGCGCCTTTTATAATGTTACTTGATCCTCATTCCCTTTCTCAACATGTAGGCATTCGAGCGATGAGGAAGACGATCACTTTAACTTTCTTATGAGTAGAAATTCACGCAATTATGAGCTGTCGTTTATTGCTACTTTGGGTCTTGAGTCCCATATCAAACCATCCAACTATCAGCTTTGTCGTCATGGCCCTAAAGTCTCTCTCATCCCATCAGTTTGGGTTCATCACCTCAGTAATTGAAGTTCAGTCACATTTAGTATGATATTTATATTAAGCAATAATAATATAAAATAAAGATAACTAACCATTATGGAAAACTTCTAAAAGTTTTTATGACTTTTAAAAGTAAGATATTTTAGGTGGTTAATAAGTGTTCACAAATCCTCAAAAAAATATTTTATATAATGTTGTGGAACTTGTATAATCTTATTCAAGCATGGTCATCTTAGATGACTAAAAGTAATTGAATCAAGCAAAAACGGAATCGTAAACATGTAAGTTGTTTTGAAAAATGGTAGCTTTCAGTCATACTCCCAACTAATGCTGCCTTTGGACAATTACTTGTAATCTTGACTTAGGGAATTTATTGCATAACATAGATTTTCAATCATATTGACACAGAGAAAAGTAGGGCTTTCTTTATATTATCATGACATAGTTACAAAGACTTTATTTTCAATCTTTATGACAATTTGAATGGATAGGCCCCACTCATAGCCAAATACTTTTGAGATATTTACAAATCATCAGAGTATGGGGGACCATATATTTCTCGAAGACGTTGGATTCAGTCCTCCATGCCTTTGAATAAATAGACCTCAAGACCACGTGTCTATTATGATGCATGTGGACATCTATGCGGGTTTTGATAAGCCACTATTCTTTGTGTTTAATGTAGCACCCAAGGATTTGATCCTCAGTAATCTTTGTCTGCAAAATATCTTTTACCTGTTCGAAAGATTCTCCAACTTCCCGTTTTAGATTATAAATAACATCTGGTTCTAATGCTGTCAGGTTGATGCCGAATGACCGCCACCATTCTCTCATCCAATCAGGGACGTAGAATGCAGGATCCTCATGGATATGTGTAATTTGAAGTCCAAACTTCAGCATGGTATAATATGTTCTATCTGTATTTTCATTTCTCAAGAATTTCCACCATAATTTTTTATATTTTTCATAAGTGTGTGTAGTACTTGGAAACCAAAGACTAGCATCTTGATGTGGCCATGCTTTCAAAGAAAGTATCCGGTTAATACAATAGTATTGTTGGTCTAGTTGTAGCCCGGGGTGATGTGTAGAGACCTCTGTCGAGATTAAGTTAAGATCATGGTAGAGGTGTGTTAACCAATTGCTCGCATCAGCTTCTTTTCTCAGGGAGTTTTTGTAAATCATCTCTGGTACAATACTGGATCCCATAGGAATTCTTCTGAGTTCTGGCACTAGTCTAATAAGAGCATCAGATCCCTGTAAGTTAGCATCTAATACTTCAGCATGTCTCAACTCCCACCTAGGTTTCCAGTCTTGCATATAATCCAACCACTCATATTATCATTAATAGTATAGATATGATGTTTTCCTCCGGTCCAAGCAAATATTTCCATGTTTACTTGTAGGTTATGGGCCCACTGGATTCCGCTTTGACCTTCTATGCTCGCTTTCCTCGGGCTCGCTTGCACCAGGCTTGCTTGTTAAAAATTAAAAACATACTTCTGTGTCAAATATTCTCTTTTTAAAAAGTCAGGAATGATTTTTGCTTTCCCAGAAATGTGCTCATGAACAGTACAGTTATAACATCAAAACAATGCTTGCCATCTTGCTAACTTTCCTTTTGCTGTTGGAAATTTTATTGTGTCATTTAGCACAAATGGAAGACTGGAGCAATTTGTTCTTATGATAAAGTCATGGTTCAACTAATGAATCTGGAACTTCTCTATGAATCTCAGTGCTACAAGGATTTATTTATCAACAGTGGCATAGTTCTGCTCAGTTTTCTGTCAGGACACTTATTCTCTAAGATAATTTTCCTCACAAATTCAATCGAGGAGTTCCACCACTCTTAAAATTCTTTACCAACAAGTATAATTTGATTACCAACAATTTTGTATGACAGGAGAAGTCTTAACTAAATTCAAATTATTTACCATATATTTGATTACCAACAATTTGATTACTTAAGTCTTATAACCAACACATATTTGATTACCTGGGTGTAGACGTTTCCTATAATATACTCAAAAGAGTTACTTTCAGAAATGACTGTGCCTCTTAGAGGCCATTCAAATCTAGGAACCAAGTGACCCTATTATAGGGTTAGTACAAACTAGAGAGAGAGAGATGACTGGGCTATGGTACGGTCAATCAAAGAAAGTCAATGACCATCAAAAGGCTTAGTACAATCACAATAAAGATGGGCTGACAGCTAACAGACTGAGGACAAAGAGACTCACGACCCCCAGTAAGGTACAAGGACCAACCAAAGGGTAAAAAAACCAACCAGTAAGGTACAAGTAAAAAAGAAAAGAGTGGGTATAAATTAGACTCATAACCCTTGGGACTAAGGGGGTGTACTACCTCAAATGTGGACAAACTACCATAGTTATACCCACAAGACCAAAAACATAAAAGGCGGTACAAATAAAAATATAACTCAAGATCAATAAAAGACCCAAAAGGTGAGAGGCAAGGTACCACAAAAAAAATGAAAGGACAAGCTACCACAAGACCAATAAATAACAGGGTGTAAGGACCAAAAGTAAATCAACCATCGCGGGGAAGGTACAAATAAGGTCAAATATATATTGCAATAGCTCCTTGTAACTACCTGTTATTTGACATGCCAAAGAGATGGAAGATTAAATAATGTCAAATATATGCAATAGCTCCTTGTAACTACCTCTTATATGCAATAGCTCCTTGTAACTACCTCTTGTAACTCAAATAGGACCACCAAAAGGTATGATAGCAAGCAGCCTTCCTAACTAAGGTCTAGAGGGTGGTACGAAATGGGTATAAAGAATCATAACAACTTGGACAAAGGGGGTGTATGTCAAATGTGGACAAACTACCGTAGTACCCACAAGATCAAAAACTTAAAAGGTGGTACAAATAAAAAGATATACCAAGATGAGTAAAAGACCCAAAAGGTAAAAGGCAAGGTACCACACAAATATTATCAAAAAAATGGAAGGACCATAAGACAATCAACCAAGGTGGGGTACAACCAATCATCTCTCTCTCAAATGTACCATTGTTCCATATAACCTGAAAGACCATCATCACAGTAAACGAAAAAGTCCACACGGATGATGTGACCACGTGGTCCTCTAGACTACTCCTAAGGTCAAGCGTTAGTGGCTCCATCAAGGGGTGTTCAATCCCTTGAGAAGACCATCTAACTCAACCATCTCGAAGACCTAGGAGAAGAGGACATCACACATCATCAGATAATTGGTAACTGACCGTGTAAGAACTCAAAAACACTAAAGCAACCGAGCATGCAAAAGGGGAACTAGGAAAAGACAAGGCTCGCAGGCCAAAAAAGCAAGATCAAAAAATTGTACTGGGACCAATTTCACAGTAAGCGAGCTGAAACAAAAGTGGCCAGAATGCCAACAAGCATCACTAAAAAGAAAAAGACCCTCTAAAAAGGTGAAATAGAAAGCAAACTTCCTAACTAGGAGTTGGAGACCTCGACAAATCGTATCCTTCGCAAGGTGATGAAATCCAAGTCGAACAATACGAAGTGAGAGACCAAATTTGAAGGATATTCCTCTACCGAAAGGGATCCTGGGTAAACGAGCCCTAGAAGAAAAGTCACTAAGCCACCTTATTCATGACACGCCGGAAAAGGTTTTTGGCACTTCTGTCTTATCGTCCCTTTATCACCATCACGGTAGAGTACAAGGAAGACAATGGATCGATATGCCTTAGGAGCTAAGTGGAGTGCGGCATTCCACAAAGTCCATCCAGAATCAATCCTCGTGGCTTAACCCCCCCAAAAATGGGAGGCCCCTCCACAAACTGGTCAATGACCATGTCAATAAATACTAGAGGATTTTAGTACCTTAGAGGACAACATCTATGTCTCAGATGAAAATGACAAGGGGGAATTATTTGGATGCCTATCCCCGGTGTCCTACCTAACTACCAAAGTCTTTTTATCCTCAAGCGAGGTTAAAGTGTGTTGAGTTAACAAGTTAAATTTTAATGGTTGTATTACTCAGTCGGGTGATGGAAGTGCAACTCGTGGTGTGATGACTGACTCAAACCATGAAAATGCATATGGATAAAATAAGACTTTCCTTTCAATGAATGCTAGCTAAGGTAAGGAGAGAGTTCTTTCAAACTATAACTACTCTTTCAAATTAAATGAATGCAGCAAGTGTTCAAGTTCGTTCATGGGACCTCAAGGAGAGCTTCAGATATACTCAAGTCATGCAAATGAATTCATCACATAGAACAAAATTATAATAAATATAAGGAATTGTATATATCCATGTTCATAATTCTTTAGGCACACTTATAACATTCTTCAATCATTCATCACAAAAACACAGTGATAGTAGAAACAATAAACTGCATATAAATGTTCATGAGCTTAATAAAAAAATAGTAACCACAACTGGGGAAGCTATACCACAACTTGTTTTTTTATGACTATAAATACAAGAGTATCCTAATCATGAGAAATACATCATTTAATTTTACATCATGAGCAAGGCGTGGGTACACAGAGTTAAATCACTTCTGGTTTTGGGATAAAAACAATATAGGTCCAAGTTGAACAAAGAAAATATAATTATAAATACAAATATATTTATTTTTATCATGATACAATAGGGGAATGTCATAATGCTAATGGTGTTATAGGATCTATCTCACATGGTTCTACTTCATAATGGGATGGGGCCAATTAATCTTACTGTCAAAACTCATATGGTGGCACCATGAAAGAAAAACATTATGGGGGATCCAACCTACAAGGTTATTTGAATCTACCTAGGTCCATGCATTTCGAGCAAAGGGGCAGTGCTATAAAATGTGCTCCAATGTTTATGCATGACCACATTGTGGATAATGTAGGTTTTTCACTCCCAAGTATGTGAGCATTTTATCCAAAAGGAGAACTCCCACCACTAAAATCTAGACAATGAGTTAAGATATAAAAAGCGTGGCATGCGTAATCTTCCAACTTTATCATGCATTCTTTCCTCTTTCCACATATAGTTTGAGATTCTACACATACATATTTGAGAAGATTTGGGAGTGTTATACTGTATTTTGTGAGCAAATTGTAGCAATGGAAATCAAATAATTTGTTCACCCACCAGTTTTGACAAACTGCCTCCATAATTGCATGCCTTTGTTCCTATGGCATCCTGTCATGTGTCGTCACTATGATGTAATCCAAGTCCCTTTTTTTTGCAAGTGAAAAATAGTCCGAATTTGTAGACTGTGGAAATTCTGTGGGTTTTTGAAGGTGCCCTAATTTGTTGACTGAGCAATGATTTTCGGTGGGAGCAGGAATCCTTTTTGAAGATTTTGTTTTTTTATCTTTCTTGGGGAATAAAACAACAGCAGAGGAGAGGATCCGAACTTATCACAGAGACATCTGCATTTTTGTTTTTGCAGCAGAATTCACTGTGGAAACTTCGGTGGTAGCAGTGAAGAGTGTGCCCTAATCTAGACAGTCTCGGTGGTGACTGTTGTAGTAGCAACTACAATACAGTGGCATGCTTTTAAATGAAAAGCAATGATGCACCCCTATACAGTAAAATGATGAAGAAACTAATGATGAATCACTCCTATGCTTGATGATGATGATGACACTATGATTACAAGAATATTTGACACAATCCAATATTTATTCACCAAATTCAAATCAATTCTACTATAGCTCACGTTATGTTTTGTATACAAGAAATAAGAGCAATCTATTCTCTCTATTCTATCCAAACTAGGTCTTGACTCAGTTTTTGTTTCTATCTTCGATGTATCAAAATCCAGATTCAGAGATTATTGGAAGAATCCTTCATTGAATGAATTTTTTACCAATCTCACCCATGCGAAAGATAAACCTATTATGGATTCCCCAAGGACAAAACAAGTGCATGAACTTGTTGCAAATTAGGGAAATAAGAACAACAACAAACATAAACAACAAATGGGAGATGATGCATTAATTCAAATAACCCATTTAGCTAAGGCACTATTTGAGGAAGCAAGGCCAAGGTGCCGAAGCCTTCTTCTTGCAACATGACTATGATGCATTAATGACTAGGTTAACATAGCCTTTATTGGCTCCAAAGGCAATTTCCAAATGACCTCAAGTATTCATATGAGAAGAAATGACCTCAAGGTAAGGAGTGAAATAGTTTTGTGCAAGAACTGATAACTAGTAATATTTATGAAAAGAGGAAGAGGACACTCTACTATGGGAAACAAATCCTTAGCGGGATTCTATACTACAAGGCTCATATATGAAGCTATGTTTTCATGTGTTCAAGTACAACATAATCAATATTTTGGTAATTAAAGGTATGGAAGCTATGTTTTCATATGTTGGTTGGTTTCCCTTTTTCTAAAGAAGTTTGGCTTGTGGCTAGAACACTTACTAGGGGAGTATGTCATTGGAGTAGAGTTTCATTGGAGGAGGCAACCAAATCTTGGTGGGATGAAGGTATTTTAGCTAAATTTGAAGCTCTTCCTTTGGTTTATTTTTATGCTGAGGACAAAGCATCTTGAAGGAAGAGGCAATGCAATGAACATAAAAAATTATAATAATAATAATGATATTAATAGAAGTTAAACTAAATGACAACCTAATTTAGGGACACAACTGTTCACAAGCAACCAACTGTATGGATGTTGATTCAATTGGTACACAACAATTATGGTGTCTTCAAACTCTGCATTGGACACAGTGGATAATCAGACCAATACTTTCAAGCTACAACATACAATTAGTGTTGGTGCAACAACCCATATGATATATTAAATAATATACCAACACTACATCAAATGAATTAGCAGTTGTTTAATGTAGCCCATTAGTCTCAAACGGTCCTGACACTTATGGTTTCATGAATCCGATGAAAGAAAAACTATGTTAATGTTCTATGAAATGACAAACATAAAAAAGAGCCTTCTCATCAGCCCATTGGCACAGAACACAGAACTCAACTACCGAATGTTTTGAGGAAGGATATATTATTCCATCTATTGTTTAATTCAACAATTCAATTGCTGGATACAAACACCCACTTAATGAATAGAACGGGAGAGTACAGACATGGCCTACCAATACAATATACGACCTTTATGATGGTGTATATGGCTTGTCCAGGGTGTGTATGACCTCCAAATAGTCATTGATTGGGTAGGGTAAGGGATTTATTGTTGGATGGTGATTGTGGTGACCCTTGGGAAAACCCTTTAGCCGTAACAAAGGTTCGTGTTCGTTTCTTTAAGCACATAGAAAAGCATAAGGGCCATATTTTTGTTTACACTTTCGATTTCAACCACCGACCCTGGCTGAAAGGAATAACCCCTCCAAGGATACCAAAAAAAATGCAGCTAAAACTGTGGCCAAGATCCGCATCTCCCCTCACGTCTATAGCCTGCAAATTCCTTAGGCAAGTTTTATTTACAAATAAATTGAAGGTTCGAGCAAAATAGGGATTGGGTTTTCTCACCAATTTATGGGGCATTGTCTCCCTTGCATGGCGAATGCCGCCTCCTTTGTGACCTCTGGATTGCAACCTATACGACCTCCATACTGCAACCTCTATGACAGGTAGAAGTTGATCCCTAAGCTGAACTGGTTCAAAATAGAATGCTACTAGGGATTTCTCTCTCTCTTCGTGTGCAAATGCGGCCTCCTTTGTGACCTCCGGATTGCAACCTATATGACCTCCGGACTGCAACCTCTATGACAGGTAGATGTTGATCCCTAAGTTGAATTGGTTCGAAATAGAATGCTACCAGGGCTTTCTTTGTCTCTTCGTGCGCACGGGGAGTAGTAAGGTAATTTTTTTGTTTTTATTTTCATATATATATATATATATATATTACCATAAATAATTAAATAAATAAAATATTAAAAAAAAATACATAAAATATATATTACCATAAATAAATGAATAAATGACATATTAAACATAATAATACATAAAACAATTTGTATATATATATAATTAATTTTTTTTTGTATATATACATATTGATATATATATATATATATATATAAAATTAAAAATAAGATCTAATTTGAAAACTTTTGATTAAAAAATAACATATTAAAAATGCAATGATGATGTGAGTGTCCATGACGCTAACGACATTAGTGCCAATGACAATCATCGGCATCACCATCACCACAATCCTGATCATCATCATCATCATCATCATTATCATCATCATCATCATCATCAAGAGCATCAACGTCATGATAATTTTCGCCGCCGTCATCATCGTCAATAATCATCATCATCATCATAAACAACACCATCGTGATCATCATCACCATCATCATCATCATCATTAGTGACGATGAAGATGATTATGTTGAAAAAGAAGTCATCCTTGTCGTCATAGTCATCACGACCATTTAACCCCTGAAACCCTTTCCATTAAGTTCTTATCCCTAAATAGTACCCCGTCACCCCTACCCCACCTCAAAACACACACCCCCTAACTATGAACACTATCCTAGTCTAAGCCCCACTTGAATCCACATACCTATTAACCATGATTTCTAAGTGCATGCTGGTTAACCCCAACCTCTAATAATAATATAATAGTATTGGAAGTCACTAACCCTACCCCAAACCCCACACACAATCAACATGACTTGAAACTGATACTCCGGCCTATTCCTAACCCCTATCCCTAATTACATATTCCCTACTTTATTAATGATGTTACTTCTATAGTGATTCAACCTATTCATAGTTTCCTTGTTAGGAAATGTTTAATGAGCATTTATCATGCTTTCCATATTGTTCTATTCTATTCTACACATTATGAGGACATTTGTTATGACAAGTTATTTTCTATTTAAAGGAATCTAAGCTGATGAAGAAATGGAACTAAATATTTTATATAAATCATTGGTATCTTCCACTAGGAGTGCTAACCATGTGAAGAGAAGACACTATTGCTATAGAGCATCATTTTCATAGATTAAAAGACTATACATTTTAAGATGAATTTTGGTGTACTAATGAAATTACCCTCTTCCTTCACCACATGTACAGAAGGATATAAAGTTCTATATGACTAAGATTTGTCATTTGTGTTTTCCATAATTTTAATAAACTTTAATACATTTTTTTTTCAAAATAAATATATTCTTTATATTAAATTTGTTATAATTTTAATTATTTAAATAGAATTTAAGTCATATAATAATAAAGTAATTTGACAATTGTGATAAATAAAGTAATTATTATATATTTTCAACACATTATATTATATTTTACATAGGCACTATAGGGGATTCAATTAAAGGTAAAGTTTATGCAACTGTGGATAATCATCAAGTGTAATAGCATGGATTTGTGCTACAAGCCCACTGTAATATATTTGGATAGACATATACTCTTTTAATTGATACCATAAGCACTTATAATTTCATATCCCCCTAGAGTGGTAGTTAATTGTAAACTTAACTTTGAAAACTAGCTGATGATGGTGATGGAGATGATGAAGATGATGATGATGAAGATGATGATGGTGATGATGATTAAGATGGTGATCCTGATGAAGATGATGATCCTGATGATGATGATACTGATGAAGATGATGATCATCATGAAGATGACAATGATGATGACGACGACGACGACGACGACGATGATGATGATGATGATGATGTTGATGATAATTATGATGATGATGAAGATGATGATGAAGATGATGATGATGATGAGGATAATGATGAAGATGTTGATGAGGAAGAGGGTAATGATGATGATGATTATGATGATGGTGGTGGTCATGATGAAGATAATGATGATGATGATGATGATGATGATGATGATGATGATGATGATGATGATGAAGATGATGATGATGAATATGTTGATGAGGAAGTGGGTGATGCTGCTGCTGCTGATGATGATGATGATGATGTTTGAGTTTGGAAACCCTCCCACAATGTCAATGCATGCGTCTAGTCTAACCATGCCAAATTTCAGTACAAGCCAGCACATATTTCAAAAAATTCAATGTTGACCCCATGAAAAAACTTTTGATGGGAAAAAACTCGGAAAAATAGATTATCCTCGATGGTAGAAATGAAGAAATGATGATGATGATGATGATGATGATGAAGATGTCGATGAATATGAAGTAGATGATGATGATTTTTGAGTCTGGAAACCCTCCCACATCGTTGATGCATGCATCTAGTCTAACCATGCCAAATTTCAGTCCAAGGCAGCACATATTTAAAAAATTTCAACGTTGGTCCCATGTATCACATTATTAAATCTATAGGTATGGTTTTTGATGCTGCAATGGTCAGTGTCAGTCATGTTTGAGTCTGGAGACCCTCCCACACCTTCAATGCATGCGTCTAGTATAACCATGCCAAATTTCAGTCCAAGCTAGCACATATTTAAAAAATTTCAACGTTGGCCCCATTTAGCACATTAATTAATCTATAGGTATGGTTTTTGATGCTCCAATGGTTAGTTCCATCCATGTTTGAGTCCGAAAAACCTCCCACAACGTCAATGCATGTGTCTAGTCTAACCATGCCAAATTTCAGTACAAGCCAACACATATTTAAAAAAATTCAACGTTGGCCCCATGAAAAAACTTTTGATGGGAAACAACTTGGAAAAATAGATTATCCTTGATGGTAAAAGTGAAGAAATGATGATGATGATGATGATGATGATGATGATGATGATAATGATGATGATGATGATGATGAATATGATGAAAATTTCGATGAATATGAAGAAGACGATGATGATGAAGATGTTGATGAGGAAGTGGGTGATGCCGATGATGATGATGATGATGACGACGACGACGACGACGATGATGACGACAACAACGACGATGACGATGATGATGATGATGATGATGTTTGAGTCTGGAAACCCTCCCACACTGTTAATGCATTTGTCTAGTCTAACCATGCCAAATTCAGTCCAAGCCAGCACATATTTAAAAAATTTCAACATTGGCCCCATGTATCACATTATTTAATCTATAGGTATGGTTTTTGATGCTACAATGGTTAGTGTCAGTCATGTTTGAGTCTAGAAACCCTCCCATACCATCAATGCATGCGTCTAGTATAACCATGCCAAATTTCAGTCTAAGACAACACATATTTAAAAAATTTCAACGTTGGCCCCATGTAGCACATTAATTAATCTACAGGTATGGTTTTTGATGCTCCAATGGTTAGTGCCATCCATGTTTGAGTCCAGAAACCCTCCCACAATGTCAATGCATGCGTCTAGTCTAACAATGCCAAATTTCAGTACAAGCCAACACATATTTAAAAAAATTCAACGTTGGCCCCATGAAAAAACTTTTGATGGGAAACAACTTGGAAAAATAGATTATCCTCGATGGTAGAAATGAAGAAATGATGATGATGATGATGATGATGATGATTATGATGATGATGATGATGAGGATGATGATGGTGATGATGATGATGATGAGCATGATAATTGTGCATTTCATTACTAAGATTCTCTTTGTTTCGAGAATAATTTAATATTATCTACTAAACAGGGCCAACCACATGAAGGTGGAAGCTCTTATGGCCCCTCCCCCCCCTCACATCACTCTCAATTCCCCATAACCCGACAAAAATATCTATGTACAAAAAAGTAAATGTATTTTTTGTCATACTCTATAACAAGCAATGATGTATCTAATTATAACATACATGAAAATGGAAAAAAACACTAAGAAACAGTTAATTTATTATACGTATTGACAAAAAAATTCAATATTTCTATCGCAAAATTAAATCAAAATATATAGAGTAGACATATTACTGCATACCTCATACACTTCAATGGAATTCATCGTCTTCTCCATCCGAGTCATCATCTGTATCATCCGATGATCCAAATTCAACATTGTAAGGATTGGCCATATCATCATCGTCATTAATGTCAGTTACGATCATCATGTCATCATTGATATCATCTTCATGGACATTGTCTAATACATCATCTGATTCAAGAAATTATTCGACATCTTCTTCTGGAACATGATCATCTAACTCATGTTGATCATGATCATCTTCAACGGCGTCTTCTTCTTCGAGAACTTCTTCATTACCTTCATCTATGTTATACTTTACCGACCTTCCCCTTGGATCGTGTCTCACAACAAATGACCAACCCGCTCTACCTAGAACCTCAGAGTAAAATACCTGTTCACATTGGGTTGGAAGAACATAGGGCTCCGTTCCTGGCTCAAACAACCTCATATTTACCATGGTACATCCATTATTATGTTTAATAATTGTTTTATCGGGATCACGTTGATTCAATCGACACCTGTACCATTTGACAATGAACAGAAATACCTTGAAGGAGTTAAAGTCACACTGAAGAATGTCTTCTAGATACCCATAGTATCGATTTTCAGAGATTTTTGGATGTCTGTCATTTCTAGAAGAAACATTAGTCACCTCAAAGACTACAGATATCCCACAATCAGATGTTTTCTTCGTTTCATCCAACTTTTTGATGCGATATCTACATCCATTGCACCACATAGCCTTATGGTGTTTTACCTACAACAAGCCATACACAAAAAGTTTACATAATGATCCAATATTTATGATTAACTAGTGCATGTTTATAATGCCATACAGGGAAAAAAACCAGCGTGATGTACAACGACAATATTTTTTACAAAAAAAATAGTGTGGTTGATTAATATGCTACCTGCTTATCTTTTAAACCTCTTGCTAAATCGATTTCCCTTTGTGTTAGATTGGTATATCCATTGCGATGTGCAGCTTTAACCAATGAAGCCACACCTTCCCATGATATTCCACGACCAGATTGTTCACATTGTTCGATCCATACCTTCATCCAGTCAAGATTGTTTGCGATGTATAAATTAATTGCATCCCACTCTCGACCAACTGTTTGATGACAATACAATTAAAAATCAATACAAATGTATAGTAAATTAAAATTAAAAATAGAATATGTATGATATTATATATACATAAAAATCACCAGTCAAATATGTTATATTACATTTCACCTTCCTCGATCTACCTTTCCCCTTCGAAATTGTTATTGGATTCCAGATCACAAATGCAACGTAAATTGAGCTTTGATGCTAATTTAGGAAGATATTCACTAATATAAATTTTTTTTTGGTATACCATATATCCCTCCATCATAGAACCCTCAACATATGCTCGTTGTCTGACCAAAGCCTTCATAAATTTCAAGTGCCTCTCAACCATCCACATGGACCTTGAGTGCGCAGGTCCACACAGTTCAATCTCCTCAACTTGGTGTATGAGGTAGTGTTCTTGTGCATTGAAAAATTTCGAAGGTAGATGCTTCTGCATTTCACACATGAGACGAGGAATTTCTCTTCTCCAATACTTTATGTCTTCTTTATGGAATTCTTTAGATGACAACCATCTACAAGTGACATGACAACCAAATCAAGAGATTAAAGGAAAAAAACATTATATTACGTAACATGAGATAGAGAACGAAAATGAAATATAAGTTCTATGTTGAATTAAAGAAACACTAAGCACATGGAAAAAATCACCACTTACCCCATGTATTTCCCAAGACTATATATTATTTGCTTGACATTGTTGTCGAAGTTGTCCGGGATAGAGAGAGGTAGAACATACTGTAACAATAATATACAAATTGTTTCATTTTATCAACAAAGAGTAGACAAACAAAAATACCAACCATATTCACTGGAAGAGGAAAAAAATAAAATTAAATCCATACCATAATAATTACCTTCATGAAGACATGCCAATTGCGAGTTTTCACCCCCGCAAAATCACCTTTCTTTGTTATGATATTCTTCATGTTCGCACAAAATCCAGTGGGAAATTTAATTTTTTGAATGACTTCTTTTACAACATTACTTTTCTGGTCCGTTAATATCCATGGAAGTGAGTTTATATTAATTTGCTCTCCATTTCTATGAAATTGAATGATGTCTTTCATTGCATGGTTGCTATCTTGAATGTCTTTGCAAATTTTGACAATTTTTTCTTTGTCACTCCTTCCATACAATATTCGCCATGATGTTTCGGTCACATTCTTTCCGATATGCATTGTATCAAATAGATGAGCAATTTGTAGGTGCTCATAGTGGGGAAACCTACTAAATTGCCTAGGATAACTTTTCATTCCTCGTGGAAGCCTAATAATGCCTTCATGATCACGTGAATGACAATCATGAAATTACATAAATCAATGTCAATTACAGTAAACAACACACGATATAAAAAAATACAATATAACATATCATATATGATGATTCATTATACGTACCTTGACGATTTCTATTATATTGCAACTTCCATAGGTGAGGTGTCATTCTTTGTGGTTTTAATGCAGTCTCTTGCTTTCCATTGAACATATGTTTTTGGGTAGTTCGATACCTATGATTCTTAGAGAGGAAATGCCTATACTCATCAAACACCTCCTTTCCTAAGTTTTTTGAACGACGAGATTTGATCTTAGGACCACAAATTGGACATGCAAATTTCCCCTTTGTTTGAAGACCTACATAGAGAGATGGAATACCCATGTCAATTATAATTATATACAAAATGACTGGATTATTTAGAAAAACATGCGTGCGTAGTATATTAACTAGTAGTTCGTAAAATTAAATGCAAATAAAGTGGAACTTATAATTACATACCACAAAAATGGGTTAACCCTAGGGCATCATGTATTGTCCATACAAGCATTGCATGGAATTGAAATTTCCTTTGTCGTATTGGTCTAGAGACGTCATACATAGTGATTCCATTCCATAACTTCAGTAGCTCGTCAATAAGAGGTTTGATATATACATTCATATCTTTGACTTGGTACTTACCTGATTGATTTGAACATATAAAAAATATAATTATGAGACGTACCATTTAGATATATATTAAACCATATTGCACAATGGAAAAACATTATATATATATATATATATATATGACATTATGCGACAAAAATACGACAAATGAGATACCACTACATTAAAAAAAAAACTGCAGGGTTCGTACCTGGAACAATCATTGACAACATCATGTGCTCCCTCTTTATTGTCAACCATGGAAGAATGTTGTTGTTGATAACAAAAATAGGCCACACAGAGTAAACAGATCTCATCTCTGCATATGGATTGACACCATCTGCTGCCAAAGAAATCCTAAGATTACAAGGTTCTTCTTTAAAGTGAGGCCATTTTTCCTCCATATCTCTAAATGCAGACCCATCTACAGGCATCAGAATAATTTCATCTTGACTTCTGTTCCATGCATGGTAATCCATAAACTGCGCTATGTTTTTGCACCTGAGAAGTCGTTGCAAACGTGGAATAATGGGAATATAACATAGAACCTTGCGAGGCACCTTTTTAGTTACTTGATCTGTGCGATATCTACTGATATGACATTCAGGACATTCTGTTGCAAATTCATGCTGATTGTAATATAGAACATGGTCATCGGGGCATGCATTAATTGCTTCATACTGCATTCCAATTTCTTTCATGATGACAGATAAATCTCGATATGTGCGAGGTAAAATATTTGACGGTGGTAACAAATATTCACCTATCATGCTACAACAAATTAAAATAAAAATCTAGTTAATATAATATAGAAATAATATTAATGAAACACATTTCATCCGTAATAATTTGACTTATATATGAATTAACAATAAAATACATGATCATATATATTTTGTGATGGAATGTATTACATACCTTAACATTCGTGTGACTGATATGTTTGAAAGACCATTCATAACCTTCAAGTTCATTATCAACAATATAGCAGAGAGAAGATTTGTCTTGGAGCCCTCAAAAAGGGGTTCGTATGCCTTATCAAGAAGAGGTATATCATGAATATCCTCAAAATGTTCATCATTTTCATGATTATGATCATGATCATCATCCATTCTAACATTAAATGAATCATGGATCAAAGTATTTGTAACATCATCTTCAAATATGTTATCAGTATGATCATCTTCTTCAATGTGATCATTAACTTGTTCTCCATTAATATTCATAGCTCCATGTTCCTCCAGTACTTGTTCTGGAAGCACTTCCTCCGGAAGATATGCCATAGGATGTCTTTCCTTTATAATTACATGAAACCAACAATAGATAAAAGTTAATATAAGAAATTCAAACGCAAAATGTAAACATTTATGTGATGCATTTAAAATGTAACAAATTTTGTACTATTGGGATGAAAAGAACAATGACCAATTGTACTGTTGGTCAAATAGGTGAATCCAAACTATCCAAGAGACATAATAATTGACCCAATTAATAAGCAAAGCTACTCAAATATAACTCAAAATTTCTCATACTGTCCACTAAGGTAAGATAAACGATGCTATGGTTTCTATAGAGAAAATATAAGAGAAATTACAACATGCCAATATAGTCGTTATTTCTATTATCATGATGGAAAGTGTTACAAATCTAGAGAGTTAAGTGCTTTCCCCGGTGAGTGGGTTAGTCTCACGAACGAACAATTAAATGAGTTATTCTACTATACCCTAGATTCAACATGCATAAAAGAAAAAAATATTATAATAAATATTAAATATTAAAATAATATTTATTGTCCATGTTAGTCCCCATCTATTGAAACCACGATCAATAGATATAAGTTAATAAAAGAAATATTAAAATAATACATACATTTACAAAAGCAATCAAAATAAAAACATATATAATGCAAAACTTATAAATGGATGGTATTCATGTCCCCCCTTAGCGTGCCCATGCTCCCTACAATGTTTTCTGGCTGATGTGATCAAAATTATTCTCCTCTTAAAGCCTTGCATAGACTACATGGACAATAGCATTTCCTATCACCCCTTCTTTCAACTCCTTCCCACAATCTAGCAAGAAATTGTCGATTTTGTTCGTCTGGATCAGGAATATTGCTAGTTGACATTTTCTCGTAAAGAGCTTGAATGAAGATTATCGATCTTAGAAAATGAAGCTCCACACTTCGCTCGCTTGAATCATAAAAACAATGGAAATAATGAAAAATGGTCCGCTGAATAAAAAAACTTCCGCAAACTGTCGCTTGTATAGCAAACATGTCAGAATGTTTGGATATTTATAGGTTTTAAAAGTCATCCTTCCATCGGATATCCGACGCATTGACCTTAGTTACCGTTGGAGAGTTGATGTTAGATCACTGACGAGCTAGTACATCATAATCAGTCGGTTATCCAACATCCTAGGGTATCGCTTGGAGTCGGATATCCGACATCCTAGGGCTCAATATGAGGTCGGATATCCGACATCCTTGGGATTAATATTCGGTCGGATATCTGACAACGTTGGTAAGTATTCCAGGTGCCTCGTAGGATATCCACAGAGACGTCGGATATCCGACGACTCCTTCTATCAATTTAAAAAAAAATCATCAAATTTTGTAATTTTTAAGGTGAAATCTGACGACACAGTCCTTTTCGTTGGAATTTATCGTCGTATTTTGGGTTCAAATCTTGTAGTGGCTTTTGGATGGTATAGGATGCTCAAGAGCAAAAACAAGTCTAGTCCCTGTTATCACACAACTCGTAGTTTCCCCAATGGATGATCCTATACAGGATGACAGAGGGGACATGAAACCAAACAAGTGACACAAGAGTGCCTCAATTGGCATGAAAACCAATCCATCTTGGGGATTGAGGCCCTCTTGTGTCGCCTCTTTGGTTTCCCATCCCCTTTTCCATATCACAGAACTTGTCGTTGCCCCAATGGATGATCCTATACAGGACGATAGAGGGGACAGGAAACCAAAGAGGTGAGATGGATTGGTTGTCACGCCAATCGAGGCACTCTTTGCTTTGTGTTATCTAAGCCCTAGATAAAAATGGGGGAGACCCAGATCAACTCTCGACAGGAGATATCTAACCAAGACACCAGATCAAATCAGATGAATGAAGTACGTAAGGTGTTAGGTATGATAAACCCTAGATCTATGGATGAAGTCACAAGGTGAGTTAAAGGTTGGATCATGAGGCTTAAAAGATGTAAATTTGATCCAACCTTTAACTCACCTTGTGACTTCATCCATAGATCTAGGGTTTATCATACCTAACACCTTACGTACTTCATTCATCTGAGTTGATTTGGTGTCTTGGTTAGATCTCTCTAGTCGGGAGTTGTGTCTTCATTAGATCTCTTCTATCGGGAGTTGATTTGGGTCTCCGCCATTGTTATCTAGGGCTTAGATAACACAAAGTGAAGAGTGTCTCAATTGGAATGACAACCAATCCATCTTAGGGATCAAGGCCCTCTTGTGTCACCTCTTTGGTTTCTCGTCCCCTCTGTCGTCTTGTATATGATCATCCATTGGGGAAACTATGAGTTGTGTGATAACAATCTCATGACACCTTGTTTGGTAAGAGAAATACCATGCAATGTAATTTTCTTTTTCTTGTACAAAATATTCAAAATCTTTTTTCGCACATTAATATTAATTGTACCCACTAAATCCATCCAAGGATATCCCAAAACAATATCCACATTATCCATTTATATAACATGAAAATTTGAGTATAACATACATTTTTTCATAGTAATATTCAAATTTCTAAAAATTTCAACATTTGTACCGTCAATATGTGTGATTTAAATTTGTTTTATGGGGACTTGCAACCTTTTAGCTACATTAACATTTATGAAATTATGTTTGTCATTAGGATGTATAGAAACAATCACATTCTCTTGTTGAATACATCCATGAACATGTAATAGGAATTTGCCACATGAAAAAAAACCCTTAGTGTTTTCTTGATCATTCTTCACAACATGAGACCACCTATCTAAAAATGCATTTTCAAATTCTTTATCTAAAAGTTTTAATAACTCTTTAAAGCAATGTGTTTGACCCCATATAGTTGCTTCATCTGTTAAGTTGGAGTATATGTAGTTTTTCCAAAGGGACTTATTTTGCTTATAATATGCAATGCATCTTGAATACTAGGACCATCATATGTTCCTATAAAATACATTTTTTGCAATTCACACCACTTTTATTGGAAAAACCCTTAAACAAAGTTTAAGTCAACGATCTTTACTTCTCAGACTTTGATTTGGGTGATTTGTTTTTTTTGAAATTGAGTGTTTTTGTGAGATAAAATTTATAGATATATAACCGAATTCTTCAAATTTTACATAAATTTGTTTATAAATTGATCTAAACACCGCCGCCCTCTTTTTTTCCCTCCAAAAAAATTATAAAAAGAAAAAAATATTCCCCACTTTTTTTCCCTAGAATGGACACCTCTTGAGCAAGGATCACTTAATTTCGATGGAACTTCAAAAAACAATCATGCCTTGGTTGGTTTTGGTGGTATTCTCATATCACATGAGATCAAAATTGAATGAATTGTGGGCAATTTAATGGTCAAGACATCTACCAATGGAGCATAATGTACGATGATCATAGAATGCAATGACATCACTAGAAGATTGGTTTTAGACGAAGGCATTTCTAACGGAGAGTTGAAAATTATAATAGATTCTTTCAATCAAAACTCTTAGAACTTATCTTGGAAAATGGCATTAATGATAGATTGGATCAAGGCACATGAATCAAAATTTGGATTAATTAAGTATAATTATGTTCATCGAGGAAAACAAAGTTATTGTCTCCAAAAGATCCATCCCATACAAGATTTCTTTCACAACATCAAGTTTCTAGGATTTTACATTAGGGATGGCTTGCACATGGGAACGCCAAGCCTTAATGAAGCAGGGCAACCAATATGTGCCTTGCAGTGCAAAAATTAAGACAACTGTAAGGTTTTGACATATTTTGACATGAATATTTGACTCAATAGTAGTATCCATCCCATGGCCATGGGCATAGATGCCATCCATTCTTGGTGTCCTAAAGCAAGTATACATACAAGTATACAAGTATACATTTCATACATATATCTATATATATGTGCTAATAGACACTTTGGTATTGGTCAATGTATATACCTAGTGTATGCACACTAGGTATATGTGTCGACATGCATGTCTACTAATATGTACATTGACATATACATACCCATATATATAATAATGTATGTACCACTATACATACTAGTATAAACACATACAACTAGTATGTAGTGGTATGTAGACTATTATTATGTATAATGGTACATATATTGTTATTATGTATAGTGGTACATATATTGTTATATATACTGGTATGTATATGCTTGTGTATATACTAGTATCTAGTATACATGCATGGTGGCACATATACCTAGTATATCTCATACACTAGGTACATACATGGACTGATATGTATACCAATATATACATTGGCATACATAGTAATATGTTATAGACATATGAACCTATGCATGTATGCTTGCTTTGGGGTGCTCAAGAATTGATGGTATGTATGCCCATGACCATGATGGGATGGATCATACCATAGAGTCAAATAATCAAGTTTGAATGTTGTTACAATCTTGTAGTGGTCTTATTTACTCTACTACATCGTGCATATTGTTTGTTGCTTAGTAGTCTAGGGCTTCAACCCTTTCCTAGCTCAAACAACAATGTACCTAATATGATCATCTTAGATTATGCGTATAAATGTTCAAACAAATCATAACTTCGAGACAATCTAAGGGTAAGATTCTTCAAGTCCTTGTCATGTTCTTCGAGAGCTTGAAAAGCCACTTGGCCAAGATGGTGCTTATCTATTTTAGACAAACTCCTATTGAGTATAATCAATGTCTCAATTACTGTAGTGCTTGATTCCTCCTCTTTGTGGTATCAAAAGACCTTTGTGACCAAATCGTAATCCAAAAGATTGAATCACACGAACTCCACGACAACAAGGCCAAGACACTCCTTGGAAGAATATATGACAAAATTAATGGAAATTGTCTAGCAACTTTACTACATAAGCCACATTATGAGTGAGCGACAATGCCCAGATAATGAAACATAGACACAAGTTTTGGAATTTGGTGGAAGAAGTCGGTTCTCATTGTTTTGTTTTGTATTAGATAGATGCATGTAAAGAGGAAGACATAATTGTAGACTTGTCTTTTTTGGTGACTCTAAAATTCGAGGTACTCGTTCTTTTCAATAATGCAATGCTATGTTTGGGGAAATCCACCCTCAAGTTTCCCCACCTCTAAGCACTTAAAATGGAAACCATATTGCAAGCAAGATTTGAATATGAGTGGGAAGGATAAAAACTACTATTAAACATCCAATATAGACACAATTCATATAAGATCTCTCTCTCTCTCTCTCTCTCTCTCTCTCTCTCTCTATATATATATATATATATATATATATATATATATATAGCCCCAAGGGTTAGCTCGATAGTTGCACTGTCCATCCAAGGCATGTTGCTATCTAGGAGGTTAAAAGTCATTGGTTACAGGGTCAAATCTGATCTAGTACCTTCGGTTACTAGTCGCTACTATGATTGGGAGTTGACTTGCTCTCCATTTGGATATTCAAGGGAAAATGGGGAATGTTTTGAGATTTTCCTTAGAAATAAAAGATAAACACTTTATTGCTATGCATGTTTTTGGAGCAAAAACAATACAATTATTGGAGTGGTTTAGAATCAAATCAAAGCTCTCCATTAACGTAGCATGTTCTGATTGTGTTTTTATTACCATCTTAAAGTCCTCCAAGATGAGTGAATTAAATTATGCAAATGCATTTGATGTTTTTTTTGAAATGTTGCATATATTACTTCAAAGGTCAAACCAATACATTAGGGAGCAGAAGATTACATCATTGAACAATGCCCTAAGAAAATTCAACCCTAAAATGCCATTTCCCACCAAGAGAAAGAGGTTCAACATCACGATGAAAGGCATTGAATTTTACTCTCACAAGTAGAGTCAACTCCTGTGTAAAGATCCTCAAATCATCAAGGCTAAAAGATGAGGGATCCTCTTGAAAATTTACTTTACAATGGTGCTTTTAGAGAAAACCAATAACAATTAGTCACTTTTGTATTGAATTCCATAATGATATTCATCTCTTGAACCATCGAAGTATCACCAAGGGGAGGACCTTTTCATGAAAATGGGGCAGCAAAGAAGAAGTGCAAGACAACATGAAGCTATGTGCAAAATACCTTTGTAGTGCGACTAATCCAAAAATATGCACCGTTGTTTCATTCTTGCCACGCAAAACACAAGCAACACTTGTCACCTATGCTCTATGAAGCCTACCCTTGGAGAAGAAGCTAGCTCCATACTTTATACTTAAAGATTAATTTGATTTCCATATGGACCAAAGTCTCCTCAACTGTAGTGCTTTAGGATCTTTCACCCCACACCGTTTTTTCAAGCAAGGGGCAATGTCAGTGGTGTGCTTGACATTATGATAATGATCCTTGGCCACATATACATAAAAGAGCCTTCCATTCCTCATCTCCAATCTCTCCAACCCAAACATGACCCTTGTAACTGCAATTTAATAGGTTTTATGTTTTGCTCAATTTAAATTTTGATGTTTTTATATCTATGATAAACGTAGCTTAATATGTTATGTTTTCAGGTAATTTTCTTTATTTAGATGAAATGACAACCAATGTATCAATATCATGAAAGTTTGCAGCATAGACATCCTCATGTATGTGTGTGGTTATGCAAGTATGGTCATGGTGGTGGATATATACTATTCCTGGGGACGACCTTGTAAGTGTACCCTCTCCATCAGATGTGCAAGTTAGGGGAACATCCTTCATCAAATTATTGTGATTTCTCAATGTCTCTTCAAGCTCATTCTTATACATTGTCCAAATCCTTAGAAGTAG
The DNA here is from genome assembly GCA_027924585.1 of Larix kaempferi. Lineage (NCBI taxonomy): Eukaryota > Viridiplantae > Streptophyta > Pinopsida > Pinales > Pinaceae > Larix > Larix kaempferi. The sequence goes on along the minus strand of BSBM01000446.1, from coordinate 997,555 downwards.
AGGTTAATAGTTCTCTTGCTTGAATGAGAAGACTAAGGGATATCGATGAATTTAATGTATCTTCAAACTCATTCTTATACATTGTTTAACTCCTCAAAAGAAGAGGCCAATAATTCTTTTTCTTGAATGAGAACCCTAAGGCCTATTGATCAATTACTTAGTGGTGGGAAGTGAGTAATCACAAAGAAGATGCCAATAGTTCTTTTGCTTGAATGAGAAGCTTAAGGGATATTCAACAATTTAACATCTCTTCAAGCTTCTTCTTATACATTGTCTAGCTCTTTAGAAGAAGAGGTCAATAATTCTTCTACTCAATAGAGAATCATAAGGGTTATTAATCAATTTCTTATTGAGGGAAAGTGAGGAGAATACAAACCATATGCAAAGGGATGTAATAGCAATGAAGAATTCTAAGGGATATTGAGAAATTTAGTCTCTTCAAGCTACTTGAATGAGAAGCCTAAGGGACATTGATCAATTTTTTTTATTTATGGAAAGTGAGTACAAACCATGTGCAAATAAATTCCATGATGATAAATACCCAAGGGCCATTGACCATTTGCTTATTGATGGAAAGCGATAGAATACAACCCGTATGTAAATTCATGTAATGATGATGAAGAAGCTTAAGATTTGTTGATCAATTGCTTATTGATGGTGGAAAGTGAGTATAATACAAACAATATGTAAATGAATGTAACGTTGATGCAAAAGATTAAGGGCTATTGATCAATTCCTTATCTTTGGAAAGAGATTAGGATACAAACGATATGTAAATGAATGTAATGATGATGAAGAAGCGTAAGGACTAATGATCAACTGCTCAAGCCCCCTAAAAAGTTAGTAAAATACAAAACATATGGAAGTGAGTATAATGATGATGAAGAAGCCTACATGCTATTGGTCAATTGCTTATTGATGGAAAATGAATAGAAAAATATTATGTTCCAAGTACTTAAGATATCATAAAAATCCAAAATACATAAAATGCACCCCAAATGTGAATGTGGAGCACAACTTCCAAATTGATAATAGGGATGAATTACACAGTAAATCCTTATAGATTCAAAGAACCTCTTGCAAAGAAATCCATTACATCCATATATCCACATCATATTTCATAATGACTATATTGACCTCTATATATACCTATTTTACTCATTGGACATGTTGACTCTTTATTATGCTAACCCTTATTTATGTATACAATTACCTTGTTACTATTAGATTTTAAAATGTAGTAACAATATGGATCACTGAAAGATAAACCAGCACTACATGAACAATAGTACACAATAATTTATCTTGGGAAAACCTTCTCGGGGTAGAAAAACCAAACAAACTTCTTCTATATAGATTCGTCAGAATGTACAATAGTATCACTCGTGCAATGACCCAAAACAATAAGACTCCAAAAGCAACTCCTCACTTGACTCTATCTCTCCTACTCATGCAAACTCAATGAGTGAATGAGATGACCAAATGAGGAGGTCGAACTCCTCATTTATACTAATCAACCCGACTTGGCCTTTTTACCAAACAGGGCCAACTTGACTCTCCTAACTTGGCTGACCTATACAATTCGCAATAAAATATTATTTTCTAAATCTTTTCAGGATGACCTAATAGTTAGGGTTTACATTGACTCTTTTAATGAATTTTACATGATCAATTACATCAATAATAATCCCCGAAGGGTGTACAATACAAATGATACAAATGACACAAATAATACAAATAAGAATATATTCTGAAGTTACATTCTTCAACAGTTACTTGTACATCAAAACTCATATATGCCCCCTTTGGAGTCATATGATAGTATCGTCCTTTGAAAAATTTCGTCCTCATAGATTTATAGTTATGGGTTTGCATGTGATGAAACAAAGTAATAGAATTTCCTTATATTCCTACTCTCTTGCTACTACTAATGATGGACTATCCATTCAAATTCAATTCCTTTTCGTATTAATCCTTGATCAATGGTTGTTGCACATTTTTTTTCTTTTGATTTCATGTGTTGTAACTATACCATTATTGCAATTTGTTGTAGTTGTTGGTCTTCAACAATTTCTTGTTGAATCATGGTTCTTTGTGCCCTTTTCCATGAATATTGTTGATATTCCATCTTTTCCTTGGTAGCGATGATATCGATCTTCTTATCTTTCTGGCCAAATTTCTTGGTAATGAGTGTGTCAATATGATTCCACTTTTGATGGTTTTCCTTCATTTTGCACACCCATATCAGTTGTCTTCTTTTCATAGGAAAATGCATGCTCTATCCTATGCATGGAATTTGATTACAATGGACATTGACATAATAATATCATATTTGGCATGTAAATCCTCAAGCTAGAGCTCAACTTCTTCAAATATTTTCTTGTAACCTTCTTGAAACTTGTTTTCCTTCCCTTTATGACACTACAATGTGATGCCCTCTATCGCATTCTTATATTTTTCTTCAACTCTAGATTGCATGTCTAGAGTTGGAGTCATATCAAATGCAAATCATTGAAAGCAAGTAGAATAAAAACCATATGCAAATGAATGTAATGTTGATGAAGCAACCCCTTGGTTATTGATAAAGTGAATAAAATACAAATCATATGCACATGAATATTATTAATGAATTGGTTTTCCTTGAAAACGAGTAGAATACAAATGAAATACAAATAAATGTAATGATGATGAAGTAACATAAAGGTTAGTGATAAATTCCTTAAATTCCTTATTAATTGAGGGATATTGATAAATTCCTTATTATGGAAAGTTAGTAGAATATAACCATATGTTGATGAATGTAATGATGAAGAAGTTGCCTAAGAGTTTTTTTATTAAAGTGAATAAAACATAAACCATTAGCAAATGAATCTAATGACAATGAAATCGCCTAAGAATTATTGATTATAGTGAGTAAAATACAAATCATATGTATATGAATGCAATGATGAAGAAGACCAGAGGCTATTGATTATATGTATTGATTAAAGTAAGTAAAACATAAACCATATGCAAATGAATCTAATGACGATGAAGTCGCCTCGCCTCACAATGATTGATTAAAGTGGAATTATTGATTAAAGTGAGTAAAATACAAATTATATGTAGACAAATGTAATGATGAAGAAGATTAAAAAACCATTGATCATTGGTATTCATATCACTTGCTGAACATGAAAAGTAAGTAGAATACAAACTTTATGCAAATAGATGTAATGAAAAATACATCTAAAAGCTATGATAAAAATAAATACAATACAAATTATATATAAATGAATATAATGATAATAAATAAATAAAATAAGTAAAATGCAAATCATATGCAAATGAATGTAACGATGATGAAGTCTAAATATTATTTATCAATTGTTTGTGTAATGATAATGATGCTAGAGGGCTATTGATAAATTGTCCCAAGGGATTAAGCAATGAAACGCGAGTAGACTGCAAACCATATGCAAAGGATTGTGATGATTATGAAGTTTTTTATTAACATAATGTATTGCAATTTAGTAAACATAAATATAAAGTATTATATATAATATATGTGTGTGAAATTATTTATTAATGTTGTAAATGATAAAATTAAAAAATAGGATAAATATTATAACAAATTTATATGTTATAGATTTGATATTAATTGAATATAAATTTAAAAATTGTTTTATTTATGTTTTAAATAGAAGAGAGTTGATTGTTTTCATATATGTTAAGAGAACATATTCTAGTTGTTTAAATGTTAGAAACACATTTTGTTGGAAAATTTAATTGTTTTTTTTTTTAATGATAAGTATATTTAATGATATCTTTTTTTGCATTTTGCATAATTTTTTTTTATTATAATATTTTTTTTAAATTTTTTTTTATTTTTAATTTTTGTAAAATATATGGAAAAATATTTTAAACAATTGTAAATAAGTTGAAGGGTATATATAAAGAATATTAGAAAATCTTCCTTAGAGTAATAAAGTTGAAATAAAATCAAAGTACACTACATGATCCAAAGATTGAACATCTTTGATCACTAAAGCACTCTTGGCCAAGAGTTGATGGCATACCTCATCCTTCCATATCTAATGAAAAAAGATAAAGAGCTAACTTTATAATCAAAACTGCCTTGCACCTAAGCTTCCAACGAATAAAAAGAGTCAAGATCCTCAACTAATGGCAAACCCATAATGAACCCAGTGGCGACAATCTCCAAATGTTGTAACATGTCAGGGATCCTACCCTAGAGAAACATTGAATACAACTCTTCAAGGTACTTCCAACACTATTTGGAAAATAAAAAATCCTAAAAAATATGCTTCACTATCTCTAGTCTGTGATAAATTGGACAAAGTCCATTGAAGATGCCACTCTTGTCCAACTTGGCCTTGGATAGAAGCCCTTGATAAATACCAACCAAACAAAAACTTGTAGCTTATAAGAAAGACACTTTGACCAAACATTGTGAACTCTTCAAACCCATTGTCCTCTAGGTCCTTGGAAATCCAATGAACATTATGAATTGTGAGGATAACAAGTGCCTTTGATGAAGAATGGAATACAACCACCAAGACAGATAATAAAAAATTGGCTGACCAAAGCACAAATCCCAATCCCTCCAAAATGGTCTAGGCATCCCAATGTTCATTATAAATAGCTCGACCTTCGGAATAAATCCTTCCAAATCCATAATCAAAATACTGTTAGGGGTGTGAAGACCATATTTTTGAGTAATAACACACCACTCCATGAATGAGATGGCGAATGTCATCAATTTCCCTAGAAGAAGATTCCGTTTTGGGTCAAGCGACGATCATGAAACCGAGGCAACTTAGTGACACAAGAGCCTTGAGTTTGGAAACTCTAAATGGTTTGACATGCTAAATCCCACCTTACTTGGATACCCCTCAATGGTAATGAACCAATCCTATGGTGTTAGTTTTTTAGAAATTTCAATCTGATCTAGGATCTTAACTGAGAGAATAACATGTACAGCATATCTACAACATATCAATCATGGAAAAAATAATGCAAGCACACAAGAGACACAAAGTTTCATCGGGGAAAACCGAGAAGGTGAAAAACCCCGCAACTTCCTCAGAGATAGATAGAGCAATGATACAACCCAAGCATAAGAGATATACTCCTAGCAGTAGCTTCTCCTCCTCCACTAGTGTGCCACTCTCCAATGAGTGTAAGAGTGATAAAGTGAATGATCAAATAGAGTGCCCCCCGCACTCTATTTATACTTGACTTGACTTGCCTAATAACCTTTACTAGGTCGGCCTTAACTTAACCACATAACATAATGCTGACAGGGCCGACCCCCAGTAGGGAGGTCTAATAACCCTTTGACCCACATGACTTATACAGGGCCGACCCCACCAAGGTTGTCTAATAACCCATCAAGTATAAGTTACGACACTTACAATATAAATGACGACACTTCCGTATAGAGGAATAATAACATCTCTATAGGAATACAAACACTTCCATATAGAGGAATAATAACATCTCTATAGGAATACAATATACATATATGAAATACATTCCGAAGTTACAAATACATAAACACTCCCTCTTAACTAGGAAGGTATTTCTTAACACATGTATTCTAGCACAAGTCTTCTTCTTGGATCATCATCAGATCATCGTCATTGAATCATCATCATCATCATTGCTGCTGTAATCTCAATCAATCTCTCATATACCCATCATAGGAAGTTCTACAGAGCCAGTCCTTTTTCATACTGGATGTAGGCCCACCACCTGTAGGTCTTCATCATCACTGGCCATACTGTGGAGTCCTCAGGACTGATTACGTGTGTTAACCCAAAACCTCGAAAGAGCATCCCAGGACTGATTACGAGCATATTGCTCAACCTATCGAATCTCCCAGGATATTTTACATGTGACTACACAACTTGTCCATGGCCATGGAGTATCATCCTGATACTCATGATCATACTAATGATGTCATCTCATCGAGCAAGCCATCAAGTATGTACACCTCAGGACTCATTACACTGTCTCTGTAAAACCTGCAAGATCTCCCAGGACTGATTACACTACCTCTACAAAACTTGCAAGAGCATCTTAGGACTGATCATATACCTCTGTAAAACCTGTGTACCATACTGTCACATCATTGTCTTCAGATCATCATCATCGTCCACGGAGCGCAACCCAGATGCACACACATAACACTTATATACACCAGCATGGGAGGACCTACCTACCACCATCCGGGAATGGCTCAGCACTTACATCACGACCATGGGAGGACTCTCCTATCACCATGTCACCATGGAAGGAACTACTTGCGACCATGTTGGAAAGGCACATCACTTACATCACGATCATGGGAGGACTCTCCTATCACTATGTCACCATGGAAGGAACTACCTACCACCATGTTGGAAAGGCACAACACTTACATCACGATCATGGGAGGACTCTCCTATCACCATGTCACCATGGAAGGAACTACCTGCCACCATGTCGAAAAGGCACGAAAATTACATCAATGACCATGAGAGGACTCTCCTATTACCATGTCACCATGGAAGGAACTAACTACCATCATGTCGGAACAGCCCGACAATTACATCAACGACCATGAGAGGACTCTCCTATCACCATGCCACCATGGAAGAAACTACCTACCATAATGTCAGAAAAGCCCAACATCCCTTATATCTCACCATGGGAGGACCATACCTACCACCATGTGAGAATGGCCTAGCCCTTACATATGCACAATGGGAGGACCATACCTACCACCATGTGAGAATGGCCCCAGCCCTTACATCTCACCATAGGAGGACCATACCTACCACTATGTGAGAATGGCTCGTGTGCATTTGTGTATCCAAACTCATCACTTCCCCTTGGAAGGAATCTCGATCTGAAGTACACCAAGTCTCTCTCTGAAGTACTCAAACTTCACTTTGGCCAGCGGTTTGGTCAACACATCGGTTATCTGCTTGTCCATCACAACATACAGGAGCTTCACTGCTCCTCTCTGCACCATATCCCTGATATAGTGGAACTTGATCTCAATGTGATTCGACTTGTCATGGAACACCGGGTTCTCTAACAAATTCACACAACTCTGGTTGTCGCAATATATACAAGTAGCACTCAATTGGAGATCAAAACAAATAAAACAATAGCTTCCTAAGCCATACTGCCTCACAACTAGATGAACAAGCTGCGACATACTCTGCTTCGGCTGTACTCAATGCTACACAGGACTGCTTCCTGCTAAACCAAGAGATCATACCGGATCCCATACTGAAGCAGCACCCCAAAGTGCTCTTCAGATCAATGGCACTGCTTTCCTAATCCAAATCAATATAACCCTCCAGGTTAAACTTTTGATTCACCTCATACTTGAACCCATAGTCAAATGTACCCTTCAGGTACCTCAGAATATGCTTTGCAGCTATCAGGTGAACATGTCTCGGATCTGTCAAATACTTGCTCAAGGTGTTCACCGCAAAGCAGATATCTGGTCTCGTATTCGTCAAGTACATCAAGGACCCAATCATCCGACGATACATCATCACATGATCATCCTGATCATCATCACAGCATCATCCTGATGCATATCATCTGGAGCAACACCCTGAAGCTCATCATCCATGATCATCCTGATCATACACTACGTCCTCATGATGCATACAAAGCATCTACCTAATACATGTCATCATACATGATCCACCTGATCATACAATGTATCTACCTGATACATATCATGCATCTACCTAATGCATATCACATACATGATCCACCTGATACATATACAAATACATGATCCACCTGATCATATCAAGCATCCAACATGATGCATATACATATACATGATCCAACTGATCATACCAAGCATCCAACATGATGCATATACATATACATGATCCAACTGATCATACAAAGCATCCAACTGATGCATATACAAAGCAGTAACTGGAACATCGTCCTAATGCTCATCACACAGTGCTTACATCCACAGCCATGGGAAGGATCCTCCTCTGGCCATGCTCGGAATGGCTCCAGCAAATGTGTCAATCACTTCTTCCTCGAAGTGTCGTCGATCTGAAGAACACCAAGCAAGAAAGCTGTCTTGACATCCATCTGGTGTATCTTCCATTTCATCACTTGCTTTGTATTTCTCTATGCTACCTTCTGCCGCATGCTTGATCTTATAGATCCACTTGGAAGTCACAATAGACTTCCCTTCAGGTCTTGGGACCACATCCCAAACATCATTCTTCATGATCGATGGATCATGGCATTCTTCCCGGATCCTGGGAACTTCAATATATTCAATATCTTCAATAGATAACTTTGTTGCTGGAACAAATGTTGTAGTCCTTTTTTTTGTAGGTGCTTGTATACAATCTTTCCTACAAAAAAAGTTAAATTGCATGATTAGAAATTCTCATAGTTTTTAGAACAAATTCTTACACCTAAAGAAATATGTTATACAGTCATGCAATTATTTTAGCCAATGCTTCAATACAACATTTATCCATATCCTGTAACTTTCTAGATGCCTTCCAATCTCTACCAGAACATTGTTAAGAGTTTGCACTACTCCCAACATGTCAGCAAAGAGGTTTCATTCTAGATAAGTAGCAATGGAATGTTGTATAGTGCCATAGGCCACTTACCCATCACATACATATTAGTAGTATATTGTTCATTAATGCAATTATTCTTATATGCAAAATACACACCCTGAGTCTAGGAACATAAGCATATACATCATTGAACAATATTATTTAAACAAACAAATATGCAAGAAATGACAATTCAAATACTTATCTTTGTTTGGTTTGTAGGGTGGAATCCCTCTCAATATTTGCTTCCTTGCAGGAATTACTGGAGTGTGCTCCCTCTTTATCTTTGCTTCCTGGATTACCTGGCTTTGAACTTATATCTATCCTCGATCACTATGCATACTTACTAGTATCATCATTGTGTTATCCTCGAGATCTCATACATACATTCATTAGTATAATCTTAATACTATCAAAAACATTATGATTCTAAGTAATCTTAAACATGTATGGTCAAGATCATTTCATACACAGATAATAAACATTAGTATTCAAGGTTTCAGGGAATACTTCTTTTACTCATGCATATTCTTTATTTTACCAAAAGACTTTTTTTGGTTAGTCATACCATCAATCAATGTAAGAGACATAATATGCATAAACCCTTGATTACTTACATTTCTAACTTCATGAATAATCATTATCAACCATACAACAATATAAGATCCTAACACAAGGTAGGATTCTAACTTCATATAGGAAAAACATACCTGGTTATCATACTTGCTAGTTATGTCTAGCAATGTCTTCTTGCTCTCTTCAATGACTTGTGCTAGTAACCTGCATATCTCATAGGTTAAGCATTGTAGAACCAAAGTATAAATACCTTGTAAGTAGAGATTCTATGTGATCCATGACAATGGATGCATCTTTGTCTTCATGTCACCATGGTCATATGTTCTTGAACTAGAACATGATTTATCTTTCTTGATGTACCTTTCATGTTAGTGGACAACATCAACATCATACAACACCACAATGCATTAGTACAATCATAAGTGTCAAAACCCTAATCAATGAATATCTGCATTCATAATTTTATTAAGGTGATACAACAAGTCTAAAGTGAATCAAGATTGTACTAACCTTAATGAAGACAAACATACCATAAACTTAATCATGAACATATCTCGAAACATACCTGGATAAGTCATACCTGTCGAGATTGCTTGTAATCTTGTTATGTAAGGCCTTAGCCTCATCTCCCTCTGAAACATGAACTTCTTCACTTATGCAGGTGACTAATCCATTCTCTTCTAGGATTAACCCAATCCACTTTGATTTGCAGAAACTGGATCTGGAGCTGGATTAGAGTTTGTTAGAGAAACCCTAAAAATTCAAACTTTGAATTTCAAACTTCTGAAAGGATAGTAAGATGCGCCCTTCTGGGTTGGTCAAGCTAGTATACTCAGAATTTGAAAACTGCAAAGTTTCACCCCTAAAAATTGCCTTTTAGATTTCTGGATTCACTAGGGAGGACCCTGAATTAGGGTTTGAGTTTACCGGAGCTTCACCCAACCAAATAGTTTGATCCAAAGCTCTAAACTTCGATTTTTCCAAGGAGCTTCCAGCTATGGTCACAGATTTAAAAAATTCCCATTTTTGCAGAAGCCCTAATTTTTCACTTTTCTGATCAAAGTCCCGAACTAGGGTTTGATCAAGCCCGGCCTTCTACCGAACCAAAAAATTTGATCTTGGTCTCTAAATTTCGATTTTGATGAGGATTATCCAGCCTTGGTATCCAATACAAAAAATTCCACCATTCTCCGAAACCCTAAATTCCCGGAGCCATGAATGAAGGTGCTCAACATCCAATTCTGTTTTGATAGAAATATGCACCTGATTGTTTCTGGTGTAACTCTGAAATTTCATATCTACAGGGTCTGAAAATTCTTCTCGTGGTAGCCTGATCTGTTATCTTTCCAACCCCATAGGTCTGACCTCAATTGGATTCTCTTAGAGAGATTTATGCCAAGTGTCACAACATGACCTGTTTATGGGATAAAATAGGAGAGCGAACTTGTACAGCATGCCACGTGTCACTGGTTCAGTTTCGACCTCTGAAAAACTTACCTGAGAAAGTAAAGTCCATTCCCTACCTGCCAATGTTTACTAAATTTCATTTGGAGCTTCCTAGCCCAAGTTGTGACCTTTTTTCCTAGGTCACCTGTTTATGACTCAGATCTGGAAGAGACAGAAACCCTATATTGTACAAATCATACATCACAAATTACAATGAATTAGAGGTTTTCCTTTGGACACAAGGTACATGGGGATCTCATATTCGACCTATAAGATTTTTAGATCCTGAAACCTCGCTGAAATATATTTATAGTGAAAGTTCTACGATGATTGGTTTTTTCTATATCAAGCCCTAGCTTCGCAAGTGCAACAAGTGTCATAAATGCCATACCATGCCTTCTTTCAGGCTAGCTCTGATACCATGTTAGTTTTTTAGAAATTTCAATCTGATATAGGATCTTAACTGAGAGAATAACATGTACAACATATCTACAACATATCAATCATGGACACAATAATGCAAGCACACAAGAGACATAGAGTTTGACCGGGGAAAACCAAGAAGGTGAAAAACCCCACAACTTTCTTAGAGATAGATAGAGCAATGATAGAACCCAAGCATAAGAGATATACTCCTAGCAGTAGCTTCTCCTCCTCCACTAGTGCGCCACTCTCCAATGAGTGTAAGGGTGAGAAAGTGAATGATCAAATAGAGAGCCTCCTGCACTCTATTTATACTTGACTTTACTTGCCTAATAACCTTTACTAGGTCGGCCATAACTTAACCACATAACATAATGCTGACAGGGCCGACCCCCAATAGGGTGGTCTAATAACCCTTTGACCCACATGACTTATACAGGGCCGACCCCACCAAGGTGGTCTAATAACCCATCAAGTATAAGTTACGACACTTACAATATAAATGACGACACTTCCATATAGAGGAATAATAACATCTCTATATGAATACAAACAGTTCTGTATAGAGGAATAATAACATTTCTATAGGAATACAATATACATATATGAAATACATTCCGAAGTTACAAATACATCAACATATGGAAACTTTCCATGCTATCCAATTGCTCCTAAAGATGAGAGAGACTTACACCTGAAATAAGTGTGGTGAAGAGATGATATCACATAAATTGAAAGGCCCTTGAACTCGACTTATATGATGCATGGTGCTCACTCAATGCCAAAACAAAACCTCCCTGCAAGGTGTTGAATTGTCAAGGCAATGTACCACCCATTTAGCTAGAAGAATTCTACCCTGCATGGAAACATCAATCAAACCAAGGCCCCGCTCATCCTTGGGAATAATGCACGCATCCCATAGGATGGATGGAATACCCTACTCCTCAACACACTTTGACCACATGTACACCCAAAAAATTTGCTCAAGTCGCTTGAACTTGTTGGTTGTGGAGCTAGATCTTCTAGTCTCATAGATGATATTGTATCAGCCGTGTTTGTACCCCAGTTTTATATGATATGTAGGTGGACTGTAAAGTCACCCCAGCAGGGGGGTGTGGGGGGGCATCGCCCCCCCACGAGGTTCCACGGGGGACCATCCCCCCTGGCTGGGGGGTCCAGGGGCAGCGCCCCCGAAGAAAATTTTTGGGGCTGTTTTCGCTAGCTGTTTTGCGGGCCCATGGTTTTGGGTATCCTGTGGTATTTTCCCATTGTATTTCCCTTATAAAATAAAGACATTGTAATATGGCTAGGGAGGATGATGTATTAGGTTTTATGCATTGTAAAGATCTCTGATATCAGGAGAGAGACTGTGAAAAAGAGAAGAGGAAGTGCAGCGATTGTGCTGCAGGTTGTATCCCTTCACCTTGCTGGACGGTAATAATAATAAGGACTGGAAAATTCAGTGTGGATGTAGCCCAAGTTGGGTGAACCACGATATATCTGTGTCTCTCTTGTAATGTGTATGTGTTATTATATTTGCATTTCTGTTTATTGTTATTGCTCTGCGATCCTGTTTTTCTAACAGAACTGAGCCCTCAAGATTGTTCATTACTAGAGATAGTGTATGTTAGATTGATATTTAGTTCTCGCTGAGGTGATATTGGGATTCATTAAGTGTCAAGTTTTTTTGCATTTATTTATCACATTCCTAATAAGTTCATGAAAAATTCTATGCTTGTCATGGCCACATAGGTGTGCAAGGGGTTGAATTTTGAAGAGATTATTTAGACATTGAACATTGCGTATACTTTTGGGCAAGAGGATATATTTCAAAATCTCACAATCATACCTCACTCACAACATGGGATGTCAAGAAAGAGCTTAAAGAGTTCAAGACTCAATCTATTTCCTCCTCATTTTTGAAGCTCACTATGCAATAATTTAAGGCTGAATCCATTTCTGTCAATGAAAGTTTCAGACAAACTCATAAGTCATTTTTTAAATTCTTGAATGAAATTCAACATTATTATCGTCTTTTTGAGCATTTGTTGGATGAACTGGAATAACACTCTGATAAAAAGAAGAAAGCTAACAAGGTCTATGAGAGACTTTGTGAGTGGAAGAATCACTTGAAGAATGTCCCAAAAGCTATTCCTCAGATGGACTCACTTAAGCTTAAGTGAGTTTGAGTATCCTTGAAGTCTTGGGGACTTATCTGTGAGGATTTCTAGTTTGGTTGTAAAAGGGAAGAAAATTTGGGCAAGGCTTTTCTCTTTGACAGGTAATTTAATGTAGCTTCTTGGAGTGCCGATGTTTGCTAAATTAACTGATGTTGTGCCCACTAAATTAAGGATTGATGAAGTGGATTGGCAAAGAGATGAATCAATTAAGTTGATTCTTACTACAGTCTAGGTTTACATGTTTTTGCTATAGCTTTATTTTGTATTTATTCACTAATCGGCTATGTTGTGAATAGGACATGTTGGATGATTTCAACAAAATTTGCTTATGGCATGCTTTTGTAATTATTAGTGCTTGATTGATTAACTAACTTATTAATTTTTTGCTTAAAGGATAAATAGGTTTATCTTGCAATTGATTTTGATTCTTAAAGATGATCTTTGTTATTTAATCTCATGCTTTCTTTAATGATGTTTTGTTAAGATTGCATAAGTAATTGGCTATAATATTATTTAAGGATTTGTTCTTAATCATTTATGGTACATTTTATCATAAGAGATTGCTGATTTTATGTTAGTTTCCTTTATATTAATTGAATTTAACAAGTTTCCATGTCATCTGATGACAACCTAGGTTTAACTTACAAAGTTTATGAAAATTTATTCTTGGTTAGGACCCATTAATTTAGCTTGTAATTAAGATAGAATTTTGATAATTTTCCTTTCTAGGAACATAAAACCAACTTGTGGCTAATGGGGCCTTGATATTTGTTGGAAGTAGCTATACCAAATGAATGAGTACTAGGGAGACTCTTGTGCAAGGTTTTTTGACACCCTTGGATCAGATTTCTACCCTTTGCATTGACAAGTGGAACAATTTCTCCCATAAAAAAAAGACGCTAGAAGGAGGGCCACTTACAAATTAATGGCTAAATAAAACCATAGGAAAAATCCAACCACTTGCTCTCTAATCATAACTCACAATTGTTTGAATCCTCCCATGACGTCGGAAATTTATACCACTTCTCAACCTGAATCAATTTCCACACCACTTCCACACTCTGAACGCTCTGTGGATGATCCTTCAATTTTTACACCTTAAACAGAAAGTCCCAAGTTTCAAGAAATAATCCATAATTCCCAAAGGATTTTAGACAGGACCTAGTATGGATTGGCTAAAAATCAATCTCTTTAGGAGAAATTTGCTTGACATATTAATCAATCCATAGATCATAGTTCCCTACCCGTAGAAAATCCTCTGGTCATCCCCCAGTTGGAAAATTTATAGTTGGTTGGTACTCCTAACTATTCATTGCATAATATTTTAACTGGACAAGTCGATCCTAATTCTATAACTGAAATATCCAACCCCCTATTTTATCCTAAACAATGTTTTTGGGAATCTTGTTCAATGATTCAACTTTAGCTTAATTTAGGATCAGGTGGATTAAATTTCCCATCTTCACCATTTGACTCGCCTCTAGATTATCCTTGAGGAAATTCATCAAGGGAAGAATCCTCGACAGATCTCCCTAATCATTCTTCTGCCACATTTTCTAGATATCAAGGATCTAGACACATGGATGAAAGCCAGAATAGAACCTATCTTGAAAAAGATGAGGTGTCTGTAACAGATCCACGACATCCATTACCTAAGAATCCGAAAAATTTCTACTAAAATTTGATCCCGATTCTAAACAACTAGCTGATGATCACATAAAGAAATTTATGTTGGCAATTAGACTTAGGAATGTTAAACATAAAGATTTAGTTTGTAGGTTTTTTCCCTATACCTTTGAGGGTAGGGCCTCCACATGGTAATTTTCTCAACAACCATAGGTAATTGTGTCTTGGGACTAGTTTGAAACAACTTTTCTCGAAAACTTTGGTGATGATAAAACCCTGAGGTTTTGGTGATGGAGTTATCCAAGATGAAATGGACAATAAAGAAAGGATTAAGGATTTTAACCAAAGGTTCTTAACTCTAAGAAATAAAATCCCTATTGCATCTATGCCAGCTGAAAATATGATTGTAGCATATTATGAAAAGGCCTTGCCTCTTACCATAGCTATGTGGGTTAAGGGATACCAAAAAACTACACTCTAGGAAACCTTTGATGAGGATGTTTTGGTGGAAAAGTAGATGTTTAGCTTAAAGGAAAATCCAAATGCCGATAGTGATTAAAATTCCACATCTCAGAAGAAACCAAAACCACTTTCGAAATCTATCATAGCAAAGAAGGATAAAGGGGCACTTGATCTAGAAAGTTTGTAGAAATTCCTTTAAAAGGTATCTAATGAGGTAGTGGAAATGAGGAAAAATTTAGGTGAAGTCTCATCTAATCAAGGTTGTTATAGACCTCCATTTATCTGACCTTATCAACCACCCCAAAATCAATATATTCCCCCCTCAGAGGGGATTAATGTAGAGGACCTTGTTAATGTTATTAGAGCTTTGATGGCTGGTATGCAGCCTTCTGCCGATTCCAGAAAAAAAGCAAATTTTAGTGAACCCACAGAAGATAATGAAAAACCTCCGAAAAATGAAAAGGAACAATATTTTCACAGGGTTAATCACTTTTCTAAACTACCTGGGATTTATGAAGAGGAAGATCCTGATCCACTCTACACTATACAACATCCTTACAATACTCTTGGTAAAGGGAAATTATCTCAAGATACTTCTTCTACATCCAACCCTAATAGAAATACTCCAAATACTAATTTTGTTGTTCAAATGGAAGCAAATATGTTTGAATTGGAATATGACCCAGTAGAGGACCTCAACAAGGTAAACACCAGTATTTATTTATTTGAACTTATGAAATTTCTAGTCATTCAAGATAATTTTTTTCAAAATCTGGCTGCTGTTAGAAAACAGGATCACAGAACAATAGCATAAAACAAGATGAAAAAATAAAACACATAAACACAATACAAGAGAGACACCAATATACATGGTTCACCCAATCTGGGCTACATCCACAAAGAAATTACCAGTCGTTTAGTATACCGTACAAAAAAAATGAAGGGATACAACCTGCAGTACATCTATTGCAATTTCCTCTTCACTCTCTCACAAAATAACATAGATATTTTTAATACTACAATATAGACAAGCATATTACAATTCCTTCCTTTTAAAGAGGGATTACCATGGGAAAATACCATGGGATACCCAATACCATGGGCCCGTAAATTACCCATCATTGACCAAGTCATGACTATGAAATTACAACATTTTACAAGTCAATACAAATTTCTTTTGGGGGCTTCACCCTCCAACCCCCTTTATCGAGGGCACTTCCCCTGAACCCCCTCCAAGGGACCGTTCTCCCCTAGACCCCCAGCTGGGGGGGATGGTCCCCTCAGACCCTCACGGGGGGGATAAGACCCCCCACACCCCCTCACCGGGATGAGTTTACAGTCCACTTGCACAACATATGAAACAAGGGTACAAACATAACTGAACAACAAGATCTTTGAATCAAGAAGATCAGGATCCATAAACAACAATCTCCAACTTGGAGACTGATTACAACAAATCCATCGCTACTACATCTGCTGGACTATGCTCCAAACCTTGGACCTGGAAAATTTCTTGTCTTCAACTTCATGCTTAAAGGCCAATTGAAACTGAGAAGGAACTCAGTTTCTCTTTGGTTACTGCCTTTGTCAACATGTCTATAGGATTTTGGCTAGTGTGTATCTTTTCCAACTTCAATAGTTCATCTTCTAGAACAAATTGTATGAAATGGTACTTGAGTTTCATATGTTTAGTCTTAGAATGAAATACTGATTTCTTTGCAAGAAGAATGGCACTCTGACTATCACTATACAAACTGCTATTCTCCTGCTTCTTACCCAATTTTTCCATGAACTTGTGTATCCAACTCATCTCTTTACTAGCCTCTGTAGCAACAACATACTCTACTTACGTTAATGAAAGTGCAACAAAATTTTACATTTTTGAAATCCAACTTAATGCTTTTCCACCAACAATAAAGACATACCTTGTGGTGGTCCTCCTGCTATCCTTATCACCTGCCATATCTTCATCAACATATCCCTATAGAGCAATGTCTAAACCTCCAAAACAAAATGCATGAGTAGTAGTACCTCTCAAATACCTAAAAATTCACTTTACTGCCTTCTAATGCTCTTTACCTGGATTGTTCATTGCAACGAGAGTAGCGAGGTGCTCTACAACCCAGTATAGGGGATATGTTGTTACGTAACGCAATGTTATGTACCAAAAATAAAAAGTAATAAAAAAAAGTCACGTTGGATCATAAAATAAAGTCATGTGCATCCAATGACTGTGCAGTTTAGATAGGTTTCAATGACAGGACAACGTAACTGACGAATACGCTTCCTCTTCGGACTTAACCAATCTTAACGAATTTACTTAGTGCATATTCATTCATCTACTGCCATAGATTATGTAGCCTTATGAATTATGCAAATAAGATGAAATACACTGCTCTGCGCATTTCCGGTGCTGCGCTTCAAGGGAGTCGCACGGCGCGATCTCTCTTACTTAGGTGTTTATCTAAATGACTTATGCATTCACTAACTCAGAAATATTGTGCATTCAACATTCATCCATACATGTGGTACTTAGCATATTATTCCCATCTCATTATCATGGAGAATACATATAAAAGCATGAACATATCAACTAATAAATGAGATTTCAATCATTCATCGTAAGCAAACAGACAAGTGCAAACACATAAACAATCACACTGCATAAGATTTAACATGGTTCACCCCTAGGATGGGAGCTAAGTCCACAGGAATTGTTGTTGTATTAGTCTTTGGGAAGGGTACAATAGTTCCAGTCTACGCACTCAGTTGCAGACTCTCTTCTCTCTCAATAGGCCTCTACACACACAACCTGCAGATCCTTTACACATAGAATATTTCTCAATACTAAGAAACAACAACATGAGAGATTAACCCTTTCCCTTACAAAATATGCCCTTTTTATAGATCATGCCCGCAGGTCATGTCTTTGCAATAGCTGGGAGAAACCCTAAGGGTTTCCAAAACTGTCGCGGTTTTCAGCTAACCGGACTTGATGGTTCTGGTAGCAAATCTTCTGTCCTGGCCATCCTCCATGCATGGTCACGTCTCTATCAGCCCCCCTATCATGCGCACGCCAACAGGTCACTTTCACCAAGCCGTTCCTTCTCTAACAACTTTATGCATCCGGTTCATGTAGTGGTTCCTTGCTTGTGCGACCAGTCGCTTTCAACTGCTTTACTCCTTACCCGCTGCTTGGTAATCCCAGAGCATCTTTACCAAAAATAGACCACTGATGGTCTAAATGGAATACTTCTCATCTTCCATCCACATTCTGCCTTGCCAGATCTCTGTAAATTGGGCTCTTCGAAGCACTAACTCCTCCGTAGCGCTGTCATTCGCAGCTCTTCCGATGCTGCGGTGCGCTCAACTTTGTAGCTACCCAAAACTGACTTGTTCAAAAATTCTTCAACTGAATTGCGCTTAACTCCACAGTTCCAAAACTTGACTTACACAAAAATGCCCCACTTTGGCTAGGCCCAACAGGCCCCTAACACTTACAGGTGGCTCGTCCCCGAGCCACTTTCAACTTCTACTTCTCCTAGCTATTCTTCCTCATGTGGAGCTAACTTCACAACGAGCTCTTGGTATGTTGCAGTCAATTTTGCAACATATTCCTTGCTGTCCTTCTCAATTTGTTTGACGGTTTCTAACACCTCAACTATTATTTCATCATCCATTTGATCTTGTACTGAATCCTATACTTCACAGAGCTCTTTCAACTTTTCTTCAATTTTCTACGTGAGCTCGTGGGATTCCTCTTGCAGGGGCTGCGACTTATCGCCAATTTCATTATCCTTGTCTCGCAGTGCTTGCAGTTGCTTCTTCAATCCCCTAACTTATGGAAATATCTTGATTTGGTCCCTTGGCGGCAAGGCCTTGACCTCTGCATTCAGTAGTTCTAATGCAGCCTTCCTATCTTTCAAAGCACTTTCGATTTCTAGCAACTCTGGATCCTCTTCCTGGGCGGTGAATGTTTTTGTTTCCTCATCTAACAAGGTTTGGCACTTAGCCACTTCACTGGCTATACTTTCTATTGCAGCTTTCACTTCTGCGGCTCTCAGCTATTGCTGATCAAGTGGCATCTTTGGTTGAGTCTGCGCTTCCAATGCAACAATCTTTGCTTGGTAATTGATCTCTATATCATTCATCTCCGCCTTAATATCGCTAACTACCTCGCCGATCTTAATGACAGTGTCCGCAACCTCTGGCTACTCATCAAATTCTGATATTTCCACGGAAATCGCAATGACCGTAGAATCTAGTCTCTTCTGTCGATCATGCTCATCTTGAAGTTGCATCGACCTCTTCAAACTTGACTCCTGCAGCTGCTTATAGTTTGAAACTAGCTCATGGTACTGGTTCCTGGCAACTACATCTCTTTCATGGATCTCCGCCACAACCTGCAGGTGCAGGTCATGTAGACCCTCCATTGGCAGTACGGAGATGTCAACTTCCACATGCTGGAGATCCTGCTCACCCAAGTTTAATTGCTCGCGCGGTGGCAATCTTACACTCAGTGGATCTAGTTTGACTATGCGTGGCTTCGATGGTAAAGTCAGGGCTAGTTGCAATTTGTTTGGCTACGAAGTGCCTCTTGACTTCCCTTCTGACTCTGAGTCTTGCGGCAAGGGTAATCTGCGTTGTACTTTTTTTTTTTTTTGTAATGCCTTGCAACGTGATCAGATTCTTCTGTAGACTCTTTTGAATTTCCTCATTCTTTTTATCTTTTTTCGGTCATCAGGTCTTCCATTTGCGATGTTACTGTAGATGTGATCATCTTGTAATTCTGCTCGTGGAGTTTTGCTTCTGATGGTCCCTTAATTGCTTTCTGCTTCTTCCTCTATACCTTCTGCTTTACAGGACTCTCATCTTCCTTTCTTTTTCTTGTCCCTATCCATGTCTCTTCGACAATGAGTGTAGGAATGGGATTACTCTCCACGGAGTCGCTTTCAATTTCCACAATTCCTTCGACTCTAAACTCAGCAGGCTATTCCTTCATAATGGTATCAATGTCTTATTCATTCATGTGGTAGCTTCCTTGGGACCATTCAGGGTTCTTCTTCTATGCCTTGGCTGAAATGTGAATGGCACGCATGTCAGCATAAAAATTAATAGTGCGAATATACTTAGTTGTTACCTCTTTTGTTATCTGCGACGTGGAGATGATGGCTTTGCACAACTGCTCATAGTAAGTGTAGAAGAATTCAGCTGTCACGTGCTATATTTTTGAATTCAGATTCACCCAAAGGTTTACATAACAGGGTCCTCTGCAATCACTACTGTCAGTTCTTATTCCAATGTAATCCTTCGGGTCCTTCCATCCTACAAATGCAATCAACCCTATCAACCATGTATAATGGAAATTGCCACCATGTGTCTGTGTATCATTCAGTTCCTCCAGGAATTCGTTCAACAGGTACTGACACCAGTTGAATCTTCCTCCCTCCGTGGCTTTTGCACCAAGTAGCACTGTGCCCGTGGGTACTTCCAATGGTCTTGCTTTTCTCAGAATTTTACTGGCTAACAGTTGTGTGACGAACCACATAGCCTCATCATCTATGTCATCCGTGACAAAACCTCATTTCCTTGTTAACAAAAACCAGTTGACAAGGGTTCCCAACACTGTCGACACCAACCCACCGCGATATCCCTGAGCACCGGCCCATACAGGTTTTACCTCATCTAGCAACATTTGCAGAGAAGATGTGGTCTCACCCAAGATGTTCAAGAGAGAGTCGATGGAACCATGTTTCCACCGGATTTAGGAGGATGTTGTGCATCAACCATTTAACTTATTTCAACATTCAGGGTCAGATCTAAGCATTCAAATCAGGCTTTAAACATACTTGCAATATTATCCAACAGATCTCATAATTGACAGAACCATAAATATGCGACAGATATAATAGTAAAACATTAATTGCAGCAAGGAAACATTGCATCATTCATATCGCAAAATATATTACCAAAGATACACAATAAGACATAAGGATTTTGATCAAAAGCTCTATTACTTCATATTAACTCCGTAAAAACCCAGATACAACAAAATACACAGTCTTCTGCATCAGATGAAGATCTCTCAGATGTTAAGATTCGACAATGCTCTCCAAAACAAGATATCTCAACAACTCCAAAAGATGATTTAACACTTACAAATCTACATCTATTTATAGGCTTGCACCTTAACAATGTTTGTCCACTTTCGAACTACTTCCTAACTGACACTTCAAAGCAAATGACCCAAAAACCCACATACTACAGTTCGAATGACCCAAAATTACATAAAATATTATCATTTGCGCTTGACTTCCGACCTTCCACAGTATCTTTAGCCTTGTGCAACATCCACAATGCTACGATGTTGACTTGTCCAAACTGCCTGCCAACAGGCCCCCAACACAATCTTGTGGCTCACCCTCAAGCCACGTCATGCAGACAGGGTGTATGTGGTGGTCTTCACTTTGAAGTCCTCGTACTGTTGGTCGACTTTCGTGACCTGCTCCTTTACTTCCATAGCCAGTGCCTAATTGTCGATCACATCTTGGGAAGATGGATGCTCACTTAGCTTCATCGTAACTTGCTGGCGACCTTCCTGTGCAGTTTAGAGTGATGCAATGGCCTTAAAAACAAACTGACCGCCAATCTCCTGAAATTCCTCCAGCTGCTCATCGCACTTCTTCTTACGCTCGTCGACCTTCGTGATGCACTGCTGCAACTCTTTTAAATACGCGGACTTGGAAACCTGATCCATTGGCGGCATCATGCACATCGCCATTTTTAGTGTCTCCAATTGCCCCTCTGCTTCCTACCTAAGCTTGGTGAACTGTTCAATCTGATCGACTTGAACAATGCGTCCCCAAAACTGTACGGTGTCTACTGTGAGTTTTTTCATTGTCATTTCCAACTCCCCTATCTGTGTTGCCACCTCCTCAATGGCACGTATTCGTTCATCCACTTGTGCTTGGGGTGTACAAGGGTTCACCAGGGCTGTCAACTCCTGATTTTCGTGCTGTAGTTGGGAAATGACAACCCCAAGTCGCTGCACGCGTTGAACCACGTCCAATGCTATGGTGGGATCCGACACATGGTGACAAGCCTCAACAATGGCTGCCTCCAACTGCACTTTTTGATCCCACAAAGTGGCCTTCTCCATGATGAGGCGATCCTGTGCCTACTTCAATTATTCGATTACTCGAGCCTTCTCATCCTGTTCTTTCTTGATGTCCTCTTCCAACTCATCCACGGCCTGTCGTGCCGTACCGACCCTCCCTGTTAACTCTGCAACCTCTACCTTAGCAGCTGCCTCACTCTCCTATGAGTGTAGGCACTTACCGCTGATCTCATGCACCCTGTCTGCCATTTCTCGGCTAGAAACTGCCTGTATAGTTGTCAACTGCTTCACCGGCATCTCATTGATGTTGATGGTCAATTTCTCTAACTGTTGCAGCAAAGCTTTCAAAGCCTCATTATCAGTCACAATCGCAGTCAAGGGAATATCAACATTCCGGACCCACGGCTTAGTGCCGATTGCGCCAACTGGCTACACCATTACTCCATCTGGTGCCTTCTTCAAGACAATGTCACAAAAGGAATCCAGATGGGTAGTTACCGCATGAAAACCTTTGTCCTTCTTTTTCGTCATTGCTTGAGTCGCCCCACTGGTTGCATTATTGATAGCTAATAGTAGCCGGCCAAGCTGTGCCTCCATTGACAAGCTGAGCCCACTGATTGTCCCATGTTCATAGTGTGCTTTTGTTCTGCCTTATTCAAGCGTGCGATCATCATTTGTAGGGGTTTGCGACGACTCCTGGTCCGACTCTTGGGGAGGTAGGGGGTCCATCAATGGTGCATCTAGTGGTATTCCCATGGACTCCTCCTCCTGAGCAACCGATTTGCGCCATTCGACCGGCCAATCATCAATGATGGCATCTAAATATTCATCCGATAACTTGTAGGGGGTCTGCAACCACTGCTTATCCTTATCCCATCGTGCTTTCACATGGATACTGTGTGGTCCACTCACAAACCGAGCAATCCCCTTATAATTATCAACCGCTGTCTGTGTCAATCGTGGAATTCACTCGGAAACCACCTGCAGTGATTCCCAATAGAGCTAGAACTGCGCGGCACAATCCTTGAGGCATTACGATTCTTGCACCCACCACAGGTTTTGGTAGCATGCTCCCTTCCGAACTTGCACCATGTCCACCTCCATTCCTTGATAATCGTCGGGCTCCATCCAGGCGACAAGTGCAACTAAAATCAACAGCCAGCTGTATGCGAATGCCCGCTGTCCCGCTTGGGCCACCAGCGCATCCTCCATAAATTGATTTAGCAGAAAGAGTGACCAATTTACTTGCACGCATTATTCACAGAGCTCCGCGCATGCAACAACCCTGGAGTTTCCTTGGTTGGGCCGGTTTCTCCGAACAATTTTAGTAGCCAGGATCCGCGCCCCAATCCTCACTGCGGGCTCATTAATGCTGTCTAGGTGGTAGGATCATCTGTCTTTCTGCATTTTATATTGCTTCCTCAACCTTGCCGGGAGATTTTTTTCATTGTTCTTTCCTTTAAAATATTGCGATGGGTCTACCTCATCCTTTGGAAACCCCGTGACTTCGGAAATCAGGTCCACCATGATAGTGACCGGCTTGTCCAACCATAAGATGTAGTCATGAAAACAGGCTAGCAATTGTTTCACGCTAGCATTTGCTTCTGTCAACCTCCCAAAGTGGGGCATGTCAATCAAACCCAACAACCCAACCTTCTTCAAACCGCGCGCCTAGTTATGTGGAATGCGTGGCATCGATCCAGTCCACCCCGCTGCTCGTGGCTTAAAGGGCTCCGACATAACATCTACCAGCGCCACCAAATCATGATCATCATACCGCAACTGCATCAACGCAGGTACAATGTCTGTGGTGCATTTCATGCCTGGTGGAAGCACCGACATCTTGATTTGGTATCTCTAGTTCTTGGTGGGCTTCCGTGGCTGCACACCAGGTTGACATGGGGGTCAGTAGCCCAGGATATCCATAGCAAAAATGCCTTCCTGAATTGTGGATTCCACCACCTCGGAGCTTGTTGGGCTCACCTAAGGGACCCCTTCCAGCACTTGGGCCATGGAGCTGGTTTGTCGCTTCCCTAGTCGCTGGGAGCTAGGCTGTGTCCCTGCCTTAGTCTTGCGCACAATGGAGGACGATCCCACCAGCATGCTAGAAACTTCTTCTATGAGATAGATCTCCTCTTCAATATTAACAACGATGATAGGTGATTCAGATTCACTTGAAATCTCCACCGTATCCGGCTCACCTGGCATGCCACACTCAATTCTTGCAATGCCAAAAGATGGCTCAATCTTACTCAACTCCAGAACTTGCTCAACACAATGCCACTACTCTCTGCAACACAACCCAACCTTGCACAATTCAAAAATGGGCAACTAACTTCACTCGTTATGAACAGGTGCCTTCCGACCAGCCTCGGCCTGTTCTTATAGTGCCTAGATCGATCCCTCATAATCATGACTAAATCATGCATTAATTCAGACTATTGCCTTAATGGCTCAAATCCGTCGGTGATTCGGTCATCTGAGCGGCCGGATCTTCCATTAATGCTCATCATTCGAACAAGTGCCATTCATTAATAGGATGAAACTTTTTGCATTTATTACTGATTTGACCAGGTCACAAAGTAGGAACTGTCACAACCCTACCGCTAACTTGCGGAGCAAGCCTTCCTGCTGGTGCGCCATCTTGCCACCAAGCATCTTGCTTTTTTTTTTTTGATGCAACTCAGGCATCCCGTTGCTCCAAGCCTGACCTGTAGGGCTTCAGCCTATGACCATTTACCAGCTTTGGGAGCATCGCTCCATCTAACTACTGCAACCGTATCGTGCCTCCTCACATTATGCTATTGATGAG
The DNA here is from genome assembly GCA_027924585.1 of Larix kaempferi. NCBI lineage: Eukaryota > Viridiplantae > Streptophyta > Pinopsida > Pinales > Pinaceae > Larix > Larix kaempferi. The sequence goes on along the minus strand of BSBM01000446.1, from coordinate 972,301 downwards.
ATAGGGACCAAGCCAATGCATTTGCAACTTGCCTGGGTGCTTCATAAACTTGCTGTCATACAACAACACAAAGTCACCCTGCTGAAACTGTTTATTTTGATGTGGCGATCATGCCAAGCCTTCTGGGGATCCTTTTCCATGCTTTGGTGGAATCCTATGACAAAGCGGTCTTCTTCAAGCTGTACTAGCTGTGCCAGATAGTCTCCTAATTCCGCTTCATCATCCATACCTGTTGCTGCCTCTATGTGTAGAATTGGAATAGTGTACTCCATAGGCATAATCACTTCTTTCCCATATACCAGCTTGAATGGTGTCTGTCCTGTCAACCTTTTGCATGTGGTGCGATACGCCCACAAGACTGCTAGGATCATTAGATCCCAGTTGTTGTGGTTGGCATTGCACACCTTCGTCAGCGCGTGCTCTAGAACCTTGTTGAATGCTTCTATGGTTCCATTTGCTTGCAAATTATATGGCGTGCTCTTCTTATGCTATATCTGTAGTTCTACTGTCAATGCGCTGACGGTGCAATTGATGAAGTGACTACCCTGATCGCTCATCAACACCTTTGGGCAGCCAAACCAAGTGACAATGTTGTCAAATAAGAAGCGCGCTGCTGTTGCAGCGGTGCAATCTATGACTGGTGCATCCTCCGCCCATCTTGTCAAATAATCTGTCGCCGTAATAATATATCTTGCACCAGTGCACTTCCCAGGTGGGTTGATAGGGCCCACGAAATCCACTCTCCATTTATCAAATGGATGCAGTGTCACTTAAGGTTGCAGGGGCATCTCATCCCTCCTAGAGGGTTTCCCAGTCCTTTGGAAAACATCCCAGGTCCGCGCATAATTTGTTGCATCATTGTGGAGCGTGGGCCACCAAATTCCTGTGCGAAGCACCTTCCTGGCAGTCGCACAACCGCCATAGTTCCCACCAGCTACTCTTACATGTGATTCTGATAAGATCTTTCCTTTTTCACGAGGCAAGACACAACACCTCAAGATCTCGTCCGATCCTCGTTTGTATAACTCGCCTGTAATTAGTTGGAAATATGCGGCCTTGACCACCAAGTGTTTCTTCTGACTAGTTGTAAATCCCTCTTATGTGGTACCTGTCGCTAGGAACTGAATGATCTCTTCATAATATTCATTAGCTACTTCAACCTTAAACAGCTGTGCATCAGGCAACTCGTCTTCAATGTTGGTTGGCTCCTCCCCTATCTCAATCTGCGACAGATCATCTGGTCCTGCATTCAAACGTCCTGGCTTCACGATCACTTCAAAGTCGAACTCCTGAAATAGAAGTATCGAGTGACATATCTTCCCTTCCAACAAAGGCTTATTGACCATATATTTTAATGCAGAGTGATTGGTGAAAATTTTAAAGTGTCCTCCCAACAAGTAGAGTCAAAAATTCTGCAGTGCATATACCATCACCAGACCTTCCCTCTCTGTTGTGGTATAGTTCCTTTCTACAGACAACAACTTCCAACTGGAAAACGCAATGGGGTGATCCAGATCCCCTTCCCTAGGTTGTGCAAGCACCACTCCAAGTGCGATCGATGAGGCATCGATGTGGACATGGAACTCCTTGCTCCAATCCGGAAATACTAGTATTGCCGCTGAAGCCATCTTAGCCTTCAAAGTTTCAAAACTACCTTGACATTCAGGACTCCACTGGAATACTTCATCTTTCTTCAGCAACTTCTCCATAGGGACCATGATGGCTACATAACTCCTAATGAACTTATGATAATACCCAGTGTGGCCCAACATCTCTCTCAACTGCTTGACGTTAGTCGGCGGTGTTAATCTCGAAATGAGCGCAATTTTTGCTGGGTTGAATAACAATCCATGCTTGCACACAATGTGACCTAGTAATATTCCAAATGGTGCACAGAAGATGCACTTCTTCAAGTTCAGTGATATCTGATGCTGTTGACATCGCTCCAACATCAACCGCATATTGGCCAGATGATCGTTGATCAAGCCGTAGACGGTCCAGTCATCCATGTACACCTGCAAAAACTTCTGGATGAAATCCCGGAAAGTAGCAATGACAACCCGTGAAAATATCGCAGGTGCATTCTTCAGCCCAAATGACATCACTGTGTACTGAATACAGCCCCATTCTGTCACAAAAGTTGTCTTGTGGTGGTCTTCTTTCGCGATGCGGATCTGATGATGTTAAATTTTCAGAATTTACTTCAATCTGATCTAGGATCTTAACTGAGAGAACAACATGTACAACAAATCTACAACATATCAATCATGGACACAATAATGCAAGCACACAAGAGACACAAAGTTTACTTGGGGAAAACCATAAAGGTGAAAAACCCCAATAACTTTCTCAAAGATAGATAGAGCAATGATACAACCAGAATACAAGAGATAGTCTTCTCCTAGTAGCAGAGCCTCCTCCTCACAAGTGTGCCACTTTCCGAATGAGAGAAGTGTGTGTGAGAGAATAGAATGTGTAAAATGAGAGGGACACACTCTCTATTTATACACTAACTTGACTTTACCTTTACTCAACTAGGTCGGCCTCAACTTAACCACTTAACATAATGCTGACTGGGCCGACCCCCACTAGGGTGGTCTAATAACCCTTTGACCCACATGGCCGACCCCCAATAGGGTGGTCTAATAACCCTTTGACCCACATGACTTATACAGGGCCGACCCCAACAAGGTGGTCTAATAACCCATCAAGTATAAGTTACGACACTTACAATATAAATGACGACACTTCCGTATAGAGGAATAATAACATCTCTATAGGAATATAAAATACATATATGAAATACATGGGTGAAATACATTCTGAAGTTACATATACATCAACACTCCCTCTTAACTAGGAAGGTATTTCTCGACACAGGTCTGCTAGCACAAGTCTTCTTCTTTGGATCATCATTAGCGAATCATCATCCTCGAATCATTGTCATCGTCACTGCTACTGCTATCTCAATCAATCTCTGAATCTACTCATCATAGGAAGTTCTACAGAGCCAGTACTTTTTCATACTGGATGTAGGCCCACCACCTGCAGGTCTTCATCATCACTGGCCATACTGTGGAAATCTCAGGACTTATTACGTGCGTCACAAAACCTTGCAAGAGCATCCAGGCTGTTACGAGCACACAACTCTACCTGTTGGATCTCCCAGGGACATATTATATGTGACTGTCACAAAAACTTAAAAGAGTCTCTTGACTAGCAAGAACCCTAAAGAGAATCTGAGGGCCTTTTCATCTTGTCTAGATCTCTAGGACTTATTACATGTGACACCTACCACAAAACCTTGCAAGAGCATCCCAAGACTTATTACGGGCCACAGCCCAACCTTTTGGATCTCCCAGGGCCATATAACATGTGGTCATGGTAAAACCTTGCAAGAGCATCCCAGGACTTATTACGAGCACACATCTCAACCTATTGGATCTCCCAGGGCCAAATTATATGCCATAGGACAAAACCTCGAAAGAGCATATGCCAGATATCCCAGGGCCAAATTAAATGCCATAGGAAAAACCTTGCAAGAGGATATGCAGATCTCCCAGGGCCAAATTATATGTCCTTCCAAAGCAAAACCTCGAAAGAGCGTTTGCCAGATATCCCAGGGCTACATTACATGCCATAGGCAAAACCTTGCAAGACTATCTGCAAACCTCCCAGGGCCAAATTATATGCTTATCTGCACAACTTGTTCCACGGCCACAAAGTATCAACCTGATACTCACCATACATCATCCTGATGTACACATGATCATCCTGATCATCATCACTGCAACATCCTGCTGCATTCCATCTGGAGTAACATCCAAAAGCTCGTCATCCATGATCATCCTGATCATATAATGCATCTACCTCATGCATACCAAGTATCTACCTGATACATATCATCATACATGATCCACCTGATCATACAATGTATCCACCTGATACAAATACAAATACATGATCCACCTGATCATACCTGATACATATCAACATACATGATCTACCTGATCATACAATGTATCCACTTGATACATATATAGATACATGGTCCAAGCATCCAACATGATGCATATACAAAATACATACAAATGATCCAACTGATCATATCCAGCATCCAACATGATGCATATATACATAAATGATCCAACTGATCATAACAAGCATCCAATATGATGTAATGATCCAACTGATCATAACAAGCATCCAACATGATGCATATACATATACAGAGTAGTAACTGGAGCATCATCCTGATGCTCATCATCCATGATCCTCCTGATCATCATAGCATCGTCCTCTTCAGATCATCTCATCATCCACGAAGCACAGCCCAGATGCACATCATCTAGCACTTACACCACCGACATGGGAGAACACATCTACCACCATTCAGGGAAGGCTCCAACCCTTACTTTTTCACCATGGGAGAACACATCTACCACCATGTGAAAAATGGCTCAACAATTACATCACGACCAAGGGAGAACACATCAACCATGTCAGAAAAGCTCATGTGCATCTGCATCTTCCGGACTCATCACTTCCCTTTGGAAGGAACCTCGATCTGAAGTGCACCAAGCCTCTCTCTGAAGTACTCAAATTGCACTCTGGCCAACGGCTTGGTCAATACATTTGCAACCTGCTCATCTGTCACAACATACTCTGCTTTGACTGTACTCAGTGCTACGCAGGACTACTTCCTGCTAAACCAAGAGATCACACATGATCCCATACTAAAGCAGCACCCAGATGTGCTCTTCCTATCTGCAGCACTACCTGCCCAATCTGAATCAACATAACCCTGTAGGTTAAACTTTTGATTCGCATCATACATGAGCCCATAATCAATCGTACCCTTCAGTTACCTCATAATATGCTTTACAACAACTAGGTGAACATCTCTCGGATCCATCAAGAACTGGCTCAATGTGTTCACCGCAAAGCAAATATCCGGTCTCGTGTTCGTCAGGTACATAGAGGACCTAATAATCTGATGATACATCGTGACATCAACCGGATCAGATGAAGCATCACACAGAAGCTTCAGGTTCAATGCCATAGGTGTGGCCATATCCTTGCAGTCCATCATCCCAGACCTCTTCAGGATTTCTACTGTATACTTCCCTTTTCCAAGGGAGATTCCATCTGCACTCTGTCACACCTCCATGCCAAAAATAAATAGTGCATCATCTCCAAGTTCTTCATATCGAATTCAACAGTAAGCTTCCTCTGCATGTCGGCAATCAATCTATCCTCACCTGTTACAAACAGGTCATCCACATAGTAGTATCACTGGATTTCCTTCCTCAACCTTGTAGTGAAGGTTGGAATCCGCTTTACTCTTGGTAAAGCCCAAACTGGATAGAAAGCTGTCTATCCTACCATACCAAGTTCTGCACATATATGACTCCCTGTCATGTGTCTCAAAACCAAGTGGCTGCTCCACGTACACTTCTTCTTCAACTATACCATTCAAGAAAGCTGTCTTGAAATCCATATGGTGTATCTTCCCTATCATCACTACAGCCGGAGCAAGTATTGATCTAATGGAAGTGTATTTGGCTACAGGAGCAAAAGTCTCTATGCTACCACCTACAACATGCTTGATATTGTAGCTTCTCTTGGAAGTCACTACAGACTCCCCTTCAGGTCTTGGGACTGCATCCCAAACATCTTCGTGATCGATTGGTACTCCTCGATCATGGCATTCTTCCCAGAGCTTGGGAACTTAAATATCTTCAATAGATAACTTTGTTGCTGAACAAATGTTGTAGTCCTTCTTTTTTAGGTGATGGTATACGATCTTTCCTACACAACAAGTTAAATTGCATGATTAGAAAATATCTCATAGTTTTCAGAACAAATTCTTACACATAAAGAAATATGTCATATAGTCATGCAATTATCTTAGCCAATGCTTCAATACAACATTTATCCATATTCCGCAACTTTCTAGATGCCTTCCAATCTCTACCAGAACATTGTTAAGAGTGTGCACAACTCCGAACATGTCAGCAAAGAGGTTTCATTCTAGATATGTAGCAATGGAATGTTGTACAGTGCCATAGGCCACTTACCCATGTATATTAGTAGTATACTGTTCATCAATGCAACTATTCTAATATGCATAATACACAACCTAATTCTAGGAACATAAGCATATACATCATTGAATAACATTATGTAAGAAATGACAATTCAAATACTTATCTTTGTTTGGTTGTTGGTTGGAATCCCTTTGAATCTTTGCAACTCCATTATGATGTGGATTGTGAGAAGTGGTCAACTCCCTTTGAATATCTGCATCCTTGCAGAAACTACTGAAGTGTGCTCCTTTGCTTTATTGCAGGAACAACTGGAGTGTGCTCCCTCTTGATCTTTGCTTCTTGGATTATCTGTCCTTGAACTTACATCCATCCTTAATCACTATGCATGCTTATTAGTATCATCATTGTGTTATCCTTGAGGTCTCATACATAATCACACATTTATTAGTATAATCTTAATACTATCAAAACACAATAATGTTAAACATGTATAGTCATGATCATTCACAGATAATAAACATTAGTATTCAAGGTTTCAGGGAAGTCTTCTTTTACTCATGCATATTCTTATTTGATCATAGGACTCTTCTGATTAGTTAAATCATCAATGCATAAACCCGTGATTACTCAAACCTATACCTTCATGATTCTTCTAGTTAGTCATATCATCAATTATGGTAAGAAACATAATATGCATACAGCCATGACTATTCAAACCTATGAATTCATGAATAATCATTATCAACAACACAACAGTATAAGATCCTAACACAAGGTAGGATTCTAGCTTGATATAGGAAAAACATACTTGGATTAGCATGCTAGCTAGTTATGTCTAACATACCCGCATAATGTCTTCTGGTTCTCTTCAGTGACTTGTGCTAGTAACCTGCATGTCTCATAGGCTAACCATTGTAGGACCAAGTTATACATACCTCGAAAGTAGATCTTCTATGTGATCCATGACAATGGATGAATCTTTGTCTTCATGTCACCATGATCACATGTTCTTGAAGTAGAACATGATTTGTATTTCTTGGTGTACCTTTTATGTTACCGAACAACATAAACCTCATACAACATCACAATGCATTAGTACATTCATAAGTGTCAAAACCTTAATCAATGAATATCTTCTATTAAGGTGATATGACAAGTCTAGTAATTAATCAAGATTGTACTGTAATGATATGAAGACAAACATATGATAAAATTAACCATGAAACATACCTGTAAGCCATACCTGTCAAGATTGCTTGTAATCTTCTTATGGAAGGCCTTAGCCTCATCTCCCTCTGAGACAGGAACTTCTTCACTTATGCAGGTGACCAATCCATCTTCTTCTAGGATTAACCCAATCCACTTGATTTGCAAGAACTGGACCTGGAGTTGGATTAGGGTTTGTCAAAGAAACCCCAAAAATTCAAACTTTGAATTTCAAACTTCCAAAAGGACAGAAATATGCGCCTTGATGATTTGATCAAGTTGGTATATTCAAAATTTTCAAACTGCATAGTTTCACCCCTCGAAATTGCCTTTTAGATTTTCGGATTCACTAAGGAGGACCCTGAATTAGGGTTTGAGTTTACCGAAGCTTCACCCAACCAAAAGATTTGATTCAAAGCTGTAAGCTTCGATTTTTCTGAGGAGCTTCCAGCTGTGGTCACAGATTTCCAAAATTCCAATTTTTGCAGAAGCCCTAATTTTCCATCTTTCCGATCAAAGTCTCGAACTGGGGTTTGATCAAGCCCAGCCTTCTGCCCAACCAAAAAATATGATCTTGGTATCTAAATTCCAATTTTGATGAGTATCATCCAGCTGTGGTCTCCGATTACCAAAATTCCAACTTTCTTCGAATCCCTAAATTCCGGAAGCCATGAATGAAGGTGCTAAAAAATAATCCTGTTTTGACAGAAATATGTACCTGATTGTTTCTAGTGTAACTCTGAACTTTTTGATCCACAGGGTCTGAAAATTTTTCTTGAGATAGCCTGACCTGTTATATTTCCATCCCAATAGGTTTGACCTCAATTGGATTTTCTGAGAGAGAGTTATGCCAAGTGTCGTAACATGACCTGTTTATGGGATAATACAGGAGAGCAAACTTGTACAGCGTGCCACGTGTCATTGGTTCAACTTAGATATTTGAACAATTTTCTTGAGATAGTACAGTCTGTGTACTACCTGTCAATTTTTATGAAATTTCATTTGGAGCTTCCTAGCCCAAGTTATGACCTTTTTACCAAGGTCACCTGATTTTGACTCAGATCTAGAAGAGGCAGAAACCCTATATTGTACAGATCATAAATCACAAAGTACAACGAATTAAAGGTTTTCCTTTGGACACAAGGTGCATTGGGATTTGATATTCGACTTGTAAATGTTTCAGATCTGAAAACTTCGCCAAAATGGATTTATAGCAAAAGTTATACAATGACTTGTTTTTTCTATATCAAGCCCTAGCATTGTAAGTGCAACAAGTGTCATACATGCCATATCATGCCTTCTTTCAGGCTAGCTCTGATACCATGTTAAATTTTCAGAATTTAATTCAATCTGATATAGGATCTTAACTGAGAGAATAACATGTACAACAAATCTATAGCATATCAATCATTGATACAATAATGCAAGCACACAAGAGACACAGAGTTTACTTGGGGAAAACCATAAAGGTGAAAAACCCCAATAATTTCCTCAGAGATCGATAGAGCAATGATACAACCAGAATACAAGAGATAGTCTTCTCCTAGCAGCAGAGCCTCCTCCTCACAAGTGCGCCACTTTCCGAATGAGAGAAGTGTGTGTGAGAGAATAGAATGTGTAAAATGAGAGAGACACACTCTCTATTTATACACTAACTTGATTTGACCTTTACTCAACTAGGTCAGCCTCAACTTAACCACTTAACATAATGCTGATTGGGCCGACCCCCACTAGGGTGGTCTAATAACCCTTTGACCCACATGGAAAACCCCCAATAGGGTGGTCTAATAACCCTATGACCCACATGACTTATACATGGCTGACCCTAACAAGGTGGTCTAATAACCCATCAAGTATAAGTTACGACACTCACAATATAAATGACAACACTTCCGTATAGAGGAATAATAACATCTCTATATGAATATAAAATACATATATGAAATACATGGGTGAAATACATTCTGAAGTTACATATACATCAACAGATGATAACCAGATAACCCGTCTATGAAAGAATACATCTCTTGGCCACCCACGCCTTTGAGCACCTCATTAGTAAACGGGGTCGGAAAGGGATCATGCAAGCAAGCGTCATTCAACTTCCGCAAATCGACACAAATGCAGACTTCACCGGTCTTCTTGTCCTGCACCACCATAGGAATGATCCAATCCGACTCCTCAACTGGTTCAATAATACCAGCATCCAACATGCGATCAAGTTCTACCTTGACCCTCTCTTTATGGCACGGATTCAGTCGATAGGGGCACTGTCTGATTGGTTTGGCATCTGGTTTCAACGGAATCTTCATCTCCCCCAGATTGTCCAAGATTCCCTTCATCTCAAAAAACTTCATAGGGAACAAGTCTTGGAATTAATGTAGCAAGTTTGTGACCTTCCCCATCATCTCATCATCCCAATAGTCCCCAACATTCGCGAACTTTGGACTGTCCTCTGTCCCAATGTTGACGTTCCGGAGCTTCAGTGGTTGACTGATCGGATCATTGGGTGTATCAGGTGTAACGACATTGCGACTTCCTTTGAATTTTGAAATATTGACATTATGCAGATCATTGCCATCTTTTGGCCCACCACTGATATTATAACATTCCATCATGGACTGCATCTCGCAGTGTGCATGTGGATCTACAGGATATGCCACCAAAATTGTTGGTCACCCTATATGTCAATTAATTACAACTAACACACAGGATGCTCAATATAGATTGTCAAACCCAGGGAGGTCTTTTATTTCAATGGCAATAAGCACAATCTATGCATAAACATCTCTAGCAGTTGATTGAATAAATAAAGATGATAATCCTACCTATCTGCTTAGCCAAACTCACTCCATAAAGAAAAATAATCTAACTCATACATCTAGGAATTCAAAGTGCAACTACCTTCCTACAGGAATCAACCTAGCAGTTATTGATCTAAGAATGAAATTGAACTAGATTACTTTTGCAAGAAGTTAAATCCTATAATTATCAAACCACAGTATTCAATCTTTACCAAAATGATCCATCCAGCAACGACTGTAACTCAACCATGATCTACCTAATCTATGAATTCAATTAAAGATACAACAACAACCAGAATTAAGAAATAAACTTGAACTATAAATTGATAACCATTAGAAATCCTAGAAAGCATAAATGACTAAAAGGAATGGAGCCAAGCTTGGCTGTAACAACTGTTGAACACACATGCATTAATCAAACTAGCCTACACAGTCGACTGTCACACCACGCAGTTGCAACTATTCATATGCAAAGAAATAAACTACCAATAAATAATGTAATCGTAAAAACTTTGTTGCAGCTATCAAAAATACACCTAATGCAATTCCACAACACACAACAAGAAATTAATAAATCTAACTACCTACTTAACTCGACAATCTCTATGAGAAGGTAGGCCCTAGCCTTCTAACAGAGATGTCGTGAACTGCCACGAATGAAGACACAGAAATGGAAGTAACTCTACTCTTCATTAAAAGATGGTAATTCATAGTCTTAGTTCTCTGTTACAGCCTGTACAAAATAATAATTATCCAACCCCAGACTTGGAAAGCCTTCCCGAATTTATACATGAGGAATACAGTTCGTGATCCACTAATTTCATGCAGCAATGAAGATCTACAATCTTCATGCTGCAGAGTTACAGCTAAACTGTTACAGCCATAATGAATGAGGCCGTTAGTCATGAAGGATGCTGTTATACTGGCAGTCAATGGATCAATGGTTCAACCAATCGAGAGGCGTCTTGTCTGTTGCATCTATGCTCTGTTTCAGCGATTTGTTACAACTTCACATGGAGAGATGCACTGTCCCTTGAAAATATGAGGAATTGAGTTAGAAGAGTAACAACTGGCCCACGTATGATTCTTTCCCAAGGCATGGCGACTGATACACCTGTGCTTTGATCTTAACTTAATGAAATCACACTAGTTATCATAAATCAAATGCCAAAATTCATAACCATAACAATCTTAGGCATTTAATTAAATGAAACAATAATGATGTATACCTTGTCAAGATTGCTGATTAATTTGGAAAAAGGCATGTATATGGTTTATGAAGGTAGAGTGTAACTGGGAAAAATGGTGTAATATGTATGGTAACAAAGGGGCATTTCCAGGGCCCAACATCGCCCCCCAACTATCCATTTGCATGTCCTCATGCAACAACCTCCACTAGTCTGAATCTAAGTCCAAGTTGTATATGTGAAGATTGGTGAGATTGTAGGCAGGTTCTGGTGGTTCCCCATAAGGCACAAATCCATAGCAGGTTGTCCATTTCTCCCAAAACATCTTCTCCTCTTCCTTAGTCAAAACATAGCTGTTCCTGTAAGGACTCACAGAAATCCATATGAGGGGAAATTTGAATCTCAATCCAATCCACCAAGGTCCACATATTTGCATGCACTGCACATACCTAGGAACCCTTGTCAAGGCTTGCTTGAAATTCTTGAAGTAGTATGGATCCCATTTCCTCATAGATGAAGAAGAATATAGCCATCTGTTTTCACTACCTTACAGAGCACTCTGCTGCATATTAAAAATAATCGGGACACATGTAGTGAGGATTTTATCTTGCAAAATTTCAAAGTATTGGGCAATTGCAGGAACCCTGAGAGATCCAGCATGATTTGCTATGAGTTCTTTTGGATCCTGAGGTTCATCCCTAATATGGAGAGTAGAATTTTCTTCATTCTTTGTGATGGTTTGGGAAGCATTTCACCATTTTACATGGTTGATGACAAAAGAGGCAACCACCCTCAGCTGAACATCCCCCAAACAAGGCAAAGGATTGGAGGGAGAGTCAATGTAACACGCCCTATCATGTAAATATAATTTACATAACAAATGCTGATCCTCAAAATCACTCCCCAGAAAAGTTTCTAGAAACTGGCTAGCTGTTGATAGATCAAATGATCTTTCTTCCTTCAGAGCCCTCAATTTAAATAATATGGTCTGCTCATGAAGAAAGATAGGGTAAGAGGAGGATGGAACCCTGCAACTTAGTAATTCTAGGGAAAGAGTATACATTTGGTCTTTTTCTTGTTGCAGGGTTTCAAGTTTCTTCAATTCTTCCAACCTTTCTTGAAGTTTTTCCCATCGGGTTTTCTAGAAGAAAAGATCCTCAGCCCATTTTTCTCTCAACTCCCTGATGGTATTTCTATGTTCGTGGAGAGAGATCATCCCTATCTTGCACTGAGCAATGAATTTCTGCCATTTGTCTAGCTCAAGATTCATCTAGAGAATCTTCTTTTCTAATCATTGAATTCTCCCATTCTCCACATCCTTTTCATCATTAGAATCTAAATAAATGATGCCTTGAGAAGGCATCATTCTTACCTTATCACCAGATGTTCCAGTTTCCACTTTGTGGATTAAAAGTGCAGCAACCTCATCTTCCATTGGTGCTGTAGTGACCTCTGCTTGTGTTGCAGTTTCAGTGGCTACTTTTGGGGATGCTGGTTCTTGTGTGACAGCATCCTGCCATTCCAATTCCACCTTAACAACATCAGTTTGAATTGCAATCTCAACAAACATTTTTGAAGATGCTGGTTTCTTGTGTAGCAACATTCTCTTCTTGGATTTTTCCTTCAACAAATTCAGTCCGAGTTGCAACCTCAATAAGCATTTCCAAGGACATTGGTTCTTGTGTAACATCATCCTTTTCCTTAATTTATCCAAGTTGCTGGAAAGGTTCCTGGACTATCTCAATGTCTGCTGAGCAATGAGACTGTTCCATGAGTAGTTTTGTATCTATGGATGGATGAGTTTGCATATCTCCTTCTTCTTCTGGTTCCAAATCTGGGATTAAGTCCATTCCTGGTTCATCTTCCCTCATCAACTCAACTTCTTGTACTTCTCCTTCTTGTGTTGCTCGTTCAGGTGATTGTGCAACAAGGTCCACCAGTATGACTTTATGCCTTGCCATTTTATATAAGTCTCCACATTCTGGGCATATCACTTTTCCCTGCTCTTCATAACTCAAATCAAGAGATGAATTTTCCACTTGATCTGCAGCCTCTACTAATATATCCCGACTCCTCTTTGCTTGTTTCCTGCTTATTTCCTTCCACTTCTCCAAATCATTTCGAAGTGCTTTCACTTCTTCTTTTAATAATTCATTTTCATATAGGAGATTTTCAATCTGGGGTTCATTCACAAAAGGTTCCTATATGTCAGCAAGTGTTTTGGGATTTAAGGTAGGGATTTCTATGCCTGTCCCTGTTTCACACTCTGCTTCTGCTAAAGGTGCTTCATTATTTGCCCCAATTTCTCCTGCTTTCTCAACTAAGGGTAATTCCATATTTGTCCTAATTTCACCTGCTGTCTCAGCTACTGCCATAGATCTATTCCTTCTTCTTTTCACCCCTTCTGATGGCTGATCAACACTGCTTACTGCCACCGAAGCAGCTCTAGATCTTTTCTTCCTTGTTGAATTAGCTGTCTAGCCCTCATTCCCTGTTCTTTTTATTTTCTTCTGTCCTTCCACAGTTGTAGCTTCTATTGTCGTAGCTTCAACGGCTATCCCAGTTCCAACCTCTTTTGCTGAGGCTTCCATCACTATCTCCTCAATGACAGGGTTCGCTGCTGTCGCAACTTCCCCTATGTCTACTTCTTATTCCCTTGCATTTAGATTTTCATCCTCCCCCCAACTAGATTTGAGGAACTCCGGTCCTCTTCTTCTTCTGCAACACCCCTCGATTCCAGTGTAGGTTCTCTAATTACCCCAACTCCAGCAAGAAATTGAACCCAGGTCAAATTCTGACGTGTAATGGCCCTCAAGATAAGTAATTTAATTAGGCCATGATTGGTAAGGGAGGAAGCTGAATGTTGGGCCGTTCTTGCATAACCAACCATATTTTGTAGGGTCTTAAAGAGATAAAACGACATATTAAATAGGTTTCCATGGCGTAGATGAGATGAAAGAGGGAATTCAGAAAGATAGATAGTTTGGTACCTACCTTCACAGAAGATATACTTTTTTTTCAGAAAAAAATGCCACTTGATCCCATGGACAAGGTAACGAGTTCAGTGCAAATCCATGGCCTTTTGATTCTCCCCAACTATGAGAGATTCCCTTATTGCAGTCGAATTCGGCACCTTCCGTCCAAACAATTTCTTCCCAACCTGGGGTAAGCCAGTAACCTCAGATATAATGGCTTCTGTAACCTCAATGTGTACCCCCTTGACTTCAGAATGAGTATCAATCAAGTTAAAAATGAATTGTAATGTCGTTTCGGTATCAAAACCGTTTAGACATTGGAAATATTCGGTCCACCCAGCTGCTGCAAAGATGGAAAACACTTCCGCATTGGCACGCAGAGCTTGTGTATTTTCAGGTTCATGCCTAACTTGTTTACCCATATCAACCTCCTTTCAATTCAGCCCTTATCAGTTTAGACATGGAAGTTGCAGCCTTCGAACATTCATACAATAGCTGGGATTTGAAAATTGGTATTCTCAGGAAAGATGGTGCAGTTTTCAACTTTACGTTAGATGATACAGTTAAGTAAAAATGGAAAAATTGGGAAATTTTGGTACGAATCGGGTAAAATGACGGTCAGGTTGTTACTCTGACACATTCTTTGGTGATTAAGTGTGTATAAAAACGCTGATGGCGACAAAAGACAAGACATGCTCATAATTGCCACAATTAATTTGATGCTTAATCATGATTATAGTTAGAACCAGTACATTCAAGATTGAATGCTCAAGCTGCCATTCTGACATGGCATGATATTTCATAGTTGCATCTCTGGTAGAATACACATGTGCCAAGATGCATTGGACACCGCCACCAAGCTAATAAGTACATTCACGCTGATGAGAAGACAAGATGGCCCAATAATTTTGTTCATTCTTGGCAGACTGTGATTGAAACTGTGGAGTCGTCATTTAAATTCGAGCCAGGTCAGGTCATTGATGGCGAGACCGTTCCAAAGGTAGACAATCTAGCAGAGTTACAGACAATGAATACAATGATTTGAGCAAAGTTTGGCAAAACATGGCAGAGTTCCAGTTGCAAAAATTTGGAGAAAAGGCAAAGATAGCGGAATAACAGCTGCTAGACTTGGAAGAATAGGCAAGAGTAGCGGAGTTGCAGTTGATGGAAAAAGGAGAAAATGAAATGGAAATAGCGGAGTCCCAGCTACTAGACTTAGCGGAATAGGCAAAAATAGTGGAGTCACAAATACTGGAAAAAAGTGAAAATGCAGTGAAATTAGTGGAGTTGCAGCTGCTAGACTTAGCAGAATAGGCAAGAATAGCAGAGTCGCAGCTGCTGGCAAAAGGTGAAAATGAAATGGGAATAGCGGAATAAGCAAAAATAGCGGAGTCGCAACTACTAGCAAAAGGTGAAAATGAAATGGGAATAACAGAGTTACAACTACGAAAATAGGAAGAATGAGCAAGGTAGGGAGTCGCAGCTGTGCAAAATGAGTAATAGGCAGATTTTCAGCTGGCTGCTGAAAAACTAATGAATCATCCATCTTCTTCAAAGATATTTATTAAACCAGGAAACAATGTAAGGTGTTTGCAATCGTTTGGCCTAGTCACGACTACTGTTCCTCCAATTAATTCCTGTACACAAATCTTCAAAACAAACCCGATCAAGTGCAAAATGAAAAATAGATAAAATACAGAATGAAAAATAAATTATTTATGTACAAATTATGTGGATATTGCAGTTCTTAAAAATTCACAGGGGTTGAGAAAAATCCCTACCCTAGCATTAACTGATAATTTGGATCTACTGCAACTTGTGAAACGAAAGCATCCCTTGAGATCGGTTTGTGATACAGTCGCAGTCGATGACCATTTGCGAATAATGGTGTCTTGTTTTCATCATTGGTGATCAATCAGATTGTTCTATTTTCAAATACATGATCTATTTGATAAGGTCCCAACCAACGAGTGCATAGCTTGCCTTTGAAATCTCTCTTAAACCATGAATCATATAACAGAGCCCAGTCTTCTTCCTGGAATAATTTCTTCTTTATGAATCTGTCATGCCACTTCGAGTGTTGCTATTGGATTAAAGTTGTATGATTTACTACTGCTGTGCGCTTTTCATCCAATTCATTAAGTTGATTCAGTCAGTTCCTCTGTGCTTTTGATAAATCCAGATTCGCTTCTACAGATGTTTTCAAAGTCCCGATTTCAAATTCAATTGGGAAAAAAACATTCCTACCATACACTAACTCATATGGGGAAAAACCAGTGGTGTTACGCCATGTAGTACAATAGGCCCATAGTGCCTCTGGAAGTCTCTCAGCCCAATCTTTACGATGGCTTTTCACTGTCTTTGTCAAAATAACCTCAATGACCTTGTTTGAACTCTCCACTTGGCCATTGGCCTGTGGATGATATGGCGAGGTTATTCTGTGCTGAATATGAAATTTCTATAACAGTGCTTCCAGTTTGTGAGACACAAACTGCGGTCCACCATCTGTGATTATTTCCTTGGGTACTCCAAATCGAGTAAAAATTTCTTCATACAGGAAATCAATCACAGCCTGATCATTATCCTTAACCAAGGATACAACTTCCACCCATATGGTCATGTAATCTGTGCAAACCAAGATGTGAACTTTCTGTTTTGAGGGAGGGTTGATATGCCCTACAAAGTCTAGATCCCATCTGTCAAATGGTTCAACCACGAGCTGTGGCTGCAAAGGCATTTCATCTAATTTGTTGGGTTGGCCCATCCTTTGGCAGCTATCACATGCCTGAACATACTTCTTTGTGTTCTTGAACAATGTGGGCCAAAAATAACCCATCCTCAAAACCTTATGACCTGTCCTTTTGTCAGCAAAATGTCGCCCACAAGGCTCATCATGGAAAGCTTTAAGAATACTAAATATCTCATCTTCTCTAACACATCTTCTGATTTCTAAATCAAGTCCAGTGTAGAAAAGATGGCCATCAATCCAGCAGTACCTAGCACTCTGTTGTATGATCTTTCTTTTTTATCTCTTCGACAGATGTGCTGGAAGCTTACATGCAGCCAAAAAGTTAGCAATATCTGCATACCATGGGGAATGAGTTGATACTACAAACAAATGTTCATCAAGGAAGGAATCTTCGATTGGTAAATTGTCATCATTGTTAGTAAGTCGAGATAAAAAATCTGCAACAACATTTTCCTTCCCTGGTGTTGATGTATATGTAACTTCGGAATGTATTTCATATATATTTATTATACCCTTATAAGAGATGTATTATTCCTCTATAAGGAAGTGTCGTCATGTGTATTGACAAGTGTCGCAATTGTGTGAACTTGCCGATGGGTTCTTAGACCACCATGTGTGGGGTCGGCCCTGAAATATATATTATATGGTTGATGTACCTAGCTAGACAAGTTGGCCCCATAAGGTCACTAGGCAAACAAACAAGTATAAATAGAGATCGGGAGATCTCTATTTTAATCACTCGAAAAATCACACTTCTCTCACTCAGAAAGTGGTGCACTAGTGAGGAGGAGGATCATCTGCTACTAGGAGACTATCTCTGTGTATTTTGGTTGTACTTTGGTTGAGCCATTGCTCTCTCTATCTCTGAGGAAGTTGTGGGGTTTTTCACCTTAGGGTTTTCCCCACGGAAACTCTGTGTCTCTTGCCTCTCATGCTTTTGATTCTTGTGATGATTGACATGCTTGTTATGATTGATATGCATTGATATACTGTACATGTTATTCTCTCAGTAAAGATCCTAGAGTATTGTGAATTAATGCTCAAAATTTAACATGGTATCAGAGCTAACCTGAGAAGAAGACATTGTGCAGTGACGAAAACTAGGGTTTCTTGTTTATTGGGTTTCTCTCCACAGATTTTGGAAAAGCAGTATAGTAGTTTGACTCTACTCATCAAGGAGAATCTATTTGTCCAATCAGAATTCAATTATGAGCATTTTCAAATTTGGCCCTAAAAATCAGGGTTTCCACAAAAATAGGAATTTCTGAAATCTGAAGACATAGCTGGAAGCTCCTTGCAAAAATCAAAGTTTAGAGCTTTGGATTGAGATTTTTGGCTGGGTAGATCTCCGGGAAACTCAAACCCTAATTCAGGGCTCTCCTTAGTGAATCCGAGAAGACAGAAAGACATTTTTGAAGGGTGTAGCTTTGCAGATCTAAAATTCTGAATACACCAGGTTGATCAGCTCATCAAGGCCATCTTTCTATCCTTTCAGAAAGTTGAAATTCACATTTTGAATTTTTAGGGTTTTTCTGACAAACCCTAATCCGGGACCAAATCCAGTTTTCAGCAATTCAAGTGGTAAGACCTAAATCTTTTCTATTTCCATTTGAAGTACTCTTTAAGATGTCTCACCACACCAAGCTTGAGGATAAGCTTGAAGGGGCTGATAACTTTCGAGCCTGGAAGTATAGGATTGGGTTAATCCTGGAAGAGAATGAGTTGGACTCATATGTAAAAGAAGACATCCCTATCCCAGAGGATGAAGAGGCTAAAATATTGCATAAGAAGAACTTGGTCAAGGAAAAGAGAATCATTGTTGATTCTATCAAAGACCATCTCATACCACATGTGTCATCCCTGAAGACACCCAAGGAGATGTTTGACTCTTTGACCAAGCTATTTGAAGGGAAGAACATAAATCGGAAGATCACCCTGCGGAATCAATTGAAAGGGGTCAAGCTGTCGAATGGAGAAACCATTCAATCCTATTTCTCCAAGGTCTCTTAGATCAAGGAACAACTTGAAGCTGTAGATGAAATGGTGGAGAATGGTGAAATTGTTATGACCACTTTGAATGGCCTACCTAGGTCATGGGACTCTTTTATCCAAGCGATATGTGCAAGGAAGAAAGTAATCTCCTTCTGTAGACTGTGGGAGGAATGTTCCCAATAAGAATCAAGGCTTGTGGCAAGAGAAGAAAAGATGGGGAATGAAGATCAAGCCCTCACAGTAAACACCAAGAAAGGCAAGTTCAAGAGGGAGCCATCCCATCACAAGAATAAATCTTCTCATCCTTATCACAAAGATAAGAAAGATCTAAGGTGTTTCAATTGCAATGAGAAAGGTCACTTTGCTTCAGAATGTCCCAAGAACAAAAGGGATTACAACAACAAATCCAACAAGAAGAAGAAGGGCAGCAAGAGAAAGTTCCATGCTCATGCTGCTGAAGATGATGAACCTCCAAAGAAGAAAACTAGGGCATAAAGTGATGATGACTCATCAAGTGAAGAAGAGTATGTTCTTATCTCTGCTCTCACAGGTACCATCTCACATGGTTGTAATGATTCGTTAATTGACAGTGGGGCTTCCAAACACATGACTAGGTTTAAAGAATCTTTTGTAAATCTATAGAACATGAATCACCCCATAAAGTGAAACTTGGGGATGATTATCAATACCCCATCAAAGGAAGTGGTGAAGCCTCCTACAACTTAGATTCTGGAAAATCATTGAAGATGAAAGAAGTCCTTTATGTACCTGGGCTCAAGAAGAACCTACTCTCCATCTCTGCATTGGATGCAAAAGGTATGAGGGTTGCATTTGTGGATGGCCAAGTCCTAATGTGGCCAAAGCGTAAGACCATAAATGATGCAGTAGTAATTGGAGAGCAAGAGGGAGGTTTGTATAAATTGAAAGGACAACCTGAACATGCCATGGTGCATGATTCCATGGACAAGTGAACTTTGGCATAGAAGACTTGCACATATGCACTACAGGGCATTACCAATTGCAAGTAAGGCTGTAGAAGGTCTTCCTGAAATCAAGACTAAGCATGAGGGTGTTTGCAAAGGATGTGCAAAAGGTAATAACATTAAGAAGGCTTTCCCAAACAGTGAAAGCAAGGCAAAAGGTATCTTGGAAATCATTCACTCAGATGTATGTGGTCCTATGTCATCCAGTTCTCTAAGTGGGTATGTTTACTATGTCTCTTTCATTGATGACTTCTCCAGGAAGACTTGGGTTTACTTCTTGAAGAACAAAGATGAGGTGTTTGATAAGTTCAAGGAATTCAAAACCTTGATGGAGAATCAAACTGATAAGAAGATAAAAACATTCAGATTCGACAATGGTGGAGAATTCACCTGAGGTGACTTCAAGAAGCTTTGCAGTGATTCAGGGATTAAGAGGGAGTTGAATACTCCTTACAATCCACAACAGAATTGAGTTGCAGAAAGGAAGAACAGAACAATCATGGAAGCAGCAAGGGCAATGCTGCATGACCAGGATCTACCTATGCATCTATGGGCAGAAGCAGCTAGAACAGTTGTATATGTGTAGAACAGAACACCCCACAAGATATTGGACAACAAGAAACCAGAAGAGGTCATTTCTGGTAAGAAACCTGAAGTCAGCCATCTTAGAATATTTGGTTGTCCAGTATACACTCATGTCCCAAAGGAAAAGAGGACCAAACTAGATCCTTCAGGAAAGATGGGTATCTTTGTGGGTTACAGTGAAAGCTCGAAGGCTTACAGAATATACTTTCCAGGGTTCAAGAAGATTGATGTCAGCAGGGATGTAACATTTGATGAAAACTCAGCATTCATCAAATCAAGGAAGGCACCTATCGAAGTTTATGAAGAACCTAAGGAAACTAGATTTCAAGACACTACCATGACTGAAGCAATTCCAGAAGTTGTTCGTGAGTTTCAAGATCAGCAAGAACCTATATGTCCACCCCGTGAGGATAACTCTCACAAGAGGAAACCTGCATGGGATAGAGAGCTCATTCAAGATGCGAAAAGATTTGGCATTCCAGAAGAAGAACACAGAGAAAAGAAGAGAACCAGATCACATACCAGCTATGTTGCTTTACTCTGTGACATCATGAATAAAGAACCTTCCAGTTATGAAGAAGCAGCGGAAAAGAAAGAATGGAAGGATGCCATGGTCGAGGAATACCAATCAATAATGAAGAATGATGTTTGGGATGTTGTCCCAAGACCTAAAGAGAAGTCTGTTGTGACTTCCAAATGGATCTACAAAATCAAGCATTCTGCAGATGGCAGCGTAGAGAAATACAAGGCAAGATTCGTAGCTCATGGCTTCTCTCAGAAAGAGGGAATAGATTATGAAGAAACTTTTGCACCTGTAGCCAGGTATACTTCCATCAGAATAGTACTTGCTCTGGCTGCAGTGATGAAATGGAAAATACACCAGATGGATGTCATGACTGCTTTCTTGAATGGTGTAGTTGAAGAGGAAGTATATGTGGAGTAGCCACTTGGTTTCGAAACACATGACAGAGAGTCATATGTGTGTAGATTGAAGAAAGCCTTGTATGGATTGAAGCAAGATCCCAGAACGTGGTATGGTAGGATGGACAATTTCCTATCTAGTTTGGGCTTTACCAAGAGTAAAGCGGATTCCAACCTTTACTACAAGGTTGAGGAAGGGAATCCTGTGGTTCTACTCCTATAGGTGGATGACCTGTTTGTAACAGGAGATGACAGATTGATTGCAGATACAAAGAGGAAACTTGCTGCCGAATTCGATATGAAAGACTTGGGGATGATGCACTATTTCCTAGGTATGGAGGTGTGGCAGAGTACATATGGGATCTTCCTTGGACAAGGGAAGTACACTATAGATATCCTAAAGAGTTTCGGGATGATGGATTGCAAGGCCATGGAGACACCTATGGCATAGAATCTGAAGCTTCTATGTGATGATTTATCTGAGCTGGTTGATGTCTCTATGTATCATCAGACGATTGGGTCCTTAATGTACCTGACGAACACGAGACCAGATATTTGCTTTGCGGTGAACACATTGAGACAGTTCCTGACGGATCCAAGGTGTGTTCACCTGGTTGCTGTAAAGCATATTCTAAGGCACCTGAAGGGCACAATTGATTATGGGCTCAAGTATGAAGCGAATCAAAAGTTTAACTTGTAGGGTTATGTTGATTCAGATTGGGCAAGCAATGCTGCAGATAGGAAGAGCACATCTGGGTGCTGTTTCAGTATGGGATGAGGTGTGATCTCTTGGTTTACCAGGAAGCAGTCCTGCGTAGCACTGAGTACAGCCGAGGAAGAGTATGTTGCAGCCTGTTTGGCTAGTAGTGAGGCAGTATGGCTTCGGAAGCTACTATCTGAGTTATTTGATCTCCCATTGGATGCTACTGGTATCTTCTGTGATAACCAGAGTTGTGTGAAGATGACTGATAACCCAGTGTTTCATGACAGGTCGTAACACATAGAGATCAAATATCACTATAGCAGGGATATGGTGCAGAGAGGAGCAGTGAAGCTCCTGTATGTTGTGACGGACGAGCAGATTGTAGTTGTACTAACGAAACCACTAGCCAGAGTGAAGTTCGAGTACTTCAGGGAGAGGCTTGGTGTTCTTCATATTGATGACACTTCAAGGAAGAAGTGATGGACACATTTGCTGAAGCCATTCCAAGCATGTTGGAAGGAGGATCCTTTACATGGCTATGGATGTAAGCACTGGATGATGAGCATCAGGACAATGCTCCAGTTACTGCTCTGTATGCGCATCAGGATGATGCTGGATATGATCAATTGGATCATTTATATGTATATGTATGTATGCATCATGTTGGATGCTAGATATGATCAGTTGGATCATTTATATGTATATGTATGTATGCATCATGTTGGATGCTGGATATGATCGGTTGGATCATTTGCATGTATTTTGTATATGCATCATGTTGGATGCTTGGACCATGTATCTGTATATGTATCAGGTGGATACTGTGTATGATTAGGTAGATCATGTATGTTGATATATATCAGTTAGATGCATTGTGTGGATCATGTATCTATGTATGTATTAGGTGGATACATTGTATGATCAGGTGGATCATGTATGATGATATGTATAAGGTAGATACTTGGTATGCATTAGGAGGATGCATTGTATGATCAGGATGATCATGATGACGAGCTTCAGGATGTTGCTCCAGATGATATGTACCAGGACGGTACAGTGATGGTGATCAGTATGATCATGAGCATTAGGATGATGCTTCATGCAATGATGATCCGTTGGATCATGAGTATCAGGTTGATACTTGGAGGTCAAAGATGATATGTGGCAGGTTGTGCAAATAGAATGTAATCACTCCTAATATATCCGATAGGTTGAGCTATGTGCTCGTAATCAGTCCTGGGATGAGGTATTGCTATGTAGTATGTAATCAGTCCTCATATATCTAATAGGTTGAGCTGTGTGCTCGTAATCAGTCCTAGGATGAGGTATTACTACGGAGACATGTAATCAGTCCTGGAGATCCAATAGGTTGAGCTGTGTGCTCGTAATAAGTCTTGGGATGCTCTTTAGAGATCTTTTCGGTCGTGCTGCAGCACATAAATGTTCCTGGGATGCTCTTTAAAGGTATTGTCTATACACATGTAATTAGTCCCGGAGATTGGAGAGGTTGAGATGTGTGCTCGTAATAAGTCCTGGGATGCACTTTAGAGATCTTTTCAGTCGTGCTGCGGCACATAAATGTTCCTCAGTGAATCCGGGAATACAGAAAGGCAGTTTTGAAGGGTGTAGCTTTGCAGATCTCAAATTTTGAATACACCAGATTGATCATCTCATCAAGGCGCATCTTTCTATCCTTTCAGAAAGTTGAAATTCACATTTTGAATTTTTAGGGTTTTTTTGACAAACCCTAATCCAGGACCAGATCCAGTTTTCAACAATTCAAGTGGTAAGACCTAAATCTTTTCTATTTCCATTTGAAGTACTCTTTAAGATGTCTCACCACACCAAGATTGAAGGCATCTTCTGTGGCCAACCATGGTCTTCCCAGGATCAATGGGTGTCCCCCCAACTGATATTTCGGCTGTAACACCAAGAAATCTGCAGGGTATTCCCACGAGTCAACTGAGATTACAAGGTCATCTAGGATCCCCTTAGGCTTGATTGTTGATCTATCAGCAAGTTCCAAAATAGTAGGGGTCGGTCGAAGGTTAGTGAGTCCAAGTTTCTTCACAGTTTCTATGGTCATAACATTAACAGACGCACCTAAGTCTACTAAGATGTTGGGTGATTGCGTGTTTCCTATGTGAATTGTCACATTTGGATTTCTAGGTTCATCGTATTTTTTCATAGGAGCCTTCCCCATTATCAATTCGGAAAGTTTTCCCAATACATGGATAGTGGGAGGATCCCTAGGGTTTCTTCCTGGTTTCTTGATACACAAATCCCTGACAGTCTTAGCATAAATGGGCACGTCATGGAGGCCTTGTAACAGTGGAATTTTGACATACAAAATTTTCAATTCTCCTAAGAGATTGAATCGAGGTTGTTCCACTATTTTCTGCAGGGCCAATCGTTCAGGGTATGGTGGCTCTCTCATCAATTGTGTAGGTTGTTCTTCGTCGTGTGTTACTTCCTGAGTTTCAGCCACTGTTTTAGTAGGAATGTCAACATCCTTAATAATGGGGATTGCTGAATGAACAATATTCTCATAGTGCTGACTCACTCCAGTTTCAGTCACTGGGAATGGAACATCCTCAGTGATGATGGGTTCCACTACCCTCCCTGATCGTAATCGTATATCATTACAGGGAACTTGGGAAATGGAATACGCAGGCATGTTGGCAGTCTCAAACTGATGGAGTGCTTTATTGTTCAGGTTTGGGTTAGGTTGTGTAGGTAACTGTGGTCAAAGTGGTGCATTTGTAGGTGCGACATTCTTTTGGAATTGTAGCTGTGGCTGTTGGTATTGTTGGTGAGGATACTATTGAGGAGGATACTGTTGATACTGAGTCTGGTGATGGGGGAAGTTATTTCCTTGGTAAGAATTTCTCCAGTTGGAATTCCAAGGGGCTTGATTGTTTGACCGCTGTGACCATGGTGTCCAAGAATTAGGATTTTGCATTGGATTCTGAGATGGATGCCACTGGTTACTAGAATAATGTGAATGGAATTGTGTATTCATATTATTCATATTGTTCATACCATTCATATTATTCAGAAAAAATGATGGGTCTTGATTCATACCTTGATCGCGAGGCTGCCATGGTTTCTTCTGTGCAATGAAGTAAGCCTGTTACACATCTGAAGTGGATGCCTGCAGAACTTCCTTGACCTTAGGTAGTGAGGGACATTCCTTGGTGTCATGCTCCAACTCACATATTCTACACATTTCTGCTTTGTCCAACGGGCATTCTTTCAGTAGGTGCTTTTTCCTACATTTGGGACAGAATACACCAAGTGTAAGATCTTCTACTACTTGCCTCTGTTTTTCTCTCAAGTCATCTAACTATGAGGAAATGGAGCTCATCATATCAGTTTTAAAATTCTCCAGCAAGTTGCCTATCTCTGCTCAAGTGGCTCCTCCACCAGCTGATTTCTGTGTCCTAGTGAAGACATCCTGATCTCGATCCTTGTCTCGTTTGTTAGTTCTAGAGGATCCCCTTGAGTACCTTCGACATAATTCAACGATCTTCTCGAAGGGTTCTTTTGATATTTCCCCTTTCCCCTACAAATTCAACATATCAAGGAAATCTTCCCTAATTCCTCGTAGCAAAATAATCTTAAGTACATCTTTTCCAATCTCAGTGTGTCCAAACCTTTGTAAATTGTACAACAATATTTCCTCAAAGTCTTCCAAGCTCTCTTCTTCCTGTTGAACCATTTTAAACAACTCTTCCTTTCTATCCCTGGTTCTACAATATTCTTGATACTTAGAGAGAAAGGTGTTTTTCATTTGGTCCCAAGTAGTGATGGTCTCACGACCTAGACTCATGAACCAGTGCAAAGCATTTCCTTTCAAGGTGGATGGGAATAGTTTCAACTTATGAGCACTAGAGGTGTAATCATAGCTGCGACAGATGATATCAAACTCAAAAAGAAATTCATCAGGATCCTCAAAAGATTTACCATGGAAATTCGGGAGAACTGATGGTTAGATGTTTTTCATGGGAGCTGCTCCAGGTGTCTGGAGGATAGGGAATTCTAATGTAGCCACAGTATTACCAGGATGATTATCTTCCGCTTCTTCTTCCCTGTTCTCCCTATGTTCATTCTCGCCTTCCTGCTCTCTATCA
The DNA here is from genome assembly GCA_027924585.1 of Larix kaempferi. Lineage (NCBI taxonomy): Eukaryota > Viridiplantae > Streptophyta > Pinopsida > Pinales > Pinaceae > Larix > Larix kaempferi. Next base: position 946,013 of record BSBM01000446.1, on the reverse strand, counting down.
TCCATGTTGTCAATCCAAAATTTAATGGCTTCCTTTATGTGTTCTTCCTTTTCACTTGCTTCTTCTTCTCTCTTCCTCTCCTCTTCTCGCCTCTTTTCTTCCTTTGCTTCTCGGTGAGTCTCCAACCACACTTCCTTAGTAACTCTGGTTCCGTTGATATAATAAATCTCATCTCTACCTAGTACACCCACAACACTTCCCTTGTCTTCAGGAGGTTTCTTTTCTGCAACAGGAGTTGAAGGTCCCGTTGTATTCTCCACTGTTGATGCTGAATTCTCAAGATGGGGAGGAAAAAAATTTCCTCTTCTTGTAGATGTCCAGGGTGGTCTAGTGGAAGAATCATCTTTAGCGATTATTTCGTCAATGTATGTGTGTCTTCCCTGACCTACATTACGACCTCGACCTCGTCCACCTGTAGTGTTAGTATTCAAAGGGGGTTCCCGATTTGTTTTTCTTGTATTCATGCATGCTATAAATTATTAAACTAAAATGAAATAAAAAAACAACTACTAACTATGTCTATCTATTACCATCCCCGGCAACGATGCCAAAATGTTGGTCACCCTATATGTCAATTAATTACAACTAACACACAGGATGCTCAATATAAATTGTCAAACCCAGGGAGGTCTTTTATTTCAATGGCAATAAGCACAATCTATGCATAAACATCTCTAGCAGTTGATTGAATAAATAAAGATGATAATCCTACCTATCTGCTCAGCCAAACTCATTCCATAAAGAAAACTAATCTAACTCATACATCCAGGAATTCAAAGTGCAACTACCTTCCTACAGGAATCAACCTAGCAGTTATTGATCTAAGAATGAAATTGAACTAGATTACTTTTGCAAGAAGTTAAATCCTATATTTATCAAACTACAGTATTTAATCTTTACCAAAATGATCCATCCAGCAACTACTGTAACTCAACCATGATCTGCCTAATCTATGAATTCAATTAAAGATACGACAGCAACCAGAATTACGAAATAAACTTGAGCTATAAATTGATAACCATTAGAAATCCTAGAAAGCATAAATGACTGAAAGCAATGGAGCTGAGCTTGGCTATAACAGCTGTTGAACACACATGCATTAACCAAACTAACCTACACAGTCGACTATCACACCACACAGTTGCAGCTATTCATATGCAAAGAAATAAACTACCAATAAAGAATGCAATCGTAAACTCTCTGTTGCAGTTATCAGAAATACACCTAATGCAATTCCACAAAACACAACAGGAAATGAATAAATATAACTACCTACTTAAATTGGTAATATCTGTGAGAAGGCGGGCCCTAGCCTTCTAACAGAGACGCCGTGAACTACCATGAATAAAGACACAAAAATGGAAGTAACTCTGCTTTTCATTAAAATATGGTAATTCACAGTCTCAGTTCTCTGTTACAGCCCGTACAAAATAATAATTATCCAACCCCGGACTTGGAAAGCCATCCCGAATTTATACATGAGGAATACAGTTCATGATCTACTAATTTCGTGGAGCAATGAAGATCTACGATCTTCATGCTGCAGAGTTATAGCTAAACTATTACAGCCATAATGAATGAGGCCGTTAGTCATGAAGGGTGCTGTTATACTGGCAATCAATGGATCAACGATTCAACCCATCAGGAGGCGTCCTGTCTGTTGTAGCTATGCTTTGTTTCAGCGACCTGTTATAGCTTCACGTGGAGAGATGCGTTGTCCCTTGAAAATATGAGGAATTGAGTTAGAAGAGTAACATCTGGCCCACATATGATTCTTTCCCAAGGCATGGTGACTGATACACCTGTGCTTTGATCTTAACTTAATGAAATCACACAAGTTAGCATAAATCAAAGGCCAGAATTCATAACCATAATAATCTTAGGCATTTAATTAAATGAAACAATAATGATGTATACCTTGTCAAGATTGCTGGTTAATTTGGAAAAAGGCATGTATATGGTTTATGAAGGTAGAGTGTAACTGGGAAAAATGGTGTAATAGGTATGGTAAAAAAGGGGAATTTCCAGGGCCCAACAGGAACAACATTCAAAACTACGTCGCGGATGAGATGCAAAGCGTTATGGACATCTGGGTTGGCATCTGTGAAGCTGAACGTATGAGTAAAACAAACTGTCAACTCCAACCAAGTGGTAATTTATCCTTGCAATTCAACTGCAGTATACCATGATCGTGGCATCTCGTCCAGCGTATGGATGAAGGCATGGACCCACTCATCCTTAGGATGCGATTCCCACAACATCTGACAGTCCAACAAATGACTTCCAGGGTCATTCCGACCAGCATATTTTCCTGTGTGGTAGACTTTGGTATCACCAAAGTGAACCTTCTTTAATCTCCGGCACTGCGGCCATTCTGTGATCGATTTATTATGTGTCTCCCACCAACGTGCTAGAGCAGCTTTCAATGCTTCCCCAATGCAAGCAATCGCTATGGTTCTGAAACCTTCTCTTCAAATGCCGCCAGAAAATTAGACAAGCTAGGAAATCCTTCATACACTCGTAGTGTAACAGTTTCAGTTGCAATGCGGCATAATGACTACATGACTAATCCACACTTGCTGAGTGACACTTCATGCAAATGGTTCTGCTAGTTGTCTAACACATCGTCAGAGTCGGTAGATGCAGAGCTGAAGCTGCACCACCCAACATCACCGTCGGCAGTCAGATGAATATAATATTCTAAAATATTGAATGCATGGTCCCATCTGCTGGGATCTTCATCTTTCACTGGTTCAATATACCTGTGTCCCTCAGCCAGATCCAACGAGGTGATGACTCTGAGATTGCAGTTTTCAAAATTCATCATCCGCTTCTTAAAGTTGATAACTACTGCACTGTCATTATCCCATCCAATCCCCAACAATGCAGGATAGGAGCTTCCTCCTTCAACTACTTCGATGACATCAAAGTCGGCATATGTGTTCATTCCCTCAATGTCCACCACCAGACGTGGAACTCTCCCAATCGGGGTTACCTTGGCCTGATTAGCTAGCCGAAGCTGTATGAGAGACCAGCTTAATGTGGGACTCCCCATTTTCTGCCAGGCCTGCTTGGTTAAGATGTTGACATTCGAACCAAGATCCAGAATAACTGAATCAACTTCATAGTCTCCAATTTGAATGTTCATATGCATCTCCTTACCTGTCTTCTGCCACTGTAATGAATTTACCACAGAATCTTACCATCCCCTGGCCGGTCACTACAACAACCCCTCAATCTCAGCAAGAGCATCATGATCCATTGCTAGCGATAAACAACTCTCAAATAATTTCTACAAGGTTTTGGACTGCCACGATGGACCGACCTCTGAAGTGGCATAAAAAACAAGAGGCATGTCACAAACAATGGCTTGACCTTGATCCTTTTCTATCGCCCGTCGCGCCTGAAATAATGCATCATGCTCGAAATCGATGTCAAACGACACCTTCTTCTTTCTTGCTAACCAGATAAGTGGGTGTGGGCTATCCTATCCTATTGTTGTACCTCCCCTAGTGATAACAGCGACAGCTACATATTGTGGTCTTGGCTCCACAGAAATTGTTGCGATAGTCATGCCTCAAGTCTGATTCAGTGGCAAGTTCCCCAGTTGATTCACATTCTGGTTGGAATTTGGATTTGGCCGTTGGTTCTGGTTCTGCGCCAGTTGTTGCACTTGATTTTGCATTGGTTGCTGCACCTAGTTTTGGTTTTGCAGTTGCGAAACATTCCCCGCTTGCCATTGTGCTGTCAATTGGGGATTGTTTTTCACGGTGTGATCCGTAACAAAACAAAACGTACACTGTGTATGCAATTGTAGGCAATCGCGCTGGTAGTGTCCCCACACTAAGCAATGATAACAATGAACAGGTCCTCATCCCCCTCGTCCTCCTCCACGACCAAATCCTCCACCGCGTCATCCTTGGAATCCCCCACGGAATCCCCCCTGCTGCTGGTACTGCTATTGCTGCATATGATTCAGTTGCACTCCTTTCCCGTGCTGCATATACTGTGGTTGTTGAACATATTTTGGCTGCTGTGGAGCCATTTGTATCAGAGCATATTGTGGCATAAACTGCTGCAGTACAAACTGCACTTGCGGTTGAGGTAGCGGCTGGGCTACCTATGGCTGCGGTTGTGGTTGTTGTATGGAATGCTGGTCATCCTTCACATAGAATGCATCATACGTTCTCTCCTGAAGCAACCCATATGCATGACAATCTTTTCCTTCATGTCCCACTGATTTACAGAATGTACAATACAAATTCATCGGTTTTGTGACCATCTTCTGCATGTATTGGCATTCCTCATGGTGGTGCCCATATACTTGACAGATGCGACACCACAGCATACCGCTGCCATTCAACGGGTTCAGTGCCCCTGAAACCAGATAATTGCAGAAGTCTGGGAAACTATCCTTATTATGCCCCTCTCCATGACATCGCATACACCATACTTCTTCTTACTGTTCCTTGCCCTTCTTAAGATCTTGCAGCTGTATGGTTAGGTTAGCTAGCTGTTCTGAATCTGCGACATCCCAGCTACGTTTTCCCTGATCGACGTCACTTCTAACCGCATTGCAATTTCCAAGGCTTCACTAGGCATTGTAATGTTCTGTTGCATCAGCGGTAGACGAATATGCGGGAGCAATGCTGCGATGAACCATTCTTTGTGTTGGACAATGCTCATGTCAAAGCTGACCCTCACCATTAGAGTTTTGAATCGCTGGTCAAAATCCCACACCATTTCATTGGGATATTGCTTAGTCTCTTTTAGTTCTGTAATATACTGTGCTTCAGAATTGTTTTTTTTAAATTCTCCAATCAATCCTTTCCTGATGTCGTCTAGCGTCTTCTCTAAAGCTCCTGTAGGGACTAGAACAAACTTCATAAACTATTCTAATGCATGACCTCGCAGAGTTGTTGCTAACTGTCCTTTATTAGCATAATCATTAGTAATTTTCTTCACGGTCCATACTTCCTTAGATAAGAGCCAATATTGTTTAGGATTACTTGTTTTGTTTCCATGGAACAATGACAACTTTGTATCCTTGCTTGCCATCCTAGGCTTCCTTCCTGCAGTCGCTGAACCACTAGTAATCAAGTTTTGTTGACAAGGTGGTGTCAAAGTTGTGTTTCTTACTGGTTGAAAAATAGTGAGTGGAGGTGTGGGCACGTGGTTGTTGGGGTTTGGTCCTACCTCTATCCTGGGCGTAGCCTGGTTGTCCTTTTTCGGGCTGTGAGTTCGCTTAGTACTGCGTGGTCTTCCTTCGTGGTCTTGCGTTCCAATCGTAGCAGGACCTTCTTCTGTCCTCTGCCTCTTTTCCTATCGAAACCTTTCTCCTCCCCTTGTAATACCACTCTCTTCCTTGGCTTCCTTCACAGTCTTTTCATGACCTGCACCCATCCTGCACCCATCTACCCCTTACCATTCCATGTACCGACCCCCTGCCGTCGCGATATCAATGGCCTCCGTCCACCAGGGTTTTTACTGATCGAAATGCATCTTCAATATGCCTTTTTCACAAATAAGCATCTTAATTGACAACTGTAGTGGCAATAGAAACCTACCTCGTGGTCCACGAAAAAAAAACCTTTCAGCTTCACTATAGGATTTGTTCATATCAACCGCAAATTCAGTGATATAGCCTTCCAATATGCTATTAAGCCAAACTTTGACAGCCCGTGATGCTTTGTTGTTGACTTCCTGTAGATCCTAGATCAGTTCAGGGGTCTAGGCTGTTGGTTCACCACCTTCAAAGTTCCTCTTTTGAAAAGTCAATTTCACTATCCACTCATACTGGATGATTGGGAACTCGCAGAAAAAATATTCGTGTGGACAGTCGTGAATATACTTCGCTAACCACCAGTTTGTTGTCAACCCAAGGTTCTTGTTTTCTTTTTCAGCAAACTCTTGCAATTTTAGGTCAAACCAATCTTGGATCTCCGGTTTCATCGGATGCCACATATCCTCTTGTCACTTCACACACGGTCTCGAAAACAGAACCATTTGTTGACACAAAACCAGTCGACAGGGGTTCCCAACACTGTCGACACCAACCCACCGTGATCGCCATGAGCACCTGTCCAAACAGGTTTTACCCCATCCAGCAACACCTGTAGAGTAGATGAGGTCTCACTCGAGATGTTCAAGGGAGAGTTGACAGAACCATGTTTCCGCCGAATGTAGGAGGATGTTGTGGATCAACCATTTAACGTATTGCAACATCTAGGGTCAGATCTAAGCATTCAACTTAGGATTTAAACATACTTGCGATATTATCCAACAAATCTCATCATTGACAGAACCATAAATATGCAACAGATATAACAGTAAAACATAATTGCAGCAAGGAAACATTGCATCATTCATATCGCAAAATACATTACCACAGATACACAATAAGACATAGGGATTCTGCTCAAAAGCTCTGTTACTTCATATTATCTCCGCAAAAACCCAGATACAACAAAATACACAGCCTTCCGCATCAGATCAAGATCTCCCAGATGTTAATATTCGACAATGCTCTCCAAAACGAGATATCTCAACAACTCCAAAAGATGATTTAACACTTACAAATCTACATCGATTTATAGGCTTGCACCTTTACAATGTTTTTCCACTTTCTAACTACTTCCTAACCGACACTTCAAAGCAAATGACTCTATCTATTGTGGTCTAAATGACCCAAAAACCCACATATTGCGGTTCGACTGACCCAAAATTACATAAAATATTATCTTTTGCACTTGACTTCCCACCTTCTACGGTATCTTTGGCCTTGCACAGCATCCACGATGCTGCGATGTTGACTTGTTGAAACCGCCTGCCAACATTCCCTTTGACGACGGTTTGCATTTTCTTCATCTTCGCGGCGACCTCCTTGTCTTTGATTTTTCCTTGAAAGAACTACTTCAGATCTTCGCCTCTCTTGCTTAATCCAGTGATCCGGTGGATCAAGTCAATGTTCAGGTTGATATTGCGATCAAGCCAAAGATATCCCTGGTGAATGCACGACATAAGAGTTTGCACCACCGCATTCAGCTCTGGCGTTCTGTTGAAGTGTGACAGTCTCAACAGATTGAGTAGTCTTGATTCAACTACTTTGGATAACCAACTTTCTACGACCAAGGCAAGATTGCCTTTCACATCTTTCTTCCAGCACATGTAATTGTCTGGATGGAATTGCGGATACTTAGGTTCATTGGGGTCCTTCTGCATATGAAGCAAGTCATAGTCTTCCCACTTACATTTTAGGATCTTACCCAACAGATTTCCTCCCAGTTTGACATGCTTCGACATAGGCGAGAGCGAAATCTCATACTTGGCATTCTTCAATAGATTGATGGCCGGTGCGTCCTATGCACACGACGAGATATACTCAGGGGTTAAATTCAATGGGATTTCCTTGTCACCCAGCGGAACTTGTGGCACTGTGGAACTCATCACGTTTTGCTTCATTTTCGGCGCTGCTGGTTCTTTTCCTTTATCTTGAATTGCTATAGTGTGTCTTGGTGATTGTCTGGAAGCCTGAACTTGCTCTATTATGATTTTCTTGATGGGGGTTCTCATCAACCCTTCGATTCCTCTGTATCTAAACACATTCATGGTCTCCTGGAATGTGAACTCTTGCTCAATAGAGGCCCTCTCAGACATTCACTAGATAGGTTTGAACAGAACGACGAGATTGCTGATAACTTGCTGTAAACAATCACACAGTATGGCTCGCAAGAAAATTCAAGGGTTTCGGTCACACCCGCGAGTCCAAATACAATGGTATTTATAGGCACAGCTAGCCTCCTTCACGCCCCTCAATGGCTATATAAGCATTAAATGTGGTATCAGTTGGCCAAATCCGACAAAGAATTCGGTCCTTTCCTTCATTTACTCATTCAGAACGGCTATTTTGGCATTAAATTTTCAAGCAGTCGCTGGCAAAAGTACTGTAATGGCTATATTTGCGACCGACATTCTAACGGCTACTTTTTTGGAGTGTTGTGTCGAACTGCGAGGTGGGTCATCAGTACTCCGGCGCAGTCACTTCGCGGTGCCTGATTTCTTGCTTCTGAACTTAGCCTCTTTTCTCTTCCAACTTGATCTTTGCAATTGCATTTTGGTCTTCGCAACTGCGTTGTTCCTTTTTTTTCTTTTTCTCTTTTTCTCCCTTTTTTTTTTGGCACAGCTTCACTTTTTAACAAGTGTTGTACGGTATATACATTTTCTTCATCGCACTTCGCGTACAGACTCTTCTTCGTTTCTAGTTCCCAATTTCAACTGTACTTGACACTTAGAAATTTTCTCCTTTTCTGATCATTAAGGGTTCTGCGAAGCAGGACTATCCCGATAAGGTGTTAGTATACTTCCATTAACTAGGCCGAGAAAGCTATCTACTGCTAACATGGCTAACTGGACTGTGCAACCGTTAGTTACATGTAAAACAGTATATGGGCCAAACCAATGCAATTTAAACTTTCTAGGAAACTTCATAAATTTGCTATCATATAGGAGGACTAGATCACCTACCTGAAAGGTCTTGTTTTTGATATGGCGATCATGCCATGATTTTTCTCTTTCTTTCTGCACTTGTTGGTGAAAGCCTGTAATGAAGCGGTCTTCCTCCATACCAAACAAGTGTAGAATCCTTTCTTCTAGTGCATCGCAATCTGCCATGCCTGTGAATACAACTATTCTTAAGCTGGGAACAATGTACTCCATTGGCATTATTGCTTCCTGTCCACAGGCCAGCCAAAAATGTGTGTGGCCAGTCAACTTTTTGCAAGTAGTTCTGTATGCCCATAAAACAACTGGAATGCGCAGGTCCCAGTCATCCCTATTGACATTGCATATTTTAGTGAGCTCATTCTCTAGTACCTTATTGAACGATTCAACAGTTCCATTTTCTTGCAGATGATACGACGTACTTCGCTGATGATGAATGTGGAAATCTTCTGTCAATGCCTCAATAGTTCTGTTCAGAAAATGAGTGCCTTGATCATTCATCAAAATATTCGGGCATCCAAACCTTGTAAGGATGTTCTAAAAAATGAACTGCGTGGCAGTAACTGTGCTACAGTCCTTCACTGGCTTTGCTTATGCCCATTTGGTGAGGTAATCAGTTGCAGTAATAATGTACCGTGCACCAATTCTCTTCCCTAGTGGGTTTATAGGTCCCACAAAGTCAATGGACCATTTCTCAAATGATTATAATGTCAACTGTGGATTCAATGGCATTTCTTCTATTCGCGATGGCCTTCCTGTCCTCTGATAGACATTGTAGCTCTGGAAATGTTCTTTTGAGTCTTTGTGAATGGTAGGCCACCATATCCCTGCTCGCAATATCTTCTGTGCAGTGGCTCGTCCTGCATAGTGACCTCCGACTGCTCCTGAATGTGCCTCAGCTAGTACAAATGGATTCTCGTGCTCTAAGAAACACCTACGCAACACTTCATCCGGCCCCAATTTGTATAACTATCCAGCAATTATGGTGAAGTCTACTGCTCTTACTACCAGCTGCCTCTTCTGTTGCATAGTAAACTATATGGGTGCCAACCCAGTGGTCAAGAAGTCTATGATATATTTATAGTATTCATCGAAAATATAAATAGCGAACAACTATGCATCAGGCAGATTGTCTTCAAGGTTCGTAGGTTCTTCTCCTGACTCGATCCTTGAAAGATGATCAAGTCCTAAGTTCAATCTTCCAGGCTTAACCACTATTTCAAAGTCATACTCCTGAAAGAGTAACAACCATATGTAGATTCACCCCCCTGACATTGGCTTGTTGACTAGGTATTTCAAATCAGAATGGTTAGTGAACATAAAGAAGTGTGCACCAAGCAAATACTGCCTAAATTTATGTAGTGCGTAGACCATAGCTAGGCCTTCTCTCTCAGTGGTGGTATAATTCTTCTCAGCAGATGAGAGCTTCCTGCTCGAAAATGAAATGGGATGGTCAATACCTCCCTAACCTGGTTGTGCTAATACAACACCCAATGATATACATGAAGCATCGACATGTACATGGAATGGCTTCCCCCAGTCTAGAAAAACTAGGATTGGCACAGTTACCATTTTCTATTTTAATGTGTCAAAGCCTTGCTCACACTCTGCGTTCCAGATGAACGACACATCTTTCTTTAACAACTTCTCCATTGCTGCGGTTATCTGCGCATAACCCTTTATAAAATTTATGTAGTAACCGGTATGCCCCAATGTGGTGCGCAGCTGCTTTACTGAATTCAGTGTTGGAAAGTTTACAATAACTATGATCTTCGCAGGATCAACCATCAAGCCTTGTTTGCACACAATGTGTCCCAAAATAATACCATAAGGCACGAAAAAAAGGAACTTCTTTAGATTCAATGAAATTTGATGTTGTCTACACTTTTCTAGCATCATTCTGAGGTTTGCGCAATGGTTCTTCAGCAACCCAAATACTGTCCAATCATCAAAATAGGCTTCTATAAACTTATGCATGAAATCTTTAAATGTTGCGACCACGACTCTAGAGAATATGGAAGGCGCGTTATTCAGACCAAAAGGAATTATTGTATAGTGGAACGACCCCCATTCAGTGGCAAAAGTGGTCTTGTGTCTATATGTTGGATCAAATCTTATTTGATGATATCCCGAAAATCCATCAGTGAAAGAGTATGCCTCATTTCCTACAATGTTATCAAGCACCTCATCAGTAAAGGGAGTAGGAAATGGGTCATGCATCGAAGCATCATTCAATTTTCTAAGATCCACACAGATCCTGATCTCACCTTTAGTTTTCTTTTGTTGGATAACCACCGGGCTTATCTACTCTGACTCTTCGACCAGCTCGATGATCCCTGCGTCGAGCATCTTATCGAGTTCTGCCTTGACTCGTTCTTTGTATCACGGATTCAGTCTATAGGGTCTTTACTTAACAAGCTTCGCACATGGATTAAGAGGTATCTTCATAACCCCTAAGTTTCCCAAAATACCTTTCATTTCTGTAAACTTCATCAGTAATAAATCCTGATACTCATGTAACAAGTCTGCGATCTCCGCGACCATCTAATCATCCCAATAGTCTCCGATCGATGTGAACTTCAGCTCTTTGCTGGTGACAATGTTCACTTTCCTTGTTTTTACAAGTCCACTCATGTCTGAAATTTCCAGCGGAGGTCCCTCTACGTCATGCGTTCCCTTTGAATCAGGTATGTTTATGTTGTGCAGGTCCTCCTCATCACTTTCTTCTTTATCTTCGGACTCTTCAACCAGATTATAACATTCCATGGCATGCACTATCTGTTCCGTGCACTCTGTTTGTAGGTTTGCAGGTACTTCGGTATCTCCAAAGAATTACTCTAATGTCATGTTTCTATGTGGAAATTCTGGTCTAAATATTCTTTCCTTAATAATATGCAAAGCATCATTTATGTTAGGGCTCTCATCTTCAAAACTGAAGGATTTCTGGAAGTTCACAGTCAGGGTTGCCCAATCTATAGTTCCCCTGTGCAACTCTGTATCCAGGTACCATTTCTTTGTAGTCGGCTCTTCCAATGTATGTACAAATAGGTGAACCCATTCTATCTGTGGTCTCCCCCCCCATTGTTGTGAACAGATTTCAATATGATCCCTTGGATTCGTCTACCCATTGTATTTTTCAAAGGTCAGTGCAACCTTCTCAGCGAAATTGATTTGCATCTTGATTCTGCACTGATCCCATGTTGTCAATGTTTCCTTATGCGTAGCCCACCATCTAGAAGGTGTCTCACACATTACTATGTCTAATGCTGGTAAGCGATGCTCAGCTGCAACTGAGACAGTATATTCTTTGATAAAGGAATAAACATTAGATGAACCATCATAGGTAGGAATTGGACTTATCTCTTTTCCAATCCAGAGCAGTGACTTTTTTATTTTCAAGCATTGTCTAGGAGATACTTCATGCATACGGTTCTGCCAGTTCTCCAATCCTACATCTGAATCTAAGATGCAAGAGCTATCGCAATGCCAATTGACTATTCCATCAGCAGTGGGATTAATGTAATTAGCATCATTCATAGTCATTCTGTAAATGCGGTCCAAGTCTTGAGCTCAGGATTCATCTTGAATGGGCTCAATGTATCTTTCATCATCTGAAGGGTCTAATGGTACGATGACCCTTATGTCCTGGCCCTCAAATATCATCTTCTTTGTCTTCAAATTTATGATGGAGAGGTTATCCATATCCCATTCAATTCCCAATAGTTCAGGATAAGGCTGACTATCGTCCACAACCTCGATAACCTCGAAGTCTGCATAGCTTCGCACTCCATCAATATCATCAATAAAATTGGTCAATCTCCCAAAAGGTATCACTATCAGTTGGTTGGCTAATTTAAACTATATGGGTGACCACAACAACTTTGGTCTCCTCATATGCTGCCATGTCTGCTTTGTCAAGACATTTACTTCTGATCCGAGATCAAGGATGCTCTCATCCATCTCATAGTCTCATATCTGTGCACTGAGCCGCATTTCTCAGCCTGATCTTTTGTGTTTCTTGATCTGGTGAACTGTGCCCTGTGTAGAATCTGTTTCACTGCGTGGCTCATACTAGTTCAATAACTTTTCTAACTACACCACAGCATCTGGGCTCTTTAGTAATTTCATGCAGCTCCTTAGGAACTGCGCAACAGAGGTGCCTGTCTCTGCTATGTCACACATTTTGTCATATGCTGCTGGCATATCTTGTGTCTGCAATACTTTGCTACACAACGAGATTCTTGGTGAAGTAGGTGGCAGTTCTTTGAAAATGTCCCACGCTTCTTTGAATACTCCTTTATTTTTCTCTAGATTGAAGGCAGGTGCCTTCCCAGTAGCTTTTCTGATCCAAATTGTTTTGGTAGGACTCTGCTTAGTATCGAAGTCTCCAAAATTCAAAGCTTCCGCTCCTCTATCTCTTCCTATTGCAGCGCCACTTCATGTCACTACATTGATGCTAGGATCTGCAACCCTTCTCTGTGCTCCAATCAACTGAATGTTTGGGTTCGGCGCATATTGCTTCCATTTTTGCATCTCTGCTGCTAAGACTAGACATGCCTCAATGACATGATCAAAGGAATTACAATAGATACAAGTAGTGCATTCATTGATATAGTCTCTAGATACGTGAACTGGCTGGCCATAGTTATAAAAAATTACTTGGCCTTGGCCTCTTCCTTTCGCTAGGCCGGCATTTATTCCTCTCACATGGTATCCTCCACCATGGCCTCTATATGTGCCTTGATCATACTGCACATTTTCTTGTTTCGGCTGATTTTATTCTCGGACTCTGTATACTCCACTACCTCGCAGATGCTCCATGTCTCGCTTTCTTTTGTTCATGAGCTCATATGTGCAGTAATTGGATTCATCATGTCCAACTAACTTACAAAAGTTACAATATAGATTCTTAGGGGTTCTGACATACTTCTATATTAAATAACAGTCTTCAAGATGGTGCCCACTAGTTCTACATATTTCACACCACGACGCTTGGTTATGATTTAGTGGATTTGGTGCTCCACTGTTAAGGTAATCCTGAAATAAAGGGCAGTGTTCTCTGGTGTGGACTTCTCCCTTGCATCTTGTACACCAGACTTCCTGTTTCTCTTGTTTTCCCTTCTTCATATCTTGTAGTTGTAATGTTAAGGTAGATAATTGGGTATGAATCTGAGGCATCCTAGTGCTAGTCTCTCTAATGGGTGAATCTTCTAGCTTCATCGCAATCTCTAAGGTCTCTGCCTACGATGCAACCTTCTGCTGCATCAACGGTAGTTTGATATGAGGAAACAATGCAGCTATGAACCATTCCTGGTGTTGTTGCAGAGCTATGAAAAATCTCACTTGGTTCAACAGTGTCTTGAATTTCTGGTCAAATTCCCAGACTGTCTCATTAGGTTTTTGCTTAATTTCTTTTAACTCTGTAATACACAGCAATTCTAACTTTGGCTTCTTAAATTCTGCTAAGAGTGCAACCTTGATTTCTACTAGGGTTCTATTCTGTCCCTGTGAATATTTCATGAACCAATGCAAGGCTCTATCTCTAAAAGTAGTGATGAGCTGCACTTGCTTCACAGTGTCATCCTGAACCTATTTAACACTCCACATGGTTTCACATAGAAACCAATGTTGATCAGGGTCTTCTAGACCCGTTCCCTTGAATATCGGCAGCCTGATATCGTCAGTCATCCTCCTTCTAGGTGGCGAGGTACTCTGAGTAGTGCTAGGGATAATAATATGAGGTTGGACGTTCTGAAGCGGAACAGTCTAGCCACCTGCTCCTGCGGTGTTACCAGTATTGACGTTCTGCGGAATAGGAATACTAGAAACAAGAGGGTTCTGAACTGACAGATTATGAGATAGGGGAGGCACGGTACTTGCAACCGACATATTCTGTGGTGTAATAGGCTAATAAGTAGCTGATGGAGGTGCGGTATGATTATTAAGCTCACATGGTATCTCGGTATCTACGCGGAGTCCATGTGGTCTAGGATTTTTCTCGGTGGTATACTTGTATCTCTTTCCACTTCTCAAATTATGGGTTTCTTTGTCAGAATCACTATATATGTTATTTACCATGACAAATTTAAAAATTTCACTACATTCTTAAAATGCCTTTCTCGGCTAAAAGCATTTTAATTTATAAACTGAGATTGTTCATGTACTTACCTCTAAACCCTTTGAAAAATTCTGCTTTGGCTGCGCTGTAGGATTTCAACGTGTCTACAACAAACTCTGTCACGAAGCCTTCCAATATGATTTCAACCTAGAAGTCGACTGCTTGCGACAGTGGACTATCTATCGCTTTGAGCTTCTCTGTAAGCTCTGGAGTCCACTTGGTTGGTTCTCCTGGTAAGAAATAGTTCTTTCACTCTACGAGCCTCGATAACCACTCGTGCAACTCGTTTCCAAACGATGCCCAGAAAATATCGTGAATATCTTTCCATAGGTATTTTTTCAACCACTGAACATCAGAAAGATGCGAATGTATATTATCCTTCCTTGCAAAGTCTCTTTCGGCCTTATCACACCAGACCCAAATCTCTTTCTTGTCTGGATGCCAATTTTCTGCAATCAATGGAATCTTGTCTTTGTCGCACATCACTTTTTCCAAATACACTATCGCATCATCGAGTCTTAGCGCGACAATAGAATCATTTGTTGGCTTACAATACTGTTCTAGAGGTTTCCAATGTAGACCTAGGTTCTTCGCGGTTTCAATGAACCAACAAAACCCCTTTTCACCGGCTCTTTCGGCAACAATCTGTGAATAGAATGAGGTCTCACCCAAGGCGAAGTTGAGGGGGTGGCTGCGGAATCAGGTTTCCACAACCTGGTGCTGTGAGTTTCGACAAACTGGCGAGCAACACGCTACGGACTGAGGACTGCATGACATAGGAAACTTCGTGGATGATACTTCTACAAGCTCAGACACTTGCTCAACCAACGCATCCAAGGACTGCGCGGTTCAGATAGGTTTCAATGAAAGGACAACGTAACTGATGAATACACTTCCTCTTCAAACTTTAACAATCTTGACGACTTTATTTAGTGCTTATTCATTCATCTATTGCCATAGATTATGTAGCCTTATGACTTATGCAAATAAGATGAAATACACTGCTCTGCGCACTTCCAGTGCTGATCTTCAAGGGAGTCGCACAATGCGATCTCTCCTACTTAGGTGTTTATCTAAATGAATTATGAATTCGTTAACTCAGAAATACTGTGCATTCAACATTCATCCATGCATGTGGTACTTAACATATTATTCCCATCTCATTCTCATTGCGAATACATATAAAAGCATGAACATATCAACTGATAAATGAGATTTCAAGCATTCATAGTAAGCAAACAAACAATTGCAAACACATAAACAATCACACTGCACAATATTTAACGTGGTTCACCCCTAGGATGGGAGCTATGTCCACAGGAACTGTTGTTGTATTAGTATTTGGGAAGGGTACAACAGTTCCAGTCTGTGCACTCAGCTACAGAATCTCTTCTCTCTCAATAAGCCTCTGCGCACATATCCTGCAGAGTCTTTACACTTAGAATATTTCTCAATACTAAGAAGCAACAACAACACGAGAGATTAACCCTTTCCCTTACAAAATATTCCCTTTTTATAGATCATGCCCGTAGGTCATGTCTTTACAATAGCTGGGCGAAACCCTAAGGGTTTCCAAATCTGTCACAGTTTTCAGCTAACCAGAATTGTTGGTTATGGTAGCGAATATTCCATTGTGGCCATCCTCCGCGCATGGTCAAGTCACTATTATCCCCCCTATCGTGCGCATGCCAAAAGGTCACTTTCACCGAGTCGTTCCTTCTCTAACGGATTTATGCGGTCGGTTCATTTAGTGGTTCCTTGCTTGTGAGACCAGTCACATTCATCTGCTTTACTCCTTACCCACCTCTTGGTAATCCTGGAGCATCTTTACCAAAAATAGACCACCGGTGGTCTAATCGGAATACTTTCCGTCTTCCATCCACATTTTTCCTTTCTGGATCTCCATAGATTGGGCTCTTCGCAGCGCTAAATTCTCCGCAGCACTGTACTTCACAGCTCTTCTGACGCTGCACTGTGCTCAACTTCGCAGCTACCCAAAACTGACTTGTTCAAAAAGTCTTCAACTGAACTGCGCTTAACTCCGTAGTTCCAAAACTTGACTTACATAAAAATGCCCCACTTGGGCCAGGCCCAACAGTTCTTCTTCAATCCTGGAACATATAGAATGTCCTCCACGTGTAGAATATCATTGGTGATAAGTTATAATGAGGTGGATCCAACTCCTTGGATCGAATAAGTTGAGTTGTCCCCCAACTCTACGATGCATGTGAATTATTTCTCTTTTAGATCGATGATGGTACTCTTGCAACCAGTCATATGTTTGTATGCACCAATTTCAATCAACTATGTGTCTGTATTTGTGATGACGAATCCTGAAAGGGATGAGGCAAGATAATACTTCCTTCTTGTCTACTTTTCTTCAGATGCATTCTTTTGAGTGATTTCATCTTCTATGGCAGTAGAAGCATGAAACTTTTCTTTCTGCTTTGCTCTGCAATCTCTTGAGAAATGACATTTCTTGTTGCAATTGAAGCATCTAGATTTTGACTTTTCAATTCCTTTGTTGAACTCCTTCTTCTTTGAATGAGAGAAATTCTTTTGGAAGAAGGGTTTCTTTCCTTTCTTCATTCTTGCCATGAGGTAAATATTTTCTAGACTTCCTCTAGATTTGCCTCTCCTCTTAGAGGAAGTCATGCCACAACCTTTCGAAGTTAGGTTGTACCTATTGGCCATTTACTGCATCCAATAATGTCTCCCATGAGGATGGGATACCATCAATATCGGTTTGGAGAAGATCATATTCATCCACCCCTACTCCAATACTAGAAAGTTGATCTCTTACTTGAGAGATCTTGGAGAAGAAGGAGGCCACTATCTCATCCATCTCCATCTTTAAGTTTCGAAGCTTATTCTTCAATTCCCTCTTTTGACTCAGGACCTTCTTCTCATATAGATTTGTCAATGTATCATAACATTCTTTCGCGGTCTTCAACGATGTGATCACGGGCATCAAGTTATCTTTTACCGAATCATAGATGATCTATTTAGCCTTAGCTTGATTCTTCTTGAAGTTGATGTGCCCTGCATTAGATGTAGGCTCCTCCATCATAGTGGATACATATCCATCCAAGGCATGTTCCTCTAGTATGTTGAGAATCCTAGCATTCCAAGCCTTGAATTTTGAGGTTCCCTCAAGATGGTCTTCTAGTCGTACGGAGGGTGATGCCATAGTCTTCAAATCTTGTGCTCAACTTCTCAGAATCTATGTAGGCTCTAGCTAGCATGCAAAACTAAGATCCTTCATGCTCTGAGATATGATACCATGTTGAAATTTGGTTGAGCTTTGATCTTTAATTCTTTTAGATGCAGAGACTTGAAGCAATGAGACAATTCAATCCATGAAATTCATACAACCATAACACAAGATTTACCTTGGGGAAAATACTCAAAATTATGAGAACAAAAACCCCAACAATTATTCTCAGTATAATATAATGGATAACAGAGAATGCTTTCTTTTACAACATAGTAGATTTATTTCGGAAGATAAGAGATCACCAAACACTCTTGATGAAGATACATAATCAATAGAGAAGAGAGATCAATCGGATGTGTGCCTAACAAAACAATAACAAGCACGAACAATACCCTGCAAAAAAAGAAGCACCTTGCCTTCAATGGAGAAGAGAATTCGCTTCACATTGGATTCAACAATCCTGTATAACATATTTATACATTCTTCTCTTCTATTTTTAACTTCTAACTTCAGGATAAACTCGCCCTCAAACTGGATGTATTAATCTTCCATGGAGAGGTGCTCCCCACTTCTCATGTAGTGCTTCATCTCACTGAGTTGTAACTTAGGATGAACTCACCTCTTAACTGAAAGATTTCCAACTTAGTTAGGTGGATAACTTAAGTGTCAACATGCAAGTGTCACAACTCATGTGTCACCTTTTAGTTTAACATAAGTTTCATCATGCAATAACACTTAGTTAACTAGATCTTCTTTGTTGTCACTTAGTTAAATCTCTTTAACTGAAGTGTCATCTTTTAGTTTAACTAAATTGAAAACACTTTAGTTAACTAGTCCTTTTTTATTTAACACTTAGTTAACTGAAATCATGCTGATTGATTTACTTGATGTGACCACTATGAGTTCTTTAGTTAACTGAGGCATATCTTTAGCTGATGTTTTAACCGAAGAATTGATACTTAACTGAAGCTTTAACAATTCAAGTTCTCTTTAATTAGATGAAGTGTTTGCATGGGCAATTTCAAATTCTCTTGATCTCTATGCTTTATATTTTATTTATTTATCTCTTACTGCATGGTCAATATGTGCTAACTTTAATTATCCATCACATTACATTATAATAAGAATAATTATCGGATTTTGTGATCATATTCTATTATTCTGAACCAAATGATCATATGCTAAAGTAATTCAATTTATAGGTGATCAATCTGTAAAGGAGAATTAATAAAAATCTGGTGATCATGGTTAATAATATATACACAACATTAAATTCTTTTAACAAGTAAAGCATGACCTTTATACGAAAGATCCACCTCTATACGGGAGGTCCATCTCATGGATACCTTTATATGGAAGGTCCACATGATAATCATGACTTGACACACACAAGTACGAAGACTTGTCCAACAAGTCTTTACAACATCATTACTTTGATCAATTACCTCTATACGGGAGGAATAACCTTTACACAGAAGGTAATCAAAGTGCTCACCTCTATACGGGAGGATCAATATTGACTACAAAATATTGGTTTGGAGAATGTCTCCTGATGCTGTATATTTAACATTATCTAATGCAAGAATCAAAGCATCTTGTAACACACCACCTGCTACATTTTCTTCTTGAGTAGTCTCTTGTTGTCCATCTCTTTTCTTCTTTAGATATCTGCAGTCTTTCTTCAAATGTCCTTTCTTTCCATAGTTCCAACACTCTATATTTCCTAGTTTGGACTTGGTTCTGCCCTTCCTAGAGTTCCCACAATTACCTAGGCTCTTTCCTCTCTCCCTTTTCTTCCTCTGCTCTCCATAGTCAATGCATTACCTAATGTCTCACCTGTGATTTCCTTTTCATTTCTTCGCTAATAATAACACCAACAACATCATCAAATTTTAGAGTGTTTGAACCAGAGACATAGTTACATACATCAATGACCAAGCCATTCTAGCATTCTGGCAATGAGCACAATATTAGAAGATCCCTAACATCATTTTCAAAGTTCACTTTTATAGAACTTAGCTGATTAGTAATCGTATTAAATTCATTTAAATGGTCAGTAATAGAGCCACCTTCTGACATCTTCATATTAAATAAATGCTTCATTAAAAATACATTGTTGGAGGCTGAGGGTTTTTCATATAGTTTATCCATTGTGCTCATTGGGCCCTCTGTTGTCTTTTCTTTTGAAATATTAAAAGCCATCGATGAAGCTAGGAACAACCATATTGTTCCATGTTCCTTTCTGTCAAGAAACTCCTATTCTTCATCCTTCATAGCCATTGACTATATTATTTTCCTCCCAATGGTAGGAATAGATCCTTCTGATATAGATAGTCCTCCATTTGCATATTCCATAACTGATAGTTTTATCCATTAAGTTTTTGGACCCTAAACTTTCCTTCTTCTACCATTGCTCCCACTCAATCTAGGAACCCTTCTTTCCTGTGAGTTTATGCACCAAATAGGACTTTGGCTCTGATACCAATTGTTAGAAAACATGATCACAGAACAATAGCATAAAACAAGATGTAGAAATAAAACACATAAACACAATACAAGAGAGACACCAATATACGTGGTTCACCCAATCGAGGCTACGCCCACAAAGAAGTTGCTAGTCCTTTTATTATATCGTCCAACAGAATGAAGGGATACAACCTGCAACACATCCGCTGCAGTTTCCTCTTCACTCTCTCACAGTCTCTCTTACACAATAATAGAGATATTTTCAATATGACAATGCACACAACCATATTACAATGCCTTTCCTTTAAAGAGGGATTACCATGGGAAAATACCATGTGATACCCAATACCGTGGACTCATAAATTACCCATTATTGACCAAGTCATGACTATGAAATTACAACATTTTACAAGGCAATAAAAATTTCTTTTAGAGGCTTCGTCCCCAAAACCCCACCAGGGGACCATTACCCTGTGAAACCCCCAGGGGGGGTGATGGTCCCCCGTGTGCCCCCCGCTAGGATGAGTGTACAGTTTATTAGGATTTTAAATGAGCATACATGATAATGAGAGAAAAATAATAATCACAATCACATAGAAACACATTTAAGAGACAATAATATACCCTGGAAAACCCTAAAGGGAAAAACCAACAATAATGAAGCTTCATTACCCTTGGCCAAAACCTGCTAACTAGGCCAACTGATGTCACCCACTCAGCTCTAGGTCACATTGCAACAGAGTATGACAAGTCCTTTATAGGATTCATTACATGCAATACCATAGGACAATACCATGGGCTACCAAATACCATGGAACACCAAATACCATGTGCCCAAAAACACATGTTGAGACCTAAACCATTTGACTCATTCTCGAATCAAGGTTAACTCTAACATAGTCCACATGTACAACATATAAAACTGGGGTACAAACACGGTTGGACAACAAGATATATGAATTAGAAATATTAGGCTCTACAACCAACAACTGCTAATAAGGGTAAGACTATTAAAAACAATAATATGGAAACCCCATCAAAGGGAAACAATAATTGGAACACCACCTTTCTTACTCTCCTTTGATATTTTCAATAGGAATGTACACAATACATGGTGGATTTTGATGCATCTTTCAATGTGATGCCTTTGTCAGTGTGTAGAAATCTTAGTGCTGACATAAGACCATCTCCTACACAAATAATTCAATTAGATAGATCTAAGGTTAAACTGGTTGGAGAATTAAGAATTGTTCTGATTAGATTCTCTTCTGACCCTCGTATCCATCAAACAATTGATATTATTGTACCTGATGTCCTTGAAGCTTATGGGATGTGGTTGAGTAGGGATTGGTCTGAAAATATTAAGGGATGCTTTTCTGCCAACTGGATGCATTTATGATTTCCTTATAATGGGAAACAAAATAAAGTAAGGATTAATAGGGAGCATTATATGAAACAAAATGTTACCGATATTGAAGACCCTAGTAAGCCTTTGCTTTTCCTTAACTCTCATATAGGGAATTATAGTGTTGATACCTTTTTTTGGAAATCTCCTTGCTGAAGTTTCACCTTTTTGCTGAGTTTGACGATCGATCTAATATCATGCATTTTTCTCGAATTAATTCATCGACATTTATTTTTCATAATGTATATAAATTAATTATGAGCTTTAGGTTAGATAAAACTTGTTGGAACATGTTTTTTGACGGCTCTAGGTCTAAAGAAGGGGCCAAAGTTGGTTGTGTTTTGATTGATTTGACTGGAAATAAAATCATGTCTTGTAGATTTGTTGGCACCCCAACAACTCCCCTTAAATTTCAGAAGTTTAAGGGCCCCCAATAATAATTTTGTAAAGAGTTATCATGATTGATTTTGATTTGTTTGTTTGATTTGGCTACTTGGTTTATGGCATTCTTTGATAGTCTGTCTTTGACCCTTTCTTTTTTTTTCTATTATGCGACTACCCTTTCATGAGATAATGGTTTCACGGTTTTGATAATCTTTCTTGATTAGATCTTTTTCTTTTCATGGTTGACCTCATGATCTCCATTGAGTTTATTTGAGATAATTTTATAACTCATTTTCCTCCACGAAACAAAAAAAATAGATTGTAAATCATGTAAAAGAACTTTTATATAAAAACATAAAAGATAATAATTACAAATTTGACTTTTGTATATATAATTGTTGCTTTACTTGTTTAGATTTCTCTTTACATTATAAAGTTATGCTTTATTATTAAAAAAAAAACATTCTTACAAAATATGGTTATATCTATAATTTTTTTATTTTTAACTTTTAAATAATATCTTTGTTATTCTATTTACTTTTAATTTTGTAAATAATTTTTTTCTTTTTCATATAATGCAACTTTATATTGTTTATTAGGATCATAAAATTGTTTAGTCAAGAAAGGTTAGATTTGAATGAATCTTAAGACTGTAATTACAACATAATATTATACATTATAATTTTGTCTTTGGTAATTGCGTTTATCATAGCTAGTTTCTTTATTAGTTGATTAATGTGTAATATTGTGTTATATTTTACAATCATTAATTTATATTTTTTTATTTTTTTATTTTTTCGTAAATGATATATTATAAAAAAGAAATATTAAATAAATAAATGTGTGAACATATTATATAATTTGATGAGAACTTTACATTATTTTCATTTTTAGTGGTCAATTTTAATAGCTTTTTTTATCAGCGTTTCAAAAAGTATGTATACTGATAGCACCATTTTTCATTTTGAATCATTTTTTTGCGATTTTAAAACTTTTTGATCATAGAAAAACTGTAATTTTTATTTACAAATGCGTTTTTTAAAATTTTACAAAAACAATATATTTAACAAGTAGTTATGCTGAAAAAATATATACATTTTCATTTTTTTTCAACTTTTAAAAGCTAGTTAAATTAAATATATATATATATATATATATATATATATATATATATATATTTTTTTTTAGAAAATTTTACTTAAACTTATCTCTTAAATAAATCTTTTTTATGCGAAAATTTGAAAAAAAGAAAAAGAAAATCATTTCATTTTTTTAAAGTCTTTTTCAATGATTTTTTTTTGGGTAGAATCCTTTTTTATAGATTTTAAAATAAAATTAAAAAAAAAAAACAAAATTAAAAAAAAAAAAAAAAATTAAAAACAAAACAAAACAAAACTAAATAACGAAAAACAATTCAAAATTTTAAAAAAAAATTACCAAAATGAAGGGGGGAGGGGGAGGGGGAGGGGGAGGAGAGGGAGGAGGAATGAGGAGAGATGCAGGTGGGCGAGCGGGTGTTTTGAAGAGTTTGTTTGTTTGTTTTTTTCTTTTTCAAATTTAAAGTTTATATTTAAATTTTAAATTTTGATTAAAAATTTGTATTTAGTTTTTTAGTTTTTTTTCCATAAATTTCTATTAATTATTTTTTAAAGAATTTAATTTTTTTAATGTTTTTAAAAAATATTATTTTTTTAGAAAAGAATTTTTTTCAATTAAATTTTATTTAATTTTTTCAAATACAATTGAAATTAAAAAAAAAATTCAAAAAAGTTTTTTTTAAAATTTTTTTAAATGTTTATTTTAACATTTAAATATGTATTTCATTTTTTTTTTTACATTTTTTTTGGATTTATTTTTGAAAACATTTGTTTATAAATTTTCTTTCAAGGTCGTAAGTATTTTTTAAAATTTGAGTTTTGATTTTTTTTTAATAAATTTTGTGTTTTTGAAATTTTATATTTTTTAATTTTTTTTTAAGTTATTGTTTTTTAAATTTAAAATAACAATGATTCTAGGAGATCCACTTTTCGATATGGAGATCGATTTAAGACTTTGATTTGCAAAAATATGAAAGAGATTTAATAAGCACAATTTTCAATTATGATAAAATCATATCAAAACACCATTTTTTGAAAAAGTGTGCTACCCATAGCATTGGTTCTCAATTTAAAGCTTGATTTTAAGGTTTTTGGAAACAACAATAACAAATGTTTTGGTTCATTTCTATATTTTTGACTCCAAATCAAAAAGTGTTTCTACTGGTAGCACGACTTTCCGATTCAAGGTTGTTTTTTTTGTAAAAATATGAGTTTTTATGGCTAGAGTTCTCATTTTGAGTATAAAGTTCTCATCAAGTTGTATAACATGTTTGTTGAGGAATAATGAATGAAAATGTTTAAAAATCAAAGTATAGTAACCAAAAGATTTGAGATCATTCCATACGGCATACCAATGAATATTGCTAGTAATTTGAAGAAGTAATCAAACTACGCTTTAGTTGAAGGAGAGGGAAGACACATCATTTTCCTCAAAATAAACATGTTCAAAATCACTTCAAATCATATGTTGAGATGCACATGAGTTCTAGAAGGAGATTCACGGTTATTTTTCCTCATCATGCATGTGTAATAAGGCAATAAAAGCAATTTTGAGTTTCACATGCCAAATTACCATCAGTAATTACACGTGCTCCCACACTTTGATGGAGAAATTCTGAAGTCCAATGAGAGTATTGTTGTGGCCACAACAGATCCCATGCTTAGCTGAAGCACGGGAGCCCCCCATTTAATAAACACAAAGGTATCTAGGTGAGTTTACTTGTAGATATGAGATTTTGGTTTCCTCTCACCCATACTTTTGGTCTGCATGTTTGCCTTTCATTCTGAATTTGTCTAAGTGTTTTGGATTGCAGAAAGCCTTTAATTTTGAGTATTTGGTCATCTGCTTTCATCAACCCGAAACCCGACATTTGGGCAACCCACAACCCGACAGTTATGGGTTGCGGGATTTTGTTTGTTTGTTGTGGAGTTTACGAAACTCGAAACCCGCAACACGACAGTTGCGGGTTGCGGGATTTTGTTTTGCAACTCATGATTTTTGTCATCCCGAAACCCGCAACCCGACAGTTGCAGGTTCTCTTTGTAATTAATTTTGGGGATTTTCATCTCGAAACCCATAGTTGCAGCTTTCGGCTTTCGGATTTTTTTTTTTAGTTTGATTTTGTTGTGTGTTCCCGAAACCAGCAACCCGACACTTTCGGGTTGCGGGCATCGGGAAAAGTGCTTCAATTGTGACTTTTCCATTCCCGAAACCCGCAACCCGACACTTTTCGGTTTTGGCTTTCGGGAATTCTTTTGCGCTTTGTTATCTTGCAATCCCGAAACCCGCAACCCGACACTTTCGGTTTCGGCTTTCGGGATTCCTCAATAAACTTCCAAAATAAATGATGAACTCGATTCCGCATCCCACCCCAATTCATCTCAGCCGTCCATTTGTTTTGATCCCACGGTCATGTTTTAATCTGGTAAATGTAATAAGTAGGGTTTTTCTATTTTTCTATTTTGTCATTTTTACTGTTCGAGATTAACCCGTTGCTTGGATTTTACTGCGGATTCCTGTATAGGTGTCCATTTTTACCAGTTCTTCAGTTATTTCGGGTAAGTTTGTTGTCATATTTCTATTTTTTTTTCCAATTCTGCTATTTTGGATTGAATTTTGATTTTATTTCTTTATTTATTAGAAATTGCAAGCTTTTCACCATGTCGAAAAACACACTATCCAAAATGGCACACAGAGATCCCTTGATCAAAGACCCTATTTTCGGTATCCTCTCGGATAACAGCGAGAAGGTCACTGAAACATACCAGGTGGATTGGTCTAAAATTTATGCTATATTTGACAACGATGACCTTTCTCACATTGAGAACGATAAACCTATGTATGAGAGGATTGGGGCTTCCCAAATTCACACCATTGCTGCACGTCCTGCTGTCCTATCGTACACTGATGAAGTGAAATGGATTATTGAAAATGCCAGTATCAAAGACCGCTCTTTCAATGATACTGCCGGTGCTCAATTGACACATTTCTACCGGAAAGTCTTCATTTGAGCTTTTGCTCTTAAACCCCATGAAAATACCCTTTCTTCCAAATTTATTTAGCCCTCAAAGACTCGGTATAAATTCCTTGAGATGATAAAGTCATGGATGGTCAAGCCTAACACCTTTGTGCCCAAGGCTGACAACCT
The DNA here is from genome assembly GCA_027924585.1 of Larix kaempferi. Classification (NCBI taxonomy): domain Eukaryota; kingdom Viridiplantae; phylum Streptophyta; class Pinopsida; order Pinales; family Pinaceae; genus Larix; species Larix kaempferi. Next base: position 919,678 of record BSBM01000446.1, on the reverse strand, counting down.
ATATCCCATTATTTGGTTCAAGGAACCCTACTCTCTGTTGGCAGCCATGCTTTGCAAGCTTTTCGGTCTCCCTAATTGTTCTCTTTTCAAAGCCGAATGGGCACATATAGCACATCATGTGTTAACCACAGGTGAATCTTTCCCATGGCCAGCTATCCTGTCACCAGAATTGAAGAATGTGATATAGGATTACCAGAAGGAACCTGCTCATAAGAAGCCACATTTCTTCTTTTCTACCTATGTCCTTGATGTTTTTTGTGCAGAGTTCTAGTTTCCTAACTTAGGTTGGAGTTGGACCCCTGCAGACCCTCCTGTACATATCTACCATTCAACATTATGGGAAGGCGTTTCCGTGCCTTTATTGTATGATATCTGTGATAGCTTTATGGGTACCATTTATTTTAAGATCTTCAAATAGGAGGCACCTGCATTTTATAAGATGCCAAAGCTTTAATTAATACCATGGGTGATTGGTGTGTGTTCGAGTACTTATCATACATCAGAATCTAGGGAAGTGATATAGTGCACCTTCTACCTAGAATAGACCTAGACAGGCTAGTTCTACGGGAGTTTTCATTCCAGACAGTGACTGATGGCATGTATAAGAAACTCACAGGTCCCAGGAAGAAAGGTTGGCCTAAGTTTGCTCTTAACCTTGGCCATTTGGTTATCCCTACCTCAAATTGGGCTGCAGTTCTTGGTGACCAAATAGCTGCCTTGAAATTTGGCACTGTTGAGAAGAGGAAACATGATCCCAAAGAGTTCCTGGATGCACAATTCAAACATATACATATAAAAATGGATTATGCACATCAGGTTCAACCAGATGATTTTATATACCAAGGGGTAGACACATTTTCTCAAGTCCTCGCCAAAGCCAAATATTCACAAGAGCATCATGATATCTTGAAATACCAGAAGGATCTCAAAATTAGAGTTTTGAGCTACAAGGCCATGCAGCTGAATTTAACTGAATAGACAAGGAGAGACAGAGAGGAAAAGGAAGCCCAGAAAGCTAAAGCTCCTTTAATGCTCACATATCCTAATGGGGATAAACGTAAAGCTTCCTTAGAGCAACCTCCACATGAGAAAATTGCTGAAACAACTAAAGTGTTACTAAAGACAGCTCGGAATTTCATGCAAGAGATGACACAACTGTCATTAGTGATTAATACTCAATTGCTAGAACCTCGTACACCTTCTATCAATACTCAACTGCCTACTGCAGAGACTGAAGAAGATGATGACTTGGTCATGACTGAAGCTAATCCAGCAAAGAGGGAGAAAGTGCTGGTTTCTAAATCACAAGTGTCCACAATCAACATAATTGATTGTGATGAGGAAGTTGTGCCTGATCCTCCGGTACCAGTGACAGAGGAAGTCATTGAAGATCCTAAGGCTGTCACTGACTTGTTGGATAGTATTAACATGGATCATTCTTTCGCAGGTCAATCAATGTTAGAATTTAATGCTTCCCCCAGGCATTGCATCTTCAGCATGTGTGCTACCATCTGTTCAACAAACCTCCACTGCACCTTTAGGAGTGTCACTTCCATTTTCCTTGTCCCATTTGTTTAACACTTTCACTGATAGCACCTCTCCATTTCCAGAACACTTAGTTCCTTTTTCCATTTCATCATCCATGACTGCAGAAGTCCATTCTTTGAATGCCCCTCTGCAGTCACCCATAGTTAACTTATTGTCAACTACCACTGATGAATCTTCCAAAGTTTCTCCTCCATCATCACCTATCAAGGCTGATAAACAATTGCTACTTCCAGAAACTAATGTTGATAACCCAGTTCCACTTTCTGAAGCTTTTGCCTCAAGACCTTCACTGATTGAAGTATTATAAGTTACCAAAGCCATCTCCACACCTCAGATTATCCCTCAAGTCACTTTTCCTATACCTAATTCAGGGGTCATTCAAATACCTGCTTTGGTTGCAATAGTGAGTGTTACTTCTACTTTTGTAGGTGAAGTGACTGAGTATTCAGATTAGGATGTAGTTCCCCTTGGTGACTACTTCTACAGCCCTGATGATAAGGCGGTAATGAGAAGAACAAGGAAGAGGAGTAGAGGTCAAGGTGGGTTAGAAGAACCTGTCCTGAATTAGGTAATATGGGCTCCAAGGACCAACAACCCACGAGATGAAGCTATAGAAACTGCTGCAGCTTTAGGGGATTTTGCTAGTGCCAATTGGGGTTCAGTCCAAGTTCTGGACAAAGAAGTTGATCTGAAAGAGAATGAAATCAGAAGTCTGAAAGCAGAGTTGGATGAAATCAAGACACAGCATGTAACTTATGTGGCTGACCTCAGAAAGAAATGGGCAGATAAAGTCGAAGATCTAGAGCAAAGGAATGATACACTTCTCACTGAACTTCACCTGTCGCAGTCTCAACATTCCATAGATGCAGAGAAGATAGCTTCTTTGGAGAAGCAAGTTGAGGATGCAATTGCAACTGCAGCCTCCTGAAGTTCTCTCAAGTTTTACTCATACGATTTTAAGAATTTGGACCTTAAATTTAAGCAAGACCATCACAAATTAGTGGAGAAGGTTTACCTCACTCTTGATGAGATCGGGGAGAACTTCATTAATTTTTCCAAGATGTATACTACTCTAGAAGAACAAAAGGAGAACAGACTTTTAGCTTCTAAAGCTGAGGAAGAAGTCAGTCAATGGAAGTTGTATATACAGAAAATGCCAGATGACACCCCGATCCTTAATAGTTTTCAAATGAAGAAGGTGAAAGCCTCCCTAAACACCTGGCTTAAGTTTCAATGAAACAATTGAGGAGATTATCAACAAGTCTAAAGACCTTTGTACCAAACCCTGGTATGCAGTTGAAAATATTATGGAGGTTTTGAAACTTACGTTTATGGAGCCTATTCTAGATGCTTTGCCGCCAAAATGCAAACATGAGGAGCTCGAACACAGGTGTGAAGAGTTTGCACAGAGAATTCAGGATCTTGATCAAGTCAGCATCGATGATGTGGAGTGTCTGGTGAGAGAATCGGTCATCTTGGTGGGCAGGATTCGCATTTAACTTCACACTTGGCACAAGCTAGCCAAACATGGCATGGAAAATACCACATGCAATGCTTAGTTGGCCTTAGAATCTATCAATTTCCCCAATATAGATGAGTTGTTAGAAATATATGAGAAATGGCAGGATTTCTTGGATCTGTATTTTGATCCGATTTTGTAATCCCTATTTTGGGAAATCTCCATCTTTCTTTTCTGCTGCATTTTCCTATTTAAGAAGAAGGACCTCTCATAGTTAGGGGGTTGGGAATTTTGGAGTGGCAAGTGATCAGGAGACAGGATCGGGGATACTTTGTTTAGCAGATCTTTTTGTAATTTCTGTACAAGACCTCTTTTAATACAGTAAAGTTATCTTTTGATCTATCTTCTGTTATTCCTCAAATTTCTTTGAGAATTTCTGATTAATGCTTCAAATTGTTATCTACATTGTATGATATCTTTTGCATATGTTTATGATATCTTTTGCATATGTTTAAGTGTATAGATCTATTATATTGGTTTCCCTGTATGATTGATTTATGTTGCAAAGTGTTTTATTGAGTTTATTCAATTTAAATACTTTCTTTATAGATTTCTGCAAGTGATTCACAGCACAATAATCATTGTTAATTTTTCAATTAGAAAAGTGGTAACAGATTTATGTTGAATAGGTTTAAGTACTTGAATTATTGTCCATTAATTTCCATTAATGGATTGTGACTTAAGTTAATAATTGAAACAACTAAAAGCATTTCTATGAAAGGTTGTAATTTACTTATTTATCACACCTCAGGGTTAATCTACACAACATCAAGATTTCTTTTTAGAATAGGACTAACTTAGATTAGATTCCTCTTCTGAAATAGGTTAGGTTAGCTTAGTTTTACCATTTTCACACCCTTGTTTTCCTTGATTGGAAAACTGACCTAATTGTTCAAATCACCAACTCTTAGAGTGCCAGCGGAGGCCGAATATCCGTGGAGGATCACCATACCAAACAGGTTGGGGATAGAACTGCCCTTGCGTAGGGTCTTTCAAAGCCTTTCAACTTGGGTTTTCTTCCCCTTTTGGGAGCCTTGGAACCATTCCAACACCTTTTCATCTAACCTGCACAAACAAGGACTCAACAAATGGCGCTAAAGGAGGGCACGAACTGGCACATTGCCCACAATAAGAGCTAACCTTTATTTATCGTGTTTTCATGGCTCTTTCCCAAATCCCTGCATGGGAGTCTGATACTGTTTTGAGTCTGCAAGGGCCTTTAAATGAACTCCCTAAAAAGGCAGTTAAGGTCTTGCCAAAGTTCAATGGCGAAGGTAATGTTTCTGTTACCGAGCATATTAGAAGGTATGAATCTATTTTGCATTTATTTAATGTCATACATGAAGATGTTGCTTGCAGACTGTTCCCATTTACCTTCGAAGGTAAGGCTTCTCTTTGGTTTTATTTTTTACCTTTGAATTCAATTTCTAGTTGGTTAGAATTTAAGAATGTTTTTAGAGATTCTTTTGAAGATTACGATATAGTTGAAATTCATCAAAATCTAATTCAAATGCGGGTACATGATGGAGAATCAATTCGGGATTTTAACACATGTTTTCGACAAGTGTATTACAACTTACACGAAAAACATCGACCTTCAACACAACTCACTTTTTGCTGGTATGTTAGATCTCTTCCTAAGACTATAGCTATGTTCATCTTACGTGAAGGAATAATAGATTTCAATGAAGCATGTAAGGAGGCTCAAGAGATTGAAAAGGACTTGAAAAGGTATCCTTTCGATCTTGTTTCTCCTTTTGTTTCATATGATGTAGAATTTGTTAATGAAGAAGAAATAAATGCTTCACGAATTGTTCAATTAAATTCACAAATTAAAGATTTGTACAATGAACTCATGTCTGTTGAAAAGGAAAGAAATATCCAAAATACTTTACATGATTTGAAACAAATAGTTCTTGCATCTAAAAATCAATCTTCCATAGATTCAAAAAGAAAATTAGTTGCAAATTCTAATTGTCATTCTTCTCTTTCAAATGAATGTAAGTACGATGAGTGTTTCACATCTCCCCTTCATTGTTTGGAATCTCAATCTGAAATTGTTGAAGAAAATATTAATCCCAATACTTCCAATCTATTTAATGAACAATTTTTTCAATCAAATTTTGAACATTTTCCTTTCTCTCAGTTTAATCATAATGACCTAATTATCAATGAAAATGAAGATTTTGAGAATTATGAAGAGGATTTTTTTTTATCTATTTATAATGATTTTAAAAGTCCTTTTTTAAGCGATATTCTTTCTTCTTAATTTAATCAAACGATGGATCTTAGAATAGAAAGTTTTGAAGGTGCTAATTATACTTCAGATTCTGAAGAACATAATGATTCTACTCATTTTACAAAATCTGAAAATCCTTTGTTTTCATCCTTCGATCCTAATTGTCAAGAACATAATGAGAACCATAAGTCTTTAGAGGATGAGTTATCTGAAATTGAGATTGAATTTCGAAATATTTGTTCCAAATACTTTCTCTATAAATCAAATTTCAAATGAAAAGTTATTTCGATCAAATGCTTTGAAATCAAATAAATCTAATACACTTGACAAGAATGAACATCTGAATGAATAGCAAGAAGATAAAGTTGATCATTCACAAGATTCAAATTCCGAAGTTTCCTTTCAATACAATAACAATGATATATCGCTAAAGGAAACATGCTCCACTCTCAATTTTGATGAAAATCTTTTGAATCATGATTTTAAAAATTTCCAACCCACTTTTTATGATCCAATTTATTTATGGTTGGAACAATCATTTCTGAACAACTTCCCATGTCATTTTCATTTCTTTGTAAATAACAAACTTGGTTTAGTTTGTCCAATTTTTGGATTTCCATTTTTAAAATTTGTATTGCTGATGCATCATTTGTTTTTTCTTGCAGGTTTCAAGTTACATGGATGGTTACATTGGAAATATGTCTTCACCTAGTTTGGTGATATTCAACAAGTAGGATTTAGGGATAAGTTAGTTAATTTTGGTTTAAATTTTTGTTAATAAAGCAGTTGTGATGATATATTAGTTTCAAAACTGAAATTGAGGCTTCATCTAAGGCATTCAGGGAAGTATTTCTATCTTCTTTTACTTTTCATTATTCGTGCTCTTGTTTATCATTGGATTAAAATGTTCATGTTCAAGTTATATCTTCATTTTCTAAACTATAACGACTTCATAATGAAACGTTTTGAAACAACATTTTCATAAAAGCGCATAATTTTTCATTCTTTCTTGATATGAAATGAAATAAAAGAGTCTTCTTAATCTCATAATTGCACATTTCAATTTAGTTTGATCTTAAGGCTTCTTTATTCGCTTTAAAAAAATAAAAAAAATTTGATTAGATCTGATGTCTCATGACTTATTAAAAACAAAATTTTAGTCACCAATTCTTCTTTTAGTTTGTGATATAGTTGCGAGATATTGATTTACCTTTGGTTTCACTTGTATATATGTTTGATTTTAACATTTTTTACATTTTCTTTTCTTGCTGGTTTGTTTTGAGTTTTTCATGGTTTTTACTTTTCAAATAAAGGATTTTATCACTCTTTCGCAGTCTTGAAATCTTATCTATAAAGGAGATCTTTATAAATGTTTTATGCTTGTTGGGGATCGAATGTTTTTATTAGTTAATCCCTGATTGTGAAAAATCAATAAAAGACTGTGCTGATAATTCTATTTGAATCTTTCCATCATTATTCTTAGATCTTTATCTTTAACTCGACATAAAAGTTTGAATTTATTTACTTTTAAGGGAATCAGTTTCGGGAAAGAAGTTCGAATCTGTAAACATTAAAAAATCTATAGATTTCTTACACCATCCTTACTCTTAAGGAGTATAGTCGCTTCCCCATCCATTAAGTAATCCCTTATGAGATTAACATTAAACACAGCCCAATCCTTTTCTTTAACATATTTGGGAGTGAGCTGGGAAACAGGAGGTCTTATCATAAGCCGACATGCTCATGGTCATGCCTTCTTATGGAATGACTTTATCAAAATCTGGTCACCAAACCAGGATATTGGCTTGTAGCCATGCAAACGGTTGCAAGACGAGGGGTCTCATCGCGAGCCAACCCACTCATTATCTATAAGTTGGTGTGAATGACACTATCACAAATTGATTACCAAGTCAGGATAGTGGTTTCCAGTTTCTTTCCCAGGATGCAAATCTTTAACAAGGATTGATAAGCTTTGTATATTTTAATTAGTGGATGGGATAAAAGCAACTTATTGCGTTAAAAGGCATCCTTGTCGTGGCTATAGACACCGGCTGGCTATAGGGTTCTTCCTGTGGTATTGGAGTCATTTTCTTAATACTATGTCTTATATGATTAGCTTGATTTCCCGAGGTTATTTCCTAGTAAAGTTCTTTATTCTTACATCTGGTGAATAATTTATTTTGAAAATTTAGTTTATCTTTAAATTTTTTTTTGGATAATGATGGAATGACTTGGATGTTTTAGAAGTTTTGAAGTCCGATCTATATTATATCATTCAATGATAATACTATGCAGATTATTTGAATTTTTAGTATGAGAAGGCATTTCATCTTTGTCTCTAATTTTATGGATTTGAATACTGTAATGTAGAGATAACTGCTTCGTCCCAGTGTGTCGCCATTTGTTGTGGCCACAATATATCCCATGCTTAGCTGAAGTACGGGAGCCCCCCATTTAATAAACACAAAGGTATCTGGGTGAGTTTACTTGTAGATATGTGATTTTGGTTTCCTCTCACCCATACTTTTGGTCTGCATGTTCGCCTTTCGTACTGAATTTGTATAAATGTTTTGGATTGTAGAAAGCCTTTAATTTTGAGTATTTGGTCATCTTCTTTCATCAACCCGAAACCCAACATTTGGGAAACCAGCAACCCGCAACCCGACAGTTGCGGGTTGCGGGATTTTGTTTTGCAACTCATGATTTTCATCATCCTGAAACTCACAACTCGACAGTTGTAGGTTCTCTTTGTAATTACTTTCAGGGATTTTCATCCTGAAACCCGAAACACGCAATTGCGGCTTTCGAGGATTTTTTTTTAGGTTGATTTTGTTGTGTGTTTTCAAAACCTGCAACCCGACACTTTTGGGTTGCGGGCGTCGGGAAAAGTGTTTCGATTGTGATTTTCCCATTCCCGAAACCCGCAACCCGACACTTTCCGGTTTCGGCTTTCGGGAATTCTTTTGCGCTTTGTTTTCTTGCAATCCCTAAACCCACAACTCGACACTTTCGGGTTTCGGCTTTCAGGATTCTTAAATAAACTTCCAAAATAAGGGATGAACCCGATTCTGCATGCCACCCCAATTCATCTCAGCCGTGCATTTGTTTTGATCCCATGGTCATGTTTTAATCTGGTAAATGTAATAAGTAGGGTTTTTCTATTTTTTATTTTGCCATTTTTACTGTTCGAGATTATCCCGTTGCTTGGATTTTATTGCGGATTCCTGTACAGGTGTCCATTTTTACCAGTTCTTTAGTTATTTTGGGTAAGTTTGTTGTCGTATTTCTATTTTGGTTTTCCAATTCTGCTATTTTGGATTGAATTTTGATTTTATTTCTTTATTTATCAGAAATTGCAAGCTTTTCACCATGTTAAAAAACAAACGATCCAAAACGGCATACAGAGATCCCTTGATCAAAGACCCTAATTTCGGTATCCTCTCGGATACCAGCAAGAAGGTCATTGAAACGTACCAGGTGGATTGGTCTAAAATTTTATGCTATATTTGACAACAACGACCTTTTTCACATTGAGAATGATAAACCTATGTATGAGAGGATTAGGGCTTCCCAAATTCAGGCCATTGCTGCACGTCCTGCTGTCCTACCCTACACTAATGCAGTGAAATGGATTATTGAAAATGCTAGTATCAAAGACCGCTCTTTCAATGATAGCGTCGGTGCTCAATTGACACATTTCCGCCCGGAAGTCTTCGTTCGGGATTTTGCTATTAAACCCCATGCACAGACCCTTTCTTCCAAATTTATTCAGATCTCAAAGACTTGGTATAACTTCCCTGAGATGATAAAGTCATGGATGGTCAAGCCTAATGCCTTTGTTCCCAAGGCTGACAACCTCTATCCCATTATCTGGTTCAAGGAACCCTACTCTCTGTTGGAAACCATGCTTTGCAGGCTTTTCAGTCTCCCCAATTGTTCACTTTTAAAAGCCGAATGGGCACCTATAACACATCATGTGTTAACCACGGGTGAATCTTTCCCATGGGAAGCTATCCTGTCGTTAGAAATGAAGAATGCGATACAGGATTACCAGAAGGCACCTACTCATAAGAAGCCACATTTCTTCTTTTCTGCCTATGTCCTTGATGTTTTTTGTGCAGAGTTCCAGTTTCCTAACTTAGGTTGGAGTTAGACCCCTGCAGACCCTCCTGTACATATCTACCATTCAGCATTATGGGAAGGTGTTTCTGTGCCTTTATAGTATGATATCTGCGATAGCTTTATGTGTACCATTTATTTTAAGATCTTCAAACAGAAGGCACCTACATTTTTAGAAGATGCAAAAACTTTAATTAATACCATGGGTGATTGGTATGTGTTCGAGTACTTCTCATAGATCAGAATCTAGGAAGTGATACAGTGAGCCTTCTACCTAGAATACTCCCAGATAGGCTAGTTCTATGGGAGGTTTGATTCCAGACTGTGACTGATGGCATGTATAAGAAACTCACAGGTCCCAGGAAGAAAGGTTGGCCTAAGTTTCCTCTTAACCTTGGCCAGCTGGTTATCCCTACCTCAAATTGGGTTGCAATTCATGGTGACCAAATAACTTCCTTGAAATTGGGCACTGCTGAGAAGAGGAAACATGATCCCAAAGAGTTCCTGGATGGACACTTCAAACATATACATATAAAAATGGATTATGCACATCAGGTTCAAACAGATGATTTTATATACCAAGGGGCAGACACATTTTCTCAAGTCCTTGCCAAAGCCAAAGATTCACAAGAGCAGCATGATATTTTGAAATACAAGAAGGATCTCAAAATTAGAGTTTTGAGCTACAGGGCCATGCAACTGAATATAACTGAACAAACAAGGAGAGAAAGAGAGGAAAAGGAAGCCTAGAAAGCTAAAGCTCCATTAATGCTCACATATCCTGATGGGGATAAAGGTAAAGCTTCCTTAGAGAAACCTACAATTGATAAAATTGCTGAAGCAACTAAACTATTACTACAGACAGCTCGGAATTTCAAGCAAGAGATGACACAACTGTCATCAGTGATTAGTACTCAATTGCTAGAACCTCGTACGCCTTCTGTCAATACTCAACTGCCTACTGCGGAGACTCAAGAAGATGATGACTTGGTCGTGACTGAAGCTAATCCAGCAAAGAGGGAGAAAGTGCTAGTTTCTAAATCACAGGTTCCCACAATCAACATAATCGATTGTGATGAGGAAGTTGTGCCTGATCCTCTGGTTCCAATGACAGAGGAAGTCATTGAAGATCCTAAGGCTTTCACTGACTTATCGGATAGTAATGACATGGAGAATTCATTCCCATATCAATCAATGTTAGAATTTAATGCTTCCCCAAGCATTGCATCTTCAGCATGTGTGGTACCAACTGTTGAACAAACCTGCACTGCACCTTTAGGAGTGTCACTTCCATTTTCCTTGTCCCACTTGTTTAACAATCTCACTGATAGCACCGCTCCATTGGCAGAACACTTAGTTCCTTTTTCCATTTCATCATCCATGACTGCAGAAGTCCAGTCTTTGAATGCCCCTCTGTAGTCACCCATAGTTAACTTATTGTCAACTAGCACTGATGAATCTTCCAAAGTTTCTCCTCCATCATTACCCATCAAGGCTGATAAACAACTGCTACTTCCAGAAACTAATGTTGATAACCCAGTTCCACTTTCTGAAGCTTTTGCTTCAATACCTTCACCAATTGAAGTCTTATCAGTTACCAAAGCCATCTCCACACCTCAGATTATCCCTCAAGTTACTTTGCTTATACCTAATTCAGGGGTCATTCAAACACCTCCTTTGGTTGCAACAGTGAGTGTTACTTCTACTTCTGCAGGTGAAGTGATTGAGTATGCAGATCAGGATGTAGTTCCCCTTGGTGACTACTTCTACAGCCCTGATGATAAAGTGGTAATGAGAAGAACTAGGAAGAGGAGTAGAGGTCAAGGTGGGCTAGAAGAACCTGTCCCGAATCTGGTAATATGGGCTCCAAGGACCAACAACCCACGAGATGAATCTATATAAACTATTGCAGCTTTAGGGGCTTTTGCTAGTGCCAATTGGGGTTTAGTCCAAGTTCTAGAAAAAGAAGTTGATCCGAAAGAGAATGGAATCAGAAGTCTGAAAGTAGAGTTGGCTGAAATCAAGACACATCATGTAACTTATGTGGCTGACCTCAGAAAGACTTGGGCAGATAAAGTCCAAGATTTGGAGCAAAGGAATGATACACTTCTCCCCGAACTTCTCCTGTCACAGTCTCAACATTCCATAGATGCAGAGAAGATAGCTTCTTTGGAGAAGCAAGTTGAGGATGCAACTGCAAGTGCAGCCTCCTCAAGTTCTCTCAAGTTTTTCTCATATGATTTTAAGAATTTGGCCGTTAAAGTTAATCAATACCATCACAAATTATTGGAGAGGGTTTACCTCACTCTTGATGAGATCAGGGAGAACTTCATTATTTTTTCCAAGATGTATACTACTCTAGAAGAAGAAAAGGCGAAGAGACTTTTAGATTGTAAAGCTGAGGAAGAAGTCAGGAAATGGCAGTTGTATATAAAGAAAACGCTAGAAGACACCCTGATCCTTAATATTTTTCAAATGAAGAAGGTGAAATCCTACTTAAACACCTGGCTTAAGTTTCAATGAAACAACCGAAGAGATTATCAACAAGTCTAAAGACCTCTATACCAACCGCTGGTATGCAGTTGACAATATTATGGAGGTTTTGAAACTTCCATTTATGGAGCCTATTCTAGATGCTTTGCTGCCAAAATTCAAACTTGAGGAGCTCGAACACAGGTGTGAAGAGTTTGCACAGAGAATTCAGGATCTTGATCAAGTCAGCATCGATGATGTGGAGCGTCTAGTGAGAGAACCGGTCATCTTAGAGGGTAGGATTCGCATTTACCTTCACACTTGGCACAAGATGGCCAGACATGACATGGAAAATAATACATGCAATGCTAAGTTTGCCTTAAAATCTGTGAATTCCCCCAATATAGATGAGTTGTTAGAAATATATGAGAAATGGAAGGATTTCTTGGATCTGTAGTTTGATCCGATTTTGTAATCCCTATTTTGGGAAATCTCCATATTTCTTTTCTGCTGCATTTTCCTATTTAAGAGGAAGGACCTCTCGTAGTTACGGGGTTGGGAATTTTGGAGTGGCAAGTCAGCAGGATACAGGATTGGGGATACTCTGTTTAGCAGAGATTTTTGTAATTTATGTACGAGAACTCTTTTAATACAGTAAAGTAATCTTTTTATCTATCTTCTGTTATTCCTCAAATTTCTTTGAGAATTTCTTATTTATGCTTCAAATTGTCATCTACAGTGCATGATATCTTTTGCATATGTTTAAGTGTATAGATCTATTATATTGGTTTCCCTGTATGATTGATTTATGCTGCAAAGTGTTTTATTGAGTTTATTCAATTTAAATACTTTCTTTATCGATTTCTGCAAGTGATTCACAGCACAATAATCATTGTTAATTTTTCAGTTAGCAAAGTGGTTATAGATTTATCTTGAACAGTTTTAAGTACTTGAATTATTGTCCATTAATTTCCAATAATGGATTGTGATTTAAGTTAATAAGTGAAACAGCTAAAAGCATTTCTATGAAAGGTTGTAATTTACTTATTTATCACACCTTAGGGTTAATCTGCACAACATCAAGCTTTCTTTTTAGAATAGGACTAACTTAGATTAGCCTCCTCTTCTGAAATAGGTTAGGTTAGCTTCATTTTACCATTTTCACACCCTTGTTTTTCTTGATTTGAAAACTGACCTAATTGGTCAAATCACTAACTCTTAGAGTGCCAGCGGAGGCCGAATATCCGTGGAGGATCACCATACCAAATAGGTTGGGGATAGAACTTCCCTTGTGTAAGGTATTTCAAAGCCTTTCAACTTGGGTTTTCTTCCTCTGTTGGGAGCCTTGGAACCATTCCAGCACCTTTGCATCTAACCTGCACAACCGAGGCCTCAATAAATGGTGCTAGAAGGAGGGCATGAATTGGCACATTGCCCACAATAAGAGCTAACCTTTATTTATCATGTTTTCATGGCTCTTTCCCAAATCCTTGCATGGGAGTCTGATACTACTTTGAACCTACAAGGGCCTTTACATGAACTCCCTAAAAAGGAAGTTAAGGTCTTGCCAAATTTCGATGGCGAAGGTAATGTTTCTGTTACCGAGCATATTAGAAGGTATGAATCTATTTTGTGTTTATTTAATGTCATACATGAAGATGTTGCTTGCATACTGTTCCCATTTAACTTCGAAGGTAAGGTTTCTCTTTGGTTTTAATTTTTACCTTTGAATTCAATTTCTAGTTGGTTAGAATTTAAGAATGTTTTTAGAGATTCTTTTGAAGATTATGATATAGTTGAAATTCATCAAAATCTAATTCAAATGCGGGTACATGATCGAGAATAAATTCAGGATTTTAACACATGTTTTCGACAAGTGTATTACAGCTTACACGAAAAACATCGACCTTCAACACAACTCACTTTTTGCTGGTATGTTAGATCTCTTCCTAAGACTATAGCTATGTTCATCTTACGTGAAGGAATAACAGATTTCAATGAAGCATGCAAGGAGGCTCAAGAGATTGAAAAGGACTTGAAAAGGTATCCTTTCGATCTTGTTTCTCCTTTTGTTTCATATGATGTAGAATCTGTTAATGAAGAAGAACTAAATGTTTCACCAATGGTTCAATTAAATTCACAAATTAATGATTTGTACAATGAAGTCATGTCTGTTGAAAAGGAAAGAAATATCCAAAATACTTTACATTAATTGAAACAAATAGTTCTTGCATCTTAAAATCAATCTTCCATAGATTCAAAAAGAAAATTAGTTGCAAATTCTAATCGTCATTATTCTCTTTCAAATGAATGTAAGTACGATGAGTGCTTCACATCTTCCCTTCATTGTTTGGAATCTCAATCTGAAACTGTTGAAGAAAATATTAATCCCAATACTTCCAATTTATTTAATGAGCAATTTGTTCAATCAAATTTTGAACATTTTCCTTTCTCTCAATTTAATCATAATGACCTAATTATCAATGAAAATGAAGATTTCAAGAATTATGAAGAGGATTTTTTTAATCTATTTCTAATGATTTTAAAAGTCCTTTTTAAAGCGATATTCATCCTTCTTCGTTTAATCAAACGATGGATCTTAGAATAGAAAGTTTTGAAGGTGCTAATTATACTTCAGATTCTGAAGAACATAATGATTCTACTCATTTTACAAAATCTAAAAATCCTCTGTTTTCATCCTTCGATCCTAATTGTCATGAACGGAATGAGAACCATAAGTCTTTAGAGGACGAGTTAGCTGAAATTGAGATCGAATTTCAAAATATTTGTTCCAAATATACTTTCTCTATAAATCAAATTTTAAATGAAAAGTTATTTTGATCAAATGCTTTGAAATCAAATAAATCTGATACAGCAAGAAGATAAAGTTGATCATTCACAAGATTCAAATTCTGAAGTTTTCTTTCAATACAATAACAATGATATATCGCTAAAGGAAACATGCTCCACTCTCAATTTTGATGAAAATCTTTTGAATCATGATTTTAATAATTTCCAACCCACTTTTTATGATCCAATTTATTTATGGTTGGAACAATCATTTTTGAACAACTTCCCATGTCATTTTCATTTCTTTGTAAATAACAAACTTAATTTAGTTTGCCCAATTTCTGGATTTCCATTTTTAAAATTTGTATTGCTGATGCATGATTTGTTTTTTCTTGCAGGTTTCAAGTTACATGTATGGTTACATTGGAAATATGACTTCACCTAGTTTGGTGATATTCAACAATTAGGATTTAGGGATAAGTTAGTTAATTTTGGTTTAAATTTTTGTTAATAAAGCAGTTGTGATGATATATTAGTTTCAAAACTGAAATTGAGGATTCATCTAAGGCATTTGGGGAAGTATTTATATCTTCTTTTACTTTTCGTTATTCGTGCTCTTGTTTATCATTGGATTAAAATGTTCAAGTTCAAGTTATATCTTCATTTTCTAAACTATAATGAATTCATCATGAAATGTTTTGAAACAACATTTTCAAAAAATCACATAAATTTTAATTCTTTCCTGATATGAAATGAAATAAAAGAGTCTTCTTAATCTCATAATTGCACATTTCAATTTAATTTGATCTTTAGGCTTCTTTATTTGCTTTAAAAACAAAAAAATATGATTGGATCTGATGTCTCATGACTTATTAAAAACAAAATTTTAGTCACCAATTCTTCTTTTGATTTATCGTTTTTTACATTTTCTTTTCTTACTGGTTTGTTTTGAGTTTTTCATGATTTTTACTTTTCAAATAAAGGAGTTTATCACTCTTTCGCAGTCTTGAAATCTTATCTATAAAGATCTTTATAAATGTTTTCTGCTTGCTGGGAATCGAATGTTTTTATTAGTTAATCCCTAATTGTGAAAAATCAATAAAAGACTGTGCTGATAATTCTTTTTGAATCTTTACATCATTATTCTTAGAACTTTATCTTTAACTCGACATAAAAGTTTGAATTTATTTACTTTTAAGGGAATCAGTTTCGGGAAAGAAGTTCTAATCTGTAAATATTAGTAAATCTATAGATTTCTTACGCGATCCTTACTCTTAAGGAGTATAATCGCTTCCCCATCCATTAAGTAATCTCTTATGAGATTAACATTAAACACAGCCCAATCCTTTTCTTTAACATATTTGGGAGTGAGCTGGGAAACATGAGGTCTTATAATAAGCTGACCTGCTCATGGTCATGCCTTCTTATGGAATGACTTTATCAAAATCTGGTCACCAAACCAGGATATTGGCTTGTAGCCATGCAAACGGTTGCAAGACAGGGGGTCTCATCGCGAGCCAGCCCGGTCATTAGCTATAAGTTGGTGTGAATGACACTGTCACAAACTGATTACCAACTCAGGATAGTGGTTTCCAGTTTCTTTCCCAGGATGCAAATATTTAACAAGGATTGATAAGCTTTGTATATTTTAATTAGTGGATAGGATAAAAGCAACTTATTGGGTCAAAAGGCATCCCTGTCGCGGCTATAGATGCCGACTGGCTATAGGGTTGTTCCTATGGTATTGGAGTCATTTTCTTAATACTATGTCTTATATCATGAGCTTGATTTCCCGAGGATAATTCCTGGTAAAGTTCTTGATTCTTACATCTGGTGAATAATTTATTTTGAAAATTGAGTTTATCTTTAAAATTTTTTTTGGATAATGATGGAATGACTTGGATGTTTTAGAAGTTTTGAAGTCTGATCTATACTATATCATTTAGTGATAAGACTATTCAGATTATTTGAATTTCTAGTATTAGAAGGCATTTAATCTTTGTCTCTAATTTTATGGATTTCAATACTGTAATGCAGAGATAACTGCTTTGTCCCAGCGTGTCGCCATTTGTTGTGGCCACAACAGATCCCATGCTTAGCTGAAGCACGGGAGCCCCCCATTTAATAAACAAAAAGGTATCTGGGTGAGTTTACTTGTAGATATGAGATTTTGGTTTCCACTCACCCATACTTTTGGTCTGCATGTTTGCCTTCCGTTCTGAATTTGTCTAAGTGTTTTGGATTGCAGAAATCCTTTAATTTTGAGTATTTGGTCATCTGCTTTCATCAACCCGAAACCCGACATTTGGGAAACCCGCAACCCGCAACATGATAGTTGTGGGTTGCGGGATTTTGTTTGTTTTTCATGGAGTTTACGAAACCCAAAACCCGCAACCCGACAGTTGTGGGTTGCGGGATTTTGTTTTTCAACTCATGATTTTCATCATCTCGAAACCCTCAACCTGACAGTTGCAGGTTCTCTTTGTAATTACTTTCGGGGGTTTTCATCCTGAAACCCGAAACCTGCAGTTGCGGCTTTCGGCTTTCGGGATTTTATTTTTAGTTTGATTTTGTTGTGTGTTCCCGAAACCCACAACCCGACACTTTCGGGTTGCGGGCGTCAGGAAAAGTGTTTCGATTGTGTTTTTTCCATTCCCAAAACCCGCAACCCGACACTTTCGGGTTTCAGCTTTCGGGAATTCTTTTGCGCTTTGTTTTCTTGCAATCCCGAAACCCGCAACCTGACACTTTCGGGTTTAGGCTTTCGGGATTCTTAAATAAACTTCCAAAATAAATGATGAACCCGATTCCGCATCCACCCTAGTTCATCTCAGGCATCCATTTGTTTTGATCCCACGGTCATGTTTTAATCTGGTAAATGTAATAAGTAGGGTTTTTCTATTTTCTATTTTGTCATTTTTACTGTTCGAGATTACCCTGTTGCTTGGATTTTACTGTAGATTCCTATGTAGGTGTCCATTTTTACCAGTTCTTCAGTTATTTCGAGTAAGTTTGTTGTCGTATTTCTATTTTGGTTTTCCAATTATGCTATTTTGGATTGAATTTTGATTTTATTTCTTTATTTATCATAAATTGCAAGCTTTTCACCATGTCGAAAAACACACGATCCAAAATGACACACAGAGATCCCTTAATCAAAGACCCTAATTTCGGTATCCTCTCGGATACCAGCAAGAAGGTCACTAAAATGTACCAGGTGGATTGGTCTAAAATTTATGCTATATTTGACAACAAAGACCTTTCTCACATTGAGAACGATAAACCTATGTATGAGAGGATTAGGGCTTCCAAAATTCACGCCATTGCTGCACGTCCTGCTGTCCTTCCTTACACTGATGCAGTGAAATGGATTATTGAAAATGCCAGTATCAAATACCGCTCTTTCAATGATAGTGCCGGTGCTCAATTGACACATTTCCGCTCGGAAGTCTTCGTTCAAGCTTTTGCTCTTAAACCCCATGCATAGACCCTTTATTCCGAATTTATTTAGTCCTCAAAGACTCGGTATAACTTCCTTGAGATGATAAAGTCATGGATGGTCAATCCTAATGCCTTTGTACCCAAGGTTGACAACCTCTATCCCATTATCTGGTTCAAGGAACCCTGCTCTCTGTTGGAAGCCATGCTTTACAGGCTTTTCGGTCTCCCTAATTGTTCTCTTTTCAAATCCGAATGGGCACCTATAGCACATCATGTGTTAACCACGGTTGAATCTTTCCGATGGGAAGCTATCCTGTCGTTAGAATTGAAGAATGCGATACAGGATTACCAGAAGGCACCTACTCATAAGAAGCGACATTTCTTTTTTTTTGCTTATGTCCTTGATGTTTTTTGTGCAGAGTTCCAATTTCCTAGGTTAGGTTTGAGTTGGACCCCTACAGACCCTCCTGTACATATCTACCATTCAGCATTATGGGAAGGCATTTTTGTGCCTTTAGTCACCAAAAATGTAGCTAGGGTTTTACCCCTAGTTTGTGCAAAAGAGCACCTACTAAGGAGAAGGGACTCCTTAGTAGCAGTTCAGTAAACAGTAAATTAAATTCTAAAACAATATAAATTCTAAACTAGCATGAGCATTAAGAAACATAACAAAACATGTAATATGAATGGTTTTTGTATTATTGTTACCTCCAAAGTGAAGGTTGATGAAGCTCTTACAATGTCCCAAGAGGGTTGCTCCAAGCTCCAACTTGCTCCTTCTCTTTCTCCAATGGTGGGAATGGGCCAAAAGGGGCACTCTAGGTGAAAGTAGCTCAAGGGTGAGCTAGGGTTTCAAGAGTGATTTTGGCAGAGTAAGGGTGCTTATGACCGTGGATGTGAAATGAGGGGTCTCCATCACCTATTTATAGTTTTTTGGTGGTGGAGTGCTGGCCCATGGTTTTGGGAACCATATGGTTTAGGTCAGCTGTATAGGGTTTTTTCATCCTTTTCCTCATTATTTTATATTTTTTATTCCCTTTTTAAAGGGTTTTTTCTATTTTTAGAGGAATTTTGGATATTTTTGGAGGAAAAAGGGGTTTTTAGCCATTTTGAGGCTTTTTTTATGGTTTTGTGGCCTTTTGGAGGCTTTTTAGCGGGATTTTCAGGATTTTTAAGGGAAATGGACAAATGAGCCATGTAATGGGGAAGATGAGGTAGTGAACACTTTTTGGGTGTTAACAATATGATATTTGTGATAGCTTTATGGGTACCATTTATTTTAAGATCTTCAAACAGGAGGCACCTGCATTTTTAGAAGATGCCAAAACTTTCATTAATACCATGGGTGATTGGTATGTGTTCGAGTACTTCTCATACATCAGAATCCGGGGAAGTGATATAGTGCACCTTCTACCTAGAATAGTCCTAGATAGGCTAGTTCTACGGGAGGTTTCATTCCAGATAGTGACTGATGACATGTATAAGAAACTCACAAGTCCCAGGAAGAAAGGTTGGCCTAAGTTTCCTCTTAACCTTGGCCAGCTGGTTATCCCTACCTCAAATTGGGCTGCAGTTCTTGGTGACCAAATAGCTTCCTTGGAGTTGGGAACTGCTAAGAAGTGGAAACATGATCCCAAAGAGTTCCTAGATGCACACTTCAAACAAATACATATAAAAATGGATTATGCACATCAGGTTTGACCAGATGATTTTATATACCAAGGAGCAGACACATTTTCTCATGTCCTCTCCAAAGCCAAAGATTCACAAGAGCAGCATGATATTTTGAAATACCATAAGGATCTCAAAATTATAGTTTTGAGCTACAGGGCCATGCAGCTGAATTTAACTGAATAGATAAGGAGATATAGAGAGCAAAATGAATCCCAGAAAGCTAAAGCTCCTTTAATGCTCACATATCCTGATGGGGATAAAGGTAAAGCTTCCTTAGAGCAACCTCCACATGAGAAAATTGTTGAAACAACTAAAGTGTTACTACAGGCGGCTCGGAATTTCAAGCAAGAGATGACATAGCTTTCAACAGTGATTAATACTCAATTGATAGAACTTCCTACGCCTTCTATCAATACTCAATTGCCTACTACAGAGACTCAAGAAGATGATGACTTGGTCGTGACTGAAGCTAAACCAACAAAGAGGGAGAAAGTGTTGGTTCCTAAATCACAGGTGTTCACAATCAATAATCGATGGTGATGAGGAAGTTGTGCCTGATCCTCTGGTACCAATGAAAGAGGAAGTCATTGAAGATCCTAAGGCTGTCACTGACTTGTTGGATAGTATTGACATGGATCATTCTTTCCCAGATCAATCAATGTTAGAATTTAATGCTGCCCAAGGTATTGAATCTTCAGCATGTGTGCTACTGTCTATTCAACAAACCTCCACTGCACCTTTAGGAGTGTCAATTCCATTTTCCTTGTCCTATTTGCTTAACACTCTAACTGATAAGACCACTCCATTGCCAGAAAACTTAGTTCCTTTTTCCATTTCATCATCCATGACTGCAGAAGTCCAGTCTTTGACTGCCCCTCTGTAGTCACCCATAGTTAACTTATTGTCAACTACCACTGATGAATCTTCCAAAGTTTCTCCTTCATCATCACCCATCAAGGCTGATAAAAAATTGCTACTTCCAGAAACTAATGTTGATAACCCAGTTCCACTTTCTAAAGCTTTTGCTTCAATACCTTCACCAATTGAAGTCTTATCAGTTACCAAAGCCATCTCCACACCTCAGATTATCCCTCAAGTCACTTTTCCTATACCTAATTCAGGGGTCATTCAAACACCTCCTTTGGTTGCAACAGTGAGTGTTACTTCTACTTCTGTAGGTGAAGTGACTGAGTATGCAGATCAGGATGTAGTTCCCCTTGGTGACTACTTCTATAGCCCTGATGATAAGGCGGTAATGAGGAGAACCAGGAAGAGGAGTAGATGTCATGGTGGGTTAGAAGATCCTGTCACGAGTCAGGAAATATGGGCTCCAAGGACCAACAACCCACGAGATGAAGCTATAGAAACTACTGCAGCCTTAGGGGCTTTTGCTAGTGCCAATTGGGGTTTAGTCCATGTTCTGGACAAAGAAGTTGATATGAAAGAGAATGAAATCATAAGTCTGAAAGCAGAGTTTGCTGAAATCAAGACACAACATGTAACTTATGTGGCTGATCTCAGAAAGACTTGGGTAGATAAAGTCCAAGATCTAGAGCAAAGGAATGATACACTTCTCACTAAAATTCACCTGTCACAGTCTCAACATTCCACAGATGCAGAGAATATAGCTTCGTTGGAGAAGCAAGTTGAGGATGCAACTGCAAGTGCAGCCTCCTCAAGTTCTCTCAAATTTTCCTCATATGATTTTAAGAATGTGGCCCTTAAAGTTAATCAAGACGATCACAAATTATTGGAGAAGGTTTACCTCACTCTTGATGAGATCAGGGAGAACTTCATTAATTTTTCCAAGATGTATACTACTCTAGAAGAACAAAAGGTGAAGAGACTTTTAGCTTCTAAAGCTGAGGAAGAGGTCAATCAATGGAAGTTGTATATACAGAAAATGCCAGAAGACACCACGATCCTTAATAGTTTTCAAATGAAGAAGCTGAAATCCTCCCTAAACACCTGGCTTAAGTTTCAATGAAACAGCCAAGGAGATTATCAACAAGTCTAAAGACCTCTGTACCAGACAATGGTATGCAGTTGACAATATTATGGAGGTTTTGAAACTTACATTTATGGAACCTATTCTAGATGCTTTGCCGCCAAAATGCAAATTTGAGGTGCTCGAACAAAGGTGTGAAGAGTTTGCACAGAGAATTTAGGATCTTGATCAAGTCAGCATCGATGATGTGGATCGTCTGGTGAGAGAACGGTCATCTTGGAGGGCTGGATTCGCATTTATCTTCGCACTTGGCACAAGCTAGCCAAACATGACATGGAAAATACCACATGCAATGCTTAGTTGGCCTTAGAATCTGTCAATTTCCCCAATATAGATGAGTTGTTAGAAATATATGAGAAATGGCAGGATTTTTTGGATCTGTAGTTTGATCTGATTTTGTAATCCCTATTTTGGGAAATATCCATCTTTCTTTTCTGCTGCATTTTCCTATTTAAGAAGAAGGACCTCTCGTAGTTAGGGGGTTGGGAATTTTGCAGTGGCAAGTCAGCAGGAGACAGGATTGGGGATACTCTGTTTAGCAGAGCTTTTTGTAATTTTTGTACAAGACCTCTTTTAATTCAGTAAATTTATCTTTTGATCTATCTTCTGTTATTCCTCAAATTTCTTTGAGAATTTCTTATTTATGCTTCAAATTGTCATCTACAGTGTATGATATCTTTTGCATATGTTTAAGTGTATAGATCTATTATATTGGTTTCCTTGTATGATTGATTTATGCTGCAAAGTGTTTTATTGAGTTTATTCAATTTAAATACTTTCTTTATCGATTTCTGCAAGTGATTCATAGCACAATAATCATTGTTAATTTTTCAATTAGCAAAGTGGTAACATATTTATCTTGAACAGGTTTAAGTACTTGAATTATTGTCCATTAATTTCCATTAATGGATTGTGATTTAAGTTAATAATTGAAACAACTAAAATCATTTCTGTGAAAGGTTGTAATTTACTTATTTATCACACCTCAGGGTTAATCTACACAACATCAAGCTTTATTTTTAGAATAGGACTAACTTAGATTAGCTTCCTCTTCTGAAATAGGTTAGGTTAGCTTGTTTTACCATTTTCACACCCTTTTTTTCCTTGATTGGAAAACTGACCTAATTGGTCAAGTCACCAACTCTTAGAGTGCCAGCGGAGGCCGAATATCCGTGGACGATCACCATACCAAACAGGTTGGGGATAGAACTGCCCTTGCGTAGGGTCTTTCAAAGCCTTTCAACTTGGGTTTTCTTCCTCTTTTGGGAGCCTTGGAACCATTCCATCACCTTTGCATCTAACCTGCACAACCGAGGCCTCAACAAATGGCGCTATAAGGAGGGATGAACTGGCACATTGCCCACAATAAGAGCTAACCTTTATTTATCATGTTTTCATGGCTCTTTCCCAAATCCCTGCATGGGAGTCTGGTACTGCTTTGAGCCTACAAGGGCCTTTACATGAACTCCCTAAAAAGGCAATTAAGGTCTTGCCAAAGTTTGACGGCGAAGGTAATGTTTCTGTTACTGAGCATATTAGAAGGTATGAATCTATTTGGCGTTTATTTAATGTCATACATGAATATGTTGCTTGCAGACTATTCCCATTTACCTTCGAAGGTAAGGCTTCTCTTTGGTTTTATTTTTTACCTTTGAATTCAATTGCTAGTTGGTTAGAATTTAAGAATGTTTTTAGAGATTCTTTTGAAGATTATGATATAGTTGAAATTCATCAAAATCTAATTCAAATGCGGGTACATGATGGAGAATCAATTCGGGATTTTAACACACGTTTTCGACAAGTGTATTACAGCTTACACGAAAAACATCGACCTTCAACACAACTCACTTTTTGCTGGTATGTTAGATCTCTTGCTAAGACTATAGCTATGTTCATCTTACATGAAGGAATAACAGATTTCAATGAAGCACGTAAGGAGGCGCAAGAGATTGAAAAGGACTTGAAAAGGTATCCTTTCGATCTTGTTTCTCCTTTTGTTTCATATGATGTAGAATTTGTTAATGAAGAAGAACTAAATGCTTCACCAATGGTTCAATTAAATTCACAAATTAATGATTTGTACAATGAAGTCATGTCTGTTGAAAAGGAAAGAAATATCCAAAATACTTTACATTATTTGAAACAAATAGTTCTTGCATCTAAAAATCAATCTTCCATAGATTCAAAAAGAAAATTAGTTGCAAAGTCTAATCGTCATTCTTGTCTTTCAAATGAATGTAAGTACGATGAGTGTTTCACATCTTCCATTCATTGTTTGGAATCTCAATTTGAAACTGTTGAAGAAAATATTAATTCCAATACTTCCAATCTATTTAATGAACAATTTGTTCAATCAAATTTTGAACATTTTCCTTTCTCTCAATTTAATCATAATGACCTAATTATCAATGAAAATGAATATTTCGAGAATTATGAAGAGGATTTTTTTTATCTATTTCTAATGATTTTTAATGTCCTTTTTTAAGCGATATTCGTCCTTCTTCATTTAATCAAATGATGGATCTTAGAATAGAAAGTTTTGAAGGTGCTAATTATACTTTAGATTGTGAAGAACATAATGATTCTACTTATTTTACAAAATCTGAAAATCCTCTGTTTTCATCCTTCGATCCTAATTGTCATGAGTGGAATGAAAACCATAAGTCTTTAGAGGACGAGTTAGCTGAAATTGAGATTGAATTTCAAAATATTTGTTCCAAATATACTTTCTCTATAAATCAAATTTCTAATGAAAAGTTATTTCGATCAAATGCTTTGAAATCAAATAAATCTGACACACTTGACAAGAATGAACATTTGAATGAATATCAAGAAGATAAAGTTGATCATTCACAAGATTCAAATTCTGAAGTTTCCTTTCAATACAATAACAATGATATATCGCTAAAGGAAACATGCTCCACTCTCAATTTTGATGAAAATATTTTGAATCATGATTTTAATAATTTCCAAGCCACTTTTTATGATGCAATTTATTTATCGTTGGAACAATAATTTTTGAACAACTTCCCATGTCATTTTCATTTCTTTGTAAAAAACAAACTTGGTTTAGCTTGTCCAATTTCTGGATTTCCATTTTTAAAATTTGTATTGCTGATGCATCATTTGTTTTTTCTTGTAGGTTTCAAGTTACATGAATGGTTACATTGGAAATATGTCTTCACCTAGTTTGGTGATATTCAACAAGTAGGACTTAGGGATAAGTTAGTTAATTTTGGTTTAAATTTTTGTTAATAAAGCAGTTGTGATGATATATTAGTTTCAAAACTGAAATTGAGGATTCATCTAAGGCATTCAGGGAAGTATTTCTATCTTCTTTTACTTTTCATTATTTGTGCTCTTGTTTATCATTGGTTTAAAATGTTCATGTTCAAGTCATATCTTCATTTTCTAAACTATAATGACTTCATCATGAAATGTTTTGAAACAACATTTTCATAAAAGCGCATAAATTTTCATTCTTTCCTGATATGAAATGAAATAAAAGAGTCTTCTTAATCTCATAATTGCACATTTCAATTTAGTTTGATCTTTAGGCTTGTTTATTTGCTTAAAAAAAAAAAATTATGATTGGATCTAATATCTCATGACTTATTAAAAACAAAATTTTAGTCACCAATTCTTCTTTTAGTTTGTGATATAGTTGTGAGATTTTGATTTACCTTTGGTTTCACTTGTATATATGTTTGATTTTATCATTTTTTACATTTTCTTTTCTTACTGGTTTGTTTTGAGTTTTTCATGATTTTTACTTTTCAAATAAAGGATTTTATCACTCTTTCGCAGTCTTGAAATCTTATCTATAAAGGAGATCTTTATAAGTGTTTTCTGTTTGCTCAGAATCGAATGTTTTGATTAGTTAATCCCTGATTGTGAAAAATAAATAAAAGACTATGCTGATAATTCTAGTTGAATCTTTCCATCATTATTCTTAGAAATTTATCTTTAACTCGACATAAAAGTTTGAATTTAGTTACTTTTAAGGGAATCGGTTTCGGGAAATAAGTTCTAATTTGTAAATATTAGTAAATCTATAGATTTCTTACGCCATCCTTACTCTTAAGGAGTATAGTTGCTTCCCCATCCATTAAGTAATCTCTTATGAGATTAACATTAAACATAGCCCAATCCTTTTCTTTAACATATTTGGGAGTGAGCTGGGAAATAGGAGGTCTTATCATAAGCCGACCTGCTCATGGTCATGCCTTCTTATGGAATGACTTTATCAAAATCTAGTCACCAAACCAAGATATTGGCTTGTAGCCATGAAAACAGTTGCAAGATAGGGGGTCTCATCGCAAGCCAGCCCGGTCATTATCTATAAGTTGGTGTGAATGACACTATCACAAACTGATTACCAACTCAGGATAGTGGTTTCCAGTTTCTTTCCCAGGATGCAAATCTTTAACAAGGATTGATAAGCTTTGTATATTTTAAGTAGTGGATGGGATAAAAGCAACTTATTGGGTTAAAAGGCATCCCTGTCACGGATATAGACACCGACTGGCTATAGGGTTCTTCCTATGGTAATGGAGTCATTTTCTTAATAATATGTCTTATATGATTAGCTTGATTTCCCGAGGTTAAATCCCGGTAAAGTTCTTGATTCTTACATCTGGTGAATATTTTATTTTGAAAATTGAGTTTATCTTTAAAAAGTTTTTTGGATAATGATGGAATGACTTGGATGTTTTAGAAGTTTTGAAGTCTGATCTATACTATATCATTCAGTGATAATACTATTCAGATTATTTGAATTTTTAGTATGAGAAGGCATTTCATCTTTGTCTCTAATTTTGTGGATTTCAATACTGTAATGCAGAGATAATTGCTTCATCCCAACGTGTCGCCATTTGTTGTGGCCACAACAGATCCCATGCTTAGCTGAAGCATGGGAGCCCCCCATTTAATAAACACAAAGGTATCTGGGTGAGTTTACTTGTAGATATGAGATTTTGGTTTCCTCTCACCCATACTTTTGGTCTGCGTGTTTGCCTTTCGTTCTGAATTTGTCTAAGTGTTTTGGATTGCAGAAAGGCTTTAATTTTGAGTATTTTGTCATATGCTTTCATCAACCCGAAACCCGACATTTGGGAAACCCGCAACCCGCAACCCGACAGTTGCGGGTTCCGGGATGTCTTTTGTTTGTCGTGGAGTTTACGAAACCCGAAACCCACAACCCGACAGTTGTGGGTTGTGGGATTTTGTTTTGCAACTCATGATTATCATCATCCCAAAACTCACAACCCTATAGTTGCGGGTTCTCTTTGTAATTACTTTCGGGGATTTTCATCCTGAAACCCAAAATCTGCAGTTGCGGCTTTCGGGATTTTCTTTTTTGTTTGATTTTGTTGTGTGTTCTCGAAACCTGCAACCTGACACTTTTGGGTTGCAGGCGTCGGGAAAAGTGTTTCAATTGTGATTTTTCCATTCCCGCAACCCGCAACCCGACACTTTCTAGTTTCGTCTTTTGGGAATTCTTTTGTGCTTTGTGTTCTTGCAATCCCGAAACCCGCAACTCGACACTTTCGGGTTTTGGATTTGGGGATTCTTAAATAAACTTCCAAAATAAATGATGAACCCAATTCCGCATCCCACCCCAGTTCATCTCAGCTGTCCATTTGTTTTGATCCCACTATCATGTTTTAATCTGGTAAATGTAATAAGTAGGGTTTTTCTATTTTTTATTTTGTCATTTTTATTGTTCGAGATTACCCCGTTGCTTGGATTTTACTACAGATTCCTATATAGGTGTCCATTTTTACCAGTTCTTCAATTATTTTGGGTAAGTTTGTTGTCGTATTTCTATTTTGGTTTTCCAATTCTGCTATTTTGGATTGAATTTTGATTTTATTCCTTTATTTATCAAAAATTGCAAGCTTTTCACAATGTCGAAAAATACATGATCTAAAACGGCACATAGAGATCCCTTGATCAAAGACCCTAATTTCAGTATCCTCTTGTATACCAGCGAGAAGGTCACTGAAACGTACCAGGTGGATTAGTCTAAAATTTATGCTATATTTGACAACAACGACCTTTCTCACATTGAGAACGATAAACCTATGTATGAGAGGATTAGGGCTTCCCAAATTCACGCCATTGCTGGATGTCCTGCTGTCCTACCATACACTAATGCAGTGAAATGGATTATTGAAAATGCCAGTATCAAAGACTGCTCTTTCAATGATAGTGCCAATGCTCAATTGACACATTTCCGCTCGGAAGTCTTCATTCGAGCTTTTGCTCTTAAACCCCATGCATAGACCCTTTCTTCAGAATTTATTCAGTCCTCAAAGACTCAGTATAACTTCCCTGAGATGATAAAGTCATGGATGGTAAAGCCGAATGCCTTTGTGCCCAAGGTTGACAACCTCTATCCCATTATCTAGTTCAAGGAACCCTACTCTCTGTTGGCAGCCATGCTTTGCAGGATTTTCGGTCTCCCCAATTGTTCTCTTTTCAAAGCCGAATGGGCACCTATAGCACATCATGTGTTAACCACGGGTGAATCTTTCCCATGGGAAGCTATCCTGTCGTCAGAATTGAAGAATGCGATATAGGATTACCAGAAGGCACCTGCTCATAAGAAGCCACATTTCTTCTTTTCTGCCTATGTCCTTGATGTTTTTTGTGCAGAGTTCCAGTTTCCTAACTTAGGTTGGAGTTGGACCCCTGGAGACCCTCCTGTACATATCTATCATTCAACATTATGGGAAGGCGTTTCTGTGCCTTTATTGTATGATATCTGTGATAACTTTATGGGTACCATTTATTTTAAGATATTCAAACAGGAGGCACCTGCATTTTCAGAAGATGCCAAAACTTTCATTAATACCATGGGTGATTGGTATGTGTTCGAGTACTTCTCATGCATAAAAATATGGGGAAGTGATACAGTGCACCTTCTACCTAGAATAGTCCCAGGCAGGCTAGTTCTACGAGAGGTTTCATTCTAGACAGTGACTGATGGCATGTATAAGAAACTCACAGGTCTCATGAAGAAAGGTTGGCCTAAGTTTCCTCTTAACCTTGGCCAGCTAGTTATCCGTACCTCAAATTGGGCTGCAGTTCTTGGTGACCAAATAGCTGCCTTGAAATTGGGCATTGCTGAGAAGAGGAAACATGATCCCAAAGAGTTCTTGGATGCACACTTCAAAAAGATACATATAAAAATGGATTGTGCACATCAGGTTCAACCAGATGATTTTATATACCAAGGGGAAGACACATTTTCTCAAGTCCTCGCCAAAGCCAAAGATTCACAAGAGCAACATGATATTTTGAAATACCAGAAGGATCTCAAAATTAGAGTTTTGAGCTATAGGGCCATGCAGCTGAATTTAAATGAATAGACAAGGACAGACAGAGAGGAAAAGGAAGCCTAGAAAGCTAAAGCTCCTTTAATGCTCACATATCCTGATGGGGATAAAGGTAAAGCTTCCTTAGAGCAACCTCCACATGAGAAAATTGCTGAAATGGCTAAAGTGTTTACTACAGACAACTCAGAATTTCAAGCAAGAGATGACACAGCTGTCATCAGTGATTAATACTCAATTGCTAGAACCTCCTAGGCCTTCTATCAATACTCAACTGCCTACTACAGAGACTCAAGAAGATGATGACCTGTTCGTGACTGAAGCTAATCCCACAAAGAGGCAGAAAGTGTTGGTTTCTAAATCACAGGTGTCCACAATCAACATAATCGATTGTGGTGAGGAAGTTGTGCCCGATCCTCCGGTACCAGTGATAGAGGAAGTCATTGAAGATCCTAAGGCTGTCGCTGACTTGTTGGATAGTATTGACATAGATCATTCTTTCCCACATCAATCAATGTTAGAATTTAATGCTGCCCTAGGCATTGCATCTTCAGCATGTGTGCTAGCATCTCTTGAAAAAACCTGCACTGCACCTTTAGGAGTGTCACTTCCATTTTCCTTGTCCCATTCGTTTAACACTCTCACTGATAGCACCGCTCCATTTCCAGAACACTTAGTTCCTTTTTACATTTCATCATCCATGACTGCAGAAGTCCAGTCTTTGACTACCCCTCTGCAGTCACTCATAGTTAACTTATTTTCAACTACCACTGATGAATCTTCCAAAGTTTCTCCTCCATCATCACTCATCAAGGATGATAAACAATTGCTACTTCCAGAAACTAATGTTGATAACCTAGTTCCACTTTCTGAAGCTTTTACCTCAATACCTTCACCAATTGAAGTTTTATCAGTTACCAAAGCCATCTCCACACCTCAGATTATCCCTCAAGTCACTTTTCCTATACCTAATTCAGGGGTCATTCAAACACCTCCTTTGGTTGCAACAGTGAGTGTTACTTCTACTTCTGTAGGGGAAGTGACTGAGTATGCAGATTAGGATGTAGTTCCCCTTGGTGACTACTTCTACAACCCTGATGATAAGGCGGTAATGAGAAGAACCGGGAAGAGGAGTAGAGGTCTAGGTGGGTTAGAAGAACCTTTCCCGAATCAGGTAATTGTTGAAATATTATAACTTCTAAGAATATTATTTTTGTACTTTATTATTCCGGAGATGTTTCATTCCTCCGTGAAGATCTTATTGTATATCCGGAGATGTTTATTCCTCTGTGGAGAATGTGGTAACTTGGGTTATTAGATTTCCCTAGTGGGGGTCGGCCCTGTATGAGTCATGTGGGTTAAAGGGGTTGTTAGACCACCCTAGTGCGGTCAGCCCTGCCACATTATGTTAAGTGATTAAGTTGGGGCTGACCTAGTAAATGTAAAATACAAGTCAGAGTTGTGTATAAATAGAGGAGGTGTGTTCCTCATTTAACACATTGCACTCACTTGTGATTGGCGCATAGGTGAGGCAGTGATCTTCTATGGAGGAGAAGGAGCTCATGGTTGAGGATTACATCTTTGTATTTGTTGGTCATCTACATTGAGGAAGCTTTGCTGGGTTTTCTACCCCATGAGGGTTTCCCAGGATAAATCTGTGTCTCTTGTGTTTATGCTGTGCTTGTTGTTCTTTTAGTGATCCTGTATATGTTATTATTGTGAAATGGAATGCAATGCTGATATTTTCTATCTTAGCATATGTTATAGCTTGAAATGACACCTCTTCGTCCGTGACGACACTTGCTTCCCTTGGTCGCATGACGAAACTTCTTGAGATCAAGTTCAGTCACACAACAGGACATTTGTGGATGGAGGAGTCATTTGGGACACTAAAAATGGTTGAAATTACCTCATTGTTGACCCATTTGATATATATGACCCTTAGGAACATTTTTCCAGACCAAACCATCTCCTGAAAATGAGCAGAAAAGCCTGTTTTTGGCCATTTTTCAATATGAGCGCTGGTACGTAGGCATGATAGTAGCATGTATACCCTACTGAGCGCGACTCCACTGTTGAAATAGTAGCATGTGTACGCAAATTTGTGTACTGTAGAGTAGTGTACACCCATGTTTTGGTCAAAATCTCAAAATTTGAGTAAGTTAAGTTGGTTGGGAAACCTCTTGAGCAGTTATAACTTCTTTTCTTCTTCCTCAGTGACTATATAAGGAGGGTAGAAGGGCCATAGAAAGGGACCAAGCCCAATTACAAAGTTATGCTGGAGGAATGGAGACCCTCATCCCCCTCTCTTGTGCTTTAGTTTTGGTAAACCCTAGCACAGTTGATTAGAGGCTGGAATCCTTGGAGAACGGAAGCAGGAGATCTTGAATTTAGATTTCGTGAAGTGCCAAGCTTGAAGGAAGGTATAACTGTATGTACTTGCTTTCATTCATTAATAAAGATCAGACGTTCTTCTCTTTCCAAATATGACCTATTAATGTGTCTTAGATTTGATTACAGTTTGTTTATAATCTGATGTCTTCTTCTATTATGAATATCAGTCTTATATATGTAGTCAAATGTGTTTGAGAAAGGTATCAAGTTGTTTTGCAGGTCTGGGCATTGCGACATTGGATAAGTATTGAAGAGCGAGGGAGGCAAAGCTAGGATCAACCTTCTGAATAAGGTGTCTACATATCTAAACCCTAATCTCTTCATTTACTTGTTGTACTTGCAGAATGCTTGTAAGTCTATCTTTATCACTGTAAGTTGGTAGTTTCTCCCCTGAACTATAGGTGCATTTTCCCCACAACAGAATATTAAATCTTAACATGGTATCAGAGCCAACCTAAAGGAAGGAAATGTATGGCACTTATGACACTTACTTCACTTGCGACAATTTGAAGGTTAGGGTTTTGTGTAGCAAAAAACTGTCATCATGGAACTTTTGCTATAAATCCATTTTGGCGAAGGTTCATGATATGAAACCTTTACAAGTCATATATTACATCCCCCTGTACCTTGTGTCTAAAGGAAAACCTCTAATTCGTTGAAATTTGTGATTTATGATCAGTACAAGTTAGGGTTTCTGCCTCTTCCAGATCTCAGTCATAAATAGGTGACCTAGGAAAAAAGGTCACAACTTGGGATAGGAAGCTGCAAATGCAATTTCGTAGAATGTGATAGCTAGAGAACAAAATTTAGTTTCTTAGGTAACTTTTTCATAGGCCAAAGTTGAACCAGTGACATGTGGCATGCCGTACAATTTCGCTCTCCTGTTTTATCCCATAAACAGGTCACGTTGTGACACTTGGCATAACTCTCTATCAGAGAGTCCAATTGAGGTCATAACTATGGGGTTGGAAAGAGGAAAGGTCGGACTACCGCAAGAAGAAGTTTCAGACCCCGTGGATTCGTAATTTTGGATTTACACTAGAAACAATAAGGTGCATATTTCTGTCAAAACAGATTTGGATTTTAAGCACCTTCATTCTTGAATCGTCACTGCCGTGGGAAATTAGGGTTTCAGAGAAAGTTGGAATTTTTGGAATCAGAGTCCACGGCTGAATGCTCCTCATGAAAATCGAAATTTAGAGACCAAGATAGAAAATTTTGGTTGGTCAGAAGGGTGGGCTTCATCGAACCCTAGTTCGGGATTTTGATCGAAAAGGTGGAAAATTAGGGCTTCTGCAAAAGTTGGAATTTTGGAAGTCTATGACCACGGCTGGAAGCTCCTTAGAAAAATCAAATTTTAGAGCTTTGGATCGAACCTTTTGATTGGGAAGAAGGGTGGGATTCATCAAACCCTAGTTTGGGATCCTGTCCAGAAGATCCAGAAGTTTCAAAGGCAATTTTGAGGGGTCAAATTTTGGAGATTTCAAAATTGAAGTATGCTAGCTTGATCAGCTCAGCAAGGCGCATCTTTCCATCCATTCAGAATTTTGAAATTCAAAGTTTGATTTTCAGGGTTTCTCTGACAAACCCTAATCCAGCTCCAGATCCAGTTTCAGCAAATAAAAATGGATTGGGTTAAAAACAATCTTGACAGTTATGACTTGAGGAGATACAAGTATGTGTTGAAATATGTTCATGATTAAGTTTATGTTTGTCTTCATATTATTTAGGTTAGTACAATCTTGATTAATGTTAGACTTGTCTCATTACGCTAGTAAGAGTAAGAATGAATTGGAATGATATAAAATACATTTATTGATTAGGGTTATGACACTTATGATTGTACTAATGCACCTGTGGTGTTGTATGGGGATGATGTTTTCTGCTAAAAAGATACAGGTACACCAAGAAATACAAATCAAGTTCTATGACGATGATGACATGAAGAAAAAGACTCATCCATAATTTTTGAACATATAGAATGTCTACTTACGAGGTATGTATGACTTTGTTCTACTATGCTTAACTTATGAGATATGCAGGTTCTAGCACAAGGTCTCTAAATCATTGAAGAGAACAAAGAAGATATTGTTTAGGTATGTTATACATAACTAAGCATGTATACTAATCCAGGTATGTTTTCCTATGTCAAGTTAGAATCCTACTTTGTGCTAGGATCTTAGTATACCCATGTATTGAATGATCATGACCATACATATTCAAGATTACTTAGAATCATAATGTTGTGATAATATTGAGCTTATACTAATGAATGTATGACTATGTATGAGATCATGATGATGACACTAGTGCACACTTAAGCATGCATAATGGTCAAGGATGGATAGAAGCTCATGACATGGAAGGGAAGTAGAGACCAAGAAGGAAGTAACCTCACAAGACACAAAAAAAATAAGTATTTGAATTGTTATTTGAATTACTGAATAGTCTATGATATTGCTCGTAATAGTTGTATGCATATTTGTATTCCTAGAATATATCATGCTAAGTATTCATATAGCATTGAACAGTATACTACTAATATGCATATGATTGGTAAGTTGGACAAACATTCCATTGTTGCTTGTCTAGAGTGAAACCTCTTTGCTGACATGCTGAGAGCTGTGCACGCTTTCGATAGTATGTTCTGGTAGAGATGGAAGGCATCTAGATAACCACTGTATGCATACAAGATATGGAAAAGTGTTGTGCCAAAGTATTGGTCAAGATAGTTTCATAACCATGTGAATCATATTTGTATGCATAATAGGTTATCATATCAACATGATTTGATGATTATGAAGTATTACTAATCATGTAATTAACTTTGATTTGTAGGAAAGATCATGAAGAATGATGAACACCGAACAAGTGATGGATGTTCAACAAGAAGACTTACAAATCAAACATACTATAGAAGGCTTGTGGCTAGAATATTCTCTTAGAAAGAGGAAGAGGATCATGATGAGATGTTTGCTCCAAGTGGCTAGATAAGACCATTATCCTAATGGTGCAATTTAAGAAGAAGTGTGAATTGAGAAAACTCCCAGGATTTAATTGAAGAAAGCTCTATGCGGGTACCCAAGATCGATAGTCATTTGATGAGCTTAATGATCACCATGGGCAATGCGGATTTCAACATTTGCTACAAGGTTGAAGATGGTTTCTATATACATCTGACATGGATGCAAGAAGAAACTCACCACAAAGTTCAAATGATCTTGAGGCTCATATCAGTAGACCCATCTAACGGGAGATAGCACAGATATATATGCAGAAGACCAGCCAATGCAGAGTGTGAATGATGTTCAGTTAAAGAGGGAGAATTGATAGCTTCTTGACAAGATTGGGATTTACCAAAACTAAAGATGATCCTAACCTTTATCTTAAGGTTATGGATGTTGAACCTGTCATACTATTACTGTATGTGGATGATCTATTTCTGACAGGGAATGAGAAATAGATCATGGAAATCAAGAAGAAACTCTCTGCATAAATTGAGATGAAAGATCTCGGATTGATATATTACTTCCTAAATATGGAAGTATGGCAAGGCTCAAAAGGAATCTTTCTTAACCAGGGAAAGATTTGATATATTGGAATGTACAACCATGGCCACTCTCATGGGTTCCGACTTGAAGCTGTTAGCTGATGACTCATCAGAGTTAGTGGATGTAACTCTGTACAGATAGATTATTGGGTCATTGATGTATTTGACGAATATCAGGTCAGATATATGCTTTGCTATGAGCACCTTGAGTCGGTATCTAGCAGAACCTAGGCATGTTGCAAAGCATGTGATGAGGTACCTACAAGGTACGATAGACTTTGATCTTTTTATATTGGAGATCATGACTTCGGATTGTATGGCTACACAGATGCCGATTGGGCAGGAAGTGTATCAGACAGGAAGAGCACATCACATCGGGTGAATGTCATTGTCTGGGATCTACCATGATCTCATGGTTTAGCAGGAAGCAGTCTAGTGTGGCTCTCAGTACAGCTGAAGCAGAATATGTAGCTGCTTGCTCTACTAGTTGTGAAGCAGTATGGCTTCGGAAGTTGTTATCAGGATTGTTTGACTTAGAGATGGACCCTACTGTGATCCTGTGTGACAACCAGAGTTGTATCAAGATGACAGAGAATCCAATGTTCCATGATAAGTCAAAGCACATAGAGATCCAATATTTCTATATGGGGTATGGTACAGAAAGGAGCTATCAAGCTCGAGTATGTGAGCACTGACGAACAAGTTGATGATGTATTGACCAAACCTCTGTCTCGAGAAGAGTTTGAGTATTTTCGAGACAATCTTGGTGTAGTTCAGAAGGACCCTCCTCGAAATGGGCAGTTATATGGTCAATGATGATATTTTGTGGATACTGTATTGATGAGGATACTGTATCGTTGATGTGGACACTCTATTAATGAGGATACTATATCGTTGATGTGGATACTGTATTGATGAGGATACTGTATCGATGATGTGGATACTGTATTGATATGGATACTTGTATCGATGATGAGTATACTGTATCGATGACGAGGACACTATATCGATGACGAGGATACTTGTATTGATGATGTGGATACTTGTATCGATGACGAGGATACTTGTATCGATGATGAGGTTACCTGTTCCAACGATAAGGTCAATGATGAGGTTACCGGTTCCGACGATGAGGTCAATATATGGTCCTTAGACTTTGTCTAAGTGGACAAGGAGGGATTGTATCATCCCTGGACACATGTCCTAAAAGAGATCCGTAGACATATGTCTCCGAGAAAGTGGTCCCTAGTGGACATGATAGGACTGCATCGTCCCTAAACGTTTAGTTCAAAATGTACATAATAGGACTGCATCGTCCCTAGACGTTTGGTTCAAAATGTACATGATAGGACTGCATCGTCCCTGTACGTTTGGTTCAAAATGTACATGATAGGACTGCATCGTCCCTGAGCTTTTTGTTCAAAATTTACATGATAGGACTGCATCGTCCCTAAGCATTTGGTTCAAAATGTACATGATAGGACTGCATCATCCCTAAGCGTTTGGTTCAAAATGTACGTTACAGGATTGCATCGTCCTTGGACTCATGTCCTAAAGTGATAGGGATTGATCATCCCGTAAGTGGATTAGGATTGCATCGTCCCGAGACATGGTGAGGTGTGTTGATGTATATGTAACTTTGGAATGTATTTCATCTATGTATTTCATATATATTTATTGTACCTTTATAAGAGATGTGTTATTCCTCTATAAGGAAGTGTCGTCATGTGTATTGACAAGTGTCACAAGTGTGTGTACTTGGCGATGGGTTATTAGACCACCATGTGTGGGGTAGACCCTGAAATATATATTATATTGTGGATGTACCTAGCTAGACAAGTGGGCTCCATAAGGTCACTGGGAAAACATGTTAGTATAAATAGAGATCAGGAGATCTCTATTTTGATCATTCGGAAAGTCACACTTCTCTCACTCAGAAAGTTGCGCACTAGTTAGGAGGAAGATCATCTGCTCTAGGAGACTATCTCAAGTGTATTTTGGTTGTAGTTTGGTTGAGCCATTGCTCTCTCTATCTCTGAGGAAGTTGTGGGGTTTTTCACCTTAGGGTTTTCCCCACGGAAACTCTGTGTCTCTTGTCTCTCATGCTTTTGATTCTTGTGATGCTTGTCATGCTTATTGTGATTGTTATGCATTGATATACTGTATATGTTATTCTCTCAGTAAAGATCCAAGAGTATTGTGAATTAATGCTCAAAATTTAACATGGTATCAGAGCTAACCTGAGAAGAAGACATTTTGCAATGATGGAAACTTGAGTTTCTTGTTTATTGGGTTTCTCTCCACAAATTTTGGAAAAGCAGTATAGTAGATTGACTCTACTCATCAATGCGCATCTATCTATCCAATCAGAATTCAATTCTGAGCATTTTCATATTTGGCCCTAAAAATTAGGGTTTCCACAAAAATAGGAATTTCTGAAATCTGAAGACATAGCTGGAAGCTCCTTGCAAAAATCAAATTTTAGAGCTTTGGATCGATATTTTTGGCTAGGTAGATCTTCAGAAAACTCAAACCCTAATTTAGGGCTCTCCCTAGTGAACCCGGGAGGACAAAAAGGAAAATCTAAAGGGTAAAACTTTGCTGATCTCAAATTCTGAATGCACTAGGATGATCATCTCATCAAAGTGCATC
Source organism: Larix kaempferi (assembly GCA_027924585.1). NCBI lineage: Eukaryota > Viridiplantae > Streptophyta > Pinopsida > Pinales > Pinaceae > Larix > Larix kaempferi. Next base: position 881,932 of record BSBM01000446.1, on the reverse strand, counting down.
TTTCTGTCCTTTCAGAAAATTGAAATTCACATTTTGAATTTTTAGGGTTTTTCCGACAAACCCTAATCTAGGACCAGATCCAGTTTTCAGCATTTCAAGTGGTAAGACCTAAATCTTTTCTATTTCCATTTGAAGTACTCTTTAAGATGTCTCACCACACAAAGCTTGAGGATAATCTTGAAGGGGATAATAACTTCCGAGCTTGGAAGTATAGGATTGGGTTAATCCTGGAAGAGAATGAGTTAGACTCATATATAAAAGAAGACATCGCTATCCCAGAGGATGAAGAGGCCAAGGTATTGCATAAGAAGAACTTGGTCAAGGCAAAGAGAATCATTGCTGATTCTATCAAAGACCATCTCATACCCCATGTGTCTTCTCTAAAGACACCCAAGGAGATGTTTGACTCTTTGACCAAGCTATTTGAAGGGAAGAACATAAATTGGAAGATGACTCCGTGGAATCAATTGAAAGGGGTCAAGATGTTGAATGGAGAAACCATTCAATCTTACTTCTCCAAGGTCTCTCAGATCAAGGAGCAACTTGAAGCTGTGGATGAAGTAGTGGACAATGGTGAAGTTGTTATGACCACTCTGAATGGCCTACCTAGGTCATGGGACTCTTTTATTCAAGGAATCTGTGCAAGAAAGAAATTGATCTCTTTCAATAAACTATGGGAGGAATGCTCTCAAGAAGAAGCTAGACTTGTAGCTCATGAGGAAAAGATGGGAGGTGAAGATCAAGCTCTCGCAACTCACACCAAAAGAAGCAAGCCCAGGAAGGAGCACTCTCGCTACAAAAGATCCTATCAAAAGAATAAGAAGGATCTAAGATGCTTCACATGCAATGAGAAGGGTCACTTTGCTTCAGATTGTCCCAAGATTCAACAAAAGGGATAATAGCAACAACTTCAACAAGAAGAAGAAGGGCAGCAAAAGAAAGTTCCATGCTCATGATGCCGAAGATGATGAACCTCCCAAGAAGAAGGCTAGGGAAGAAAGTGATGATGACTCATCAAGTGAAGAAGAGTATGTTCTAATCTCTGCTCTCACAGGTACTATCTCCCATGGTTGTAATGATTGGTTGATTGATAGTGGGGCTTCCAAACACATGACTGGGTTTAAGGGATCTTTTGTGAATCTATTTGAACATGAATCACCCCATAAGGTGAAACTTGGGGATGATTATCAATACCCAATCAAAGGAACCGGTGAAGCCTCCTACAACCTAGATTCTGGAAAATCTTTGAAGATGAAAGAAGTCCTTTATGTACCTGGGCTGAAGAAGAGCTTACTCTCCATCTCTGCATTGGATGCAAAAGGTATGAGGGTTGCATTTGTGGATGGCCAAGTCCTAATGTGGCCAAAGGGAAAGACCATAGATGATGAAGTAGTGATTGGAGAGCAAGAGGGAGGATTGTATAAATTGAAGGAACAACCTGAACATGACATGGTGCATGAATCCATGGAGCCAAGTGAACTTTGGCATAGAATATTTGCTCATATGCACTATGGGGCACTTCCAATTGCGAGCAAGGTTGTAGAGGGTCTTCCTGAAATCAAGACCAAACATGAAGGTGTTTGCAAAGGATGTGCAAAAGGTAAGAACATTAAGAAGGCTTTCCCAAGCAGTGAAAGCAAGGCCAAAGATATCCTGGAAATCATCCACTCAGATGTATGTGGTCCTATGTCATCCAGTTCTCTTAGTGGGTATGTTTACTATGTCTCATTTATTGATGACTTCTCCAGGAAGACTTGGGTATACTTCTTGAAGAACAAAGATGAGGTGTTTGATAAGTTCAAGGAATTCAAAACCTTGATGGAGAATCAAACTGACAAGAAGATCAAAACATTCAGATCTGACAATGGTGGAGAATTCACCTCAGGTGACTTCAAGAAGCTTTGTAGTGATTCAGGGATTAAGAGGGAGTTGACTGCTCGTTATAATCCTCAACAAAATGGAGTTGTAGAAAGGAAGAACAGAACTATCATGGAAGCAGCAAGGGCAATGCTGCATGACCAGGATCTACCTATGCATCTATGGGCAGAAGCAGCTAGAACAGCTGTAGATGTGTAGAACAGAACACCCCACAAGATATTGGACAACAAGACCCCAGAAGAGGTCTTTTTTGGTAAGAAACCTGAAGTCAGCCATCTCAGAATATTTGGTTGTCCAGTATACACTCATGTCCCAAAGGAAAAGAGGACTAAACTAGATCCTTCAGGAAAGAAGGGTATCTTTGTGGGTTACAGTGAAAGCTCGAAGGCTTATAGAATATACTTTCCAAGGTTCAAGAAGATTGATGTCAGCAGGGATGTAAAATTTGATGAAAACTCAGCATTCATCAAATCAAGGAAGGCACCTATCGAAGTTTATGAAGAACCTAAGGAAAGTAGATTTCAAGACACTACCATGACTGAAGCAGTTCCAGAAGTTGTTCGTGAGTTTGAAGATCCACAAGAACCTATAGATCCACCCCGTGAGGATAACTCTCACAAGAGGAAACCTGCATGGGCTAGAGAGCTCATTCAAGATGCAGAAAGATTTGGCATTCTAGAAGAAGAACACAGAGCAAAGAAGAGAACCATATCACATACTAGCTATGTTGCTTTACTCTGTGACATTATGAACAAAGAGCCTTCCAGTTATGAAGAAGCAGCGGAAAATAAATAATGGAAGGATGCCATGGTTGAGGAATACCAATCAATAATGAAGAATGATGTTTGGGATGTTGTCCCAAGACCTAAAGAGAAGTCTGTTGTGACTTCCAAATGGATATACAAAATCAAGCATGCTACAGATGGCAGTGTAGAGAAATACAAGGCAAGATTCATAGCTCGTGCCTTCACTCAGAAAGAGGGAATAGATTATGAAGAAAATTTTGCACCTGTAGCCAGGTATACTTCCATCAGAACAGTACTTGCCCTGGCTGCAACAATGAAATGGAAAATACACCAGATGGATGTCAAGACTGCTTTCTTGAATGGTGTAGTTGAAGAGGAAGTATACGTGGAGCAGCCACTCGGCTTTGAAATACATGACAGGGATTCATATGTGTGCAGATTGAAGAAAGCCTTGTATGGCTTGAAGCAAGCCCCCAAAACTTGGTATGGTAGGATGGACAGTTTCCTATCTAGTTTGGGCTTTACCAAGAGTAAAGCGGATACCAATCTTTACTACAAGGTTGAGGAAGGAAATCCTGTGATTCTACTTCTGTACGTGGATGACTTATTTGTAATAGGAGATGACAGATTGATTGCAAATACTAAGAGGAAGCTTGCTGCTGAGTTCGGTATGAAAGATTTGGGGTGATGGATTGAAAGGCCATGGCCACACCCATGGCATTGAATCTAAAGCTTCTATGTGATGCTTCATCTGAGCCGGTTGATGTCTCTATGTATCGTCAGATGATTGGGTCCTTGATGTACCAGACGAACACGAGACCAGATATTTGCTTTGCAGTGAACACATTGAGCCAGTTCCTGATGGATCCAAGGAGTGTTCACCTGGTTGCTGTAAAGCATGTCATGAGGTACCTGAAGGGTATAGTGGATTATGGGCTCAAGTATGAAGCGAGTCAAAAGTTTAACCTGTAGGGTTATGTTGATTCAGATTGGGCTGGCAGTGCTACAGATAGGAAGAGCACATCTGGGTGCTGCTTCAGTATGGGCTCAAATGTGATCTCTTGGTTTAGCAGGAAGCAGTCCTGCGTAGCACTGAGTACAGCTGAGGCAGAGTATGTTGTAGCTTGTTCAGCTAGTTGTGAGGCAGTATGGCTATGGAAGCTACTGTCTGAGTTATTTGATCTCCCACTGGATGCTACTGGTATCTTTTGTGATAACCAGAGTTGTGTGAAGCTGTCCGAGAACCCAGTGTTTCATGACAGGTCGAAACACATAGAGATCAAGTATCACTATATCAGGGATATGGTGCAGAGAGGAGCCGTGAAGCTCCTGTATATTGCGACAGACGAGCGGATTGCAGATGTGCTGACGAATCCACTAGCTAGGGTGAAGTTCGAGTACTTCAAGGAGAGGCTTGGTGTTCTTCAGATCGATGACACTTCAAGGAAGAAGTGATGGACACATTTTTTGAAGCCATTCCAAGCATGTTGGAAGGAGGATCCTTTACATGGCTGTGGATGTAAGCGCTGGATGGTGAGCATCAAGATGATGTTCTGGTTTCTGCTTTGTATGATCAATTGGATCATTTTTATATGTATGTATGCATCATGTTGGATGCTGGATATTGTCAGTTGGATCATTTATATGTATGTATGCATCATGTTGGATGTTGGATATGATCAGTTGGATCATTTATATGTATATGTATGTACGCATCATGTTGGATGCTGGATATGATCAGTTGGATCATTTATATGTATGTACGCATCATGTTGGATGCTGGATATGATAAGTAGGATCATTTGTATGTATTTTGTATATGCATCATGTTGGATGCTTGGACCATGTATTTGTATATGTATCAGGTGGATACATTGTATGATCTGGTGGATCATGTATGGTGATATGTATCATGTATTTGTATTTGTATCAGGTGGATACATTGTATGATCAGGTGGATCATGTATGATGATATGGATCATGTAGATGCATTGTATGATCAGGATGATCATGGATGACGAGCTTCAAGATGTTGCTCGAAATGACATGCAGCAGGATGTTGCAGTGATGATGATCAGGATGATCATGTGTACATCAGGATGATGTATGGTGAGTATCAGGTTGATACTCTATGGCCGTGGATCAGGTTGTGCAGATGAGCATATAATTTGGCCCTGGGAGATTTGCAGATAGTCTTTCGAGGTTTTTCCTATGGCATATAATTTGGCCCTGGGATATCTGGCAAATGCTCTTTCGAGGTTTTTCTCTGGGAGGACAAATAATTTGGCCCTGGGAGATCTACAGATAGTCTTTCAAAGTTTTGCCTATGGCATATAATCTAGCCCTGGGATATCTGGCAGATGCTCTTTCGATGCTTTTTCCTATGGCATATAATATGTCCCTGGGAGATCCAATAGGTTGGGCTGTGTGCTCGTAATAAGTCCTGGGATGCTCTTGCGAGGTTTTTCCATGACCACATATAATCTGTCCCTGGGAGATCCTATAGGTAGAGCTGTGTGCTCGTAACAGCCTGGGATGCTCTTGCGAGGTTTTGTGGTGACCACATATAATCTGTCCCTAGGAGATCCTATAGGTAGAGTTGTGTGGTCGTAACAGCCTGGGATGCTCTTGCGAGGTTTTGTGGTGAGGTCACATATAATATGGCCCTGGGAGATCCTATAGGTAGAGCCGTGTGCTCGTAATAGCCTGGGATGCTCTTTCGAGGTTTTGTGATGCACGTAATAAGTCCTGAGGATTCCACAGTATGGCCAGTGATGATGAAGACCTGCAGGTGGTGGGCCTACATCTAGTATGAAAAAGGATTGGCTCTGTAGAACTTCCTATGACGAGTAGAGTCAGAGATTGGTTGAGATAGCAGCAGCAGTGATGATGATGATGACGATGCATCGATGACGATGATCCCGAGAAGAAGACTTGTCTAGCATATCTGTGTCGAGAAATACCTTCCTAGTTAAGAGGGAGTGTTGATGTATATGTAACTTTAGAATGTATTTCATATATATTTATTGTACCCTTATAAGAGATGTGTTATTCCTATATAAGGAAGTGTTGTCATGTGTATTCACAAGTGTCGCAAGTGTGTGTACTTGGCGACGGGTTATTAGACCACCATGTGTGGGGTCGGCCTTGAAATATATATTATATTGTGGATGTACCTAGCTAGACAAGTGGGCCCCATAAGGTCACTGGGCAAACAGGTTAGTATAAATAGAGATCAGGCGATCTCTATTTTGATCATTCGGAAAGTCACACTTCTCTCACTCAGAAAGTGGTGCACTAGTGAGGAGGAGGATCATCTGCTCTAGGAGACTATCTCAAGTGTATTTTGGTTGTACTTTTGTTGAGCCATTGCTCTCTCTATCTCTGAGGAAGTTGTGGGGTTTTTCACCTTAGGGTTTTCCCCATGGAAACTCTGTGTCTCTTGTCTCTCATGATTTTGATTCTTGTGATGCTTGTGATGCTTATTGTGATTGTTATGCATTGATATAATGTATATGTTATTCTCTCAATAAAGATCCAAGAGTATTGTGAATTAATGCTCAAAATTTAACAAGGTGTCTTAAAGAGATAAGGATTGATCATCCTATAAGTTGATCTTGATTGCATTGTACATAGACATGAGAGATGTCTTAAATTGAGAGGGATTGATCATCCCGTAAGTGGATCAGGATTGTATCATCCTTGGACTTATGTCCTAAAGTGAGAGTGATTGATCATCCCATAATAGGATCTTGTACATTGCAGAGTATGCTGCTATGTCGATGCTGCTGATCGTGATGGTCTAGATGACGATGCTATTGATCGTGATGGTCTAGATGACGATGTTGTTGATCGTGATGGTCTAGATGACGATGCTGTTGATCATGATGATCTAGATGACGATGCTACTGATCGTGATGATCTAGATGACGATGTTGCTGATCGTGATGGTCTAGATGACGATGTTGTTGATCGTGATGGTCTAGATGATGATGATGTTGATCGTGATTGTCTAGATGACGATGCTGCTAATTGTGATGATCTAGATGATGATGATGCTGATTGTGATGATCTAGATGACAATGTTGTTGATCGTGAGGATCCAGATGATGATGTTGATCGGTAGATCCAGATGATGAGGCTGTTGATCGAGAGATCTAGATGATGATGTTGATCGGTAGATCCAGACGATGAGGTTGTTGATCGAGAGATCTAGATGATGATGTTGATCGGTAGATCCAGACGATGAGGCTGTAGATCGAGAGATCCAGATGATGATGTTGATCAGTAGATCCAGATGATGAGGCTGTTGATCGAGTGATCTAGATGATGATAATGCTGTAGCTGATCGAGTGCTACAGAAGATGAACACTCAATACTGATGATGTTGATGTTCTAGTATTGATTATGTTCCAGTAACTGAATGAGTTACTGATGATGATGTATGGAGAAAGCTTCCAATGATTTATAGATGTATCATGTATGATGTAGTTGATGACTCCTTGCTCCTGCAGATGTTGTTATAATATCCTTCTTGTTAAGGGGGAGTGTTGAAATATTGTAATTTCTAAGAATATTATATCTGTACTTTATTATTCCGGAGATGTTTATTCCTCCGTGGAGAATGCGGTAACTTGGGTTATTAGACTTCCCTAGTGGGGGTCGGCCCTGTATGAGTCATGTGGGTTAAAGGGGTTATTAGACCACCCTAGTGGGGTCATCCCTGCCACATTATGTTAAGTGATTAAGTTGGGGCCGACCTAGTAAATGTAAAATACAAGTCGGAGTTGTGTATAAATAGAGGAGGTGTGTTCCTCATTTAACACATTGCACTCACTTGTGATTGGCGCATAGGTGAGGGAGAGATCTTCTATGGAGGAGAAGGAGCTCATGGTTGAGGATTACATCTTTGTATTTGTTGGTCATCTATATTGAGGAATATTTGCTGGGTTTTCTACCCCATGAGGGTTTCCCAGGATAAATCTATGTCTCTTGTGTTTATGCTGTGCTTGTTGTTCTTTTAGTGATCCTGTATATGCTATTATTTTGAAATGGAATGTAATGCTGATATTTTCTGTCTTAGCATATTAAATCTTAGCAGTAATATGGGCTCCAAGGACCAACAACCCACGAGATGAAGCTATAGAAACTATTGCAGCTTTAGGGGCTTTTGCTAGTGCCAATTGGGGTTCAGTCCAAGTTCTGGACAAAGAAGTTGATCTGAAAGAGAACGAAATCAGAAGTCTGAAAGCAGAGCTGGATGAAATCAAGACACAGCATGTAACTTATGTGGATGACCTCAGAAAGACTTGGGTGAATAAAGTACAAGATCTAGAGCAAAGGAATGATACACTTCTCACTGAACTTCACCTGTCACAGTCTCAACATTCCACAGATGCAGATAAGATAGCTTCTTTGGAGAAGCAAGTTGAGGATGCAACTGCAAGTGCAACCTCCTCAAGTTCTCTCAAGTTTTCCTCATATGATTTTAAGAATTTGGCTCTTAAAGTTAATTAAGACCATCACAAATTATTGGAGAAGGTTTACCTCACTCTTGATGAGATCAGGGAGAACTTAATTAATTTTTCCAAGATGGATACTACTCTAGAAGAACAAAAGACAAAGAGACTTTTAGCATCTAAAGCTGATGAAGAAGCCAGTCAATGGAAGTTGTATATAAAGAAAACGCCAGAAGACACCCCGATCCTTAATATTTTTCAAATCAAGAAGGTGAAAGCCTACCTAAACACCTAGCTTGATTTCAATGACACAGCTGAGGAGATTATCAACAAGTCTAAACACCTCTGTATCAGACATTGGTATGCAATTGACAATATTATGGAGTTTTTGAAACTTCCGTTTATAGAGCCTATTCTATATGCTTTTCCGCCAAAATGCAAACTTGAGGAGCTCGAACACAGGTGTGAAGAGTTTGCACAGAGAATTCAGGATCTTGATCAAGTTAGCATCGATGATGTGGAGCGTCTGGTGAGAGAACCGGTCAGCTTGGAGGGCAGGATTCTCATTTACCTTCGCACTTGGCACACGCTGGCCAAACATGACATGGAAAATAATACATGCAATGCTCAGTTGGCCTTAGAATTTGTCAATTTCCCCAATATAGATGAGTTAGAAATATATGAGAAATGGCAGGATTTCTTGGATCTGTAGTTTGATCCAATTTTGTAATCCCTATTTTGGGAAATCTCCATCTTTCTTTTCTGCTGCATTTTCCTATTTAAGAAGAAGGACCTTTCGTAGTTAGGGGGTTGGGAATGTTGGAGTGGCAAGTCAGCAGGAGACAGGATCATGGAATTTCTGATTTATGCTTCAAATTGTCATCTACAATGCATGATATCTTTTGCATATGTTTAAGTGTATAGATCTATTATATTTATTTCCTTGTATGATTGATTTATGTTGCAAAGTGTTTTATTGATTTTGTTCAATTTAAATACTTTCTTTATCGATTTCTGCAAGTGATTCATAGCACAATAATCATTGTTAATTTTTCAATTAGCAAAGTGGCTACAGATTTATCTTGAACAGGTTTAAGTACTTGAATTATTGTCCATTAATTTCCATTAATGGATTGTGATTTAAGTTAATAAGTGAAACATCTAAAAGCACTTTTGTGAAAGGTTGTAATTTACTTATTTATCACACCTCAGGGTTAATCTACACAACATCAAGCTTTCTTTTTAGAATAGGACTAACTTAGATTAGCTTCCTCTTCTGAAATAGGTTAGCTTAGCTTAGTTTTACCATTTTCACGCCCTTCTTTTCCTTGATTGGAAAACTGACCTAATTGGTCAAATCACCAACTCTTAGAGCGCCAGTGGAGGCCGAATATCCATGGAGGATCACCATACCAAACAGGTTTGGGATATAACTGCCCTTGCATAGGGTATTTCAAAGCATTTCAACTTGGGTTTTCTTCCTCTGTTGGGAGCCTTGGAACCATTCCAACACCTTTGCATCTAACCTGCACAACTGAGGCCTCAACAGGTATTCATCCCAAGCTTGCCACATCTCAACTTCCAAACAAAGAGAAATTAAATGAAGAAATCACTAAAAGTGTGAGATGACAAACTGCGCAGATCTCAAACCCAACAAGTCATTTGGACCTTCATGCCAACGTTCCAATCTGTCATTAAACCACCAAAATCGCAAAAACTTATTTTCCATATCTGTGAATATCATGAAATTTTGCTAAGAGAGATTCATCAGCATGGAAAATCATTTCCAAGATTTACTGAAGTGCTCATTTTCGCCACTGATTATTAATATCCTTAAACTCTAATTTGTCACCTGTCGACTACAGTAAAAGGTCTCATGGAAAAAGGGATTATTGCAGAGGATTCTGGGCCTATTCCCCTAAAAAATCGAGTAAATGGATTTGTTCATATCAGCTGCCTCGGTTAACAGAGAGCAGAATGTGTGGTTTGAAGGAGGAATGCCACATTCAAATCATGAAATTAATGCAAATCTACTCCAGCATACTACGGGATATCTTTTGAGTATAGCTCGCCCTCCATGTTGCAAGATTGCCAAATCATGTGGATGTCTTTGTTATTCTGGGGGAAAACGATCACATTAGATCACTTGAAAATATTGCAGAAGCTCGATCAAATCATGGGGATGAAATTTTAATTTAATGGTGTATATCCATGTAATCTCTTATAAAAGGAGATGGAAGTCAATTGTGCAGAATGATATCTGGAAATCAGAGAATGAAATTTCTTTCTCTGTGTTATTTTCCTTCTGTCTGTAACAATTGTTTTGGATGGGACTAAGACTAGAGAACTTCACGAACAGTGTAATGGATCAATATTCTTAAATGGAGCAGTGATGTGTTGAATCTGAAAACTGTCTTCAAAAATACAAGGAGAACTTCACGAACAGTGTAATGGATCAGTATTCTTGAATGGAGCAGTGATGTGTTGAATCTAAAAACCGTCTTCAAAAATCCTTGTATGAAGTTTTTCTGCAGTGGTAATAGAATTATATTTTCAGTTTCTTTCATCGTTGTTCTTATAGGAGTTTGAATAAGCAATGTTTTTCTTATTCAAATTACTTTAACCACTTAATATTCCTTATTAGTGTTCTGATAAGAATGTTGATTGGTAATTTAATCCAATCTATTCACTATATACCATTTTAGTTTTGCAGAATTTAAAATTTTATTTGCAATTCCTCACAACTTTGTTTCTCTGGTTTTGCATGAACCTATAATGTGTTTAAATTTGTAACTGTTAAAAAATGAAAGTTTTTTCATACTGTTAATGGTTCCAAGTTAATATGCAAGCTGAACTGATTAGTTTTATTGTTTGGCTCCTGCATGACAGGGTTAGGAATAACATTAACATTTTTTTAATTAGCTTTTATTATTGCATTCATTAATTTGCATTTGCATATCTGTAGTCTTCTAGATCTACATTCTGTATCTTTGTTTCATTCTCCAGATTAACACAAAAATAAAATAAAAATCAAATACTTGGGACCCTCAAATTGAATTGTATATATGTTTAAATTTGGATTCTAATTTACTCTCTTTGTATATATAATTTTTTAATTATTAAACTAGTGTATATACTTATATCTATAGTTTTTTTTGTGCTTCTTTTAGATTAGTTTCTTAATTAGAAATAATCTCGGCTAATGGGGTTGTATAACTCTGTGAGAATTAATCATTTCAACGACTTGGGGTAATTAGACACCTGATTAATTCCGTGAGAATTGATCATTTCAATGACTTGGGGTAATTAGACACCTGATCAATTCCTTGTTGTTGACGAAAGTGCACAACTCCCGCATCAACAAATGGCGCTAGAAGTAGGGCCGGTAAAAAATGAATGTTTATTTTAGTTTCAATTTTGTTAAGTATTCATTTCATCCTCCGGTTTTCAATACTTTATCATTACATATTTATTTTTCTTCTACATCATCACACACGTGCTGCACTATAGGGTAGAGACAAGCTAACCCTTTTGAGTCTATATTTCATTATTTCAATCGTATAATGGCTCATGCCCACGTTCCTATATGGAGTTGCATCTCCAAACATGCTAACTGTAGCAGTCCATATGAGATAGTTGATCGCTTTTCAAAGAGGAAATTTGATGGTGAGGGGGAAGTATCTTCTCATGAACATGCTTTTCAATTTTTTCATGATTGCATTGTTAATGGTATTTTTAGTGTATTTTTAATAAAGTTGTTATTTGTAGATTATTTACCTTGAATTTCGAAGGCTGAGCAAAAAGATGGTGCGAAAATTTTCCAACTGCATCCATCCACACTTTAGATCAGTTTTTAGCTGAGTTTATATCTACATTTCAAAATGTTGATTATAATCAATTGATTTAAGAACTGATGAAGCTTAAAAGGGGACATGATGAATCAGGTGAGGATTTTACAATGAGATTTCTACATCTTTGTTTTAAATTTCCTATCAAAGTTATTCCTTCTATTATTTAAATGATTGGAAATGCTATTTCTCTTTCAAACCAGTACGATCAGTCTATTCTAGATCAATTTGAATAATTTAAAAACATTCACTCGCAAGATGATTTAGAAGAAAGTTATGAAGTTGTAGTAGATCAACCTTATTTCCCAACTTTTTTCATTTTTGTAGATCATAAGGAATCAAAAAATTTTGAAAACATAAATCTATCTTCTGATATTCATAATTTCTTAATATCTTCCTTAAATGAGAAGAAATTTTCAAGTTTACATGAAGAAATTTGTTGTAATATCCAAGGTTATACATCTACTTTAGAAATAAAAAAGATTGGATCCAATGTTTTCATAGATTCTTCTCCTAATTTATATGAATAGGATCAAGATCCACTTCTAGGACATCCTATTATTAACTCTTCTTCTGATTTTCAATTAATTTCTGGATCTCTTAATATTGAAAATATGGTCTCATCTCCACCTCTTAACAATGAACATGATTATGCTTTAGATGATATTTCATGTTCAAATCCTCTAGTATAGCATGTTAAGGATTTCGATCAATTTAGTTTAGGAGAAGATATTAAAACACATTCGAAATCAAATATATTAGAAGATGAGTTTTCTTTCGAAAATAATTCATTATCTAGAGACTCTTTTTCATTTTCTTTCTTCATCAAGTTATTTTTTATTATACCCTGACTTGTTTAATGGTTGTACCTATCAGGTGAATTTGTTAACTCCTTTAAAATTTTATCCAAATTTTCCAAATCTTAACAAATTACAAGGTGATGGTAATTCATATCTCAAAGATGAAGAAAATGAAGTTTCTCCTCAAAAATCTTCTTGTGAATCTTTAATAAGGGAAGAAAATAATGTTTCATTTTTGAAAATGCCTTTTATTAATTCAGCATCACTTTTGATTAATCAAGAAACTAATTATTTTAATGATAAATTAGATGGAAATAAAAGTCATAATGAATTGAATTATAGATGTCATCCTATTTATACCAATTTATTTTTCTTAAATGATGATAGTTCATTTAGACCATTTGATCTTTCTATTTCATCTAATAATTTGAATCATCATTCCAGGGAAATTTATCATGAAAATAATACATTTTTTTTAATCAATTGTCATTTCTCCAATCCCTGAAACAAATTATGATAAGGTTCTCCCGTATGATACTCTTCATGATCATTTCACACATGATAATCATTTATCTTTACATGTTTATATTTTTCACGATAGGATTGCGGTGTGGCTTGATGAGTCTTATCATGCAAGGTTTCCGCATCATGGCAAAACTTTGCTTTCTTCATTTGCACAAAAATCACAAAATGGTAAGACTTCATTTATTTTTCTTGTTTTTGATTCTTAGATTGGTAGGTATAATATATTTTATTTTGAAGCATTTTCATTATGCTTACTAGTTTTTTATTTAATTTTCTTTAGAGGTGTTCCAATGCTTCGATGGTTGCATTGGAAATTTGATTTTACCCAGTTGTTTTAATTACTAGAGCAGTATATGTTAGGTAGCATTAGAATAGTTTAGAAGCTATTGTTTTCTTTTATGTTCTTTTGAAATAATGCAGTTATGAAGCATTGCTTTATCTTGAGAATTAAGGCAAGGCATTGACAGGGAAGTTTTTCTTTATCTTTCATCATTATTTTGCTTTTATTATGTTTATATAAAGCATTTCTCTTTTCATTATCTAAATTTGAATATGAAATGTTTTAATATGATTACTTTCTCATAATAGCAAAGTATTAGAAATTTAAGAAATAATTTTGAAAGGAGACAAATTATTAGTGATCATGAATTTGATTTGTAACTTTATTATTTTGGTTCTCCTTTTGATAAGCCAACTCAAAATATGTGTTTCACTTAATCTGAAAATTTACATCATGATTGCTCACTTGCAATTAGATTTGAATTTACTTTTAGAAATATTTCTTTTCTTTTTTCCAATAAAATGCCTAATTTATTAAGCATATCTTATATTGGATTTTTTGTCTTAATTATGATTTGAAGGGAAGAGTATTTTTCAATAATTTTATTTATTTATTTTTAATTAGATTTTTTTCTTTCCCTTTTAAAATTATGGTTCTTAATTCACTATTTTTAAATGAGACGTCAATTTTATTTAGGCCTGACTTTCATTTTATGCATTTAATTCAAGATGTTTTTATGACGTTGCTTTTAGAATAAAAGAGCCCAATCTAGTTTATAACATCTCACATATGTTTATTTTTATTTTTAATTTCTATCACAATTATTTTACATAAATAAATTTATTAATGAATTTATAGGGATTTAATTTACATTTACAATATAATCCCTTGTTCTTTAGTATTTCTAAATTTATAATTATAATTCATTCATTTTCTATGAAATGTTTTCTTTAAAGACCTTATTTTACTTTATTTTTACATGCTTTTGCTTCTTAATAAATATTTAAGATTTGAATTTTATTTTTATTTGTAAATACATTTGAGTCATTGTGATTAGATTAGTTTTTGAGTTTGTTTGATTTTTGAATTTTGTGTGAGATTTCTTTAGCTTGTATGGATTTCGATAAAGAGGGTTGTAAATAAAATATAGCATTTGGTTTCATTCTTGGGTATATCTTTTATATCACTTTCATGCAAATCTAAAGTTTTACATTTAGGAATTTTTTCAAGGGAATTCTTGCTTTGCTAATGACTATTTATCATGATACAAAAGGTACTTGATTTTGAAACATTTCGAACTATCATTAGAAAAATCAGAAAAAGTTTTACATATTATCCAAAGACTATATTCATTCAAGAAACATAAATATTCGAGTATGTTTACTTTTAAGGGAATTTGTCTTTACAAGCTAAGGGAAGTCGATGATACTAGTAATCATTTGGTATTTTACGCCATCCTGTGTCTTAACGAATCTTTAGACTTGTTCCCCCGTTTACTAGACAATCTCAATTGAGATTAATTTAAATTACTCATAGTTTTAACTCCTTATTATTCTGACTTTTTGGGACAAGAGTACTTAGGTAAAATGAGTTTAAGAGACGACCTTGTCGAGGCTATGGACGCCTGCTGGAAGAAGTGGCTCTGTCTGTGACATAAGAGATTCCAAATTGAATTTCAAATACATTAAAATTCAAATGTAAATCTTTCAGAATCTGCATGTCATCCCATGCATAAAAAAGGCTTCTAAGTTTGCTCCCCCAGTAGAAAATATGAATGATGCTTAACTATGTATCTTTAATCGGTGTAATGGGATCAGAGTGTCTAATTTGGATTAGAAGGCAACCCTATCGAAGCTATAGATTCCTATTGGAAGCAGAGGCTATGTCTCTGGTATCAAGGCCATCCTCATATACTAGTTACTCAAAGATGAAGAAAATGAAGTTTCTCCTCAAAAATATTCTTGTGAATCTTTAATAAGGGAAGAAAATAATGTTTCATTTTTGAAAATGCCTTTTATTAATTCAGCATCACTTTTGATTAATCAAGAAACTAATTATTTTAATGATAAATTAGATGGAAATAAAAGTCATAATGAATTGAATTATAGATGTCATCCTATTTATACCAATTTATTTTTCTTAAATGATGATAGTTCATTTAGACCATTTGATCTTTCTATTTCATCTAATAATTTGAATCATCATTCCAGGGAAATTTATCATGAAAATAATACATTTTTTTTAATCAATTGTCATTTCTCCAATCCCTGAAACAAATTATGATAAGGTTCTCCCGTATGATACTCTTCATGATCATTTCACACATGATAATCATTTATCTTTACATGTTTATATTTTTCACGATAGGATTGCGGTGTGGCTTGATGAGTCTTATCATGCAAGGTTTCCGCATCATGGCAAAACTTTGCTTTCTTCATTTGTACAAAAATCACAAAATGGTAAGACTTCATTTATTTTTCTTGTTTTTGATTCTTAGATTGGTAGGTATAATATATTTTATTTTGAAGCATTTTCATTATGCTTACTAGTTTTTTATTTAATTTTCTTTAGAGGTGTTCCAATGCTTCGATGGTTGCATTGGAAATTTGATTTTACCCAGTTGTTTTAATTACTAGAGCAGTATATGTTAGGTAGCATTAGAATAGTTTAGAAGCTATTGTTTTCTTTTATGTTCTTTTGAAATAATGCAGTTATGAAGCATTGCTTTATCTTGAGAATTAAGGCAAGGCATTGACAGGGAAGTTTTTCTTTATCTTTCATCATTATTTTGCTTTTATTATGTTTATATAAAGCATTTCTCTTTTCATTATCTAAATTTGAATATGAAATGTTTTAATATGATTACTTTCTCATAATAGCAAAGTATTAGAAATTTAAGAAATAATTTTGAAAGGAGACAAATTATTAGTGATCATGAATTTGATTTGTAACTTTATTATTTTGGTTCTCCTTTTGATAAGCCAACTCAAAATATGTGTTTCACTTAATCTGAAAATTTACATCATGATTGCTCACTTGCAATTAGATTTGAATTTACTTTTAGAAATATTTCTTTTCTTTTTTCCAATAAAATGCCTAATTTATTAAGCATATCTTATATTGGATTTTTTGTCTTAATTATGATTTGAAGGGAAGAGTATTTTTCAATAATTTTATTTATTTATTTTTAATTAGATTTTTTTCTTTCCCTTTTAAAATTATGGTTCTTAATTCACTATTTTTAAATGAGACGTCAATTTTATTTAGGCCTGACTTTCATTTTATGCATTTAATTCAAGATGTTTTTATGACGTTGCTTTTAGAATAAAAGAGCCCAATCTAGTTTATAACATCTCACATATGTTTATTTTTATTTTTAATTTCTATCACAATTATTTTACATAAATAAATTTATTAATGAATTTATAGGGATTTAATTTACATTTACAATATAATCCCTTGTTCTTTAGTATTTCTAAATTTATAATTATAATTCATTCATTTTCTATGAAATGTTTTCTTTAAATACCTTATTTTACTTTATTTTTACATGCTTTTGCTTCTTAATAAATATTTAAGATTTGAATTTTATTTTTATTTGTAAATACATTTGAGTCATTGTGATTAGATTAGTTTTTGAGTTTGTTTGATTTTTGAATTTTGTGTGAGATTTCTTTAGCTTGTATGGATTTCGATAAAGAGGGTTGTAAATAAAATATAGCATTTGGTTTCATTCTTGGGTATATCTTTTATATCACTTTCATGCAAATCTAAAGTTTTACATTTAGGAATTTTTTCAAGGGAATTCTTGCTTTGCTAATGACTATTTATCATGATACAAAAGGTACTTGATTTTGAAACATTTCGAACTATCATTAGAAAAATCAGAAAAAGTTTTACATATTATCCAAAGACTATATTCATTCAAGAAACATAAATATTCGAGTATGTTTACTTTTAAGGGAATTTGTCTTTACAAGCTAAGGGAAGTCGATGATACTAGTAATCATTTGGTATTTTACGCCATCCTGTGTCTTAACGAATCTTTAGACTTGTTCCCCCGTTTACTAGACAATCTCAATTGAGATTAATTTAAATTACTCATAGTTTTAACTCCTTATTATTCTGACTTTTTGGGACAAGAGTACTTAGGTAAAACGAGTTTAAGAGACGACCTTGTCGAGGCTATGGACGCCTGCTGGAAGAAGTGGCTCTGTCTGTGACATAAGAGATTCCAAATTGAATTTCAAATATATTAAAATTCAAATGTAAATCTTTCAGAATCTGCATGTCATCCCATGCATAAAAAAGGCTTCTAAGTTTGCTTCCCCAGTAGAAAATATGAATGATGCTTAACTATGTATCTTTAATCGGTGTAATGGGATCAGAGTGTCTAATTTGGATTAGAAGGAAACCCTGTCGAAGCTATTGATGCCTATTGGAAGCAGAGGCTATGTCTCTGGTATCAAGGCCATCCTCATATACTAGTTACTCATGTGACTACCTAGTTTTCCTTAGAATCGATTCCTGATAAAGCGTGTTTTTATTTACCATTAAACTAGTTTCTTATTCTTTTAAAGTTCTTTTGGATAGTAATGGAGAAAATTTTCCAATTTTGAAAATTTTTAAAGTTCAAATTTTATCTATATAAATCATTGGGGATATTTAAAAGATCATTTTTTTAGAAATTAGTATGATAAGAAAACATCTATCTTTTAATTCCTTACATTTGTAAATCTTTAAATCATTTTTAACTAGAGATAACTAGTTCATCCAGCCAGTCGCCATTTGTTGGCACCCCAACAACTCTCTTTAAATTTCAAAAGTTTAAGGGGTCCACACTCATAATTTTGTAAATGGTTATCGTGATTGATTTTGATTTGTTTGTTTGATTTGGCTACTTGGTTTATGGCATTCTTTGATCGCGTGTCTTTGACCCTTTCTTTTTGTCTATTCTGCAACTGCCCTTTCATGAGATCATGTTTCGTGGTTTTGATGATCTTTCTTGACTAGATCTTTTTCTTTTCATGGTTGACCTCATGATATCCATTGGGTTTATTTGAGATAATTTTATGACTCATTTTCCTCAGCAAAACAAAAAAAAAGATTGCAAATCATGTAAAGGAAATTTTGTATAAAAACA
Source organism: Larix kaempferi (assembly GCA_027924585.1). NCBI lineage: Eukaryota > Viridiplantae > Streptophyta > Pinopsida > Pinales > Pinaceae > Larix > Larix kaempferi. The sequence goes on along the minus strand of BSBM01000446.1, from coordinate 863,253 downwards.
TAAAAGAAAATAAATAAAAATTATATCACTTGTTTAGAATTTCTCTTTACATTATAAAGTTATGCTTTATTATTAAAAAAGAAATTGTTTCTTACCAAATATGTTTATATATATAATAAAAAAATTGCATACTTTGAAACTTGTAAATAATATCTTTGTTATTATATTTACTTTTAGTTTTGTAAATAATGTTTTTCTTTTTGATATAATGTAACTTTATATTGTTTATTAGTATCATAAAATTGTTTAGTCAATAATAAAGGAAAAGTTAGATGTGAATGAATCTTAAGACTGCAATTACAACATAGTATTATACATTATAATTTTGTCTTTGGTAATTGCGTTCATCATAGCTAGTTCCTTTATTCGTTGATTACTGTGTAATATTGTGTTGTATTAATCCACCATTAATTTATATTTTTTTGTTTACATTGTTTTTTGCAGAGAAATGATACATTATAAAAAAGAAACATTAAATAAATAAAGGTGTTGAGGAATAACGGATCAAGGTGTTTAAAGGTCATAGAAATCATTTCCAAGATTTGCTGAAGCTCTCATCGTCGCCACCGATTATTAAGAGCCTTAAACTCTAATTTGTCATGTCAAAAGGGATTATCTGCCACACCTTATTGTTCGAGATTATTGGGATCTATTACTCAAATCATTGAAGTTATGTATGTGAATACCCTGCTAGAGATTGAAGCCGAGGCAGTTTTTCTCTTTTTGACCAATATATCTGTCATCGATCCGCTACATATACTTGAGGACATTCACTAGTGAAGGAAGGGGAGACCGCCTGTTCTTTGTGCAACAATTGAAATCTGCCATCAAGATTAGAGCCACTAATAGAGTTTCTCGATAGATTGCTTCCAATTTGAGATGTTTTCTTAATTAGATTATAGTTTGATTTAGTTTCATCGGCTTATAATTGTAGTTTTTTCTAGTTTTGATTTTCTTTGTTGCTAGATGATATTTTAATAGTTCATTTTGTTCTGATTGCAGGAGTTTTGGAAAGCGATGAAATCATCCGGAACTGCAGATCACTGGATTTTTAACAAAACCAAAGATTGCAGAGGATTTTTGTTAAGTTTTTACTTGTTTAGCATAATATAATTAAACAATCTAATCATTGAAAGAAAGACAAGCACAACAAGCACAAAGAACACAAAATTTCTTTCAGGGAAACCACAAGGGAGAAAACCTCGACAAAACTTCCTCAATATAGAATTCACCAAGTACAAGATAAAACCCCAAGACAAAAAAAAAACAACTTCTCTCCTTCACTTGTGCAAACTTTTCTCTCTCCTATGCGAACTTGAGTGAGTGAGATGAGTGATTCAAATGAGCAACTCAACCTCCTATTTATATTATTCCGTTGAGGTGACTTTTTCCCAACAGGGTTGACTTGACCTAACTGACTAGGCCGACTTGTCAATTACATAATATAATATTCTTTTCTGGGTTCTTCTAGGCCGACATGAGTCTTAGGGTTTACATTGACTCTTTCAATGACTCTTACATTATCAATTACATAAATGACATCTCCCGAAGGAGGAATACAATAATACAATAGACAACTACATTTAGAATATCTTCCGCAGTTACATTTCTTTAACACTCCCTCTTAACTAGGAAGGTATTATGCAGTCAACATCATCAACATCAACAACTGTCTATTTGACTGGTGAAACTCTATATGTCATAGAAAGTTTTTGGAACATCATCATATGTCTAGGGCATCATCAACACCATCTACTGGAATATCACCATCAACATCATCATCAGCAGCAGTAAGAATTTGTTGGAAGATCAACATCATCTATCGGAATATCACCATCAACATCATCATCATCGTCAACAAGAATTTGCTGGAACACCATCATCAGTAGGAAACTACTGGATCATCAACATCATCATCGCCAACAGCAATATTGTTGGAACAACATCATCATCAGTATATGAATACTGGAACAACATCATCAATCATTAGTAAGTGAATAATCGAACAACAACATCAAACATCAGTAAGTAAATACTGGAACAACAACATCAATCATCAGTAAGCAAATAATGGAACAACATCAATCATCAGTAAGAAACTAATGGAACAACATCAATCATCAGTAAGCAAGTACTAGAACAACATCAATCATCAGTATGAAAATACTGGAACAACATCAATCACCACTAAGCAAGTACTAGAACAACATCAATCATCAGTATGAAAATACTGGAACAACATCAATCACCACTAAGCAAGTACTAGAACAACATCAATCATCCGTAACCAAATACTCGAACAACATCAATCATCAGCATGTGAATGCTAGAACAACAACCATCAACATGTGAATGTTGGAACAACCATCATCAGCATGTGAATGCTGGAACATCATCAACTGGGATAGTATCATCATCTGGAATATGTGCTGTGGTGGGAACTCTGGTAGACAATGTTGACTTACTAATCCTTTCAAACCACACAAGCCTAATCAGACATCCTAATCTACCCAGGGATCAAACAGGCCTTGTCTGGATTACTAATCCTTTCAGACCAAAAAATCATGGCCAATCATACCAATCCCCCTAGGATCTAACCAATGCTCACATACCAATCCTTTCGGATCAACCAGACCTTGTTAGGCTGACGTACCAATACTAGACTGAGCTTCCATACCAAGGCTCCAGGAAACTACTCCCTCTTTCGAGGGTGATCCTTTTGTACACCACTCCTTCTTTCAATGGAGCTCCTGTCAAACCAGTCATCATCATCACTCCCTCTTTCGAGGGAGGTCCTTTCGGACCACACCAATCTTGTCTCGAAAGTATTCAAACTTTATGCCAAACATAGGATTAGTCAAAACATTAGCAACTTGTTCCTTTGTGGGAACATACTTGATCTTTACAGCTCCCTTCTTCACCATATCCTGGATATAGTGATATTTAATATCGTTTGGTTTGATCTATCATGGAACACTACATTCTCTGAAATCTTGATACAACTTTGATTGTCACAGAGAATATCAGTCACATCTATCTCTGCATCAAACAATCCTACCAACATCTTGAGAAGCCAAACTGCTTCGCTACAAGTTAAACATGCTACGACGTATTCAACTTCTGGTGTACTGAGAGCAACACATGGTTGCTTTCTACTGATACATGAGATCATACCTGATCCCAAACTAAAACAACATCATGAAGTGATTTTTCTATCTTTGGCACTCACAGCCCAATCTGAGTCCGTATATCCGTACAATCTGAATTCCCTATCTGATGCACATCTAAGTCCATAGTCCAATGTACCTTTTAGGTACCTCATCACATGTTTTGCTGCAATTAGGCATACATGTCTAGGCTCTACCATGTACTGGATCAAGGTGTTTACATCAAAACATATATCTGGTCTAGTATTGGTCAAATACATCAATGAGCCAATAATCTGTCTATACAATGTAACATCTACTGTCTCTGATTAAGCATCAGTCAAGAGCTTCAAGTTTGTCACCATCAGAGTAGTCATCGCCTTACAATCCAACATCCTAAATCTTTTCAGGATCTCAACAATATATTTTCCTTTACTTAGGAAAATCTCATCTGAGAACTGCCATACTTCAAGACCTAGAAAATAGTGCATCATCCCATGGTCTTTCATCTCAAATTCTGCAGCAAGCTTCTTCTTACATTAAGTGATGAGATTGTCTTCTCTTGTCAAACAAATCATCCACATACAATAGCAATATCATAGGTTCATCATCTATAACCTTATAATAAAGGTTAGAGTCTGCTTTACTCTTGGTAAATCCCAAGCTCATCAGGAAGCCATCAATTCTTCCATACCATGCTCTAGGTGCTTGCTTCAACCCATATAATGCTTTATTTAGTTTACATACTATTGGGTTCCAGAAATGCCCCTTTTTGCTCACTTCTAATGAAACCCTTTTTCCCTGTTTTTCCCTATTATTGTAACCAAGTCATTATCTTTCCCAAGGAAAGGCATGGATTCGAACAGGTATAATTCATTATTGCTTTGTTATATTAATGCTTAAAGATTTCTTGTATTTATGGATTTTATCCCTAATTGTGCTGACTTGTGAGGGATTGATGAAAAGTAATTTGAGACCACAGAGAAATTCGGGTGTATCATCTTGCTGATACATGTGGATGTAGAAGTACTTGGCTACAGTTACACATTTGCAGGGCTTTGGTTCAGGTTGTTTCTAAAATAGCTCAAGCTATCCTCCCACGCGTCCAGCTGAAACTCACTTGGCGTTGAATCAGTTCAAGCTGTGAGAGCATAAATGATTATGAAACAGATTTCATTTCAATGTAATAATTATTGTAACTGTTTCTATTTTTGAAATGTGTATTCGACAGTTTGGAGATCTTCGATCTTCATGGCTGCCCACATTCAGAGGACCCGAATTGTCTTGTCTGGTATTTATGGGAAGACAAGATGGTTCAAAGGGTTAGGATTATTTTGAAGAGAGATTGTAATAGGTGTGGCAGAGCTTTGTAATCACATTTCATTATATCAATAAAGAAGGTAGTATTTTCCCGATCTATTGTGCATTGAGTTTGGGTAGTCTTTAGCGGCATCTCTGTTAGAAGGAAAGGGCCCACCTTCTCATAGAGTTGCCGAGTTAGTTAGTTGTTTATTTCCTTTAATTATTTAATTCTATTTGGTGTGGAATTGCAATTAGATTTCTTTTCGGGTTGTTGCAATAGTTGATTATTAAGCGTAGGATTCCTTAATTATAATTTCTCTTGGTTTGCTAAATGGTGTGATCATTAAGTGTAGGATTTCCTCTTCATAGCTTTTTCTTGATTTGCTGAAACAATCGAATGAGTAGTGCATAGTTTCTTTCTGCAAGTGTGTTACTTATTACTATTGTTACAGCTATGCTCTGCTACTACATATTACTGTTGTTTAATTCCCCTTCATATTTAATATTCGCCTACTAATCTATATATATGTTTTTTCCAATCCAAAATAATCGCCTAGAGTACTATACTTAAGTATAATTTTATAATCCTTAAAAAATAGCCTGTGGTAGACACATATAGATTTACAGAGTAGAAGGAGGATTGATTTCTTTTATGGTTGACTATTGCAATTGTGGTTTGAATCTCTTTTTAGCCGATGTTTTAGGATTTAACTTCTTGCAAAAGAAATTTAGCTAATTCATTCTTGAAGCAATTAATTCTAGAATTGATACCGTAGGAGTGTGAACCCTCTTAATGGTTATGCATCTTAAATTAGGGGTATGACATCTAATAAGGGTTTAATAGGGTCACACCAAAATTAGACTGGATGAGTAAAGGTTAAATAAGTTGTTGAATTGTTAGAGAGGTTTGGTTGTAAATTTATTTCATGTATTATTTTCATGTTTGATAACATTGCCTAAGTCAAATGATGGGTTAACCTTATCCACTAGAGTGATTCATCTTATATACATGATATGACACTTGAGTTGGTATGTTTGATAATTATCAGGCATATTTCCATGGAGCGCTACACTTTCACACATGATATTTCCTAGCATTTTTTAGAGCGATGTTCCCTTCTACATGATGTAAACCCTTGTTCTTGTAACATGGGAGGCTTGATCCTTGTTAATACCATTAACACTTCACTTTTGAACCATTGACATGACACATGGAGGATTCTATATGACTATTGGAGTTTGTTTCATGGAGACATCCGACACTTTGGCAGTAAAGGATGGACTGCTTGAGGGTTTTGAGGAGGGCATCCTAGAATTTGACCTTTGGATTGGCACCTCCAACCACTTGCCACCATTATTGAGGGTAGTGATTCCCCATTTGAGGATGTGGGTTACGTGCTTCACCACATTTTAGGTTTATGTCACCCTTGGAGATCCTTTGAGCCACACATGTGGCAATTTTTGAGGGAGCATTCTAGTATTTTGAGCTAGATTGTGGCATATTGGACCATTCTTTTTGGAGAACCCTATATTTGGGGTTTGGTTGTGATGTTTGGTCATTCCTTGGACCATTTCTCATGGAGATCCATCCCTACTGAGGATTATATTATACCATTTCTCACTCATTTTACCATGATTAGATGGTGTGTCCTCTTTCTTTGAGGAGTTTGTTGGTTAGTTGAGCATTGTTTATTATTTTTTACTCTATCTTTGAGAGTCCCTAGGCTATATCTAAGGTCCTATCTCATGTATTATTACTTTATTGTAAAGGAAGTTGAGTTTTTCTCCTATACAAGAGAGATCCTTCCTCATTGTAGCGTGTTGTTGTGATTAGAGAACAATACTATCATCTTTGCACTCTTTGCTCTTTTTTCTCTTGGGATTTCTTCACACTAGGTTCAACATGGTGGCTTAACATTTGAGGTAACTTCTTTATTTCAATGTTGAAATATTTATTCATCTAGTCCATAAGAAGGGTAGTGTTACTCCATTGGTATATCATACTTTAAATTTGTATGTTGGTTAAGGGTGCTCATCAATTTTTCATAGGATAAGGGTGAGCTAGATAGATAGGTTGAAGGTGTCAGCTTACTGGCCGATCATTATTGTTGTATATTATTGGTGTTCACTAGATGGACATTCTATTAGATCCTCTAGAGGCTGGATGTTCTATAAAATAAGGTGAGAAAACCTGCTCCACAAATGTGTTGGTTTGAGGCTATTTCTAGTCTAGGGTAGACGAGATAATGTGTTATGGGGTTAATGTGTTTGCATTCATAAACTTGACTAAAAATTATTAAAAACACTTGAAAGCCACCACAAGGAAGGATAGAAAAATATAACCTTTTGATCCAACCTCCAATCTTCGTGATGCCTCCAACAAATTGTTGGCCCTAGTGTATCCCTCCAAGGAGTCATCGCTTCTGGACATGCACTACATGCCTTATGTACAGCTACTAGGCATCTCACACAGTGACACAAGATAGATTTTCAATAACAACCTATGTCTTTTTACATATGAAGATTTTGAATAGCAACCTCATCAATTGGGTCTACAAGATAAAGGACCTGTAAAAAAAAATAGTATGGCACAATTGTCATGTTGTATGTATTACTACAGTACAATAAAATTTTGTAATTATTGTGGAAAAGAAAAACCATACCTCAATATCCTTCATGTCCAGCATGTTCCAAAACCAATGAGCTACAATAACCATTAAAGTATTGAAAACAATAACACTAATAACAGTAGCAATATATACCAGATCTGAACCAATTATAAACTCAACATCCAATGTTGGGGAAGACCTCCCTTATCCCCAGACTTAAACCTCTTAGCGTTAGGTTAATTGCATGAGACTCAACTATACCAACATACTTGTGAAAAGAGAGAACCTAGAACTGGAAAATACCCTAAAATAGATCATCCAACCCTCACAAATAAAAAATAGTAGCACCACAGTAGTACAACCAACTCACAATAAAAAACGACAACAAAGTACTCCAAAAAAGTCATATAAGGTAGTGCTATGGTAGATGGCACCTAAGGAGGGCTATTAATGTCAACACAAGGGTGGAAAACAATCCTAAGGGGTCACGCTAGTAATCAACAAGATGGACGCCAAAATTTAAGGTTGTATAGATCAACATTACCATGAAAGGGTCAATCACGAGTCACCACAAGGGTAAACATCACATACAAGTAAAATGAAAGTCAATGTAACATAACAAGGAAACACGATGTCATACTAGGATCATGCACATCAAGTCAATGTGAGGGTAGGTTACCCATCCTTCTCAATTGTATGTGTTCATATGTCTCATGTGTCTCATGCAAAGAGTGGAAGCTCATAATCTTCATCACTGGATAAGGAAGCTCATGGGGTCATCTCATCTTCCTCAGATTAACTCAACAAGGTGTGGCCAACCCCTTGAGGATAACCATAGTCCTCAAAAGATGCTACACAGATTCAAAAATAAGCTATGCAACAAAGTGAACAAACAATTGGCATATCAATTTAAAAACCAGAAATATAGGTATATTAATTGTTTTAATCAGCACAGTACTATCAAACAGAGAGCTGCAATAATCATTAAAGTACTGAAAACAAAACCAATAATAAGAGTAGCAATATATATCAGATCTAAGTTGTTAATGAAATACACCAATGTTGAAATAACAATAACATGAATATATTAGATCTAAACCAATTATAAATGATATGGTCATCTAATCTTCCTCAGGTTAACTCAGGAAGGGGTGGCCAGCCCCTTGAGGATAACGATAGTCCTCGAAAGATGTCACACATATTCAGAAATATGAATTGAACAATAGCATCCACATTATAAACCTCAATTCTAAAATATGACCATGCACCGACTAAATTAAGAAACTTGTAAAAAAGCTATAAATATTTCATGTCTTTACTCAGTCAGATACAAATATTAAATGTATACAACTACATTTTTTTTTTCTTCAGAAATTTGAAGAGGGGGAATTCATCTTCGTTGTGTTGACCTGTTGTAGTTGTTGTGCCCTCTCTTTCTATTGATTGTGTGGGCATACTCTCCTGTACCATACTTCTGGTACATTGATTAGTAGGGTGTGAAGGTCGTTGGAGAGAGGCATCATCTGCAAAAACCAAGACAGTTATATAGATATAAATGCGTAGTTATTATTGAGATACGTATTTCATTATTTCCAATATCATTACAATGATCTTTACATGTTGGCTGACTAGCTGAGACAACTAGAGTGTTCATTGGTTCTGCCATTTGTTCCTCTCCTAGTTGAGCATGAGGAGGTACATGCTTTGCCATTCACATAAGAAAATTTTATTAGTACACGTCATCAATTATGCATTTAAAATCATATTAAATACTTATGCTTTATAGCATACATACCTGAATGGCTAGGTTGCTCACCACCACCATGAGGCAACTCCCCACAATCATTTGGTACCTGTTCGGTACCGCTACCCTCGCTGCTTTTGTTGCTCTCACCCTGAAAACAAAACAAAAAAGGCATTTATTTTTCGATGTAATCATTCATGAATAGATTACACAAGTACATAATAATGATGGCCTTATTGATTTTATTTACCTTGGTGTGCATCAATGGGGAAATTGGGGTTTTCCCCAAGCTTTTTCAATATTCCAGCACGTGTTGAAAACCGTACTTGAAGCCGAGCCTCAAGTCTTCTTCAGTGGCTGCCTCTTGAAAATCATTTCCCTGTAATGCATAACACCATGAAAATTGCTTCTGATAAATCAATTATTTGTTCGCTACAGTTAGAAATTTTTTGGCTACAAATAATGATCGTTTGATTCTTACAATTCGTGCCCTTAGTTTATGATATCCACCCTGGCTCAATTTGTGTTTCCCATGTTTTTCTACTCTTTCTTTTGTTGCTTTAGAGGTGTCGGGAGCGTATGAAAGGTTGCAAATATGTTATATATCACAACTTAAATATATTTAAAAGTAAAAAAAAATGAAGTTCATTGAAAATATGATATGTGTCATACCTTCTTGAACTGATTGGCCGATCTTTCCTTGTTTTCTCAATGCCTTATCCTTTGCATCATCCATTAGCGCCTTCGAATCCTTCTCTAGAACCATCGGAGGACGCTCATACTTATGGTTAATTTGTAAATTGTCCCTATAATTTTCCCTGACATATTTCAAATTTAAGCCAACTGCTGTGGTGACACCTTTTTTGTTGAAGGTATCACAAAAAAAGCTGACCATGTGGTTCGTTAGATCATCTTTCAATTTTTCATTTTGGGCATTCCACTATGTACGAATGGTGGGCCCAAAAATATCCAATGCCTTCTCATGCAGGTTCTTATAAAACACATTATTTCCTACAAAAAAATATGATCATTAATTAAAACTAATTTGAGGTATGTGGCTTTGAATTACATGAACGTAAACACTGAATAAATTAAATAATATCTGCAATATCCGGTATCTTGATTGGAACACGGTCTTGGTCCACCAAGAAGCTAACATGAAATGATCCCTTGCTAACCACACGTACTGCGCCAGGGTATCAACTTTCACATTCGATGCTACTGTCCTCTCTAACATCCTATGAAGCAGTAGTGGGTGAAGGGCCCCGTTGATCTCCAACATTTGGTTAGGTCATAACATCTAAAGTGCATTGCTGGTTAGGAGAGTCAAATAGCATTGGTACGGTAGATTGACGATGTGTTGAACCATCACTACTACCAATACCAACCTATACAGCTTGTACTCGATGCACGGGTGTTATATCCAACAATTCCTACAAAAAGAAAACTTCAATTGATTATATCATATCAAAAAAAGAGAACTAAAATAACATAAATGAATATATGTCATAGTTCGTAAAATCTTTCAAAGATGCCACTTGCCCCATATTGTTATATTTTTTGCCTCAAGTCATCAATTTTTGCTTCGATTTCTTCAGATCTAGGTCTGATTACAATCAGTCTAAGAAGTTCTTGATTGTAGTTTTTCAAATCCTTCTTCACAGTTTCCATTGGGTTAGTTGAATGAAATATATCTTCCCCAGCGACTGCCTCATCATCCTGATGTGGTGTGCTCTACAAACATCAATCAATAAAAGCAGTTAATTTATTTTTATCATTACAAAAATTCATGTAAAAAAATTAAAATGCATATAATAACAAAAATAATTACTTTAATCATGTTTAGGTACTATTACGCTATCATTTACCTGATGTGATACCATTGGTGACTTTCCACGGTCACCCTGCCACAATACAAGAAGCAAGACATATTCATATCGAAAAGTAAAAATTGAACCATGTATAATAAATGTGATTAATGAAGAAAAACTTTATTGTTAATATGACAGTCATGTTTACTTGACCAGAAGCTACAGGTGTTCTTTGAGTACCCCCTTGCCACAATACAATAAGCATGATATCATCTTGAAATATTGAGCTCATAAGCATAAAAAAGGTCAAATGTTAACAACTGTAATATAATCATGAATTGTGGTTACTATTGCATTGATGCTATTAGGTACTATTACGCTAACATTTACCTCATGCAACACCATTGGTGACTTTCCACGGTCAGCTTGTGGCATATGGCCATGATCACCCTCCCACAATATAAGAATTAAGACATATTAAAAATGAAAATTGCATATTCAACCATGTCTCTTAAACGTGATTAATGAAAATCATGACATATAATTAACCATGTGTATATTATAAAAAGCATGACATATAAACAAATTTGTTGCAAGAGAAAAATAATAATTCATCAATCAAAGGTTGAGTTAAATGTTGTATAATATAATTACCCCCGCATCTATTCGATTCAAACCTTAATCGATCAACAACTCTTCACCCACACTTATTGATTTTGTTGCACATATGAATACACGATTTCCTTCATGCCCCTCAAATATGCAATTGGGTAACTTATGTGTTGTCCATGGTCATGTACTATTTATAAACCCTGCGATATTTCTGAAATATTTTGGCCTTCCATCAATATACATAGTAGCTCCTTTGTTCAAATTGTTGTCTAGTAGTTGACAATAATTTGCTGCCACTCCGTATGTCCGCATACTTCACGTATATCGAACCAACAATAACCAGTCATTGTATTTGTAACATGGTCCGACATACTCGATCAATTAAGTTTCAGTGCCATATTTGACCTTTATGCCATCCATGGAAAATATCCCCAATCCATGTTAGGATGATGGAGCAATGCGAGAAATCCTCCCATTGAGGAAGAATTCCGTGTCCACTTGGGGTAGCTCCTTGGGTAGCCATCGTTTGACAATATGTCTATACCTTAGGGGAAACTCAATCTCACTTATGCTCTCATTATCATAATCACATGGTCCTCCTTCAGAAAGAAAAAGTTCCATGCATCTACGAAATTTTCTCCTTACCTTTTCATCTCTAGTTGATCTTGACCTGTTAGATCTTGTAATAGACGTCTCGCTTTCAAACTCTTCTAGTCTATATTCCTCACTTGAGGAAGATAGATCCGACAAGTACCTATTTGGTGGTACCTACAATCATTAAAATGAGACAACATGTTGTAGTTGAATTTTCAATAGTGAAAACATCATTCATGGTTCTTGCTCTTGCAACAAAATAAAGTTGGGAATAGTAACGATGCTAACAAGGATTAGAGTAGTAAATTGCAATGAATAAATCTTATTGGGATACTTTTTCTTTGGGGGGGCGCATTCTTATCTTCATATGTATTATATTGCATTGAAATTTCATAGTATTCTTGGGTCAGGTGAATGGTATTTGTTTTCGATGTCTTGGTTACTATTTTTGAACTACCAATGGTTGATAATTCCATTCTGCAAAAGTTCAAGTGGTCAAGCATCATTGTTTATGACGGTCATCAAATTAAAAACTTTCGTTCCAAACTTGGTACCCTTCTGAAGCAAAAGACAAAAGATTTCCGCTTTCTTTTAACTGGAAATCCGCTTCACATTAGCAGAGTTATTTGCATTGCTTCATTTCCTGGATCCATTTGAAGTTCCAGATCCAGAATATGCAGCTTGTGCATTTTCAGAAATTGGTGTCAAATATGACCAATGTGATAGCACAAAAAGTGTTGAAAATATATCGCAAATTCACGAACTTTTGCAGCCAAGGATGTTAAGAAGGCTTAAATATGAGGTGCTCCAGGATATGATACCTGGGAAATGATTAGTGGAAGTGCCATGTGCACTTGCCAAACCTCAGCGACATTTGTATGTGAACCTCTTAAAAAAAACTACAAGGATTTGAACAAAGGCATTCGCAATGGGCACAAGAGAAGTATAAATAGCCTTTTAGTGGACTTGAAGATGTTTTGTAATCATCCATATCTTTTTCCAGGACAAGAACCAGTAAACACTTATGTAGAATAATCATTTGAGATGCTAGTTGGAGCCTCTTGAAAGGTTCAACTATTGGAAAAGTTGTTTCCACGATTGAAACAAGGTGGACATCGTGTGCTTTTAGGCAAGAGACCTGTAGGTCAAATAACATTTCTATATCATGAGCATTGAATTACTCTTGTATGTAACCTATTAAGTGTTTCATATATGTGTTTCAGATATTTCACCTTAAAATCTGTAAAGCTATCCTTTTCAGGAGGAAGCACAACTTACTATGAAGTTCATTCACTTGACAATACTTGAATATTTGTTTTACAAGAACAATGCAAAATGTGTATTTTAGATTAGTAAGAAGATTTACTTATTGAGGATACTCTTAGGTTTTGAACTAGTGTTTGGCATTTTGTTTCCCTTCATTGCATTAGTATTACATAAAAACTCTATATTAATATTTGATATGAAGGTACATTACAGTGTAACAAGTGGGTGGCCACCAATATCAACTTGGATCATCAATATCTTGAAAAAGGGTTTGGATCCAATCACAAGAGATCTCATTATGTTTGAGGTAGATTTTGAATCATTTACTTTTCCACACACTATACTTCTATTGTTAGCATATGAAATTATGTCACAATATTTCCAAAATAAAGCTAAAGGGAGAATATAACTCATTAGGGGAAAATAATCATTTTGTATCTTGGAACTCAAAAGTCCAAAGGTCCAAGAGGAAGGGGAGAAATTACTTGTAGTAGAGATATATATACAATAATGTAAATATTGTTACATGGAGGGAATCTCTATTGCAATTTTTGTAAGAAAAACCTCTTGAAAATTAATGAGGAGAATCCATTGTTGGTCAGGTTTTTGAAGGGGAATTTGATACTTCATGATTGTAATGTTTATATAACTATTTGTGTACTTGTTCTTATTAGAATACTTATGAGAATTGTTCTTAATGTTGAAACTACTATCTAATTAATTATGAATTCACATTCCTTATATTTTATTATCAATTTGTTTGTAGCCTTGAAGACACAATTGGATTATTGGTCATTAAATTATGGATTCTCCTTAATTGATGATTGTTTGTTTATATATTTTCATTATTGAACCATTAGCAATTGCTTGTTGAATGTATGTGTTTTGTGTCTAATCCTTCAATATGTTAGATATAGGAAGCATTTAGTGTATAATAAATATTGCATTTAATATAGGATTGCATACTACATATACGTTAAAATTGCATATGCATTTGGCATAAGAATATTCTTGTATTTTTAAGAATTGTAACTCAAAACAATACTTTGAGACGAATCCAGATCATTGCTATCTACAACAGTTTCAGCGTTTAAAACAACATATCAACCTTTGCAGGTAAACCATCATGGAGGTGGCTTGGGTAAAACATTATGTTCTTGAGATGGACCTTGTAGTTAAAGTTTAGGTGTTTATACTGAAATCACACAAAGTCCCATGCCACGTGTTCATCTCTAATTGAGAAAATTTCCGATTGTATGCTTGAGCTTGGCTTTCACAAAAAATTCAGTTGAAAAGGGCTTTGTAGTGAAGGTTATGTTGCCTCTATGGATTCAGGAACCTTTGTTAATTACTCCCTGGAATATTATGGCACAAATCAATGTGGGAACATAATTAGCTAACCAGGAATATTTCCAAGAATTAACCAGTTGTTGACAGGTTGCATTAAATCTAATAAGCATGCTATTGGTGTCATGACCACTTTAAAGAGTACTTTGGTTTTTTTGAAGTGCTTGTCTATGCAATGCATTTCCAAACCCCCAAACACTATGGAATATTCTGGGTTACTTATTGATTCAAGATCAATTAGTGCTAGGTCAGTGGGGGGTTCAACCACTAGGTTCACTCTATCTCCAATAATTGGCCATGGGTCTTCATATGGAGGTTGAGATGTATCTGCACCTGGTTCTGGATAATTCCCAACGAGTGAATCTATTCTCGGAGTTGTGGGGGATGTGAAAAAACCTAGAGCAGGAAAAAATGTAACCTTTTCCTATGGATCCATAACCCGTTATTGAGCTTGAAATGTAAACACTATGAAGCCACGTATGAAATTCCAAACCCTAGTCTGCGCAATGCATTTCCAAACCCCCAAACACTAAAACAAAAGTGCTCAATGTTCTATTTAGAGAAGGAATTAATTCATTTCCAAATGGCCCTAGTTTGCATAATGCATTTTTAAACCCCCAAACACTCAAAAACATGTGCTCAATGTGCTCTGCAGAGAAGGAGATTTTATGGATTAAGTGTTTTGGTTGATGTTTGAACTTACTGAAGACATCTCAGTCTCCTTTCCAGTGGTCTCGATCTCCTTTGGGTGCAGAACTAGGCATAGAAGTATGTGGGTCTCCTCCAGGAGAACAAGCACAAGGTCTCTTCTAGTGCGTGGTCTCGATCTTGTTCAGCCATAGAAGTGCTCTGTGGGTGTCCTCTAGTTCATAATTCCCTCACGGTATATCCCTTGAAATCTGTATATGTCATAATAACATAATATGACAAGGTAAGTATTGTGCGCATTCAACAATACAAATGAAACAATGGACTGATTTTTTTATGCATAAAAGACCATTATTAATAATAATAATGCTTTAATCCACCTAAATGATCAATGCCTTGAACTACAACACATGCCATCTAAAAGGGATATTTTCCATATGAGTGACAAAGGTTCACCATTAGGATTTTTTTTGTAGTAGGGTTGGGTCTAATAAGGCCTTGACCACAATTAGGCCCAGGAATAAGGTCCTCAATCCATAAACAAATCTTATAGGTATTATGGGATGTAAAAGACTCCTCAAGCAACCATAAAAATCTATAGAAGGTATTGTTGTTTTTGAGTGGGGTATGGATACCATTAGGAGGGTTTGCATAGAAGAGATGGCTCGTGGGCC